>CM035839.1:50456436-51056436 GCA_020510985.1 Pholidichthys leucotaenia | reverse complement strand
TTAGTGTTGAAATCAGATAGAATAATTATAGTTGGGGATTTTAATATACACGTTGATGTAGATAGTGACTGTCGCAATAAGGCATTCAATTCAGGAAGGAGAGGGAAGAGACACATGACCCCATCCATATCAATGGCATAGCTGTTGAACGTGTCCCCAGCTTCAAATTCCTGGGGACCCACATCTCGGAGGACCTGTCCTGGTCAGTTAACACCACCAGCCTGATCAAGAAGGCCCATCAGCGCCTCTTCTTCTTGAGGACACTGAAGAAGAACCATCTGTCAACTGACATCCTGGGCAACTTCTACCGCTGCGTGATAGAGAGCACCCTGACCAACTGTATCACACTTTGGTATGGGAGCTGCTCTGTAGCTGACCGCAAGGCGCTGCAGCGGGTGGTGAAAACCGCCCAACGCATCACAGGGACTCCACTTCCAGCTATAGAGGACGTCTACAGGAAAAGATGTCTGCACCGGGCACACAGCATTCTTAGGGACTCCAACCATCCTGCTCATGGACTGTTCCAGCTTCTCCCCTCCAGAAGACGTTTCAGAAGCCTTCGGACTAGAACCAGCAGGTTTAGGAACAGTTTCTTTCCAACAGCTGTCACGTTATTGAACTTAGTTCCCCGCTGACTCTCTTACAATCATCTTTTACCATCCTCACCTGTACATAACTGCATAACTACATCTAACTTATTGCACATTATTTGCACATAACAGTACTTTTAACTTTCTGCACTGCTGCATATATTTGCATATATTTACTTAAATTGCACATACTGTTAATTACCGTATATACTGCACTGCTGTCCTTTGCACTTCTGAT
This sequence comes from Pholidichthys leucotaenia, assembly GCA_020510985.1. Lineage (NCBI taxonomy): Eukaryota > Metazoa > Chordata > Actinopteri > Cichliformes > Pholidichthyidae > Pholidichthys > Pholidichthys leucotaenia. The sequence continues at coordinate 51,055,608 of CM035839.1, read as the reverse complement.
TGGATGCTAAACTGTGTTTCGTTACCTTGTATTCATACATGTGTAATGACAATAAAGTTGAATCTAATCTAATCTAAAAATTCAATTATAGACTCAATGGGGTTTTCCCAGAAAGTAGAAAATTCTACTCATTATCTCCACCACACATTGGACCTTGTTCTGACTTATGGTATAGAAATAGAAAATCTGGGAGTGTCTTCTCATAATCCTGTACTGTCAGATCATTGTCTGTTAACCTTTGATTTCACTATTTCTGATTATTTGACTCCTAAAGAAAAATATTACTACAGCAGATGTCTTTCAGATGACGATGTTACCAAATTTTTGCAGATTGTCTCCTCTATACTATGGGTCAACACAATGGAAATAAAAGATGGAGAGCCTGCTCCTTCCGTAATTGATAGCATGGTAGATAGTGTTACAGCCTCTCTGCATCAGACTCTAGATTTGGTGGCCCCTTTAAAAAAGAAAAAGTCTAACCAGAGATTTCTAACCCCTTGGTTTAACACAGAAACTCGTAGCTTAAAACAGAAGACTCATCAATTAGAAAGAAAATGGCGTTCTACTAATTTAGATTAATTCTATTTAGCGTGGAGAAATCATCTCTTAATTTATATACAAAAAAATCTCTTAGAAAAGCTAGAACAAGTTATTACTCTGCATTAATAGAAGAGAATAAGAATAATCCCAGGTTTCTTTTCAACACTATAGCCAGGCTGACAGAGTCAGGACTTGGTCAATCCTTGCATCCCCCCACAGCCTTCAAGTCAGGACTTTTTGAACTTTTTCAATCATAAAATTTTATCTACAGTATTAGAGATCAAATCAGTCAGATTCTCCCCACCGTAAAAAGCACAGCAACTACCACAACTCCTTCAATTGATACCTGTTTAGATAAGTTTACCCCAATTGACCTTTTTGAGTTAGATGAAATTATCTCCTCATCCAAGCCTGCATCCTGTTTTTTAGACCCTATCCCTACCAGGTTATTTAAAATAGTCTTCCCAATTATTGGTAGCTGTATTCTTCATATAATTAATTCTTCTTTAACTTTGGGTTATGTACCGCAGGCTTTTAAAGGTGCTGTAATTAAACCCTTTCTCAAAAAGCCAACGTTCGATCCAGGAGTTTTGGCTAACTCTAATCTGCCTTTCATTTCAAAAATCTTAGAAAGAGTTGTTGCTGTGCAATTGTTTGACCATTTGCTGGGAAATGGTTTATTTGAAGAGTTTCAATCTGGGTTCAGAGTTCATCACAGCACTGAAACAACCTTAGTGAAGGTCACTAATGACCTCCTCATCACATCTGATAATGGACTCGTTTCTGTACTTGTCCTTTTAGATCTTAGTGCAGCCTTTGATACTATCAATCATGACATTCTACTTGATAGATTAGAACACTATGTTGGACTAAATGGAACTGCGCTGCAGTGGTTTAGATCTTATTTATCCGATAGACTTCAGTTTGTTCACATCAGTGATGAGTTTTCTTCCAACTCTAAGCTTAGTCACGGAGTTCCACAGGGATCTGTGTTAGGCCCTACTCTTTTTAGTTTACATATGTTTCCACTAGGCAATATCATTAGAAAGCACTGTATACATTTTCATTGTTACGCAGATGACACACAATTATACCTGTCAATGAAGCCCGATGATTGTAATCAATTAGCCGAGTTAGATGCCTGTCTTAAGGAAATCAAAGCTTGGATGACTTGTAATTTTCTGCTATTAAACCCAGATAAGACTGAAGTCATTCTTGTTGGCCCAAAAAGCCTTAGAAATACCTTTCCAGATCAAACTCTTAATTTGGATGCCACTACTCTCACTCTGAATAGTTCTGTGAGGAACCTTGGAGTTATTTTTGATCAAGATCTGTTCTTTAATTCACATATTAAATTTGTTTCCAAGACTGCCTTCTATCATCTGCACAATATTGCCAAGATTAGGAGTATCTTGTCTCTGAATGATGCTGAGAAACTGATCCACGCTTTTGTTCATTCTAGATTAGATTATTGTAATTTGTTATTATCAAGTTGTCCTAAAATATCTTTAAAAAGTCTTTACTTGATCCAAAATGCTGCTGCAATAGTTTTAACGGGTTCCAAAAAGAGAGATCATATCTGTCCGGTTCTGGCCTCCCTTCATTGGCTTCCCATATAGTTTAGAATTAAGTTTAAAATCCTTCTTCTCACTTACAAAGCTCTTAATTATCAGGCCCCCTTATATATAAAAGATCTGACATGACCCTATCATCCTAACAGAGCACTACGCTCCCAAAATGCTGGATTACTTGTAATACCCAGAATCTCCAAAAGTACAATGGGAGGCAGAGCCTTCTGCTATCAAGCTCCTTTCCTGTGGAACCAGTTACCACTCTGGGTCCGGGAGTCAGACTCGATCTCTGTTTTTAAGAATAGGGTAAAAACCTTCCTTTTCAATATAGCCTACAATTAGGGAGGGATCGTGTGTCTCTTAACCCCCCTTTTCTTCTGCTGTTAATAGATTCAGACTGCTGGGTGACCTCCAATAATGTACTTGACTTCTCACCGTTAATGTTTGCTCTCTTTATGTCTGCTCTTTTCTTCTTCTCTATCCCCTCACCCCCAGCCAGTCGCAGCAGATGACTGCCCCTCCCTGAAACCGGTTCTGCTAGAGGTTTCTTCCTGTTAAATGAGAGTTTTTCCTCTCCACCGTCGCTAAGTGCTTGCTCACAGGGGATAGTCTGATTGCTGGGTCTTTCTGCAACTGTAGGGTTTTCCCTATTTTTGATAGTGCTATGAAATGACTTCTGTTGTGATATGGCACTATATAAATAAAGCTGAATTGAACTGAACTGAATTTCTCCCAATTGTCCTCTGCTCCTGGTTTCTACGGTGTCTAATTATAAGGCTGTGGTCTGTCATATGGAAACAGACCTATATCAAAGGCTAAACTACTGCATATTTTCACATATTAACAGTGGTGTGTATGCTGGTGTGATTACCTGGGAATTGCTCCTTAAAGTTTTAGAACAGCCATAAAAGCACTAACAGTACTCTGCATCATAGCACTTGTGCAGTATTCTCAGTGAGGACTGTCCAGACAGGCCAGAGGGATTACGTTCATAATTTCTGCTTAACCTTTACTCATCTAGGGAGGCTTTGTTTTGCACTCAGGATTTCTTCTCTACCTCATTTCTCACCCATGCACATAGTTCCACAGGGGACACGCCCGGCGCTGCTGTCGGCCACAGAACAGCTGCTTGGATCTATTGAGGTCAAACATCTCCACAAAAAAATTCCCAAACAAAAGATGCCGAGGAAGGAGAGAACATTTGATTCCTCGCTCTGCTTGGACTCAACAAATCAAAGGGCTTAATAAATAGAAGGCTGAGGTTTTCATGCCAACATTTATCAGATGCAGGATTGTCCCAAAGGTGGAAAACTGAAAAAAAAAAAAAAAATATTACACACACTCACAAAAATGAGAGTGCTTTATTTAATAAAATTTCCCTCCTAGCAGTGTTTAATCCTGCAAAAACTCATCATAAGCTTCCTTGAAACGCTTTCTCTGAAGGAAAACAATAACATCTCAGAAAACAACAACAGCACCACACCTTCTGCCCCAATGCACCAATAAACATGCAGATTGGTCCCGATCCAGGTCCTGACTCACACCTCTGCTGCTGCCTGCAGCTCAACACTGTTCCAACACCAGAAAAGCCAACCATGAAGTCAGAAGTGATGTCATCCAGGAGTAATTCACTGGTGCAGATGTGACCCCCGCAGGCTTCTTCAGGCTTGTCCCAACAATCTTAAGACAAGCATATTAGGCCGCTTACTTTTTCTTTGTAAATATCTGCTTTAACTCCTACAGGGAATTTCTCTTTGAGCTGATTTGATGAATAAGCTTTTAGGAATGTGGAACCGTACAGTCACTCATAATTTCACATAAACCTGACACTGCTTTTCATTTTAACACTTTCAGCATTCCAGAAAATTTCTCTGAAAATGCCTAAATTTAGCAAAGCAGAGAAACTAATTCTTTCTTCACTGAGTGGTGGAAAAAAATTTGAAATGTTCCACTGGCAAAACACCAGAATTTTAAGAGGTTAAAGAAGTTCCAAAATTTCATGAAAAACATCACATTACTTTATAAAAAGTCCCAAATTTACATGAAAAACTTTACAAATTGAGAGAAAAAAAAGTCCTACATTTTACATGAAGAATTTTGCCAAATTGCAAAAAAAGTCCTAAATTTCCAGAAAGAAACCAAATTTGTCCCAAAATTATAGAAAAAGCCCCACATTTACATGTAGAATTTACCAAATTTGTAAAAAAAAAAAGTCCTAAATTTACACTACCGTTCAAAAGTTTGGGGTCACTTAGAAATTTCCTTATTTTTGAAAGAAAAGCACTGTTTTTTTTCAATGAAGATAACTTTAAACTAATCAGAAATACACTCTAATATCTAATATACATTGCTAATGTGGTAAATGACTATTCTAGCTGCAAATGTCTGTTTTTTGGGGCAATATCTACATAGGTGTATAGAGGCCCATTTCCAGCAACTATCACTCCAGTGTTCTAATGGTACAATGTGTTTGCTCATTGCGTCAGAATTCTCCAGATTACCTCAACAAATTAACAGCTAGAATGCCAAAGGTCTGCAATGCTGTAATTGCTGCAAATGGGGGATTCTTTGACGAAAGCAAAGTTTGAAGGAAAAAATTATTATTTCAAATACAAATCATTATTTCTAACCTTGTCAATGTCTTGACTATATTTTCTATTCATTTTACAACTCATGGTGGTAAATAAAAGTGTGACTTTTCATGGAAAACACAAAATAATTGTCTGGGTGACCCCAAACTTTTGAACGGTAGTGTACATGAAAAAGTCCCAAATTTACAGAAAGTCACACATTTAGGCTGTGTGTCCACCAAATGCGTTTTTTTCCGCTGTGGGCAACTATTCTTTATTCATTCTCTATGTAGTCCCGCGTCTACAGCGCTGAGTGCCCTTGGAGCTGAAACGCTCTCGGCGGTGCCCGTTTTTTGTCGCAGCGCTCAGGGCACTCAGAGTTGAAAAAATTTCAACTTTTCAGACTGCAACTGAGCTTGTCAATGTCAGACCTTTCTAAGCAGCCAATCAGAATAAGGAAGGGTGGGACATAGGACGTCAGTACTAGTCTGTACTCAGACTCCTGTTTTCTGCGTTATCATATTTTGCATCCAGAACTGCTACTAATGCTAAAATACATTGCCTGTCGATTGTTATTTAGAGACTGCTATTAAAATATAAGTAGAAAGTCTGACCATAGGAAAAGTGGAAGTGCTGCGCTGACAAGCTGTTACTGTGATACAAGGCACAGACTTTTTTTTTTTCCAGAGCGCAGCGCACAAACTCTGGAAAAAAAAAATGCTCAGGGTGGTCAGGTGACAAAAAACGTGTTTGGTGGACACGCAGCTTTACATGTAGAATTTTGCAAAAGTGAAAAAAGTCCTAAATTTACATGAAAAAATTCCCAAATTTTTTCTCTCATCTCCTTCTTATATCCTGATTGATGGAGCCTTGAGTACTTTTATCATGTTTATAGTCAGCTTCATGTGTGCCTGGGTTTGTGTCTATGTTGAATGTAATTGTGGTTTGTAAATATGGATGTCACCAGACTGCAAAACAAATCTACCTATGGGTACAAATAAAGTAACCTGAACCTGAAACTGAAATATACATGAAAAAGTCCCAAATTTACATTGAAACCATCACAAAATTATTCGGAAAAACTCCTAATTTTACATGAAAAAAAGTCTCAAATTTACAGAAAAGTCCCACATTTGCATGTAGAATTTTGCAAAATTGAAAAAAGTCCCAAATTTACAGGAAAAAAGTCCCACATTTACATGGCATTCACTGAAAGATCGTTGGGAGATGATTGGAAGACTGGTGAGATTGCTGAGAGGTCGAGGAGTGCTCATGACCAATAGAGTTCACTGAAAGATCACTAAGGGCCCCTTTACACAGCACAGAGATTGCTGAGAGATTGGGCCAATTTTTGAACTTTGGGATAGTTTGGGAGAGTCTTGTGTGTTTTGGACTGAGTCAAAGCTTTGCTAACTGTGTGGCAACTGTGGAGATCAATGAAGATCACTGATAGATCAAAAACTGGCCAGATCTCTCGATCATCTCCACCCCTGTGCAAAGGGAGTATAAGAGATCACTGGGAGGTCGCTGAGTGCTCATTGAGAGATCACTTCCCTTTGGAGATTGTTGAGAGATTGTTTTGGAATGAGTCAAAATGTTGAGGATGGTGGAGATCGAGCTACAGTCCCAAATACCCTTAAAAATGGGTAGGATCACCATTCGAATGATTTTTGGACCATTTCATACAGCTTTTTTAAGGCAGCCATAGGAGAATCCAGCGTTCATAGACCGTTCATAAGTTTGTGGCTAGGTCAATGGTTTCATCCAAGATTTCTACAAATGCCCCATGAAAACCCCTCATTGTAGGGCGGCTGTACGAATGCCATAAGAACAACGTAAGAACTACGCAAGACGTTGGCGATAAGTATGCCTCAAGAACACCTTAAGTTGTTTTTGGGGGCCCCTTACAGCGGTCGTAGAAAACGCCGTATGAATCCCCGTTCATACGGAGATTCGTACAGCATGCGTAAGGTGGTAGTGAGGCGCTCATAAGGCGGAAGGACGTCATTTGTGTGACATTTGTGCCGACAAAACGTGCCAAAAGCTGTAAGATCTTCCTACGAATGACCTGAGAGCATCGTGAGGTGCACAAAAATTTTCATAAGATGGCAGTAAGTATGCCATCAGAAGACCCCGAGGCACCCTTGCAAAGAACGTAAGAACTGTAGAGCCATCGTACGACAGAAAAACACCTCATTTGTCAGTCATGGCTCAAGTTGCTCTTGTGAATTGAATGGCAGCCGTGAGAAACTCCGCCCCCCTTCCACGAATGTCTGCAAACTCCGGAATTTGTAGGAACTGGGAGATTGTTACGAAGCCATTGCTTGTAAGAATCTTTGTGACCATAGCTTCACTGAAGATCATTGAGAGATCTTTTGGAGATCTGGCCGTTTTGTCATCTCTCAACAATCTCCACCCCTGTGTAAAGGTGGTATAGCAGCATACAACAGTCACTGCTACTATCTAGTAGAGTCCCAGTATTTATAGTAATATTTTTCTAAGGCAGTAAAACGGTACACACAGGTACAGTAAACTCTCTGTTCTGTTTTACCAAAAAAATAGAGTCCTCACACAGATGGTCCCCCCACGAAAACCTGATCTCGACTCCACTCCGTCAGTCTGGGATTACAAACCGAAACAGAAGCAATTTAAAAAACATCCAGACTCACAGGAGCACTGTGTCAAGTTCGTCAAGACAGACGCCGGGAACGGCCCACCTACCAAGTAGTCAAGAAACGGCGTGGAAGTGTAGCCCAGAGGATGGATGGAATTTTTAAGAGGCAAAGGGCGGTTTAAGTGAGCGCTGGTTTAATTTATGATTCTGATGCTCGCCGCTGCCTAGAACACTCAGAATGACTCCTCCAGCCTGGAGCCTTTAGTACCCATTTCTGACCATCAGAAATGCTTGAAAGAATAATTGGGATGCAATCAAGATGGACCAGATTTAATTTATTTCACAGATGGACTGTCTTTGTCCCCCACCACTGTGTTTTTCTTCTTCTTTGTTTTAATATACCACCCGCTGATGGTCACCCAAACGTTTTCAGAGGTCACTTTGCCGTCTGTGGACTCCAGCCAGTCTGCGGTCCACTCCTTTAACCTCTGGGTGTCCACTCCAAATTCAAAACGCCTTGGACGAGTTTTCACTCTCCCTCACCTCCGATCCTATTCCTGTCCTGCTCGCTCCGCTCCACCCAATAAGATGTAGTATAATTGGCTAACGGTGGTTTTGTGCGGCTCCTTTATCCAGGACAACGTGGTATCAGTCACCGCTGAGTGACTGGATCTTTATTCACACCCCAATAAGAGGTAATCAGATTAGCCGGCTGTGGGGCTGCATCCAATAAGTCATAATACGATTGGCTGTGAGCATTATGCATTCACCCCTGAATAAGCTGTGATGTGATTGGGCTGCTGCTGCTTCTACATCTAATAAAATTTTATATAACTGTCCGCCTGCAAATATGGATTGGATACAGTCTAACGTGAGTGGTTCGTATGAATTCTGCCAGGCACATTTGCATGGCTCGCAGAACCTGGCGCCGCCTCAGCTTCAAACAAAAGAAGAGGCAGCAAGCGTTCCAGGCAGGTATTTCCCAGCCTGTCTCTGCTCCGTGCCAGCGGCGACAGTTTAGGAGGCTCAGCCCGCATCTGTCTGCGAGCACGCCAGACAATCCTTCCTTGTTTCCTCTGTGAGACGGCCAAGCTCTGCCTGGCCCGTCTCCTCTGTCCCAGTGTGGCTCATCTGCTGCTGGGTGGTGTTATGAAATGACTGAGTGGAGCACAGGAACACGCAGAAGGGATTGTAGAACATTTCCATTATGGTAGCAAGAGCTGCATTTGATTTAATTGTTTCCAGGTTGTGTTACAGTTTCCCTCCAACGACTCACAGAAAACATTCAATCACTTCAGAAACTCTGACAGCCCTGAACAAAGAGGTGCAACTGCTTCCTGCTCCTGCACCAACACTGCTGACGCCATCATTGCTGGACAGGCGCTGAGGCTACAGGCCGTAGGTTGATGCTTGCGTGGAACGATCGGGGGGGGGGGGCTGCTGCCACTCATGTTCAGGCGCTGGCCCCCCTCGGCGCCATGAGAGAGAGACAGCAGCGTCCGATTCCTCTGTAAGCGGAGGACATGTGGGTGGATGAGGAACGGCAGCTGTCTGCGACTGCCAGCAGGACGGGTCCCATGCTAACAGTGACTAAACTTCCATCAAGTTTCAAAGATTCACACCGCGGAACTAACTCCCATCACTCTCAGCTGTGGGTGTCTGCAGCCCGGTGATGCTGACATGAAGCTAAGGTTCTTCTGCGGGATTTTTAGTGTCTGGCAGTTATAAAACCGAACAAACACCAAACTGCCGCGAGACCATTACCCATATTTCTGGATTCATAAGAATTTTCTAGATTATCTATTTATTTATTTGACAGATTAATGACCCCTGGAGTAGTGCTAGGCTCATGAATTTGTATTTAAAAGTAAATAAGTTGTGACCCGTGCTGGCAAAATGAGTCGGAATGCGCATCGGGTAACGAGCTACAGGCACTAGAAGTCATAAATCATGATTCTTTCTTTGTTTGCTGGCGGCAGGTCCCGGGAAACCCCCCGTCAGTGCCTGGTGTCATTGTAAAGCTTGGAACTCCTCCTACCTTCTAAAAACACACATTTTTGCGGAAGACGTAACTCAGGACCGATCGAACGTGAGTTTTCAAACCAGCCAAAATATAAACAAAATCATCTTGTTGCTGGTCAATTTTTGCCCAATTCCTACAAATTAAATATCATTTTGAAGGTCTTTCAAAACAGAATATGAAAATAACAATACCCCAGTTTTGAAAATTTCCTCATTGTGACTCATTTTGCCAGCACGGGTCACAAATAGCAGCTCAGAGACGCAAAACAGGCAAATGGAATACACCACTAGGGGGCTCCAACTCCACGTTCCTGATGATTTTTTTGGGTCGATTAAAATGTATTAAATTATAACATTATGTATTAAACTATGTTGATACTACAATAACGTTTTCTCAACAGAAATGACTGTTTCTTTGGTCCCCTTTACACAGACGGAGATTGTTGGGTGACCACTGAGAGATCAAAAATTGGCCTGATCTCTCAACAGTCTCTGAAAGCCTCGAAAAACTATTTTTGTGTAAATGTTTTGGAGGTCATTGTGCAATCAAAAATTCACTTTTGAAAGATCCTTGGGAGACCAGGACATTATCTGTGGTGCAGGTGAGCAGCTAATCTGCTCACCTGCTTTAAACCCATCTGGGCCCTATATGGGTTTAACACGGGTGAGCAGGTGTCAGTAACCCGTATGCCATAGGCAAAATTATGCAAAAAAAAAAATCGCAAATTTATGAAAAAAAATGTGAAAATTTACAAGAAGAAAGTGACAAAAAAGTCCCAAATTTATGAGAAAAAAGTGAAAAATTTGCTCTCAATGATCTTCCAGTGATCTCCACAGTTGCCACGATCTCAAAGTTTTGTCTCAGTCCAAAACGATCTCTCAATGACCATCAAAGGGAAGTGATCTCTCAACGAACTCTCAAGGAGCGCTCAATGATCTCATTGATCTTGTAATAATCTCTCAGCAATCTCCCCTGTGGTCTTTCAATCAACTCTATTGGTCTTTCACTGAATGCTCAGCGATCCCTCACTGATCTCTCAGCCATCTCTACCTTCAGGGTGGAAAAACTTGTTCATTGGAAGAGCACAGAGATCAATGGGAGATCAATGAGATCCTTCAGCAGTCAAGGAGCGCTCAGCAATCTCATCGATCTCCCAATGATCTCTCAGCGATCTTCCAATGAATGCCAAGTTTTTCCACCCTGAAGGTAGAGATTGCTGAGAGATCATTGGGAGATCAATGAGATTCTTCAGCAGTGAAGTAGCAATCTCATTGATCTCCCAATGATCTCTCAACAATCTCCACCCCTGTGTAAAGGGGATATTAATCATTTTTGCAAGTTTATCATTAAATTTGGTTGAAGTAACTGGTGTGCTCTCGCTCACAAAACATTTCTGTATATAACGCGATTCAGATTATATTAGAGGTGTTTTAGGTAGGTTTGTTTCTGGTTTCTCTGACTCCAGATCACGACAGATTTAAGGACAAATTTAAAAAGCACACAGCAGGGTGTGCTACTGCAGGTAATTCCATTAGAAATGCTATGATAGGCACCTGCAAAGAGTCTCATATGATGACTGACATCTGAGTTTACCTGTGATGAATGGAAACATTCACATAGCTGCAGTTGTAGCAGATTATACCAGATTATACCTATTAATTAGACAGCTGAAGCCACATGCAGATCTACAGTGGATATAAAATGTCTACACACCCCCGTTCAAATGCCAGGTTTTTGTGATGTAAAAAAATGAGACCAAGACAAATCATTTCAAAACTTTTTCCACCATTAATGTGACCTATAACCTGTACAACCCAACTGAAAAACAAACTGAAATCTTTAAAGGACAAAAATAAAAAAAAAACTAACAATAACCTGGTTGCATAAATATGCACACCCTGTTATAACTGGGGATGTGGCTGTGTTCAGAATTAACCAATCACATTCAAACTCATGTTAAATGGGAGTCGGCACACACCTGCCACCATTTAAAGTGCCTCTGATTAACCCAAATAAAGTTCAGCTGTTCTAGTAGGCTTTTCCTGACATTTTTGTAGTCACACCTTACAGCACAAGCCATGGTCCACAGAGAGCTTCCAAAGCATCAGAGGGATCTCAACAGCCACGGTTACATGGGCAAAATTTCTTCAATCTGATTACAATTCAGATCAGAACTTTACTGTTTACATGGATCCTGAAGAAGTTGATCCAATTAGGACGTGCGTTTCCATGGGTTACACGTTTGAACGGACTAAATCATTTTGACATGAGAACAATTATCCAACATTCTGGAAATAGTAGAAGAAGCAGCAACTTCCGATGTAAACAAACCCCACTTTGTGTCTTTCTCTTTTTGAAATGGACCTGTATTGTGTTATTCAGACTGTACTTTTCCTTCTGCTGGTCTCCGTAATGAAGCTACAAGTACATACTTCGGCATATGACAAACAGAGGGAGACAGCAAGACGACACAGACCAGTTTTGTTTTACTCCCACCATGTCTTCCGCTAGCTGCTGTAAAGGCGTAAATACGTCACGTCGATATGTGGCTGACATACAGACATGTGCAGTAAACATATTTTCTACCCAAGGTTTGGAATAAGTGTTTATATGCGCACCAATCGGAATAACAATTGGCATAACCCACTCGTCTCAATCGGAAGGAAATTTTGATCCAAATGAGTGTGATCAGGTCAGAATATTCAGATTGGCGTGTTTACATGAAGCAATTTTATTCTGATCAAGCTTTTAATCCAGTTACTTGTGCCCATGTAAACATGGCTATTGTTCAAAAGTATCAGTCAGGAGAAGGGTGCAAAAGAATTTCCAAGGCATTAAATATACCATGGAACACAGTGAAGACAGTCATCATCAAGTGGTGAAAATATGGAGCAACAGTGACATTACCAAGACCTGGACGTCCCTCCAAAATTGATGAAAAGACGAGAAGAAAACTGGTCAGGGAGGCTGTCAAGAGGCCGACAGCAACATTGATGGTGCTGCAGGAATTTCTGGCAAGTACTGGCTAATTTAGTACATGTGGCAACAATCTCCCATCTAGGGTGGCAAGATGAAAGCCTCATCTTATGAAGAAAAACATCCAAGCCTGGCCACATTTTGCAAAAACCCATTTGAAATCTCCCAAATGCATGTGGGAAAATGTGTTATGGTCCGATGAAACCAAGGTTGAACTTTTTGGCCATAATTCCAAAAGGTATATTTGGTGGAAACACAACACTGCTCATCACCAAAAGAACACCATACCTATAGTGAAGCATGGTATGCTATGGAACATCATGCTTTGAGGCTGTTTTTCTTCAGCTGGAACTGGGGCCTCAGTCAAGGTGGAGGTAATTATGAACAGTTCCAAATACCAGTCGGTGTTGGCACAAAACCTTCAGGCTTCTGCTAGAAAGCTTAAGATGAAGAGGAACTTCATCTTTCAGCATGACAATGACCCAAAACACACATCCAAATCAACAAAAGAATGGCTTCACCAGAAGAAGATTAAGGTTTTGAGATGACCCAGCCAGAGTCCAGACCTGAATCTGCTCGAACATCTGTGGGGTGATCTGAAGAGAGCTGTGCACAGGAGATGCCCTTGTAATCTGACAGATTTGGAGCATTTTTGTAAAGAAGAGTGGGCAAATATTGACACATCAAGATGTGCCACACTGATAGACTTCTACCCAAAAAGACTGAGTGCTGTAATAAAAGCCAAAAGTGCTGCAACAAAGTATTAGTTTAAGGCTGTGCCTATTTACGCAACCAGATTATTGCAAGTTTTTTTATTTTTTATTTTTCCCCTTAAACGATTTCAGTTTGTTTTTCAATTAGGTTGTACAGATTATAGGTCACATTAATGGTGGAAAAAAAGTTTTGAAATGATTAATCTTGGTCTCATTTTTTACATCACAAAAACCTGGCATTTGAACCGGGGTGTGTAGATTTTTTATATCCACTGTACAGGAACTGATTCCCGTCTGTGTCCTGAGGTTATTAGTTCCTTCTTCAGTTTTCAACACCACAGTTTAGAATTTTTATTTGTGCACCCGGACACTGATTCACCACGACTGTGGAACGCTGCAGAAAACCTGTCAAAGCAGATGTTCATTAGAGGGTGGAGTTGGTCTGGGATTCTCTCTGGCTTTTTTTTTTTAGATTTATTTATGTATATATTTTTAATTTGGCTCCTGCTGGATTTGGGGAGGCCCCAGTTATTTAATTTCACTCATCAAAACTACGATTCAGACATGAGGTAAGGCGGAGTGATGACATCATTAGTGTTGGCGTAGTTCATATGATTTACATGTAAAATCTTATTAAATGCGCTACAATTAAAGTCAAAGGAAAAAAAACACAGTAATTATTTCCCCCTCCTGTCAGGCACGTTTATTCCTCTGAATAGCCTGATTTCTGAAACACAAAGCTATGCTGATAACATGTTAATTACTGTATTGTAATTAACTCAATAAGAGTCCTCAACAATTAATGAATTCACTCAATTTACCAAAGACAAGTTCACGCCAATTAACCTGACGGAGGTGAGTGTTGAGTTCTGCCAAGGAGGTAACAGCAGTGTGTTGGCGAGTTCTTCTGACACATGTGAACCGTCTCTTGAACTTGTTCCAACCATGTGATGTTGAGCGCGCGCACGTCAACAACAGCAACGGCTAACCGGGTTTGTACTGCCTACAGTCACACGAACAAAGACCGGAGAGCGTGGACTTTTCATGGCGTTTTTCCATTGTTTACCTGCTCACAGCGCCACTGCTGTGCAGAAATAACCACTGTTCAGTCGGTCTGTCCATTAGAGCAGATCAGAAGTGCATTCACATGCATAACATGTTGACATGAAAACAGTAAAATACGGACTGAATCCAACACAACGAGGTTTTGAAATCAGGAAAGAAAATCCCTCTAGCTCACAGGCTTCTGCAGTCATTAGTCAGTTCTACACCACTAATTAAGGCTAGGCGATGAATCAAAAATTAATCAAAAATCAGCTGCTCGCTCTTATGTTGAAGGTGTGTGAGGTCGAACAGGAGCTCTTATTGTATGTCCTTAAGACAGACCTACTTTTGTTTTTTTTTTATGTTATTCTGCTTGCAGCAGAGTTAAGTTCCAGCTCATATTAACGTGGCAAACTATAGTCGATATGTCCGATATAGGCATTTTATGTATCGCCGGCAACCAAATGTGCGATACAGCGAACATATTTGGTATATTACCCAGCTCTGCTATAAGCCAAAACTGATTTTGAGCTTTTATGACCCTGTGACCTTGACCTTTTGATCCCAAAAGCACAGCCAAAAGTTGAAGTCCCATCGTCAATCTGTGAATTGTTGTGGATTTTATTGACATTAATAAAACATCTCTTGTTGATCTGGTTAAGTAGGTGCAGAGTCAAAGATGCCTTTTCTGGGTATTTATTCTTGATCAAGAGGAAAATTTTATGCAGCGGTTCAGCACAAATGTTTGCAGTCAAAATGATACGGGCAGATTTTATACCTTGGAACAAAGAAAGATAACATATTATGAGAACGTTCTGTGGGAGTACGGAGCCTAGCTGTCTCCCAGGACTGACCTTGACAGGCTTGAGTCTCAGCAGGGGCGTAGCAAGCTTTTCAAAAGTGTGGGTGTTGTGGTTCGGCCAGCAAGGGGATTGGGGTGGGGCATTTAATACCCAATAGATTTCTACAGAAACCATGCTCATCATTACTTACTGTATATATTTACAGAACAAAGGGTCAATGACAAAAAAGAGGCAGCTTCCACTGAAAAATAAATCTGTTGAAAATACATCTTTGCAAAAATCTGAAAAAAGACTTTTTCTTTCAATAAATAAAATATTAAACCTCCATTTACATAAGGAAGTCCTTTAAAAAAAATAAAAAGGCCACTAACCTTTGTGAGCAAAATGAGAAAACACGCCCCCCTCTGTTAACCTGCACCCTCCATCCTCAGAAAGACTGCAAGGATCATTTTTACTGGACAGCTGAGTTTATCAGTGAGAGGAGCAAAGGGACAAGAAATCTCATGAAAATATGAGGAAAAACTGCTGCAAATTCTATAGGGAAAAAAGCTGTAAATTTATGATTATACTGTTGTAAATCTTTGGGGGGGAAGGTAACAGTTTTATCACAAAATATCCAAATTTACAGGAAAAAAGTAATAAATTTACTACAAAAATAATAAATGTGCCAGGAAAAAGTTCCACATTTTAAAAAAAAAAAAAAGTTATAACAAAAAACTCACTAACTGGTGAGAAGATTGGACAATTATGACAGAAAAAGGTAAAAAAAAAAAAAAAGCTCTAGAAAAGTGGCACTTATTTCTTGTGACCTCGTTGTAAATTTACGACTTTTTTTTTCCTGCAAATGTGGGAGTTTCTTCAGCATTTTTCCACAAAAATGTAACTTTTTTCCTTGTAAATTTGGGACTTTTTAAATTGTAAATTAGCATCTTTTATCATATTTTTGCACCATTACCCTTGCAGATTTGTACTGGAACTACGTTTACACCAGGGGTGCCCAAAGTGGGGCTCCTGGAACGTTCAGGTTTCTGTGGGAAATTTTCTCATTTCACTTCTTAAATTGGTCCAAAGATTTGCAAATAATTTGCTGTTGTTGTGCATGGGCGCAAGGGTGCCTACAGAACCCATGGCTTGGACGGAAATGGACACACACACACACACACACACACACACACACACACACAGAGCCACTCTTCCTTCAACAGACCTCTTTCACAAACTGTAAATAAACCAACCTGTATGTCGTTATTTTAATCCCAAATGTATTTCTTTTTATTTTATTCGTGTTGCCTAAAAGTTGGTGAAAAGACCCTTTACTGTCACATGGTAGTTAGTCAAGTCTCCCCTGAAGGCCGAGGAACTCTCCAAACTTAAACAGTAGCCACACACTTATCCCACCCTAAACCTCACACTGATTTGTTGCCCTTTAGGGTCATAATTATCACATAAAAGAAGCTTCATTCAGCAGGATTTAAAGCTAAAGATGGAGATGATAAACCTATTAGGGAACACTGTTCACTGAAATCACAGATCAGACGAGCTGAAGGCCATAGATCAGGCACAGTAAAGAAAGCCACTTTAATGCTGCTCCCCACTGGCTTTACTTTTACAACCCTTAAAGCCATTTAGGTCTTTATTTGTGTTCATTTTGTTTTTTTTATCGCTTCCTGGGACAGCTGCTTCACACGTACAACTTCAGCACAATTTTATAGGAGTAACATAGCTTGTAATACATTTGCTAAATTAATGTATAAGAATATCAAAAGCAGAGGAAGACCTCAGCCTCAGCACTCTTCCATCGCCAGATTGTACTTGTTATGGTGGATGATGCACAGAAGCTGAAAGTGGTCACTGACTGCAGGTTTTCCACATTTTCACCGTTCCTGAAATGTCTGGGACATATTTTGACCAAATTGCCTTTAATTATTGCAGCATCATTGAGAATCATCTTTGGCAGCCTTCCTCAGAACGGTTCATTTCACTCCATGTCTCTTTAAACACCCAAATGCTGCAGTTAACTCCGCCCCCATAGCTGGCTACCTCCTAGCTCGGGTAGCAGGCCTGAGCCAACTAACATAAATTCAATTTAAAGAATGAATGAAATAAAGCATCACTGGTGGATGGGGGAGTATGGTTTCACTGGTCAACAGGATACAACCAGCCCCCGGAGGACAAAAAGCTCAGAAATATGGGTGAATGAGTGTCTAAACTGATAGCTTCAGCTAGCTGCCTTGGGTATATGGTCAAGAATTATTAAATGAACAAAGTGGGGGTGAAGAGAATTTATAGAAAATCTGATCAGAACCGGCCAGATCGACAGTTACCCAGGATTTACACTGACTCCGGATGCAGTCCACCCACTCCATTTGTGTTTTGATCCGGCACAGATCAGACCACGGGTTGCATGACTAGATCATGTGACAATTATACAAAATAGCACGAGGGGTTGAGAGATCACATGATCGCAAGATCACGTGATAACAACAAGCCGCCAAGGCAAATGATTAGCTTAGCTTAGCTTGGCAAGACAGACATTGTGTGATCTGGATTCATTTGTTCTTTAATAATGAGTAAGTAGCCTGTCAGGATTTTGTAATTTTGTATTTCTAAAATGAATTTCTCCTTGTCCATCTTCGCTCCTTTTTGATGCCATGAGAATAATTGATCTACCGGTGGCTGCTAAGTGACAGAGCATGGCTTTCATGAGAATACAAGATACCGCGAGATACCGCGGCATTTCCTTGCAGATTGGATCCGGCATTCGTCAGAAACAGACTCATTGCATTTCATTAGTGAACCCAATCTGACAAATCAGATTTGTTCTGTAGTAGTCTGGACCAGGTGGGGATTAAAAAATTGACGAGAATGGGAAGTATTTGCTGCAGAGACTGGATCACAGCCATAATGAACCAGATCCGGAGTCAGTGTAAGTCAGTTATACTGACCGACTCTGACCCCCTAGCCAAGCTAATGCTAACGGCATGATGTAGCATCATGACGAAAATATAACAAGCCAGAATGACATGACATATTGTAACGTGCTGCTCGACATGGCGACGTCCCACCGGGAGATTCGAACTCACGCCTCCCGCTCCGGAGTCCCGCACCCTACCTGTGTCGCCAATAGGGTCAACCCACTTGGCAAGCCAAGTAGGGTGCTCATATTGAGTTCGCTACACTACTCCCCTCTGGTTCTCGACATCGTCCCGATGTCAGCGCCCCATTACTGCTTTGGACAGGAGATCCCACTTCTGACACCAGTGTAACGTGCTGCTCAACATGGCGACGTCCCACCGGGAGATTCGAACTCACGCCTCCCGCTCCGGAGTCCCGCACCCTACCTGTGTCGCCAATAGGGTCAACCCACTTGGCAAGCCAAGTAGGGTGCTCATATTGAGTTCGCTACACTACTCCCCTCTGGTTCTCGACATCGTCCCGATGTCAGCGCCCCATTACTGCTTTGGACAGGAGATCCCACTTCTGACACCAGTGTAACGTGCTGCTCGACATGGCGACGTCCCACCGGGAGATTCGAACTCACGCCTCCTGCTCCGGAGTCCCGCACCCTACCTGTGTCGCCAATAGGGTCAACCCACTTGGCAAGCCAAGTAGGGTGCTCATATTGAGTTCGCTACACTACTCCCCTCTGGTTCTCGACATCGTCCCGATGTCAGCGCCCCATTACTGCTTTGGACAGGAGATCCCACTCCTGACACCAGTGTAACGTGCTGCTCGACATGGCGACGTCGCACCGGGAGATTCGAACTCACGCCTCCCGCTCCGGAGTCCCGCACCCTACCTGTGTCGCCAATAGGCTCAACCCACTTGGCAAGCCAAGTAGGGTGCTCATATTGAGTTCGCTACAATATATTATCTGTGGATTAGTGAACCAGGTGGACACAGGGATGCCTATTAGGATGACTGAAATCTCAAGAAAACAACAATATAAACCACGCTTGCTAAGCTAACTTCCCCAGTCGCACTGCTAGCTCTGAAGATAACTTCCTGCTCATCTACAAGTTTGCAGCCAATAGCAGAGCAGCGAGCGGGTATCGAGGCTGGGGGTACCACGTTCATGACGTACCCCAGCATACATGGAAGAGCTGAAACGGGTTCTCAGACACAGAAATGATATAAAGAAAGTTTTTTGATATTTTTTTTGATAATCACCTGACCAATAGTAGCATTTCAGAAGGTTACAACAGCATTTTTCTGACAATGACCCCTTTAAGTAACTGTAATAATTACATCACAAGACTAAGTCTAAAATAATGTGTACAGCCTACTAGTGATAGAACTGCTTGATCATTTATCAGAAAGTCTTACAGTAAAATCAATACAAGATTGTTCCAGATCTGGCCTGGCCAATAGAAAACAGCACAGTTGCCTATTGATCAAATTCAAATTCCGTTGCTACATTGGCATCAGATTCAGTTTCCCTCCATGTAAAGACTCCTGCATGTTGAGGAATCTTTTGAGTTTCTCAGTCTACATTTAAGCCAGGCCCGCCCTGAGAATACTCGTCAGCTGCTTCAAATTGCTTCTTCTTAGACTCTGTGTCCAGTGGGAACTTCTTTTATAGAAAGCTGTGATAAGCAGATGGCTGGGGAGGCGCTTGTCAAGGCTGATGTAGCAGAACATCTTTTGAAACTCTGTTTCAAGCACAGCTCTCTGTCTGCAGAAATGAGGAAACACTGTTGACCTGCTGTGTTGGTGCACTGAAGGGGGGTGAGGAAGGGGGGGGGGGCGCCATGCCCCTTCTTAGCAAAATGACCCAAAATGTCCCCCCATTAGCCTGTTCCCCCCCCCCCCCCCACATCCTTACCCTCATTCACTGGTGTAAATAAAGGAGGGACAGCACCCCTCCAACCTGGAAAAATGAGAGAACTGTACCGCCAGTGTCATCATAAACCTTATTATATCAGGTTACAGAACTGGATAAAATGACTTTGAACCACCAATTCTAAGCAGAAATGCATAAAAAAATCTTAAAATTTTGCAGCCCTTTTCTCAAAAAAGTTGCGATTTTTCCTGTTTCTCATAAATTTGCAACTTTTTCCACACAAATTTATGATTTTTTGCTTGTAAATCTGCAACTTTTTTTTCAAAAATTTGCAACTATTTTCTCATAAATTTGCAACTTTTGTCTCATAATTTGCGATCCCCCCACCCCCCGGAAATTTTCCACTTCTCCCTCAGAAATTTGCAACATTTTTCTGATAAATTTGCACATTTTTCTTTCCCCTGTAAATCTGCAACTTTCTTTCTTGTAAACTTGCAACCTGTTCGTCGTAAATTTGCACTTTTTTCATAAATTTGCAAATTTTTTCTCAAAAATTTATGATTTTTCTTGTGTAAATTTGCAACTTTTTTCTTATAAATTTGACGTTTTTTTCTCTGTAAATTTGCAACTTTTTTTTACACAAATTTGTGATTTTCTCTTATAAATTTGCAACCAATTTCTTATAAATTTGCAACTTTTTTCCTCATAAGTTTGCAGCCTTTTATCTTGTAAATTTGCTACCAGTTTCTCATAAATTTGCTTTTTTTTCTTGTAAATTTGCAACATTTTTTCTCAAAAAATTGTAACTATTTTCTAATAAATTTGCAACTTTTGTCTCATTTCTCACAGATTTGCAACTTTTTTTTTCATAAATTAGCAAATTTGTTCCTATAAATCTGCAACTTCATTATCAAAAAATGGTGATTTTTCTCTTGTAAATTTGCAAACTCTTTCACATAAAATTATTTGCAAGTTTTTTCTCATATCCCATTGTGGGACTAATAAAGGCTTATCGTATTATAAATTTGCAAATTTTTCTCAAAAACTTGCAACTCTTTTCTCAAAAATTTGTGATTTTTCTCTTGTAAATTTGCAACCTGTTTCCCATAAATTTGCAATTCTTTTTCTTGTAAATTTTCAACTTTTTCCACACAAATTTATGATTTTTCACTTGTAAATTTGCAACTTTTTTTTTCAAAAATTACAACTTATTTTCTCATAAATTTGCAACTTTTGTCTCATTATTTGTGATTTCCCCCCCCCCTGGAAATTTTCAACTTCTCTCTCAGAGATCTGCAACATTTTTCTCATAAATTTGCACATTTTTTCCATGTAAATTTACAACTATATTCTCAAAAAATTGTGATTTCTTTCTTGTAAATTTGCATCCTGCACTTTTTTCATAAATTTGGAATTTTTTTCCTCATAAATTTATTATTTTTCTCTTGTAAATTTATAACTTTTTCACACAAATTTGTGATTTTTTTCTCTTATGAATTTGCAACCAGTTTCTCATAAATTTGCAACTTTTTTCCTTGTAAATTTTCAACTTTTTTTCTCAAAAAATCACAACTCTTTTTCAATGCAAATTTATGATTTTTCTCTTGTAAATTTGCAACATTTTTCTCAAAAAGTTGTAACTATTTTCTCATAAATTTGCAACTTTTGTCTCATTTCTTAGATTTGAAACATTTTTTTCATAAATTAGCAAATTTGTTGCTGTAAATTTGCAACTTCATTATCAAAAATTTGTGATTTTTCTCTTGTAAATTTGCAAGTTCTTCCTCAAAGTTATTTCCAACTTTTTTCTCATATCCCGTTGTGGGACTAATAAAGGCTTGTGATGGCAGAGTGTCGCCACTGTATGGTCTGGTAATTGAATATTATATTATATGTTTAAAAGGTTTTATATTTGCAAATGTTAACATGTATTGGATTGTAAAATGCACATATAATTGTAGAATGTGTTTGACTGAAGTGAATTCTTTTGTGAGATAACTGTTAATATTAATTATGTTAATTGGGTGAGGCAATTGTCAGGGGTTTGAGGGCCTTTAAAGGATACCAGCAGGAGGTAGTATAGGATGGGGGAGTAAAGGGGGAGTTTAATATGTAAATAGGGGTTTGAATTATTTATTGTATTATTTATGGTGTTATTTATTCTGTAAATATTGTGGGGAAATTATTTATGTATTTATGTCCTTTTTAGATATTATTGGGTATATGTGGAAAGATGAAATGTTCATTGTCTTACCTGGGATTATGGTATGTGCCAATTAGGTTAATTATCTCACTGAGTATATTAACAGGCGTTTTCATTTGGTTTGTGTGGGGTGTCTGATGTGCATTGGAGTTATTGCCTGTGAAGATTATTGGAATAAACAGAAATTGCTGGTTGCAAACTCTGGAAGCCTCCGCTCTTCTCTAGTGCCTTGACCGCCCGGCTATCGTTCGTGACAAGGCTTATCGCATCATAAATTTGCAAATTTTTCTCAAAAACTTGCAACTCTTTTCTCAAAAATTTGTGATTTCTCTCTTGTAAATTTGCAACCTGTTTCTCATAAATTTGCAATTCTTTTTCTTGTAAATTTTCAACTTTTTCCACACAAATTTATGATTTTTAGCTTGCAAATCTGCAACATTTTTTTTTTCCAAAATTCCAACTATTTTCTCATAAATTTGAAACTTTTGTCTCATAATTTGCGATCCCCCCACCCCCCGGAAATTTTCCACTTCTCCCTCAGAAATTTGCAACATTTTTCTGATAAATTTGCACATTTTTCTTTCCCCTGTAAATCTGCAACTTTCTTTCTTGTAAACTTGCAACCTGTTCGTCGTAAATTTGCACTTTTTTCATAAATTTGCAAATTTTTTCTCAAAAATTTATGATTTTTCTTGTGTAAATTTGCAACTTTTTTCTTATAAATTTGACGTTTTTTTCTCTGTAAATTTGCAACTTTTTTTTACACAAATTTGTGATTTTCTCTTATAAATTTGCAACCAATTTCTTATAAATTTGCAACTTTTTTCCTCATAAGTTTGCAGCCTTTTATCTTGTAAATTTGCTACCAGTTTCTCATAAATTTGCTTTTTTTTCTTGTAAATTTGCAACATTTTTTCTCAAAAAATTGTAACTATTTTCTAATAAATTTGCAACTTTTGTCTCATTTCTCACAGATTTGCAACTTTTTTTTTCATAAATTAGCAAATTTGTTCCTATAAATCTGCAACTTCATTATCAAAAAATGGTGATTTTTCTCTTGTAAATTTGCAAACTCTTTCACATAAAATTATTTGCAAGTTTTTTCTCATATCCCATTGTGGGACTAATAAAGGCTTATCGTATTATAAATTTGCAAATTTTTCTCAAAAACTTGCAACTCTTTTCTCAAAAATTTGTGATTTTTCTCTTGTAAATTTGCAACCTGTTTCCCATAAATTTGCAATTCTTTTTCTTGTAAATTTTCAACTTTTTCCACACAAATTTATGATTTTTCACTTGTAAATTTGCAACTTTTTTTTTCAAAAATTACAACTTATTTTCTCATAAATTTGCAACTTTTGTCTCATTATTTGTGATTTCCCCCCCCCTGGAAATTTTCAACTTCTCTCTCAGAGATCTGCAACATTTTTCTCATAAATTTGCACATTTTTTCCATGTAAATTTACAACTATATTCTCAAAAAATTGTGATTTCTTTCTTGTAAATTTGCATCCTGCACTTTTTTCATAAATTTGGAATTTTTTTCCTCATAAATTTATTATTTTTCTCTTGTAAATTTATAACTTTTTCACACAAATTTGTGATTTTTTTCTCTTATGAATTTGCAACCAGTTTCTCATAAATTTGCAACTTTTTTCCTTGTAAATTTTCAACTTTTTTTCTCAAAAAATCACAACTCTTTTTCAATGCAAATTTATGATTTTTCTCTTGTAAATTTGCAACATTTTTCTCAAAAAGTTGTAACTATTTTCTCATAAATTTGCAACTTTTGTCTCATTTCTTAGATTTGAAACATTTTTTTCATAAATTAGCAAATTTGTTGCTGTAAATTTGCAACTTCATTATCAAAAATTTGTGATTTTTCTCTTGTAAATTTGCAAGTTCTTCCTCAAAGTTATTTCCAACTTTTTTCTCATATCCCCTTGTGGGACTAATAAAGGCTTGTGATGGCAGAGTGTTGCCACTGTATGGTCTGGTAATTGAATATTATATTATATGTTTAAAAGGTTTTATATTTGCAAATGTTAACATGTATTGGATTGTAAAATGCACATATAATTGTAGAATGTGTTTGACTGAAGTGAATTCTTTTGTGAGATAACTGTTAATATTAATTATGTTAATTGGGTGAGGCAATTGTCAGGGGTTTGAGGGCCTTTAAAGGATACCAGCAGGAGGTAGTATAGGATGGGGGAGTAAAGGGGGAGTTTAATATGTAAATAGGGGTTTGAATTATTTATTGTATTATTTATGGTGTTATTTATTCTGTAAATATTGTGGGGAAATTATTTATGTATTTATGTCCTTTTTAGATATTATTGGGTATATGTGGAAAGATGAAATGTTCATTGTCTTACCTGGGATTATGGTATGTGCCAATTAGGTTAATTATCTCACTGAGTATATTAACAGGCGTTTTCATTTGGTTTGTGTGGGGTGTCTGATGTGCATTGGAGTTATTGCCTGTGAAGATTATTGGAATAAACAAAAATTGCTGGTTGCAAACTCTGGAAGCCTCCGCTCTTCTCTAGTGCCTTGACCGCCCGGCTATCGTTCGTGACAAGGCTTATCGCATCATAAATTTGCAAATTTTTCTCAAAAACTTGCAACTCTTTTCTCAAAAATTTGTGATTTCTCTCTTGTAAATTTGCAACCTGTTTCTCATAAATTTGCAATTCTTTTTCTTGTAAATTTTCAACTTTTTCCACACAAATTTATGATTTTTAGCTTGCAAATCTGCAACATTTTTTTTTCCAAAATTCCAACTATTTTCTCATAAATTTGAAACTTTTGTCTGATAATTTGTGATTTCCCCCCACCCTGGAAATTTTCAACTTCTCTCTCAGACGTTTGCAACATTTTTCTCATAAATTTGCACATTTTTTCCATGTATATTTGCAACTTTATTCTCAAAAAATTGTGATTTCTTTCTTGTAAATTTGCAACCTGTTTCTTGTTAATCTGCACTTTTTTCATAAATTTGCATTTTTTTCCTCATAAATTTATGAGTTTTTCTCTTGTAAATTTACAACTTTTTCACACAAATTTGTGATTTTTTTCTCTTATGAATTTGCAACTTTTTCCCTCATAAGTTTGCAACCTTTTCTCTTGTAAATTTGCAACGTTTCTCATAAATTAGCTTTTTTTCCTTGTAAATTTTCAACTTTTTTTCTCATAAATTCACAACTCTTTTTCAATGCAAATTTATGATTTTTCTCTTGTAAATTTGCAACATTTTTCTCAAAAAGTTGTAACTATTTTCTCATAAATTTGCAACTTTTGTCTCATTTCTCATAGATTTGCAACATTTTTTTCATAAATTAGCAAATTTGTCACTGTAAATTTGCAACTTTTTTCTCAAAGTTTTTTCTCATTCCCCATTGTGAGACTAATAAAGGCTTATTTTAACTTATACGTTTGCTAATTTTTCTCAAAAATTTGCAACTTTTTTCTCAAATGTATGATTTTTCTCTTGTAAATTTGCAACTTTTGTCTCATAAATTTGTGATTTTTTCCCCTGTAAACTTTCTACTAGTTTCTCGTAGATTTGCAATTTGTTTTCCTGAAAATTTGCAACTTTTAATCTGCAACCCTTGTCTCATAAATTTGTGACTTTTTCCCTGTAAATTTTCAACTTTTTTCTCATAAATTTGCTACTTTTTTCTCTTAATTTTGCAACCTTTTTCTTGTAAATCTGGATCATTCATCTGGATGGATACTGGCTGAATTTTTAGTCCTTGTAATTAAATTGTAGTTTCCGACTTATCCTTTCCAGCTCCATCCCTCTGTCTAGCCAATCAATACAAGTCCTTTTCTCCTTAGTGTCCAGCCGCTCATACAACTCACTATATGCCTTTTCCTTTGCTACCTCTCTCTTTGCCGTGTGCTTAAATTTCTGAATGCCCCATCCCTTGATAAAAAAATAGCAAACTGTCCACAGACTGTAAATAAACAAATGTTTTGGGGGTTTTTTGCCTTGTGGACACTCACCGAGCATGATGAGGGTGGTTGTCCCTTGCTCATTGCCGGTCGGGTAGGTGGCATACTCGCACGTGTAGCGGCCAGCGTCGGACATCCGTAGGTTAGAAATCCTGATGGACGGGTTCTCCAGACTGTTGTGGAGGAAGGCAACCCGATCCTTGAAGGCTACGTTGGGGAAACTCTGTCCGTACACCGGGTGGTAAACAGCAATGTTGTCTCTCTGCCCATCAACGGGTTCCCATATCCAAGACACCTGGTGGAGAAACAGCCATTTAGACACAAGAAACAAACCAAACATTGAGCTGTGTAGAAGGTAAAACTTTAGTCTCAAATTCTGGCTAACGAGGGTCTTGAGCAGCACATTCAATAAAGATCTAATGAGGATGTTTTCAAAGGCTGACTTCGGGAGGTTGTAAACAGAAAATTATTGATGGCGTCATGAATTCAATTATCTTGTGGGCTGTACCTTCAGTGCAATTTTACATCATATAATTGCATACGCTGTAGGATGCTGACCCTATTAAAAGTATGCCAATTTAGCTACAAACACTTCCTCTATGCAATGTTCCTGCAGATACACTGGATCACTTTGAGTGCTGCAATTACCTGATACTTCAGCATCAGAGAAGTTTATGTCTGTTTTAATTCATGACAAACATTAGCAATGATAGCATTCCTTGTCATGAGTTAAAAACATGGATGGAATGACACTGAAAGCATTCGGTGTCTTAAATGCCTCCAAATGTTGCCACTACCGATGCTCCATCTGTCGACCATGATGGAAGTTGGCACAGCTTTGCTTTTATCCCTTTAATCTCACGCTTAAAGGGACGGTTTACCCCCAAATTACAATTCCATGTTTTTCCTCTGGTCTGTCATGGTATTTACCAATGCAAATTGTCTGGTGCGACTTGCCCAGGATTTAGAGACACTATAGCAGCTCTCTTGAACATAATGGAAGTAGATGGCAATTGCCTTGTGGTGTCCAAGTAGAATAATGCATTTATGTTAAAATGTGTAGTGCAGATGCCACCTCTGATACATCTAGTGTGGAAAATATCCGGAAAAGATACCCTACAAACCTTGCTTTCCAGTGTTATTATTATATGATTCACTTTTCTTACAGATAAAAAACTTTCTTATGATGTTTGTGTTGTGTCTGAAGAATGGGCGGACACGACCACGTGCTGACCACTGTCACTCTGTTTAACATGCTTTTTAAACATCTGGATTTTAATGGGACACACGCCAGGCTTTTATTTGTGGACTTTTCCTGCGCCTTTAATACAATCCAACCTCATATTTTAGTTGAAAGGCTCCTGCAACAATTTGATTTGAGCAATAATCTGGTGGGTTGGATTCTGGATTGCTTAACCAACAGGACGCAGAGAGTAAGGGTCAATGGTACATTGTCTGACCTAAAGTACTCTTCTACTGGCTCTCCTCAGGGGTGTGTGTTGTCACCACTACTCTTCATCCTGTACACAAACATGTGTCGGAGCAGACATGACAACAGACACATTATAAAGTATGCTGATGATTCAGTTATTGTCAGTCTCCTCCAGGATGGTGAGAGTGGCCACGGCCCAGTAGTTGATGATTTTGTTCACTGGTGTGAGGATTCCTACCTGCAGCTGAATACGACAAAAACTAAAGATATGATTATTGACTTTAGGAGGAAAACTCCCAGGCACAAAGTCACCGTACTAAAAGGCCAGACCACTGAATGTGTACAATCCTACAAATACAGTATATTGAAGAGAACTGTGAAAGGGTGTGCAAAAAGGGTCAGCAATATTTGTATTGTTTAAGGAAACTTGCACACTTCCAAACTGACTGAACCATAATGACAATGTTTTATCGGGCTTTTATTGAATCTGTTTTATCCTTTTCTTTAGTGTCATGGTTTGGTCAGATAAAACTGAAACAGAGGAAATCCTTGGATCAGGTAGTTAGATGGTCCAGTCGTTTGCTTGGTGAGTCACAGCTGAGCCTGATGTCCTTGTACACCAGACAGGTACAGAGGATGGCTACCTCCATTTTAACCCCTTGCACTCCGGTCAATTTCCCTAAAAACGCCAAAAAATAACGTGCCCAAAGTAAATCGAAAGCTGTTCTTCAACCCTTTGCAGCATCTTCATGGGGTTGGTCTCATTTAAAAGAAAACACTTTGAATTTTTTTGGCAAAACAGTCATAATCTCTCTAAGTGCTCCTGCCACTGAGTTACAGTCATCTAAACATACTGAACTTGAAGAAAATATTTGGCCTGGGTGTTTTTTTGGATACAAATGCTTGCAAATAACACACAACTTCAGATCCGGGCTGGAAAATGCAACAGAAATGTAGAACCAAGTGTTATCCAGCTGAGGTTAAAAGTTTGTAACAATACCACAAAAAATGAATATATTACACAGCTTTTTCCTCAGGTAGTTCTCAGGCGTTTTTGAACTGTGCCAAATTGTGCCAAATGGCACAGTTTGAAAAAACGTCTGTAACTTGTGAATGATTCAATATAGAAGCTTCATCTTGGGCTCTAATGAAAGGTGACACTCAGGGCTGTGTGTGTGTGTGTGGGGGGGGGGGTTGCCCCCCCCCTCGCTACAGAGGACGGACATCGGCCATCGCTACATGACAGAATAGTCATGTGGCGATCGCGGCGCAGTCACCGCGGCTCCGCTCCCCACGGACTTCGGACTTCGTGCGCCGCACAGTTGTAATTTACCGATCGGTCAAAAGTCATTTTTGATTACGATTTTCAGGGATAAAGAATAATTTAGCTTAAAACACTTACCTCTTCACAGCAGCAGTGTCCTGGCGAACTTCTCTTCCTCATTGTCAGACGAACGCGACGCTGGTCCCTTGTTACGGACTCGTGGTTTTGGTCTCGCGACCCGGTCAAAACATAATTCCATTATTGCGGTTTTGCGCTTCCATGATTGCGGTTTTGGCGAATGATTTACGACCTTCGTCGTCGGCCTCCGTCGGTCTATGATGACCATGGAAGAGAATCCTAAACGTCTATTCTGCTGGAATAAAAAAAAAAAAAGTACCGCCTGTGGCTGAACAGGCCGATGCGCGAATGGCAGTCCCTGTCACACAGGTCGTACTTGTGGGTGGTCTCCGTGCTGCTGGGTCTGTGACGGTTCTTCCTGCGGGTCCTTTTTTCATCTGCAGCAGTCAGTCTGTCTTCACCCAGCCTTACGCAAAACAGCTTTCGAACTTGTGTGCTTCAATTGGCTCACTGCATTCGCAGCGTTGGTAGGCGGGTCCTTCTTGCTAGGTTTTCAGTCATTGGTTCTTCAAGGTTTCAGAAACCCAGTTCAAGGCTCTTATTAGTCGAATGAGAGGTCAATCATATCTGATCTGTTCGCGGCTGTGTCTGTAGTGGAAGAACAGAAATGCAGCTTTTTTTTTTCAGTGCACTCTTGGCGCAGCGCCCTCGTGCGTCCTAGAGTGCACGAGAGCGCCCTCGTGCGCTCTAGGACGCAGAGACGTGCCCGTCCGCGGTACACAGGAGTGCAACAGGTTAAATGATGACTCCCACCCTTTGCACTGCCACTTTCAGCTTCTTCCCTCAAGATGGAGGTTTGCTGTCCCAAAAAGTAAAACCCAGCGCTACAAAAACAGCTTTGCTCCTGCTGCTGTCAAAGAGTTGAACAAATTGTAACAATATATTGTACATAATTTAGGTACCTATTTATTAACTCCATTTTATATTTACTTATTTTTGTAGGATTTTTATTTGGGTTCTAAATCTTTTATTGGGTTTTAGACCTTTGAGTTTTTAACCTCTTTGACTAGTCTTTAACTTTTTAATATGACCCTTCTCTCTTATCTCTGGTTTTTCTCTCATCTCTTTGTCTTTATATCCTGATTGATGGAGCCTTGGGTATTTTTATCATGTTTATAGTCAGCTTCATGCCTGTGTTTGTGTTTATGTTAAATGTAACTGTGGTTTGTAAATATGGATGTCACCAGACTGCAAAACAAATCTACCTACGGGTACAAATAAAGTAACCTGAACCTGAACCTGAGGTTAGCTTTATTGGCGGTTTTGCAGCATACCGTACACAGAGCAACGTGTGGCTGAAGACAGGAAGAGGCAAGAGAGCGACTGGCCATGGGCAATCACCTAATATACCCTGAGGTGCACTGACGTCACCTGTGCGTGTGTGGTCCCACAGCACAGTGTGTCGCGCCATTTTGCATACAGTACATTTATCCCCCCCCCCCAAGAAAACTCAGAACATTTAGGCTACGGTCACACTGCAGGTTTTAATGCTCAATTCCGATTTTTTTGCACCAATGTGACCCATATCTGATTTTTTAATGAAAGTCTGAACAACACAGATCCAATTTTTTTCACACCAGACCCAGGCCACTTTCATATGTGGTCCTAATTTGGATATGTATCTGATATTTTCCAAAGCGACCTCCATCTGAACGGTCATGTCGCATTTCATCTGATTTTTTTCCTCATTGAAGTGAGACAGATGCTACAATTCTGAGGTGGAGGATGCAGCAAGCACGGCAGACACAGCTGATTTGTGCTCTGTTTTTAATCAATCTCCTTCCCCTTATAGATGGATTGTAATTTTGTTGGCTCTGACTGCACAATAACTTCAGAATTTGGGGAGGGGGGGGAGTTCGGGGCTGAAACTGTCCAACATTACAGGCACAGAGTAACGGCACATTTAAGGGATGTTTAATCGATCAGTTCTGTTAAAGCAGAGCTGATCACAGTGGTCATCGAAGATAAGATAAGATAAGATAAGATAAGCCTTTATTAGTCCCACAATGGGGAAATTCCAGGATTGCAACAGCACAGGGATAGCAACACTCAGAGCAATAATTTAGAAGATAAGAAAATAAGAGCGGTGAATATACATACTGTATGTACACATAAATATATAAATATATATACACAGAGCGGAGCATTGTAGCTAGATGGAATAAACAGCATAACCATCTATTTAGTTACCCCACATAGTATGAACATGTACCCATACATATTGTCACCCTCCGTAGCGACTGATATTGTCCTAGTTGTATACTGGAGGGGACCATTTGTGTAAGTCTGTTGCGTCTTTTGCATTCAATACTATTAGGTCGTCACGTTTTTTTTGCTATCTCTGCGAGCAGCCCTGCTTAGGTTATAAAGTCTGACAGCCGTAGGTAGGAAGGACCTGTGAAACCTCTCGGTCGCGCACCTAGGATGATGTAGTCTACTGCTAAATGAGCTCCTCAGTGCGTTCAGTATGTCCTGCAGAGGGTGGGACTCGGACTCCAACAGGAATGACAGTTTAGCCACCATCCTTCTCTCTCCTATCTCCTCCACTGGGTCAAGGCGCTGCCCCAGGACAGATCTAGCTTTCTTGATTAGTTTGTTCAGTCTCTTCCTATCGGCTGCTGTAATGCCACTGCCCCAGCAGACCACTCCAAAAGTGATGGCTGATGCCACCTCCGAATCGTAGAAGGTCTTCAGGAGCACCCCTTGTACACCAAAAGACCCGAGCCTCCTCAGTAGGAACAACCTGCACTGTCCCTTCTTGTGGAGTGCGTCGGTATTGTGTGACCAGTCTACTTTATTGTTCAAATGAACACCCAGGTACTTGTAGGATGTCACCATCTCAATGTCTGTTCCCTGGATGTTTACTGGTGCTGTGAGGGGTTGTTCTTGCCTGCGGCAGTCCACCACCAGCTCCTTAGTTTTTCTTGCGTTGATCTGGAGGCAGTTCCGATGGCACCAGTCCACGAAGTCCTGGATAAGTCCTCTGTACTCAGCTTCATCTCCATTGGAGATGAGGCCAACGATCGCAGAGTTGTCAGAGAACTTCTGCAGATGGCAGTGTGTTGTGTTGTGTGAGAAGTCCGCAGTATAAAGGGTGAACAGGAAGGGAGCCAAAACCATTCCCTGGGGGGGCCCCATACTGCCGATGATCGTGTCGGACACACAATCCTGGGTTCGCACAAACTGTGGCCGGTTTGTGAGGTAGTCCAGGATCCACGATGACAGGTGCTGGTCCACCCCTGCGCACAGCAGCTTGTCCCTCAGGGTCACTGGTTGGATGGTGTTGAAAGCACTGGAGAAGTCAAAGCACATGATCCTCACCATGCTCTCAGGCTTCTCCAGGTGGAACAGGGAATGGTGAAGGAGGAAGATCACTGCATCCTCCACCCCGATGCTATGCTGGTAGGCAAACTGGAGTGGATCCATCGCTGACCCCACCAGGGGGCAGAGGTGAGCAAGAAGCAGTCTCTCCAGGGTCTTCATCAGGTGAGACGTCAGGGCCACTGGTCTGTAGCTGTTCAGGTCTCGGGGGTGGGAAGTCTTTGGTACGGGTACCACACAAGATGTTTTCCACAACTGTGGTACCCTCCCCAGCTTCAGGCTCAGCTTGAAGATGTGCTCCACAATCCCACACAGTTGGTCTGCGCAGGACTTGAGGAGCTTCGCGCTGATGCAGTCCGGACCCGAGGCCTTCCTTGCCTTGATCTTCCTCAGCTACGTCCTCACCTGGGTCTTAGTGAGGGTCAGGTTGGGGGGCTGTGTGCTGGGAGTGTGGGGGGGTGTTGGTGGAGGGGTGTGTGGACAGCAGGTCTTGATGACGGTAGAGGCAGCAGTGGTTGTTGTGCAGGCTGGGGGGAGGGCGGTTGGTCAAACCTATTAAAAACAGGTTCAGATTGTTCACCCACTCCCTGCCCCCCCATGGCCTGGGAGGAGGTATTCTGGAGCCCAGAGATGGTTTTGAGGTTTCTCCAGACCCCGCCGATGTCGCTCTGTTGCAGCTTATCCTCCATCTTCTTCCTGAAGCTGACCTTGCCTTCTCTGATCTTCCTCCTTAGCTCCCTCTGTACGGTCTTCAGCATCTCCCTGTTCCCTGACCTGAAGATCCTCTTTTCTCTCAGTAGTGGTTTTATCTCAGGGTTGATCCAGGGTTTGCTGTTCGAGCAACACCATATGATCTTGGTGGGTACGGTGTTGTCCACACAGAAGTTGATGTAGTCCGTGATGGTGTGAGTGAGGCTGTCGATGTCCTCACCATGTGGATCGCAGAGCTGCTCCCAGGCAGCGATTTCAAAACAGTCCTTTAGAGCCTGTAGAGGAATGAAGCTGGTCTCATATTTATGATTTTAACATTTTATTTTGCTGTGCTGCATCAGGGTTAAGAAGTTCTGCCCCCCTCCCCCCTTTCCTCAATCATTCTACAACGCTGTGTCTGACGTTACGTTTTCTTCTGCGCATGCGGGTCATTTCATAGCTGTAGACTGTTCACATTGGAGTCTGATGGGGGTCGCATTTAAGTTGTAATGTGAATGCCCTCACAAAAAAAATCGGATCTCAGCAAAAAATCTGAATTGAGCACCAAGACCTGCAGTGTGACCGTAGCCTTAGACATATGGCTAGCTTAGCAGGAATGGGCTGGCACAAGAACATAGACATATTAACTTATCAGGCTAATGTAGAGCTGAAACACACACATGACTGGGCCGAACAGCCTGGTACAGAGAACCATATTAAGCATGACAAACCACAACATTTCTAACTGGGCAACCAGGTAGACTGCCGGTGTACCCACTGGCCTCGTGGGTTATTCTGCCACGTGCCAGACCATGCCCTAACTACCAATGTATTGAAAGTCAGTAAGATAGTCCTCAAGGTGAAGAGGCCCCACTGGAGCTGTGGCCCGTTCATCGGCAAAGTCCCAGTCTGGGTGGGCCGGCTTGGTCGCGGTCTCTTGGTCAAAAGTGGGAGGTGGTGTCATTCTTCTGAGATGGCTGGTGTGCCATCATGACCCATCAGTCAGAAGGAAGGTGGCTGATCCTAGCTGAACAATGACTGTGTCGGCGCTGGCCAGAATGACTACAGCTTGTACGAGCGATTGGGTCGACGTATCCAGACCCAGTTGAGCACCGTGAGTGAAGGGCGCTCCGCTCAGGGTTCCTTCTTCATGACGTACTGTTGTTGCTCTGCAACTCTGTTGGTAGGGGAGAGCACCACCGCTGAGGTGTCATCTGCTGGGGGACATGGCCGGTCCTGTTCAGCTACAGCTTGCACCTCCTGCAGTGATATGGCAACTCGAGGAGGCTCATGCTGTGTCACGCGCTGCTGTTGTTGGTCTTCCGTCCTGCTGCCGGAGAAGGGCACCATGAAGAGTAGTCTGGTGGAGGACATAAGCTGTCCAGAGGAAGGCGTAGAGGCAGGCTGGTCTTGCTGCTGGCCATAACTTCTTCCGGGTCCTGTGTGGATGTGGTGTGGAGCTCCTATGGAGAGGCGGCAGCTCGAGGACACTCATGCTGCATGAGGACCAGCTCTGGGTCTACAGGGTTCTGCTCGGTGTGTGGTGTGGAGCAGGGAGTGGCTGCGTCAATGTCTGTGTCTAGCGGACTTGGGCCGTTGGCAGTCAAATTTAGCTTACCGCAGAGTTGGCACCTCTGTAATGGGCAGGCAGGTGCGAGTGTGCAATATGAGGGAGAGCCACAGTTACCGTAGGGTCGGCGTGCTGTGGTGCCTTGCTGTCCCGTGATGTTTACCTCAGGGCTGTCGTGAAGAGATATGGAGCCGTCATGAGGAGATGCGGGATTGAAGGGCTGAGCATTCTGAGCAACGGCTCATACCAGCGGAGCTGAATGTGAGGAGCGCAGATCGGGGCTCACTAGCTGCAATGCTAACTGGGCCGCTACCTCTAGCTGGGACGCTATTTCCATCACGTCTGCCAATGGCAGGTCATCCGGCGCCATCAGCAGCAACTCCCATAGCACCAAATTCGTGGTGTATGCCTTCAACTGTCCTCGCACCAACCTGTCTTCCAAGTGCCCTAACTCACACATGCTAGCCAAACAACAG
The DNA here is from genome assembly GCA_020510985.1 of Pholidichthys leucotaenia. Lineage (NCBI taxonomy): Eukaryota > Metazoa > Chordata > Actinopteri > Cichliformes > Pholidichthyidae > Pholidichthys > Pholidichthys leucotaenia. The sequence goes on along the minus strand of CM035839.1, from coordinate 51,020,917 downwards.
AGGGTAGCTAGGTACTGTAGGACCAACTCATCCAGTCACTGTCAGTGCTGGTGAAACACAATTCTTTGAGCCACTACGCTCTGTGCGACAGCGAAATATCCGGTCAGCAAAGCTACACACTTGTCAGTGTCTGCGGGCCCAAGTGACTGAAAGATGCGCTGTCCCTCGATGCCAAGTTTATGAAGCAGTATGGCCCTTAACCTAGCCATGCTAATGTTAGCTAGGCCAGAGGCGGATATGAAGGTTTCAAATGATTCATACCAGCGAGGCAATGGAGTCGGTGGCTCACCAGGCAGATCGAGGAATGGCAATAGCGGTGTTAGCAGAGTCTCCATTACCCCATCCTTGTCGCCAGTGTTGTGTCTGAAGAATGAGCAGACACAGCCATGTGTTGAGGTTTACTTTATTGGAGGTTTTGGAGCATACAGTACATGGAACAGCGTGTGGCCGAAGGCAGGGAGAGAGGCAAGACAGCGACTGGCCCTGGGTGGTCACCTAATATACCCTGAGGTGCACTGACATTACCTGTGCGTGTGTGCTCCCGCAGCAAAGTGCATCACACCATTTTGCATATGCTACAGTTTGGTTGCAAAACAGTGAAAACGGAAATGGATTAAAAAAGCTCAAGATTCAAGAACAGAACTCGTCTCAGTAGCTACAGGAGGTCTGCAATGTTAATGGATTTTTTTTTTAAATAATTGTGTAGTTCATTGGAATTCCAAGCACCAGAGCTACAGTAAAACCATCGCTTTTGTTCTTGATTCTTAGTCTTCATCTTATTTTCTTTTCCATTAAAAGTGCATATGCAACAAAAACTGTAATGCATAAAAACATAAAATTTTACAGCCAGGTCGGAACTTCTCCCTACTGCTCAGAAAAAAATCAAGGCATTTCACCCATAGGTGGTGCTATAGTTACCAGTTTTATGTTTTTTGCAAATATCTCAATATCATCATTCTAATCTCTGACATCTTCCACAACTTTTCTGCAAAGTTTTCACAAGTTTTCTGCATCAAGTTTTCCAAAATGTGCAAGAAGAGGTCAAATGGTCTCCTCCAAGGCTACAAATATTGATAATGAAAAGTTGTTAAAATTATCCAAAAATGTTAATCCGTTTAGACTTTGCAGGCCAATCAAAATGTGCAGTTTCTCTTTGGCACGTGGTTTCTAATTTATCTTCTCATATAGTGACCCAAAGTTGATGAAACTGTTCATTTGTCAAAAATCACCTTTATGAAATCTTCATCAGCCTTTGTGTCATGTACATGGAATGTTTTGTTAGTGTTTGAGAAAGTTAGGATGTAACCACAGCAACTGTGTGGTGTAGTGGTAAAGGCGATTGCCTGGTATGCTGGAGACCCACGTTCAAACCCTCCTAGCAAAGTGTCCTTCTTCAGAAGTATAACATACCATTTCTGTGTGTTGTAAAACCTAATGTGTAGCCAGTGTTGGGTGTAACGCCACTACTTTTGCAGTAACGTGCTGCGTAATGAATTTTGCAGTAACGTGCTATGCAACGAAATTACTATTTGAAAATTCAGTAATGCAATACAGTTACTGAAATCTGATCCGATACTCATTATATTAATATGGATAGATATTTTTAGTTCAAATAAATACAAACTGACCCTACATAGCTGACGCAGCCACCAGTCAACGTGACCTGTTGCAAAGAGCCTCTTCACTGCTGAGCGGAGGAAATAATGAAGCTATTTTGTTTTTGTGGAGATTGTTTTTCCTTTGTCACAGTTAAGGAAAAAAGCATATTGGTAGGTTGCAAGCTAAAGTGGCAGTTGAGACCTATTGCAATCTTCAGAAGTGCTTGAAAACAGCAACAAGCTCCGACAAAGCTAGTGCTGAGTAACGGCTAGCTATGCTAACAACACTGTGAAGTAGATCCACTGTTTTCAGAACAACCACGGCTGGATTTCAAGCACAGGTGTGCATCTGGACAGTTTGTGACTCAGCAAGAATTAAGCCAACTGATTGCCAGATACGTTGTTACAGACTGAAGATGTGACATAAACCGTGACTTTCCATCAGACAGCTGAGACTGTGAGCCACTGAAGTTAAAACACATTTACTTGCTATCTGGATAAAGATTGTTCAAAAATGGATTTGCTCTCCAAAAGGAATTTGAGGGACTGGATCATGTCTCTGTCACAGCAGACATTTGGACAGTAGAAAACGGACATTTTCTTTGGATCACTGCACACTGGATTAAATCCATAATATAAAGGTAAGAAACAATGACAGCTTTATGCAGTGTTGCTAACTCTCACTCTTTTGGAGTGATTCTCACTTTTTTCTCTCTCTCTCACTCCACAAACCCTATTTCTCACTCCAAAATGAAGAAATTACTGGCAATTTCGTGTTGATTTCCTTCAGATTTTTCCCACAATAAGAGCTCTCAAGGCAGGATAAAGCAGGCTGAACATGTTCTAAAAGATCTGTCTGAAAGTCTGTTTTCAGCCTGACATTAATAAGCCCATAATGTAATCCATTAATTAAAATATCTTGCTAGGTGTGCAAGATGATTTAAGTATGCATTTAAAAGAAACGTGAAAGTTACTTTTCCAAGTAACTAGTTACTTTAATCATGCAGTAATTGGTAAAGTAACTCAGTTACTTTTGAAAAAAGTAACTACAGTTACTTTTGAAAAAAGTAACTAGTAATTAGTTACTATTTTTTAATAATTTGCTGAACACTGTATGTAGTACATGTTCAATTTTAAAAACGTGCTCAGGTGGATATAAATCCCCTATAAAAACAAATCTACATTGTCTACAATGGTATCTTACGCACTTTTTTCTACAAACAAAACCTTTCATTGTCTTAAAGTTTGGGGTCAAAATCTTTTCACTCCCCCGCTTCAAACACCAGAATCGGTGACTCAACCCAAACCACATAACACAATGCTAATAGCGCTACATTAAACAGCATAATCCTGTGATAAAAATACTTTACAGCTGAAGGACATGCCCAGCTGTATGCACAGTGGTCCAGGTTAATGACTGAAACTGCATCAGTACTTAAAAGCAGTTTAATGGAAAAAAAAAACATCTTAATTTGGGACAAGTTTTCAAAGGAGCTAGCTCAAAAATGCTAACTGGCCGGAGGGTTACTTCAGTTTGGCCCGAGACTCCTGATTGGCTCAACACTACTCACATGCCAGTGGCTGTACATATCTACATCATCAAAAATGCTCCATTTCAACTTGCCTTTTTTGAGGGGGCGGGGCTTAGGTGAAACTTTAAAATAAAAAAACAGACATATGAGACATTTGATGCTAATCTCTTCTGTCCAAAGGTCGTTGTCCTTTCCGGCAGTATATGCCCAGCAAGCCAGCAAAATATGGGATCAAGTCATGGGTGGCTTGCGATGCCAAATCAAGCTACGCTTGGAAGATGCAAGTCTATACAGGGAAGCCGACCAGTGGAGGCCCAGAGCAGAACCAGGGGATGCGAGTTGTGCTTGATGTGACAGAGGGACTGAGGGGTCACAATGTGACATGTGACAATTTCTTCACCTCTTATGAACTCAGACAGCAGCTTCTGAAGAGGAAGATCACCATGGTTGGCACAGTTCGAAAGAACAAGCCTGAGCTCCCACCTGCACTGCTTGCATCAAAGGAGAGAGAGGACTTCTCATCAAAGTTTGCCTTCACGCCCACCACCACTCTAGTTTCCTACCTCTCAAAGAAAAACAAGAATGTAGTACTTCTGAGCACACAGCACAAAGTCGCTGCCATTAGCGATCGTGAGGACAGGAAGCCAGCCATCATCCTAGACTACAACTGCAACAAAGGAGGTGTGGACAACCTAGATAAGGTGATTGGGACATAGAGCTGCAGAAGGATGACTGCCCGCTGGCCCCTGGTCATCTACCACAACATCACTGATGTTTCCTCCTACAATGCCTTTGTGATTTGGAGAGAGCTCAACCCGACCTGGATGCCTCGTAAGCAGAACAAGAGGAGGGTGTTTCCGGAGCAGCTAGGAAAGGCACTTGTAACTCCACTCATTGAAAGAAGGAAGCATGTCCCCCACACAGAAGCCTTTGCAGCAGTTGTGAAAGCTATTCAGAGTGCAGGAACTCCTGATCAACCTGAGGATCCAGCTGCCACAGCTGCTGCCCCAGCTGGGGCAAGTAAGAGGAAGAGATGTCAGTTCTACCCGTCAAAGGACTGTAAAACACATACAGTGTGCTGCAGGTGTAAGAAAAATATCTGCAAAGGCTGTGCACTTGCATACTGCCCTACATGTGCTAATTAGTTGAATGAGTTATGTTGTTTTTCACATTTTTGTATTGTATATTTTCTTACATTGTTCACTAGCAAAAAAAAAAAAAAATCAAAAGAAGCTGAATCATTGGGATGAATAAAAATGCATTCAAAACTCATTTTTGCACATTTCTATTCTTTCTTATACAAGTGAAGAGGGAAAACTAAGGTATTCACACATTTTGTGGTGAATGACAAGTTGTTTCTTCAAGCAAAATAAAATTTGGTGTTTAAAATTCAATTAAGCTGCTTATATTGGGGGTTTAGTGAAGACGGGTAATTTTGACCCGGAGGACACGGGGTGTATACAGAATATGAGGACAACAGGAGGGTTAAACTAATAACTTTTTTGGTGTACTTTGATCAACCTTTGACTGAGTGAATGTCACTTCCCCCATAGCCTGAGTGGGCCAATATTGCCTGCAACAGCTCTTTTTTAGGTAAGATCAGTGAAACGACTACAACTATGGCAACTATGACCTGAATGCCAACAGTCAATCACAGGGCACAACTCTATCCAGTAACAAGCACCCTGTGATTGACTGTTGGGATGAGGTCATAGTCGCCATAGTTGCAGTTATTTCAGTGCTCCTACCCGGAACAAGAAAGTTACATTATCATTATTATTATTATTATTATTTGGTCACCTATGAGGAGAGCAACCACATCTTGGTCGCTTTACAAAGCTAATACAGGACAGGAGTCGCCACTCCTCACTGAAAGTTACATAGTGCTGCTTTAAAAACTAGTGTGCGACACCCCTTAGGTTTTAAAGGTGGTTGCTAAACAATACAAGACCTTGAAGTCAACTGCTTGGAACCCAATGATTTTTTTCCCTTGAATTCACACAGAAATGTGTCCTCCCTCCAACCTGAACTAATCTGGGGTTTGGTTACAAAAAGTGAAACACAATTAAAGCCATGAGAGTGAGAACCCAATGAGTTGTTACTGCATTAAATTCAATGTCTGCTAAGCTGGAAAACAAGCACTGAAGGACCTTGTTGCTCTTCTCAAAGAATGCAATTTGAAAGCAAGTCCTCCTACAGATTTCGGATATGTGCAAAATTATTGACATCTGATGCGGCTGCATGAGGCTCGACCACAAGGGAGAGTGCTGTGGCGCTATACGAAATTGATTTTATATTTCTCTGCAATTTTCGAACTGACAGCCGATACAAAATGCTTGCTAAAGTGGTCCACCTGGGAGGGGAGAGAATAAAGATCATCAATACACATTTAGCAAACATCTATTAAATGTATGACATCTTGGGGGGGTGGGGGGGCAGAAAAGGTTGAAGGTTGCAAAAAGGATGATGGATTGTAACCCAGATGTCATCACAAATTAGTGGATGAGACTCCCTCTCCGGCTGCAGATGGCAGGGAAAAATATCACAGAGGGCAATTTGGCCCGCATGCAATTTCAGTTTTTGTTTGTGAACAAATGACATATTGATTTCATCCACAGCTCAGAGGGGGGACACATCACACGGAATCAAATGGAGCCCTCAAACAGCCTATAGCCTTTTGCCTTTGTCTACTTTGGCGTTGGAAATGACATCAGACGAGTTCAGGCGGTGTCAGATGCATCGTCAGCTGGGAGGTGATGAAAAAAATTGACTTTCAAATAGTGAGAAGATCTTGTTTTTGTGTCTTATGAGCTCAGACCCGCTCGTTCAACAAGAATAATATAAAGCTGCACAATGAGACCCAGGTCTATTTCATCTGTCTCTAAATATTTAAACACTGCTCAGAAGAGAGCAAAATGTAATCACTGACACTGAGGCTAATTTGTTTATTTCATTTCTGTATGCTAGGTAATAATACCGATTTTGAAAAAATAAAAAAGCACCCAGGCAGGGGAAACAGATACTGTTAGCTTACCAACTGCTGCAGAGTATTAATGTTAAGCTCACAAGTTTTGCACAAGTGCATCAACAATCTTGACTGTTTTCTCTGAAGTTGCAAACACAGTTGGCTGGCACTGAAGGCACAACCACTCGACTTACTATCTACTTACCTGCTGTTGTCTCCTTTGTCTAAAAGGAAACTAAAGTTAGAATTATGGGATGTGTACTAACCTGCTGATCATCTAACTCGGGCTGTCATATACAGCATACATACAGCTCTGGAAAAAATTAAGAAACCAAAGAGACCACTGAAAAATTACTACTGTATCTGGTTTTATTATGCCTCGGTGCAACGGAGGCATACGGTAATCACTCAGTGTGTCTGTGTGGGGGGGGTGTGGGTGTGTGTGTGTGAGTCTGTCTGTCTTTTACCAGCTTTTAAGCTCGCCCCGTCAAAATCAAGTGGAACTAAAGGCTTGTATCATTATATCACCATGTTTCCTCGACTTTCAGTTTTTCCAGAATTTCATGATAAGCCTTTGTTTTCAAAATAAACCCAAATTTAACTCACCATTATACCCTCAATGGAGCCACGAAAAAAGGTATTGCAATAACTATACCGGGCCATTAGAGGTCGCACCGAGGCAGCTGCACCTTGGTGTTTTTCATTTAGATGTGCTGTACGTGTTTGAGTAAAATGAACAATTTTGTTTTATTCTAATCTCCAAACTACTGAAAACAACTCACCCAAATTCCAAGTCAAAATGTTGTCATTTAGGGCATTTATTTATAGAAAATGGCAACTGGTCAAAACTACAACAAAAAAGATGCTGCTTTTAGATGAAATAATGCAAAGAAAACAAGTCTGTGTTCATTCTTAAACACTACAAACACTAAAGTTTTAACTTGGGAAGAACTCAGAAATCTATATTTGTGGAATAACTGATTATTATTCACAGCTTTCATGTGTTTTACCATGCTTAGATGATCACTTAATCAGTTCCTCCTTAAGTAGACTGACATGTCCTTGTGTAGGAATTCAACAGATACTAAAATTGACGGGCTGTCATACATGTAGAGATGCTAGTTTAGAAAAGACTTTATAGTGGTCTCAGCTTTTTCCAGAGCTGTATGTTTCACCAACGTCGGCCTGATTTACCAAGTCAACATCAAGAAAACATCTTATAGATGTCGTTGCACATTGGCGACGACCATCAATGCTATAGGTGCCATTGTGCAGTTAAATGTTAATCCTCTTCTTTTGGCTGCTCCCTTTCAGGGTCATCACATCATCATCTGATATGTGCCCTTCAGAGGTAAAGTGGGCTATCCCACATGTAGGTCAAAAATGAGTTAATTGTACTACACTAATTGTTAAGGGTCTATCATTTTCTTAAACTGCCTAGCTCTGCATAAAACGTATTGTGCTGCCCTCTATTGAGAGTAAATGAAATCATTCTCATTAATTTGGTGAAACTATTGAGAGGTAAAGTGGGCTATCCCACATTCCATGCTCGGTATCACACACGTTGTGGCCTATTCCGACTCATGTGGGGGACAAAATAGAAACTACAAGATGGCATTGATGTGGATGCACATAGTGAACACACTGAACATAGATCTCGTTGATCACAAAATGCTTGTAACGGGTCACAGCTACCTGCCCAATGACCAAGACTTTGGGTTAATAGAAAAAGCCAAGAGGAAGAAACAGCATGTGTTTGTGCCAGATGAGTGGTACGATGTAGTCAGGCAGTCAAAACGGAAGGAACCCCTGTTCAATGTAGTTCCCATGACATCGGCCTTGTTTCACAGTACTAGACCATTGGAAGAGGCTACTGTAAACAGAAAACTGGATGAAGAAAACAATAAGGTCGAATGGTTGAAAATACAATGGATGCAGTTTCGTAAAGCAGATCCTGGTGTGATGTTTTATAAAACTACTTGTGATGCCGAGTTCCCTTTCCAAAGTGTCAACTTCAAACAAAAGAGAGCACTCAGGGGAAGACCTCCAAAGATCATTCAAAACATCACAGACCTTCCTTTACTGTATCCAAATGGGAGGCCGCTGAAGAGAGCCAAACTCGAAGATATCCAATCATTGTTGAAGTATGTGCCGCCTGTTCATCATCCATTTTACGAAACTTTGAAATCAACACAGGAGGGTGGAGGTCACGACAGCTCAAGTGACACCGAGTCAGACTAGACATTGACAATAAATTGGTAGGACATAAGCTTGTCCTGTTAAACTTGTTTTTACTCTTCAATAACTGTATTTCTGATGTTTTGATAAGAGTTACATGTTGACTTTCTCAGTTAGAAGAAAACTGTTGGTTTGATTTTCATATAGAAATTTTTGCGAATAAGCGAGGACACAAACAACACTGTTTATGTTCTAATTATTGGAAACCAATGTGCAGAAAAATAGCAAAAACTGCCTAGTGTGTGATATCTGTGAAATTTGCAATTTATCATCTGTTTCATTCATTAAAATTTCAAATTAACATTATTTTTTACTTTTGTCCTCTTACTCGATTTTTATTTTCAGTTAGAGGTAAAGTGGTCTATCCCACATTTTTAACCCCTACTCTCTTATTGTTGTGAATATGTGATTTAAATATATTTTAATATTTAAGTCACATCTTGAAGGTAATTATAGGGGGTAACTTTTTAATGATACAGGCACACTGATTTTTTGAGAATATTTCAACTTTAGAGCTCATTTTCTCAAAATAATGGTTTTGTGGGATAGCCCACTTTACCTCTGAAGGGCACATATTGTGATAGCTTGGATATTTGATTTGCCAAGGATTTTATATGATCTTTTGTATGACCTGATCATGAACCCACAACCTCCTGGCTGGGGCGCAGATGCTCCACCGCTAGGCCACCACTCTAGTATGCTGCAGTTAAATGCTAATCACAATGTTTATGTTTGGGATAGCGCTAATCATAATTTAGTAGTAGAGCTTCTCACCTTGAATAACAAAATAGTTGCAGTCTTAAAGATGTGACCTAAATAAATAAAGGTAGTAATCAACATTTAACTGCACAATACTGGACTGGTGGACTAGTGGTAGAGCATCCACCCCACAGCAAGAAGGTTGTGGGTTTACAACTGGGTCAGGAAGGGCATGCACATCAGGGCTGCTGAGAATGTCTTTAAAAGCAGGCTCAAGGCCTACTATTTTAACCTAGCTTTTGATTAGTTTCCTATTTTAATTGCCTTAATTTATGACTTTAAACCTACTTTTTGTTCTGGTCACAAATATTTATCTTACTACTGATTAGATAGATAGACAGACAGACAGACAGACAGACTTTATTGATGCCAAACTGGGAAATTACAGTGTAACAGCAGCATGACAGTAGACAACCAAACAACAGAAACACACACATGACAGACAAAGGGATTACCCATGGAAAGTAAAACTAGCACGACTATAAAAAACCTATATACATCATAGCTTAATATATGATGACCCATATAAACACATGAATCATCCCATTGCACAAGAAGGACTATCAGGAGCAGAGTGAAAAAGTGAGGTACCAGTGAATCTATGTCTGTTTGATTGTATTTAAGTGTTGTTTCATTCTTTTAGTTATCTTAACTGTCTAGTCTTTTTAACAACAAATTATCTGATAATTTACTATCAGTGATTGTTTTATTTTTTTTTTATCATCGTGTCCAAGCTCTAGTATACAGGGAATTGTGCCTGTTTTCTGGCTGCAGGGCGCTGCTCTGTGATTGCCCTGGTCTACCCGGTTGAGGGATCATACACTGTGGCACCACACTTGCAGTGTCAACCCCTCATTTCATTTTTCAATTAAAATCTGGTCTCTTCCTCTCTTCAAGTGCTACCACAACTTATTTTCCCTCTTATCAGCTGCCTTAACTTTTTGTGTTTTATGGAAAAAAATTTATGTAAGAAATGCTGCAGTTTTCCCCGTGAAAGGTAATAAATATACAAAGAAAAATATAATAAATTCATGAGAATAGTTGAAAATGTACGCCAAAAATACTCACAATTTAGGGAAAATGTTGCAATTTTATAAAACCCACAGGCAAGAAAAACACTGCAAATTTACCAGAAAAGGCTACAATTTCATTAGACAATGGTTGCAAATTTATATGAAAAAGGCATCCTTTTTACCTGAAAACAGTAGAAATCAGATAAGCCAATCTCATGTAAAGTAGAAGAAAAAGATTATTCCAAAAAGTGTCAAAATTTATGAAAAAAGCTCACAACTTTAATGGGAAAAATGTCACAAATTTACATGGGAAAAGTCTTGTTTTACACAGTAAAGGTATTAAATTTGCATAGACAAATATGCCAAATTAAGGAAAAATGCAAAACATCCATCTATCTTCTTCTGCTTTATCCTTTTCGGGTCACGGGGGGGCTGGAGCCTATCCCAGCATCTTTTGGGTGAGAGGCAGGGTCCACCCTGGACAGATCGCCAGTCCATCGCAGGGCCAACACAGAGAGACAGACAACCATTCACTCTCACAGTCATACCTAAGGACAATTTAGAATCGCCAGTTTGATGCCACTTAACCTAACTTGCATGTTTTTGGCATGTGGGAGGAAACTGGAGAAATCCTGGAGTAAACCCACGCAGACACGGGGAGAACATGCAAACTCCACACAAAAATAACAAAACTGTCAAAATACACAATTTTGCAAGAAACTTTTTGTCTGTACTCCTCCTGCATACAAGATATGAGCAACATGAGTACGATGAGGTGATATGTTTGGCTGTGCCAACAATGGTGGTCCTGTATCACATCATAAGAGAGGTTAGTGTCAAAAATGTCACTGCTGCTGCAACCTCTGTTTAGTAACCAACCAACAGTGGTGCAGCATGAAATGACATGCTGCTCTACATGACGATGACTGCGACAGAATGAATGGCCAGCGTGTGAGGGCTTCCAACGAGGCAGAAACTGCAGCTGAGCCATGGCAGCAGCTTGTAGGATGTGTCCTGCAGCTGTTATCAGGATCACTGGTGTAAAGCAGCATGCTTCCATCTATAGCAGTGCATAGGGCTGTGCGATGTAGCGATATATATCGGTGATGCGATAAAAAACGTCTACTGTACCGTTTATATGGGGATTTAAAAGACACATACCCCATTTCTCCTTGACACCGCCCCGCCTCTCCCCCGCAGTGTGTCAGGTGTGTGCAATAGTGGGTTCCAGTAGTTAGCAGCTAACTCCATGCTAATGTTTTGGTCATATTGCCGCTACTTTTGTTTGCCACGGATGTGGAACTTTTTCCCACTGTGCTGCGTCAGACAGGAGAGTCCTCTGACCTTGTTTTAATTGGAGGTAAGTGACATTAACACCATCTCTAATTATAAAACGGCAAATGCTAAATGACGATGATAACTTGTTGCTAATAGGAAACATTACAGGGCACATTCAGACGGCCACTGTTTGGTCCGGACCAAAGGACCAAACCGTGGCTTCCACGGATAGTTCAGTTTGTTTGGTACAGTCTGAACGCGCGCTGGAACTCTGGCGCGCACCAAATAAGCAAAGTCTGGACCCCCTGAAAACGGGGGTCTCCGTTCACTTGCAAACGAAGTCTGGCGTGCTCCGCTTGCAGTGTGAATCCAAACAGACTATCCAGCGGACCAAAGGACGGAAGTGCCCCTTGGCGTTTGTGTGACCATAACAACACGTAATCTGAGAAGAGGAAGTGGTGTTTACTGTAGTGCATTTTGGGTAGAAAATAACAATAAAGACAACCGCACGGACCCAAGAAATCCTTTTACTGGAGAAAGCCGAGGAGAAAAGTTAAAAAATGTCTCGTTTGTCGCAGACAAACAACCCGGCTGAAGGGAACGCGTTTCCGTTTTCCATCCTGGCCAATCGATGAGCCTGATTTTTCTTCTTCGCTGAGACTTTTTCTTCCTGGTCAGTGGTGGTTTCGGCTACAGCGCCCCAAACGAGCAGTTGCTGTAACTGCGTGACGTTGTCCAGGCAGTTTGGTCTGCTGCAGTGTGAATGCAAGCCAAACCAAACGAAGGTGTGAAAATTCTCGGCATTTCCCGCCCATCCGAGACCCCCGGACTATCCTGGTCTGAATGCAGCCTTAGTGTATCACACCATGATTTCATTGGTGTAAATTACTGCTAAGCTTCTTAATTTTGTCTGAAAAAATATTAATAAAGCTGCAAATATGTGTGACAGCAGCTGCATACACACTAAATAAACAATAAATTAAATTAAAATGTGTCAGAGGAACAAACTGGCTCTTAATGCAACTTCATATCTAATAATTTTTAATTAGTCAAGTAGTGATAATAGATAAAGTTCATCATCATCTCAATCGTCATTTCAAATGCACATTAAAAAACAATTTTATAACACTGCACAATTAAGAGGGGAAAAATGTGCATAAAATTAATGACAGATGAATTTGTACAATTGATTTTTTTCACTATGTAATCTAAAATGTAGAAAGAGAGATGGTGCTTTTTTATTGGTTATTATATATAAACTATAGAATTTACAGAAAATGTATATTGTGATATACAGTATATCGTTATCATCAAATAAGATTACTTCTATTGTGATATGAAATTTTGGTCATATCGCACAGCCCCAGCAGTGCACAAGAATGATGCATATTGGCGATGTTTTATGCTGGTCTACTGTTTTCTGAACATGCATTGCTGCTTAGGTATCAATGTCTAAAAGTTTACATTCACATTAAAACTTGATTTCCCTGATTGGATCATCATCTGATCCATTTTTTTGTTTGTTTGTTTTCTTTGCAGGGTGGCTGGACTGACTCTTTGAGATGGGGTGAGGAACTCGGTCATTTGGGAAGGCGACTGCTTAGGATGCCTCCTGGGAGAGAGGTGTTTTGAGCATATCCCAGTGGAAAGAGGGTCCAGGGCAGACCCAGGACAGGCTGTGTCTGCAGAGACTGTCCCTTAGCTGCTGAACTGGAAGTGAGTTAATGTCTACCAAGGTGGGGCGGGAGGCAGCGACCTGGGAGAGGGAAGTCTGGGCTTCTCTGCTTGGACTGCTGCAATGGTGGACAGCCAACAGAGGATGGATGGATGGATGGATGGGTGGGTGGGTGGGTGGGTGGATCGATCACTCGATCGATGGTTGGTTGGGTGGGTGGGTGGGTAGATGGATGATGGATGGGTGGGTGGACAGACCGGTCTAGTCCAGCTTTTTAAATCCCCCAAAACTATCTCGTCCTCCTACAAAGGAACATTCACACAAGGTTTAAGTGAGATTAGGACTGAGGTGTTTTTTCCCTCCAGAAGTGATCAGAAGTGGGTGCTGAAGTTCATGATAAGTGTCATTCATCCCATCCTAAACTCCGGTGCATCTCCACACTTCATGCTGTATAACTTGGGTAGTAGGAACCTCAGTAGGTTGGAGAACCAGCTCCAGCAGACCCCCTCATTTCTGCCTGCATGCACACTAAGAACCCTGGGAGCCGTTCTCGCTCTCCAAACCTCCTCCAGAGGAAACTTTCCAGCTCCTAACCCACACTAGAACCTCCCCACTCTGAGCATAACAGCACTGACTGGGGCTCTTCCAGCCAGCGCCATAAAAGGCCCATTTAAACATCAGCTGTCACCAGCTACTGCAGCAAATCAAAAGAAGAGAAAAACTGTGGGGAGAAAAAGCACAAGGAAAAGTGGACCGACAGAAAAGCAAGAGGCTGTTTGACTAATTTTGCTTCACAAAGAAGCAGTGGTTTCCCACAGAGCTGCGTGGGCACGGCCGCCTCATCTATATGCAGTTATGTCATCAAAACAGACGTTTTTTTTTTTTTTTTCAAACAGTGTTGCATCACAGCAGCAGAGTGCCATGGTTAGGAGGGATCATTGCTCATGTAGCATCACATCGTATTGACAATATTACGTGTTTGGCAACATTTTTGGCAAAAGTCTGCATAATCCCACTTGAGGACTTTATTTGTGGTTTGAGAAACAGCCTGAGTATTCCCTTCAGCATGTTTTCCTGCTGCTTTGGCTCACTGCACTAATGCGTTCTCTCCCCTCCGTAGCTTCACATTCACCCTGGAACGACCTTGCTTGTTAGAGAAAAATGCCGCAGCAACTCATCTGATTCTGAAACTTGGATCCATCAGACTGATGGGTTTTTTTTCCAGCCGTTCTCTGTGAAATGTTGGTTTCAGCCCAACCCAAACACTCGGCCTCGTTCACGCTCTTGAGATCTGATTCAGAAGTTCCTCCAGTGTACACATCTCTGATTGGATACAGCCAGGAGGTGGAGATGTGAGGGATGGGGGGGGGGGGGGGGGCTATACGCCCCTTGTTAGCAGAATGACCCAAAAGCACCACCCTTGTTAAACTGCCCCCCCATTCATATGTGTTCATCGTAAACGTTTCTATATCATGTTACATAAATGAATAAAATGACATTGAACCACCAGTTCTAAGTAGAAATGCAAAAAACTTTTTTTTTTACTTTATCCCTTTTTCTCATAAATTTGCTAAATTTTCTTGTGAATTTGCAGTTTTTTCCTATAAACTTTTGACTTTTTTTCTCTCATAGATTTGTGGCTTTTTTCTTTCATGAATTTGTAACTTTAACCTGTAAACTTTGAACTTTTTTCTTGTGGATTTGCAACTTTTTCCTCAAAAAAAAAAAAAAAAAAAAACTTCCGGCGCCACACGAGTCGGCTGCCTTTTGCAACAGCGGCTCAATTCTGAGTTTTTTTCTTTCTTTCTTTACACACTTTATACATCACGGACACACAGATCGCCCCAAAATGCCTCCCGAGCCGGCGGACGGAGCCACTGTTTACAGCAGGAGACAGTACAGCAGGGAACAGCTGCTTGGACTTAATCGCCACTCGGTGCTGACGAAAAAACTCGACGTACCGAGAGAAATAAGGCGAAAACGACGTGGTTGTCGGGCTGGTGTTAGACGGTGGACAAGGAGTATAAGGTACAGACCCACCTTCCCATCCGTTATTATGGGGAATGTACGCTCTATACTGGGAAAGGTAGATGAGCTAGCGGCTATCTGCCGTTACGATAGCACATACCGGGAGTGCTCTCTCCTTTTGTTTACTGAGACGTGGCTAACTGAACTAGCAGCAGATGCTAACATTGAGCTGGAGGGTTTCCACATGATACGGGCAGACCGAACACCAGACAGTGGCAAAGCAAGGGGCGGTGGAGTGATAATGTATGTTAACAACAACTGGTGCAGACCGGGACATATCACTGTTAAACAACGACACTGCAGCAAAGACATTGAGTTGCTAGCTGTTAGCATGCGGCCTACATATCTCCCGAGAGAACACTCACACGTGATCTGCATTGTTGTTTATGCAAATCCGACGGCGAACGCTGGGACAGCGCGTGAAGTCATCCATTCAGTAACCAGCAGGCTGCAGACAGAACACCCAGATGCTCTTCTCCTCATCTCAGGCGATTTCAACCATGTTTCACTGTCTCCCATTCTACCCACGTTCACCCAGTATGTCACATGCCACACTAGAGACAATAAAACACTGGACTTATTCTACGCAAACAATAAGGAGGCGTACACCTCATCACAACTCCCCCAACTCGGGAGATCGGATCACAACTTGGTTCACCTCCGGCCGGTGTACAAACCCCTAGTGCACAGACAACCCCCGGGCATGCGCACAGTGATGTTATGGTCTGAGGAGGCAATGGACACTCTAAAGGGCTGTTTTGAAGCCACCGCCTGGAAGCAGCTCTGCGATTCACATGGTGAGGACATCAATGGCCTCATTCACACCTTCACGGGCTACCTCAGCTTCTGTGCGGACAAATCCATTCCCACCAAGACCATACGGTGTTGCTCAAACAACAAACCCTGGATCAACCCTGAGATTAAAACACTTCTGAGAGAGAAGAAGAAGATCTTCAGGTCGGGGAACAGGGAGATGCTGAAGTCCGTACAGAGGGAGCTGAGGAGAAAGATCAGAGAAGGCAAGGACAGCTTCAGGAGGAAGATGGAGGACAAGCTGCAACAGAGCGACATCAGCGGGGTCTGGAGAAACCTCAAAACCATCTCTGGGCTCCAGAATACCTCCCCCCAAGCCACGGGGGGCAGGGAGTGGGCGAACAATCTAAATTTGTTTTTCAATAAGTTTGACCAACCGCCCTCCCCCCTGACTGCACAACAACCACTGCTGCCTGTAAAGACATCAAGTCCTGCTGCCCACTCCCCACTCCACCAACACCCCCCCACTCCCAACACACAGCCCCCCATCCTGACCCTGACCAGGACCCAGGTGAGGACGGAGCTGAGGAAGATCAAGGCGAGGAAGGCGTCGGGACCGGACGGCATCAGCGCAAAGCTCCTCAAGTCCTGTGCAGACCAGCTGTGTGGGATTGTGACGTACATCTTCAACCTGAGCCTGAAGCTGGGGAGGGTACCACAGCTGTGGAAAACATCTTGTGTGGTACCTGTACCAAAAACTTCCCACCCCAAAGACCTGAACAGCTACAGACCGGTGGCCTTGACGTCCCACTTGATGAAGACCCTGGAGAGACTGCTCCTTGCTCACCTCCGCCCCCTGGTGGAACCAGCGATGGATCCACTCCAGTTCGCCTACCAGCATGGCATTGGGGTGGAGGATGCGGTGATCTTCCTCCTTCACCGTTCTCTGTCCCACCTGGAGAAGCCCGGGAATGTGGTGAGGATCATGTTCTTTGACTTCTCCAGTGCTTTCAACACCATCCAACCGATGATCCTGAAGGACAAGCTGCTGCGCGCAGGGGTGGACCAGCACCTGTCATCATGGATCCTGGACTACCTCACGAACCGGCCTCAGTTTGTGAGAACCCGGGACTGTGTGTCCGACACGATCATCAGTAGCACGGGGGCCCCCCAGGGAACGGTGTTGGCTCCCTTCCTGTTCACTCTTTATACTGCGGACTTCTCACACAACACAACACACTGCCATCTACAGAAGTTCTCTGATGACTCTGCGATCGTTGGCCTCATCTCCAATGGAGATGAAGCTGAGTACAGAGGGCTTATCCAGGACTTCGTGGACTGGTGCCATCGGAACTGCCTCCAGATCAACGCGAGGAAAACTAAGGAGCTGGTGGTGGACTGCTGCAGGCAAGGACAACCCCTCACAGCACCAGTAAATATACAGGGAACAGACATTGAGATGGTGACATCCTACAAGTACCTGGGTGTTCATCTGAACAATAAACTAGACTGGTCACACAATACTGATGCAGAATCAGAATCAGAATCAGAATCAGGTTTATTGCCATTGTTCATGTGATACACAAACTAGGAATTTGTCTCGGTGCCATGCTGCAACATTAAAAACATAATGAGAAAAAGGGATAAACTAAAAAACTAAAGGACTAGAAACGTGCAATAAGTGTAGAAAAATAAGTAATAATAAGTAATAATAATAATAATACTAGTAATAATGAGTAGTACTAGTCAAGGCAGTTTAAAAAATTAGCATGTAGCAGATAATGTGAAGTACCACATAGTGCAGTCAATAATGCAACAGAAAAACAGTGATGAATGACATGAGTCTGGTTGAGCTGCTGTACATAGTGCACGAGAGTCAAAAGTCACTTAGTGTTCAGCAGTCTGATGGCAGAGGGGAAAAAGCTGTTCATGTGCCGAGAGGTTTTATCCGAATGGACCGAAGCCTTCTACCTGAGGGGAGGGGGGCAAACAGCACGTGACCAGGATGTGAAGGATCGGCTATGATCCGGCCAGCACGCCTCCGGGTCCTGGAGATGTACAGGTCCTGGAGAGATGGGAGCTTGCAGCCTATCACCTTCTCAGCAGTGCGCACGACACGCTGCAGCCTTAGTCTGTCCCTGGCAGTGGCTCCTGCGTACCACACAGTTATGGAGGAGGTGAGGATGGACTCGATGATGGCCGTGTAGAACTGCACTAACATCTTGGTGGGTAGCTTGAGCTTCCTCAGCTGCCGCAGAAAGAACATCCTCTGCTGGGCCTTTTTGATGAGGGAGCTGATGGTTGGCTCCCATTTGAGGTCTCGGGTGATGGTGGTGCCCAAGAAGCGGAAGGAATCTGCAAAGGTGATGGGAGAGCCTGTGATGGTGAGGGGGGGCAGGGGGGATGTGACTTTCCTGAAGTCCACAATCATCTCCGCTGTCTTCAGAGCATTCAGCTGCAGGTTGTTGTGGCTGCACCAGGACACCAGCTGGGCCACCTCTTCCCTGTAGGCGGACTCGTCACCGTTGGAGATGAGCCCGATGAGGGTGGTGTCGTCTGCAAACTTAATCAGCTTAACAGACTGGTGGGAGGAGGTGCAGGAGTTGGTATAAAGGGAGAAGAGTAGGGGGGAAAGTACACAGCCCTGGGGTGATCCAATGCTGATGCTAACAGAGTCTGAGACAGACTTCCCCAGCCGCACATGCTGTCTCCGGTCCGTCAGGAAGTCGGTGATCCACCTGCAGAGGGAGTCAGGCACGTTGAGCAGGGACAGCTTGTCCTGGAGCAGATCGGGGCGGATGGTGTTGAATGCGGAGCTGAAGTCCACAAACAGAATCCTGGCGTAGGTTCCCGGGGAGTCCAGGTGCTGCAGGATGGAGTGGAGGGCCAGGTTGACTGCGTCGTCCACAGACCTGTTAGCACGATAGGCAAACTGCAGCGGGTCTAGGAGGGGTGTGGTGATGGACTTGAGGTGAGACAGGACCAGGCGCTCAAAGGACTTCATGACTACAGAGGTGAGCGCTACAGGTCTGTAGTCGTTAAGTGCAGTAATCCGTGGCTTCTTGGGGACAGGGATGATGGTGGAGGATTTGAGGCAGGTCGGCACGTGACATTGCTTAAGAGAGGTGTTAAAAATGTCTGTGAAGACAGGAGCCAGCTCTTTCGCACAGTGTCTCAGGGTGGAGGGAGACACACCGTCCGGCCCGGGGGCCTTGCGCGGGTTCAGTCTGGAGAACTGTCTGTGCACGTCCTGCTCACTGATGACAAGGGGAGGGGGGGAGGAGGAGGAGGAGGAGGGGGGGACCGCTCTTGATGAATTAGGGGCTGAGGAGGCAGAGGAGCTGGGTGGAGTGGGTGAGTTGGACACAGCTGACGAGGTGTCAAAACGGGCATAGTGTTGGGACAGTCTTTGACAAAGGGCTTTGTCATCCTGACCTTTAGAAGCCTGAGGCCGATAGTTGGTGATTTGCCTCAGTCCTCTCCACACAGAAGCTGAGTCATTAGCAGTGAACTGCTGCTGGAGTCTCTCAGAATATACAGATTTAGCTCTCCTCAGCTCTCTGTTAAACCGATATTTGACCTCCCTATAGCAGTCCCTGTCTCCACTTTTCAACGCTGCTTCCTTCTCCTTCCTGATCCGTCTGAGCTTAGCTGTGAACCAAGGCTTGTCATTAGAATATCTTATCCTGGTGCGCGATGGGAGAATGTGCTCTTCACAGAAGTTGATATATGAGTTCACAGTGTCTGTGTACTCATTAAGATCATGTGTGGCTCTTTTAAACATGCCCCAGTCAGTTATTTCCATGCATGTGTTCAGTTTCTCTCCAGCTTCACTGGTCAATTTCTTTGTGGTGGTCACCACAGGTTTAGTGAGTTTCAGTCTCTGTCTGTATGTGGGGATGAGGTGAACCATCACGTGATCAGATAGTCCCAGCGCAGCGTGGGGAACAGCGCGATATGCGTCCTTTACTGAAGTATAACAGTGATCTAGCGTGTTATTTCCTCTGGTTGGACATTTAATACACTGTTTGTAGCGGGGGAGCTCGTGACTCAGATTGCTCTGGTTAAAATCGCCCACCACGATAACCAGGGAGTCTGGAAAGTTCCGCTCCGTAAGTTGGATGTGATCTGCGAGCACGCGCTGAGCTTCGCGCGTGTCCGCGTCAGGAGGGGCGTACACAGCGACGAGAATGAATGAGGCAAACTCGCGCGGGGAATAGAATGGCTTGCAGTTAATGAAAAGAAATTCCAGGGCGGGAGAACAGTGTTTGGAAATCACCGTTACATCAGAGCACCAGCTGTTGTTAATATAGAAGCACACTCCTCCTCCGATAGACTTACCGGACAGCTCTGTGACGCGGTCAGCACGAATCAGCTGGAAACCCTCGAGGCTGATCGCGCTATCTGGAATGTTCTCATTAAGCCAGGTCTCAGAGAAGCAGATGACAGACGAGGAAGCGAGGTCCTTGAAACGCATCAGCAGTCTTAATTCTTCTACCTTGTTCAGGAGAGAATTGGCATTGGATAGAAATATGCCAGGCAAGGCTGTTCGCGAGCCTCTTTTTCGTAGCCGAGCGAGAATCCCTCCTCTCTTCCCTCTTTTCCGCCGTCTTGCTTTTTTGGCCAAACAATGGATCAGATCAACGGCAGGAGCTAAAAAAACTGGAAGAAGGTCCATGGGGGTGAGAGTCCTGATATTTAGTAGTTCTTCACGGGTGTATGAACCGGCAGATGCACAATCAGTGAACAAAAACAGACAAATTATAAAAATTAAAGGGCAGCGATACACCATGGCGGCCGCTGTGGGCGCCATCTTGTTTTTTTCAAGACACTTCTTGCACTTCTTGCACTCTACAAGAAGGGACAGAGCAGGCTGTTCCTGCTGAGGAGACTCAGGTCTTTTGGTGTACAAGGGGCGCTGCTGAAGACATTCTATGACACGGTGAAGGCATCAGCCATCACTTTTGGAGTGGTCTGCTGGGGCAGTGGCATTACTGCAGCCGATAGGAAGAGACTGAACAAACTGATCAAGAAAGCTAGCTCCGTCCTGGGGCAGCGCCTAGATCCGGTGGAGGAGATAGGAGAGAGAAGGACGGTGGCTAAACTGTCATCTCTGCTGGAGTCCGAGTTCCACCCTATGCAGGACATACTGGATGCACTGAGGAGCTCATTTAGCAGCAGACTACATCATCCCAGGTGCACAACTGAGAGGTTTCGCAGGTCCTTCCTACCAACGGCTGTCAGACTGTACAACCTAAGCAGGGCTGCTCGCAGAGATAGCAAAAAGACGTAACAAACTAATAGTTTTTGAATGCAAAAGATGCAATAGACTTACACAATGGTCCCCTCCGGCATACAACTAGGAAAATACCGGTAGCTATGGAGGGTGAGAATATGTATGGGCACATAATCATACCATGTAGGATAACTAAGTAGACGGTTGTGCTGTTTCATCCCATCTAGCAACAATGCTCTGCACTGTGTGTGTTTATACATTTACATATTTATTCCATCTAGCTACAATGCTCCGCACTGGGTGTGTTTATGTTTATATTTATACTGTATATCTAAATATTCATTCCATCTAGCTACAATGCTCCGTACTGTGTGTTTATATATCTACATATTATTCCATCTAGCTACATTGCTCCGCACTGTGTTTATATATTTACATATTTATTCCATTTAGCTGCAATGCTCCGTACTGTGTGTTTATATACTCATATATTTATCCCATCCAGCTACCATGCTCTACACTGTGTGTCTGTGTGTATATATACATATTTATAGTAATATGTACATATGTATATTAGCTGCTCTTGCTTGCTTGCTTTTTTTTTTCCCCTTGCCTTCTGATTGTTGTTATATTCACTGCTCTTATTTTCTTATCTTCTAAATTATTGCTCTGAGTGTTGCTATCCCTGTGCTGTTGCAATCCTGGAATTTCGTGGGACTAATAAAGGCTTATCTTATCTTATCTTATCTTAAAATGCTTTTCTCATAAATTTGCAAAAACATTTTTCTTTTAAATTTACAATTTTTTCTATAAATTTTCAGCTTTTTCCACATAGATTTGCAACGTTTTGCCTCAAAAATCTGCAACTTTTTTCCACATAAATTTGCAACTTTTTTCCTAAAATTCTCTGTCATTTTCTTGTAAATTTGCAACTTTTCCTGTAAATTTTCGACCTTTATGTCATAAATTTGTGACATTTTTTTACCAAAATTTGCTACTTTTTTCTCATAAATTTGCACATTTTTTCTTGTAAATTTGCAATTATTTCCTGTAAACTTTCAACTTTTTTCTTGTAGATTTGAAGCTTTTTCCTCAAAAATGTGTAACTTTTTTCTCATGAATTTTACAAAACATTTTTCTTGCAAATTTATAATTTTTTCTGTAAACTTTCAACTTTCTTTCTCATAGATTTGCAACTTTTTTCTTAAAATTTTGTGATCTTTTCCTCATAAATTAAAAAAAAATTCTTGAAAATTTGCAACTTTTTTCCTGCAAATTTTCTGCTTTTTTATCTTATATTTGCAACTTTTCTTCTTATAAATTAGTGACTTTTTTTCACATTTTTTCTTGTTTTTTTCTGATAAAGGTACACATTTTATCTTGCAAATTTGCAACTTTTTTCTTGTAGATTTGCAGCATTTTCCTCAAAAATTTGTAACTTGTTTCTCATGAATTTACAAAAACTTTTTCGTGTAAATTTATAATTTTTTTTTTCTGTAAACTGTCAGCTTTCTTTCTCATAGTTTTACAGCTTTTTTTCTTAAAATTTTGTGACCTTTTCCTCATAAATTAAAAAAAAACTTCTTGGAAATTTGCAACTTTTTTCCTGTAAATTTTCAACCTTTTTATCAAAAATTTGCAAATTTTCTTCTCATAAATTTGTGACTTTTATCACAAAAATTTTCTTCTTCTTTTATAAATGTACACATTTTTTTTTCCATGTAAATCTGCAGTTTTTCCTGTAAGCTTTCAACTTTTTCTCATAGATTTGCAACTTTTTTCTTTGTCTTTTTCCTCATAAATTATTTTTTGGGGGGTAAATTTGCAACTTCTTCCTCAAAAATTTGTAACCTTTTACTCATAAATTTGCAACTTTTTCTCATAGATTTGTAACTTTTTTCTTAGAATTTGGTGAATTTTTTTCTTATAGGTTTACAATTTTTTCCTGTAAATTTTCTGCTTTTTTTCTTATAAATTTGCACATTTTTTCTTGATAGTTTGCAATTTTGTCCTGTAAAGTTTGAACTTTTTTTCTCCAAAATTTGTAACTGTTTTTTCATAAATTTGAAAAACATTTTTTTCTTGTAAATTTACATTTTTTCCTATAAATTTTCAATTGTTTTCTCATAGATTTGCAACTTTTTTCTTAAAATTTTGTGATTTTTTTTTTCATATTAGATTGACAAACTATTGCCTGTCAATTTCAGCTTTTGTGTCATAAATTTGCACAACTTTTCTGGTAAATTTTCAGTTTTTTCCTTTAAGCTTTCAACTTTTTTCTTGTAGATTTGCAACTTTTTCCTAAAAAAAAAAAAAAAGACTTTTTTCATGAATTTGAAACTTTTCTTCAAAATTTTTAATTTTTTTCTCATTAATTTTTGGTAAATTTACATTTTTCCCTATAAACTTTCAACTTTTTTCTCATAGATTGCAACTTTTTTTCTTAAAATTTTATGACCTTTTCTTCAAATTTGTAAAAAAAAGTTCTTGTAAATTTGCAACTTTTTCCTGTAAATTTTCAGCCTTTTTATCATAAATTTTCATCTTTTTTCTGATAAATTTGTGACTTTTTTTCACAACAAATTTTCCTCTTTTTTATTTGCACATTTTTAATAAAAAAAAAATCACCTGTTTTTTTTTTAAATCAAATCTTTGCACCTTTATTCTTGCAAATTTGTCCCTAATTTACATTTATACCTTGGTACCTCATGCTAAATTGGTGAATACGCCCCATCCCTCTTGTTAAAAAATAATTATCCTACTGGATACATCTGGCCTTGATCATGTCTCTATGATCAATATTTACTTCTCAGTCATTTCTCCTTCCCAGGATGCCAAAGGCTGTGGAGGCTCTGAACCAGCCCTCAAAATTTCATTTGGGGTTTCTTCATCCACCGCCAGCAGCCCTCTGCTCTCAGTTTCTTTTGCAGCATTGTCAGTCATTCTTGGTTGAGTTGGGAGTTAGTGCTGTGTTCAGTCTTGTTTCCTAGGTTTAGTTTCTGTTATTAAGTTAGTGGAGACAATGAAGTTCTGCAGCTCATTACTGGCCCCACTCCAGACCTTCTCAGTCCTTTTGTTTGTTTTAACCTGGGCTCCTTTCTCCGTTCTTTCCCTTGATTTATAAGTAGTTTTGTTAGCCTTAATAAATCATTTTCAGCTGCAGTAACTGTGGTCTGTTGCATGTTTGCTTCCCTGAGCCAACCACTTTCATCTTTGGACTGTCGAAGGGTGAAAAGTAGAACACCGAGCTGCAGTCAGTGAGTTGCTATGTTTTAACAAGGTGGAAGGGAGGTATTCACCAGTTTGGCATGAGGTACAAATGTACAGATGTAAATTAGTCAAAATGACAACAAGAAAGGTGCAAAGCTATGATAAAAAAAAATTGCAAAGCACAACAAAAAAAAGCAAATTTTTGAGACAAAAGTTGCAATTTTTTTTTGAAAAAAGTCAGATATTTATGAGAAAATAGGTTGCAAATTTTTGAGAAAAAAGTCACATTTTTTAAGAAAAAAGTTGCAAATTTAAAAGAAAAAAGTTGCCAATTTACAAGAAAAAGTTGCAAATTTATGAGAAAAGGCATTAAAATTTACAGCAAAAAAGTCACAAATTTATGAGAAAAAAGTTACAAATTTACGATAAAAAAGTTGAAAATTTCCAGGGAAAAACTGCAAAGTACAAGAAAAAAAAAGCAAATTTATCAGACAAAAGCTGCATTTTTTTTGGAAAAAAAAATCAACAATTTATGAGAAAATAGGTTGCAAATTTATGAGAAAAAAGTCACAATTTTTTTTAAGAAAAAAGTTCCAAATTTCTGAGAAAGGGTCACAATTTTTTTTAAGAAAAAAACTTGCGGGGGGGGGGGGGGGGGTCACGTGATGCATCGAGGTGAACGGACGTGAGTTTCCTCGTATCCACACTGGACTGCCAGAAATATAAATTTTATCGTATTTTACTGGTGAAATCCTACCCTGAAGACACCCATAATGTCACTGGACAATTTTTTTGCGCAGCCTTGACCAACTAAGAAGAAGGACATGCGTAAAAGACAAGGAAAAGCCAGTGTTATTGCTAGCGACACGTGTTAGCCATAGCCTCAACGAAGACACAGCAAGCAAAGCTAATGCTAGCACTGTGAACGAAGAAGGGCTAAATGCACAGCGAGACGACTCGATAGTGCAGCGGGTGTCTGCCAGCATAGCGAAGATGCTGGACAGCAAGTTGTCCGACATAATTACACCAGTCACTGAGCTTTCTGTGAAAGCTGACAGTTTAATTGAGAGGCTGGGAACAGCAGAGCAGCGGGTCTCTGACCTGGAGGATGTTGCGGCCACTAATACACCGCGGGTGGAAGCGCTGGAAGCCCAGCTGAAGAAAGTGCAGGACCGCTTGGAGAGTTTTGAAAATGAAAGTCGACGGCAGAACGTGAGAATTGTCAGGCTGAAGGAGGGAGTGGAGGGCAAAACACCAGTCGATTTTTTTGAAAAATGGATCCCAGAGGTTCTGGCTATGCAAAAGGACAGAATCATGGTCAATAGAGCCCATCGCGCCAGACCTCCGACGAGACTGGCTGGAAAAGAAGGACTGCGGGCCGTCCTGGTAAGGCTGCACAACTACACCGACAGGCAGAGGATTCTGTATGCGGCAAGGGATAAAGGAACCATTAGCCCTGAAGCGGGGAAGGTGTCCTTCTATCAAGATTTTTCCGTGGAGGTTGTAAGGAGGAGGAAGGAGTCCGCAAACGCACGTACAGTAAAGCCTTAAAAGATGCAGGGATACGGCACTCCTTTCTGTACCCAGCGGTCATCAAAGTCTTCCATCCTAATGGCACCAGCACTTCACCCACAAGCATGGAACAAATCAATGACTATGTGAGCAAACTACCAGCCTCAAAGTGACTCTGAATAGAAATTCTGGACTGATTCGGGTATGACTGTTAAATCCAGGTGGATGTGACCCAGAACTTTGGAGTGGTTTCTTTCGTCAGTATTTTTTCTTTGTATTAAACTCAATCATATATGCACTGATATTTTAATAGAGGCATTCCAGCAAGGGGGAACTTGGCTTTTTTTTCCTCTTTCTTTGTCGTCCCCTATAGGTGTACTTTTCTTAGTTAAGTACAGCAAAGCATAGTTCATTTCCTTTTCTTTTTTTTTCTTCTTTTCTATGATATTTTATTTTTAGTTTTTAGTGACTCTGAGCTCTTGGTTCTGGTTTTGCTTGGAACACATGTTTTTTTCTTGTTGACACGGTTGTTGAAGACACAGACTGTTCCACTACATGCTTTTTGGTTAGAGTTAGCAGCACACAATTTATAATGCAGCCTACTTTTGATGTCTCTTAAGATTAGTACATGGAACATTCAGGGATCTAATAATGTAGTTAAAAGAAAATCTGTTTTGAACTCTCTTAAAAAGGATAGGGCCCAGATAGCTTTCTGACAGGAAACATATCTAAATGATGATGAGCATAAGAAGTATCGAGGAGAATGGTAGGCCAGATCTTTTTCTCCTCCTGTTCAACCAAGCAAGAGAGGTGTAATTATTTTAGTACATAAAAATTTGCCCTTTACTCTCAGAGCCTCTTACAAAGACACAGAGGTAAGATATGTCCTGGTTAAAGGGGTGCTGTATGGTGAAGATATTTTGCTGGGAAATGTGTATGCCCCTAATGTCCATCCATCCATCCATCTTCTACCGCTTTTCTGGAGGGCTGAGTCAGCAGTTCGAGGAAAGAAACCCAGACTTCCCTCTCCCCAGCCACCTGCTCCAGTTCTTTAGAGAGGATACCAAGGCGTTCCCAGACCAGCTGGGAGACATAGTCTCTCCAGCAAGTTCTGGGTCTACCCCAGGGTCTCCTCCCCACTCCCAGTGGGACGTGCCCGAAACACCTCAAGTGGGAGGCATCCAGGAGGGATCCTGATCAGATGCCCATACCACCTCAACTGGCTCCTTTCAATGTGGAGGAGCAGCGGTTCTACTCTGAGCCTCTCCCGGATGACTGAGCTCCTCACCCTATCTCTAAGGGTCAGATCAGCAATCCTATGAAGGAAGCTCATTTCAGCTGCTTGTATCTGCAATCTCATTCTTTCGGTCATTACCAAAAGCTCATGACCATAGGTGAGGGTAGGAACGTAGACTGACCGATAAACCAACAGCTTTGCCTTAGAACTCAGCTCCCTCTTCACCACAACAGACCAGTACAATGTCCACATCACTGCAGATGCTGCTCCAATTCATCTGTCAATCTCTTGTTCCAGTCTCCCCTCACTCTTGAGTAAGACCCCAAGATACTTAAACTCCTCCACTTGGGGCAGGAGCCTGTCCCCAACCCGGAGAGGACAATCCACCTTTTTCCAGCTGAGGACCATGGACTCGGACTTGGAGGTGCTGATTCTCATCCCAGTCGCTTCACACTCAGCAGCAAACCGTCCCAGTAAGACCTGTAGGTCACTGCTGGATGAAATCAACAGGACAACATCGTCTGCAAACAACAGAGATGAAATCCTGTGGTCACCGAGCATGACACCCTCCGTTGCCTGGATGCGCCTAGAAATCCTGTCCATAAAAATTATGAACAGGATCGGTGACAAAGGGCAGCCCTGGCGGAGTCCAACTCTCACAGGGAATGAAACGGACCGAGTGTTTGCAATACGAACCAAACTCTCACAACGGTCGTATAGAGACCAGATAGCTAGTAATAAAAAGCCCAATATCCCATACTCCCGAAGCACCCCCCCCCCAAAAAAAAACACAAGAAACGTGGTCGAATGCTTTCCCCAAGTCCACAAAACACATGTAAACTGGTTGGGCAAACTCCCACGAACTCTCAAGGATTCTCGAGAGGGTAAAGAGTTGGTCTGATATGCTACAGCCAGGACAAAAACCACATTGCTCCTCCTGAATCCGAGGTTCGACCAGCGGCTGGACTCTCCTCTCCAGTACCTTGGCATAGACCTTCCCAGGGAGACTGAGGAGTGTGATCCCTCAAAAGTTGGAGCACACCCTCCAGTCCCCCTTTTTAAAAAGGGTAATCATCACCCCGATTTGCCATGCCAAAAGCACTGTCCCCATCCTCCACGCAATGTTGCAGAAGCGTGTCAACCATGACAGCCCTACAACGTCCAGGGCCTTGAGGTACTCAGGGCAAATCTCATTTAGACGTCTTCCCAACAGATTCACAGGGGAGGAGGATACGGGAAACACTGAACCTATGTATGTCAAACCCTTCCGCTGGGCTCCATCAGGATTTACATATTTAGGAATTAAAATCGCACCTAAAATTATCCAATTATATGTTGAAAACATTAACTCCATGATAAAAGAGATCAAAGAAAGTTTGACCAGATGGAAGAGCCTCCCAATATCATTTTTAGGCAGAATTAATCTCATTAAGATGACAGTTCTTCCAAAAATAATATATCCTATATCTATGCTGTTTGTGATTTTAAAATCAGAGGCCCTAGTGATCCCAGGAGCTATGTTGTCCAGGGCAATTTGCCTCTGATAGGGTCACCCAAGACAAACTGGTCCTGGGTGAAGGACCAGACTAAGAACGATCCAACAGACTCTCATGATAAATACTAGAACAAGGATTCAGTGGACCCCGCCCGGTATGGAATTACCGGGGCCCCACCCTGGAGCCAGGCCTGGGGGAGGCTAGCATCTGGTGGCCGGGTTTCCACCCATGGAACCCGGCCGGGCTCAGCCTGAAGGAGTTACATGGGTCCGCCCACCAGTGGGCTCACCACCTGCAGGAGGGATCATGGGAGTCCGGTGCTATGTGGATTAGGTGGCAGTCAAAGGCGGAGACCTTGGCGGACTGATCTCAAGCTTTCTAAATTGGCTTTTGGTACGTGGAATGTCACTTCTCTGGTGGGGAAGGAGCCTGAGCTGGTGCATGAGGTTGAGAGATACCGGCTAGATATAGTCGGCCTCACCTCAACACACAGCTCCGGTTCCGGAACCAGTCTCCTGGAGAGGGTCTGGAGCTTGGCCTTCTCTGGAGTTGCCCCGGGCGAGAGGCGACGAGCAGGGGTGGGTATTCTTGTATCTCTCCACCTTGCTGCCTCTACATTGGAGTTTTCCCCGGCGGACGAAAGGGTTGCTTCTCTGTGCCTTCAGGTTGGGAAACGGGTCCTGACCATCATTTGTGCTTATGCACCAAATGATGTTTCAGAGTACCCACCCTTTTTGGAGTCTGTGACTGGGGTGCTGGAGGGTGCTCCTCTTGGAGACTCCATTGTCCTACTGGGGGACTTCAATGCGCACGTGAGCAACGACAGTGAAACCTGGAAGGGGGTGATTGGGAGGAACAGCCTGCCCGATCTGAACCCGAGTGGTGTTCAGTTATTGGACTTCTGTGCTAACCACAGTTTGTCCATAACGAACACCATGTTCAAGCATAAGGGAGTCCATATGTGCACCTGGCACCGGGACACCCTAGGTCGCAGGTCAATGATCGATTTTGTTATCGTGTCATCAGACGTACAACCGTATGTCTTGGACACTTGGGTAAAGAGAGGTGCAGAGCTGTCAACTGATCATCACCTGGCGGTGAGTTGGATCCGCTGGCAGGGGAGGACGCCATTCAGACCTGGTAGGCCCAAACGTATAGTGAGGGTGTGCTGGGAGCGTCTGGCTGAGGGCCCTGTCCGGGAGGTCTTCAACTCCCACCTCCGGAAGAACTTCGACCATATTCCGAGGGAGTCTGGAGACATGGAGCCTGAATGGGCCATGTTCGCTACCTCTATTGTTGAAGCAGCGACCCAGAGCTGCGGCTGCAAGGTCATCAGGGCATCTCGTGGTGGCAACGCCCGAACCAAGTGGTGGACACCAGTGGTGAGGGGGGCCATTAAGCTGAAGAAGGAGTCCTATCAGGCTTGGTTGGCTTGTGGGACTCCCGAAGCAGCTGAGGTGTACCGGCAGGCCAGGCGGAGTGCAGCTCGGGTGGTTGCTGAAGCGAAAACTCGGGTATGGGAGGAGTTCGTTGAGGCCATGGAACAAGACTTTCGGTCGGCCTCGAAGAGATTCTGGCAAACTGTCCGGCGGCTCAGGAGGGGAAAGCAGCTCCCTGTCCACACTGTGTATGGTGCGGCTGGGGTGCTGTTGACTTTGACTGGGGATATTGTCGGGCGGTGGAAAGAATACTTTGAGGATCTCCTCAATCCCAGTGACACGCCTTCCACAGAGGAAGCAGGGCTTGTGGACGAGGGGGGCGACTCACCTATCACAGGGGCTGAGGTTGCCAAGGTGGTTAAAAATCTCTTTGGTGGCCGGGTCCCAAGGGTGGACGAGATTTGCCCCGAGTACCTCAAGGCCCTGGATGTTGTAGGGCCGTCATGGTTGACACGACTCTGCAACATTGCGTGGAGGTCGGGGGCAGTGCCTTTGGCAATAGCAAACTGGAGTGGTGGTTCCTCTCTTCAAAAAAGGGGACCGGAGGGTGTGCTCCAACTTTAGAGGGATCACACTCCTCAGCCTCCCTGGGAGGGTCTATGCCAAGGTACTGGAGAGGAGAGTCCGGCCGTTGGTTGAACCTCGGATTCAGAAGGAGCAATGTGAGCAATCAGACCAGCTCTTTACCCTCTCGAGAATTCTCGAGGGTTCGTGGGAGTTTGCCCAACCAGTTTACATGTGTTTTGTGGACTTGGAGAAGGCATTTGACCGGGTCCCTCGTGTTTTTTTGTGGGGGGTGCTTCGGGAGTATGAGGTATCGGGCTTGTTGTTACGAGCTATTCGGTCTCTGTACGACCGTTGTGAGAGTTTGGTTCGTATTGCAAACACTCGATCGGACTCATTCCCTGTGAGAGATGGACTCCGCCAGGGCTGTCCTTTGTCACCGATCCTGTTCATAATTTTTATGGACAGGATTTCTAGGCGCAGCCAGGGAACGGAGGATGTCATACTTGGTGACCACAGGATCTCATCTCTGTTGTTTGCAGATGATATTGTCCTGTTGGCTTCATCCAGCAATGACCTACAGGTCTTGCTGGGACAGTTTGCCGCCAAGTGTGAAGCGGCTGGGATGAGAATCAGCACCTCCAAGTCCGAGTCCATGGTCCTCAGCTGGAAAAAGGTGGATTGTCCTCTCCGGGTTGGGGACAGGCTCCTGCCCCAAGTGGAGGAGTTTAAGTATCTTGGGGTCTTATTCATGAGTGAGGGGAGACTGGAGCAAGAGATTGACAGACGGATCGGAGCAGCATCTGCAGTGATGCGGACGCTGTACCGGTCTGTTGTGGTGAAGAGGGAGCTTAGTTCTAAGGCAAAGCTATCGATTTACCAGTCAATCTACGTTCCTACTCTCACCTACGGTCACAAGCTTTGGGTAATGACCGAAAGAACAAGATTGCAGATACAAGCAGCTGAAATTAGCTTTCTCCGTAGGATTGCTGGACTCACCCTCAGAGATAGGGTGAGGAGCTCAGTCATCAGGGAGAGGCTCAGAGTAGAACTGCTGCTCCTCCACATTGAAAGGAGCCAGTTGAGGTGGTATGGGCATCTGATCAGGATGCCTCCCGCTTGACGTGTTTCGGGCACGTCCCACTGGGAGGAGACCCCAGGGCAGACCCAGGACTCGCTGGAGAGACTATGTCTCCCAGCTGGTCTGGGAATGCCTTGGTATCCTCTCTGAAGAGCTGGAGCAGGTGGCTGGGGAGAGGGAAGTCTGGGCTTCTCTGCTTGAACTGCTGCCTCCGTGACCCGGACCTCCAGAAAAGTGGTAGAAGATGGATGGATGGACATCAAAATGATTAATAAAGCTTTATAAAACTCTATTTCGGCTGGCAGGAGGCCTAAGGTTAAATTAGAGGTACTACAACTGCCAAATGATCAGGGAGGATGGGGTCTTCCAAACATAGAAAAGTACACTTTGGCCATTCAGGGCAGAATTCTCTCCTCCTGGCTCAATGAACAATCACATCACTGTCCCTGGTTTGAGATGGAGTCAGTAATGTGTAAATCCTCCTCCCCTGTGAATCTGCTGGGAAGACGTCTAAATGAGTTACCATCTATTGTTAAGGATGATTTCCTGATTAAAAAAAATGTGTTATGGGCATGGAAAAAATGAAGAAAATATTAAAAGTAAACCACTTAATACCCTTATAACATTAGATAATCCAGAACTCTCATTACAAAGTGCAGGATTAAATTTTACAAGCTGGCAAAGAGCAGGCATAAAGAGAATCTATGATCTCTTTGAAAATGGAAGATTTAAAACATTTGATTCTTTGAAAACTCAGTAACATCTTGAAAACAAGGATTTCTATAAATACTTACAAATCAGACACTTTGTATATAAGAAAGCTAATTCTTTGGATTTTATAGGTGACTCTCGCCAATTGTTAAGTTTTTTGTTAACAACAGAGAGCACAAAGACTTCATATCAACATTTCATTCTGAAATATATAGTTTGAGCTTAGATAAACTTGCATGGTTAAGAAAATCCTGGTGTACTCTACTCAGATGTGCCATAGAAAATGATGTCTGGGATAAAATGCTGTTGCCGCCTTCCAGAATTTCAGTATGCAACAGATTTAAAGAGTTACAGTAGAATATATTGCACAATGTTTATATTTCACCATATGTTTACAGGAAATATAAAACAGGAATTTTGCCAAATTGTTCTAAATGTAAAAGTCAAGTTGGTACAAGACTTCACTGTCTGTGGGAATGTAACATCATTCAGACATTCTGGAGGGCAGTACGCGCAAACATCGGTAAAGCAGTAGGCAAACAGGTGCCAGTCAACCCACTACTATGTTTCCTTGGAAATGTTCCCGACTCTCTGATGCAACATGAGGATGTTATTCAGACACTTTTAACGTTGGCTAGAAAAGCCATTATGGTGAAATGGGTTGGAGACGAACCTCCCTCCATCTCGATTCGGAAATCTTTGGTCTTGGAAACCCTGACTTTAATAAGACTGGGATATCATATCGAAGGAAAAGCTACGAGTTTTTCTACAAAAACGGACGGAGTCGTTGGATGCTCTGAGACTGAACCGTGCCTTGGAATCAAGTGGACAGTAGCTGGGTCTGTAAGTGAAAGTCCATGTACAAAAACTGTTGTTTTGTGGTCTTTTATTGTTGTTTGTTTCTGTGCTGCTGTGAATGTGTCTGATCTTGTATTGTTTTGTGAATTTTGATTTTTGAATAAAGTACAAAAAAAAAGAAAAGAAAAAACTTGCAAAATTAAGAAAAAGTATGAAAATTTATGGGGAAAAAAGTCACACCCTTTTGAGGAAAAATGTTGCCAATCTACAAGAAAAAAAAAAGTAAAAAAAAATTTCCAGGGAAAAACTGCAAAGTACAAGAAAAAAAAGTAAATTATCAAACAAAAGTTGCAATTTTTTTTTAGAAAAAAGTCAAAAATTTATGAGAAAATAGGTTGCACATTTATGAGAAAAAAGTCACAATTTTTAAGAAAAAAGTCACAAATTTATGAGAAAATAGGTTGTAAATTTATGACAAAAAAAGTCACAAATTTTTAACAAAAAAGTTCCAAATTTTTTTTAAAAAATGCAAATTTACAAGGAGCAAAGTGACAAATGTTCCCTTTATCGTATTGCTCCATGTGTTGACCGCCGTGTGCTGACCTGCGTGAGCTTGGTGAGGCTGCCTCCATCGATGAACTGGCAGCGGAGATCCACAGACTCCGTGGGATACGCCTCCACCTCCTCATCGACCCGCACCTTCGCAGCTGCGACTCCTGGAGGCAGAGGAGCAGGAGACAAAAGAGACAAGGTGAGGCAGTCGTCACACAACCAATATCGTCTGAATAATTCACAATATTTGTTTGTGTTGAAACTAAAGCAATCAGACACTCACAGGGAGCAGATTAAGAACATTTCAGCGTGAGTCATGTATAATTTAAGGGAATTTGCAGTGACTGGGCTTTTTTTTTCCTCCCACTTGTTTTGCTTTTATTGTCACAGGGAAGGACAACTTCTTTAATTCATTACAGACAGTTTAGAGAACGCTGAGGAAGAGAGATCGGCAAAGAGACCTGGGACCATGAGAGAACAGAAACAAGCTTATTAAACACTGAATCATCAGAATATGATAAGAGGCTGCAGGCTGAGTCTGAGAGTCTCCTCATCTACCATCAGGCACTGGGGGTGGCGGGGGGGTATTCGCCGATTTAACATAAGGTACAAATGTATAAAATGCCAAAGAGGCACAGATTTTCAAGAACAAAGGTGCAAAGGTATGATAAAAGATGCTAATCTAAAAATTTAAAAAGTTGCTAATTACAGTTTGATGACACAAAACAGACATTTCACCTGAATCCAGCAAATTTGCACGAAAAACAAAGTTTAAAGTTTACAGGAAAAAACAGCAAATTTTTGAGAAAAAAGTTTCAATTTTATAAGAAAAAAAATCTAATTTTGAAAGACAAAAGATGTAAATTTATGAGGAAAAAAATATGTACATTTGTGAGAAAAAAGTTGGAAATCTACAAGAAAAAAGTTGCAAATTTATGAGAAAAAAGTTACAAATTTTAAGAAAAAAAAATGCAAATTTATGAGGAAAAAAATTC
This sequence comes from Pholidichthys leucotaenia, assembly GCA_020510985.1. Classification (NCBI taxonomy): domain Eukaryota; kingdom Metazoa; phylum Chordata; class Actinopteri; order Cichliformes; family Pholidichthyidae; genus Pholidichthys; species Pholidichthys leucotaenia. The sequence continues at coordinate 50,986,307 of CM035839.1, read as the reverse complement.
ACAAATTTTTATGAAAAAAAATGCAAATTTATGATAAAAAGTCTGAAATTTAAGAAAAAAAATGCAAATTCATGAGAAAAAGTCACAAATTTTTAAGAAAAAAGTTGCAAGTCTGTGAGAAAAAAGCTTTCAAAAATTAAAGGGAAAAGTTGCAAATTTACAAGAAAAAAATTCAAATTTTATAAGAAAAACACTGTAAATTTATGAGAGAAAAAAGGTGTAAAATTAAAGAAAAAAGTCGCTAATTTATGAAAAAGGTTGCAAATTTAGAGGAAAAAAATGCAAATTTATGAGAAAAAGTCACAAATTTTTGAGAAGAAAAAAGGCAAATTTATGAGAAAAGTCACAAATTTTTAAGCAAAAAATTCAAATTTATGAGGAAAAAAGTAAAATTTTTATGAAAAAAATGCAAATTTATGATAAAAAGTCTGAAATTTAAGAAAAAAATGCAAATTTATAAGAAAAGTCACAAATTTTTAAGAAAAAAGTTGCAAGTCTGTGAGAAAAAAGCTTTCAAAAATTAAAGGGAAAAGTTGCAAATTTACAAGAAAAAAATTCAAATTTTATAGGAAAAACTAAATTTTTGAGAGAAAAAAAGGTGTAAAATTAAAGAAAAAAGTCACTAATTTATGAAAAAGGTTGCAAATTTGCAGGAAAAAAGTGGCAAATTTATGAGACAAAAGTCACTAATCTACCAGAAAAAAGTTGTAAATTTCTGAGGAAAAAAGCTGCAAATCTGTGAGAGAAAAAATGCAAGTCTATGAGAAAAAAAAATTTCAAGGAAAACAGTTGCAAGTTTACACGAAAAATATTGCAAATTCACGAGAAAAAAAGTTCCAATTCTATAAGCAAAAAAAATAATTTATAAGAAAAAAGTCACAAATTTATGAATAAAGGCTGAAAATTTACAAGAAAAATATTGCAACTTTATGCATGTTGGGTTAATTGGTTGTTCCTAAATTGTCCTTAGATACCTGTTTCCTATAGGCCCTTAGAATAGAGGGTTAGTACTAGTGAAAGCACTTTGAGTGGGCTTCTTTGTGACTAGAAAAGCGCTATATAAGTGCAAGTTAGTTAGTTAGTTGGTTAGTTAGTTATGAGGAAAAAAATCACAAATTTTGAAGAAACAAAATGCAAATTTATATGAAAAAGTGTCAAATCTATGAAAGAAAGTTGAAAAGTGCCCCTGCAGGAACACCACAGCAGTCCTCCTCTATTTGCAGTTCAGCGGAAGGCGTCTGCAACTCTTCCACGCGGCATAAAAAAGCGGCCTACAGAGGTGGAGCCGCCCTCTCCGATCAAACTTCAGCGACATGAAAGGCCCGCGCTAAAAGCTAAGAGGTGTGCCAGCTGTGAGCGGCGCCTGCTGGCCTGCAGGCTGACGGAATATTCACTTTAAAACTGGACACAAAAATAAAGTTTCTGTACCATTATTCTCTGATTGAGTGACTCAGCCGGACGCAGTCCTCTATGGAGGCTCAAATCAGAAGTTGCACCACTTCCTTTTATCATTTTGTAAAACATAAATCCACTGTGGTACAGTGATAGTCTCTTTCACTCAGCAAACAAGAGTCGGAGTAGCTCCCCCTCTGTCGGGGCTCCGCTTTCTGCTCGGTTTTTAGATGGATCTGAAAAGCGGAGCTGATGTTGAAGATGTGTTTCGGGCTTTCAACATAAACTCGTGAAAGCAGCAACTCCTGCAAAACAGCACGCTCACAAAAGTGTTTCTACAGCTGCGTTTGAAGCTACAGACTTCCCAGCGTTTCTTCTGTTTTCTGACAGTGAGAAAAAAGGAAGAAACCTGCCATGAATCCCCCCTACAGGTGAGCCTGCCCAGAGCCACCCACAGACAAATGAGGTCCAGGAGAACCGCACCCATCTGGGGGTGCATGTCCCCCTCCCAAAGCACAAATGCAAATACAGTATACACTGTGTGTCTATATATATATACAGTATATATACTCCTGCAAATTTGTGTTTTTCCTCATAAATTTGCAACTTTTTCTTATAAATTTGCAATGTTTATTTTGCAAATTTGTTCTTTTTTTTAAATTTGCAACTTTTTAAATTAGATTTTTTTCAAATATATCAATTACTTTTTATTGTAAATTTCCAATTTGTCCTCATAAATTTGCTACTTTTTTCTTGCAAATTTGCTGCCTTTTCATAAATTTGCAACTTTTCTTTTCTTGTTAACTTACAATGTTCATGTAAATTTGTGTTTTATTGATTTATTTTATTTTTTGTACATTTGGGCCTTTTTCTTGTAATTTCTCTTAGACTTTTGAGACATTTTTCTCATCAATTTGCAACTTCTTTCCTAGAAACTTCTTTTTTCTTGTTTTCTGGATATTTTTTCCTCATAAATTTGCTACTTTTTTCTAGTAAATTTGCAAGATTTTTTTTCATGAATTTGCTATAAATTTGCCACTTTTTTTAATGTTTATTTCATAAAATTGCTAATTTTTTCTTGTAAAATTAGATTTCTCATAAAATTATTTAGTTTTATAGTATTTCTTTTTCATTGAAAATTTGCATTTTTTCTTGTAAATTTGCACCTTGTCCCTGTACATCATTTTTTTCTTGAAATCTGCAAAAAAACGTTTTTGTAAATTTGGGCCTTTTTCAAGTACATCTACAATTTTTCTTATAAATTTGAAACTTTTTTTTCATAAATTTGCAACTTCTTTTCTGGAAATTTTCTTTTTTTTTCCTGTTTTCTTATAAATTTGTTACCTTTTCTTGTAAATTTGTAAGTTTTATTCTCATAAATGTGCCACTTTTTTCCTGTATATTTACTATGTTTATCTCATAAATCAGTTACTCTTCTAAAATATGATTTTTTTTCCTCATAAAATTGCATTTTTCTAATAAATTCACTACTTTTTTATTTCAGTCTTGCAATTTTTTTTCTTGTAAATTTGGGCCTTTTTTCTTGTACATCTGCATATTTTCTTAAAAATGTGAATCTTTTTTCTCATAAGTTTTTTCTTGTTTCTTGAAACATTTTTTTCCATATATTTACTACTTTTTCATGTACATTTACAATGCTCATCTCATAAATTAATCGCTTTTTTCTTGTACAATTTGATTTTTCTCTCAAAAAATTGCAATTTTAAGATAAGATAAGATAAGATAAGCCTTTATTAGTCCCACAATGGGGAAATTCCAGGATTGCAAAAGCACAGGGATAGCAACACTCAGAGCAATAATTTAGAAGATAAGAAAAATAAAAATAAAAATAAGAGCAGTGAATATACATATGTACACATAAATATATATACACAGTGCGGAGCATTGTAGCTAGATGGAATAAACAGCATAGCCTATCCTACGTAGTATGAATATGTACCCATACATATTGTCACCCTCCATAGCGACTGATATTGTCCTAGCTGTATACTGGAGGGGACCATTGTGTAAGTCTATTGCGTCTTTTGCATTCAATACTATTAGGTCGTCACGTTTTTTTGCTATCTCTGCGAGCAGCCCTGCTTACAGTCTGACAGCCGTAGGTAGGAAGGACCTGTGAAACCTCTCGGTTGCGCACCTAGGATGATGTAGTCTACTGCTAAATGAGCTCCTCAGTGCGTTCAGTATGTCCTGCATAGGGTGGGACTCGGACTCCAGCACAGATGACAGTTTAGCCACCATCCTTCTCTCTCCTATCTCCTCCACTGGGTCAAGGCGTTTCCCCAGGACAGATCTAGCTTTCTTGATTAGTTTGTTCAGTCTCTTCCTATTGGCTGCTGTAATGCCACTGCCCCAGCAGACCACTCCAAAAGTGATGGCTGATGCCACCACCGTGTCGTAGAATGTCTTCAGCAGCGCCCCTTGTACACCAAAAGACCTGAGTCTCCTCAGTAGGAACAGCCTGCGCTGTCCCTTCTTGTAGAGTACGTCGGTATTGTGTGACCAGTCTACTTTATTGTTCAGATGAACACCAAGGTACTTGTAGGATGTCACCATCTCGATGTCTGTTCCCTGGATGTTTACTGGTGCTGTGAGGGGTTGTTCTTGCCTGCGGCAGTCCACCACCAGCTCCTTAGTTTTCCTCGCGTTGATCTGGAGGCAGTTCCGATGGCACCAGTCCACGAAGTCCTGGATAAGACCTCTGCACTCAGCTTCATCTCCGTTGGAGATGAGGCCGACGATCGCAGAGTCGTCAGAGAACTTCTGTAGATGGCAGTGTGTTGTGTTTTGTGAGAAGTCCGCAGTATAAAGGGTGAACAGGAAGGGAGCCAAAACTGTTCCCTGGGGGGCCCCGTGCTACCGATGATCATGTCAGACACACAATCTCGGATTCTCACAAACTGTGGCCGGTTAGTGAGGTAGTCCAGGATCCATGATGACAGGTGCTGGTCCACCCCTGCGCACAGCAGCTTGTCCTTCAGGATCATCGGTTGGATGGTGTTGAAAGCACTGGAGAAGTCAAAGAACATGAGATCCTCACCATGTTCCCAGGCTTCTCCAGGTGGGACAGAGAAGGGTGAAGGAGGAAGATCACTGCATCCTCCATCCCAATGCCATGCTGGTAGGCGAACTGGAGTGGATCCATCGCTGGTCCCACCAGGGGGCGGAGGTGAGCAAGGAGCAGTCTCTCCAGGGCCTTCATCATGTGAGACGTCAGGGCCACTGGTCTGTAGCTGTTCAGGTTTTTGGGGTGGGAAGTCTTTGGTACAGGTACCACACAAGATGTTTTCCACAACTGTGGTACCCTCCCCAGCTTCAGGCTCAGCTTGAAGATGTGCTCCACAATCCCACACAGCTGGTCTGCACAGGACTTGAGGAGCTTCGCACTGATGCCGTCCAGTCCCGAAGCCTTCCTTGCCTTGATCTTCCTTGCTCTGTCCTCACCTGGGTCTTAGTGAGGGTCAGGTTGGGGGGCTGTGTGCTGGGAGTGGGGGGTGTTGGTGGAGTGGGGTGTGGACAGCAGGTCTCGATGACTTTAGAGGCAGCAGTGGTTGGTGTGCAGTCGGGGGGGAGGGCGGTTGGTCAAACCTATTAAAAAACAGGTTCAGATTGTTCGCCCACTCCCTGCCCCCCATGGCCTGGGAGGAGGTATTCTGGAGCCCAGAGATGGTTTTTAGGTTTCTCCAGACCCCACCGATGTCGCTCTGTTGCAGCTTGTCCTCCATCTTCTTCCCGAAGCTGTCCTTGCCTTCTCTGATCTTCCTCCTCAGCTCCCTTTGTACGGACTTCAGCATCTCCCTGTTCCCCGACTTGAAGATCCTCTTCTTCTCTCTCAGAAATGTTTTTATCTCAGGGTTGATCCAGGGTTTGTTGTTCGAGCAACACCGTATGGTCTTGGTGGGTACGGTGTTGTCCACACAGAAGCTGATGTAGTCCGTGATGGTGTGAGTGAGGCCATCGATGTCCTCACCATGTGGATCACAGAGCTGCTCCCAGGCAGTGGTTTCAAAACAGTCCTTTAGAGCGTCCATTGCCTCCTCAGACCATAACTTCACTGTGCGCATGACCGGAGGTTGTCTGCGTTCTAGGGGTTTGTACATCGGCAGGAGATGAACCAAGTTGTGTTCCGATCTCCCGAGTGGGAGAAGTGGTGATGAGGTGTACGCCTCCTTAGTATTTCCATAGAATAAGTCCAGTGTTTTATTGTCTCTTGTGTGGCATGTGACATACTGGGTGAGCGTGGGTAGAATGGGGGACAGTGAAATATGGTTGAAATCACTTGAGATGAGGAGAAGAGCATCTGGGTGTTCTGTCTGCAGCCTGCCAGTTACTGAGTGGATGACGTCACGCGCTGTCCCAGAGTTCGCCATCGGATTTGCATAAATAACAATGCAGATCACGTGTGAGTATTCCCTCGGGAGATAGGTAGGCCGCATGCTAACAGCTAGCAACTCAATGTCTTTGCTGCAGTGCTGTTCCTTAACCGTGATATGTCCCGGTCTGCACCAGCTGTTATTGACATACATTATCACTCCCCCGCCTCTTGCCTTCCCACTGTCTGGTGTCCGGTCTGCCCGTATTGCGTGGAAACCCTCCAGTTCGATGTTAGCATCTGTTGCTAGTTCTGTTAGCCACGTCTCGGTAAACAACATCAAGCTACTCTCTCTGTACACGCTCTCGTAGCGGGAGATAGCCGCTAGCTCGTCAGTTTTATTGAGTAGCGATCGTACATTCCCCATAATAACGGATGGGAGGACGGGTCTGTACCTTATACTCCTCGCCCACCATCTTACTCCAGCTCGACATCCACGCCGTTTCCGTCTTATTTCTCCCAGTATGTCGAGTTTTTGCGTTAGCATCGTGGGCCGGTTAAGTGCTAACAGCTGGTCTCTATTGTACTGCCTCCTGCAAGAAACCGTGGCTCCGTCCGCTGGCTCAGGAGACATTTGGGCGATCTACGTGTCTGGATGGAATAAAGGTGTCGCTGGATCAGAAAGATTAGCAAGAGAGCCAGATAGTAAATAGAAATAGGAAGAAATTGATCCGCTGTTGCAAAAAGGCAGCCTACTCGTGTGGCCCCGGAAGTGACCAAAATTTTATTATAAAATTTTAAATTTCCTACTTTTTCATTGTAAATTAGCATTTTTTTTCCTTGTAAATTTGGGTCTTTTCCCTTTAAATCTGCAATTTTTCCCATAAATTTGCAACTGTCATGGTTGGCCCTCCGGGGCGGATAGAAGGGCTCGCGTGCAGGGCGATCATTAAACATCATTTATTGTGGACACAACATAAACAGCTGTAAAGCAATGGCGTGGAGAGCACCAGGTTATGATGAGAATGGCGTACAGAGGGTAGGGCGTGAGTAGTATATATATATAGGGCAGGCAATAACTCGGAGATGAGGTGCAGCTGTGAACAATAAACAACAGAAGCCAATAAACGGAGGAGCATAATAAACTGAGCTCTGTCACAAAAAGTAAACACAAGATGATGAGCAGGACAGGATAATGGTAATAGTAATAATAATAATTATAATACACAGGATAACCATAACTAGAGTGGATATAATTGAAGTGAGAGTGAGGATACTGATAATGATGATAATTATATACAACAAACGATCGACCACTAAATAAGGGTGCTGTCAACATAAGAGAAACATAGGGTGATGAGTAGGACAGGTATAATGATAACCATAATGATAATGATAAGTCCAAAAAGGAACATAAAGCGTGGACAGTGTCTGACCCTGTCCAGATCATGACAGCAACCTTTCCTTGTAAATTTGCTACTCTCTCTCATAAATCTCCCCCTATTTTCTTATAAATTTACAACAGTCATATGGATGCTGGTTAAATATTTATCCTATGTAATGGTTATTTTTTTCTCTGTTCATGTAGACAATAACCTAAGCTTATATTTAAAATGATTTTGTTGAGAAAGGAAAGTCCCCCCACCTCCACTGTAAAGGGTTTGAACTCTTCCAATTAAAAAATAGGGGCCCCCATACACAGCCTTGTGTCCCCTTTAGTATTTTCTCTTGAGAAAACAGTACATTCAAATTAATTAACTCCGAGTTAATACAATGTCAGGAAAATGTGTTTTATAAGTGACCAATGCAGCGGCACATATCACAACATATCATATCAGAACATATACTGCAGTGATGCTAATTAGGATACACTGTTTTGATATGCTCAAGAAAATATTATAAATTAATTCAAGTTAATTCTTTAAAATTCATGAACCTAATGAAAGTGTAATCCTTGCGATCATTAGCTGGAGAGCTCAAACAGAATAAAGAAAGGCTGACAAAACGAGACTGGATCAGAGGGAGCACAACAGAGAACTTGTAATCCTTTCTTAACACAGTCTGGTCCAAGTCCAGCAGCTCAATGTGTTTGGCAGCGTTTGCACACAATCGCAGGGCCGGAAGTGACATTTTTAAAGCGTATCCAATTGTTCACGCTGTGCAATCAAATCACTCTTGCACAATGAGCCTCACCATAAAAACCTTCAGTACTTAATCAACTTCTTTTCTCTCCTCCACTTGTTCCTTCTCAGTCTGGCATCGATTCGGATCCCACGCCGACCGGGGATCAAATCCAACCGAGATCTGTTCTCCTCCACCTCCCCTCAGTCTGTGCCCTCTCAGCCAGCCTCTGTGTGTGCAAAGATAAAATTCTTGTGGGGAGCCGGCCTCCACAAGGAGAAAAATAAAAGCGGATAAGCACTCGCTAACTGCTAGCTAGCCTCGGGTGGCTTCACAGAAAAAAAGCCTCTTAGTGTGTGAGGGATTGATTGGGAAAATGTGTAACATGCTGCGGCGTGGAGGTGAATGGAGGGGCCGGGATTTAGCCTGCAAATCAGTTATGAAACACAAGGAAGAAGTGTGTATGTGTGTGTGTGTGTGTGGGGGGGGGGGTACAGTGGCCCAGAGAGCTCAACACACTGCAACTTAAGAATCAAAAAAAGACAAAACAAACTCAAATCAAAGGGGCTACAACACTTGTAAAGAGAAAAATTCACAATGCTCACAACCTGACAGGAAGTGACTCCGGGGACACAATAAGATGACGGACCACGAAGTCACACTGGCAAGTTTTCTAACTTTAGTAATCTGTCTTATCCCCAAATGCGGTGCTCAAACTAAAACGTTTGTATGCTACTGGCTAATAGCAAACGACTAAAGGTGCGTTCACACCAAACGCGAACGGGCGGCGTGAATCCATACAAAGTCAATGGAAAGATGCGAGTACACGTGAAATTGCGCATTCACGCATCCGTGTCCATGCGTTAGCTAGCTAGCTGCTAGCTTTGAGATTCTGCCATTACCGGAGTAAAAGTACCACCATTGCAGAGTAAACTAGTTTGAAAATGAAACTCACTCACAGGGAGATAGGAGGACTGGGAGCTCTTCAGCTGAATCGGAATTTCGGAATTATTCACCTACGGTTTCTGGCCATGGACGTCCTAGTAAGCTAGCAACATAAACACCCATCATCTGTGAAGCTTTGGAGGCTTGAGACAACATTTTCAGGTGAGCCCCTGGTCGGATAATGTAAACATAAGGATGATGTTATTTTGGGAATTTCCACAGCAGGTTGAACACAGCTGCAGAAGTTTTAAAGGCAACTTCGCCTGTCTGCATGGAATTCATGTCTCTTCACGTGTTTACATTGAGCTATAATGTAATCGTGCTGTGTGAAAAATTTCCCCGTTCACGTTTGGTGTGAACACACCTTAAGGCTAGGCTAGCATCCATCTACAATATGAGGTTCATCTCTTTAATGCATCCCCAGTGTCACTTCTGTTGTGTTATGAGTTTTCTGTGCCTTGTTGTATTTGCAGAAATTAAAAGTAAAAATTTCAAATGTGTGACACATCCAAGTCTCTCTTTTTAATACCTTATTTGGTGTTGTTTTATGATTTAAATTCAGTTAAACCACAAGCAAAAATTATGTCAAATATGTAAACATACATGAAAAACTTTATGCTTCTAAAATCAAGTTTTCTGTCTAATGCAGATGACTGCACATGATCAATAAATGTAATACCCATTTGCTACCATTTTGACAAAGATACAACATGTGGTCTGTCACGTTATTGTGTCCTCAGAGGTGCTGCATGCCAGCAGGGAAGGCAGCAAGTGCTTGGGGCTGACCAACTTTGAATTACTACAGCTGTGACAATGTGGAGAGTTTGCAGTGGCAGTGGTAGGCTGGCACAGAGCTCCCTAAAGGGGCCCCACCCTGACCCCTCACTCTTGCAAATACTGGCACATGTCTTATGTAAACAGACAAGTGAGAGCGGCTGTATGAAAATGAAGCAAAGTTATTCATCTGGCAGTGAAGAAAGAAAAAAAGAGGAAGAGGAAAAAAGAAAGCAATACAGTGGTAAGTAGTGCAAAAATTTAGCTCAGAGCAGCGTGTGTGTGTGTCCTGCCTCTGCTGTTACTGTGAGATTATCTATTATATAAGGGTGATGAATGCTGGTTGGAGGGGCCCTCTTTGAATTTTTGCCTAGGGCCCCCAACAGACTCTACAATCGCCTGTGTGTGTTCTCAGTCACTTTTGTTGTGTTGTGAATTTTCTGCAGCACCTACAGTATTTGTTCCCATTTTAACCAGGTACATGGGGAGGACAAGCCCATGAACTCTAAGTTCCAGTCCCAAGCCTACATAAATGGGGAGGGCTGCATCAGGGAGGGTATCCAGCATAAAACAAGTACTGGAGGCATTTTGAAAAGGAAGTATTTTATGCAATCATACTGGCAAAAAAACTAAAGACAAACATGGAAAAAAATGCATGCATGCTTTATTTTATTTGGTATATTTAAAAGAATTAGACAGCATTAGCCATTAGACTATATGATCTTCAGTAAGAGTAGGGAGCAGGTGGAAGAGAGGCTGGATAGGAGGAGGCATATGCACAGGAGAGAAGAGGAATCAAAGTCGGTAGAACCAAGACAGAATACATGTGTGTGAATGAGAGGGAGGTGGGTGTAAACGGTGAAGATGCAAGGAGTAGAAGTAGTGAAGGTACAGCAGGTGAGTTTAAATACCTGGGGTCAACCATCCAAAACAATGGCCAGTACACAGGAGAGGTGAAGACATGTGCAGAGGAGGGACAGTGGATGTATGGGACAAAGGATGTGTCACTGTGGTGTTGGGCTCTTTTGGGGTTTACAGTGTGTGTGTGTGCGCGCGCGCGCAGGAGGGAATTTCATGCCATATGTGTGTGCGACCAATCACCATACATCAGCGTGTTGTTGAGCGTAAATCGGAGCATCTCAATGGAACGCAAGCGCAGTTAAGCTCGACTCAGCCATTGAACCACAGTTTTTACCCCGAGGGAGACAATGGGCTGTCAAAGCATTTATCCATTCACACTGTCGGCCTGACACACACACACACACACACACATGCAAATGGCTGTCAGGGAAGATTTTCCACGACCTAACGACAGCAAAAATAGCAGCAACGAGCAAAGAGTTGTCTGCGTTTTCGCTATTCTCCCCCTACCTCCCTCTTCCTTCTCCTCTCATAAACAAACACGCACATTAATTTCCCCCAATTAAACACATCAACACACATATCGCGCCATTCACCACGCAAACACAAGCGCGCCCGCACACACACACACACACACACATACCAGATGGTTTCACCAAAGCCATGAACCACATAAACTTTTGGGTTTATTCATAGTGGTCAATGAAATCTCTTCTGTGACGCACGGGGAAAAAATAATAAAAGCAGCAGGAGGAGGAGAAGGAGGAGGTGAGGAGGTGGGGAGATATGAGACGGTTTTAGATTAAAAGAGCAAAATGCTGAAAGGGAAAAAAAAAATGTCAGGAAGAGTGTGAAAAGACCCGAGGAAAGATGGTGGGTGCATTTATAGAGAGAGAATAAATACAACGGGAAAAAAAGAAATTCGGGGAATAAAGGTTTGTAAAAGTTCAGCAACTGAAAGAATGACTAAGACAGAGTGAGACCGGCAGAGGGAATAAAGAGAACCGGCGAGAGAGGAGATGTTTAGAACCGGGCTAGAGTGAGATATGAGGAGGAAAGAAAAGCCTGAAACAGAAAGGGAAAGGGAGGGAAGCTGGGACCACGAGATCACACCAGAGACGATCCGTTCACTCAGAACGGGCTGTCGGATCGATGAAGCAAGACGGGTTCTAGCTTAAACTACCAGAGACGCTCCAGCCCAGGGGTGTCCAATCATGTGCCATGGAGGGCCAAGATCCTGCAGGTTCTCTCTTCTACCCAGTCTCTTCAGCAGGTGTTTTCACTGATCAGCAATCAGTGGGAAGAAGTTCAGTGAAATCTGCTGTTGAAGACACTGGTTGGCGGTAAAGCCTGCAGGGTCTTGGCCCTCCATGGCACATGACTGGACTCCCCTGCTCTATACTGGGCAAGTTTGTCAAGCTGTGTTGTTGCTGTCACAGGACAAGCCTGAGTGAAACTGACTCCAATTCCAAGATGATACCAAGACCTCAAAAACCCGGTCCGGCGTTCTACAAATCTTTGCTACTTATCGAGATGTGCTACTCTGCATCTGAGCTCCGTTTCCACGCCCATCCTTTCACGCTACCTTGCTGGAGAAAGTTTCTTTTCTTGGTGCCTTCTGACTTTCAGAACATGTAAACAGGATATCAAAACGCAGTTTCCACACGCTGACAGTGCCCTAAAAGCTTACCGGGAGCGTTATTTGATGGAGAATACTGGTAAACCAAAATGTGACACCTAATCAAAACAGGCTGCCCAAGCTCTGATAATATGTGATCTCCTTTATAATGTAAATAAATATGTAACGCAACTTGTTGGGAGTTACAGATGTGCAAAAATCTTACCGATAAGCAATGGCAGCAGTTTCTCATTGTCAGGACATCAGTCTTCAGACCAAGACCGATCCTGAATACTGCAATACCAGGCTTAAGTGCCTAAGGATCCCAGGAACTGCGCTGTTGAGGGCAAATTCCCCCGTGTGGGGTCCCCCAGGACAAATTGGTCCTGGTTGAAGAGTCATAGCAACAGCGGTCCAGTGAACCCCCATGAAAAAGTTACAACAGGGATCCAGTGTACCTACCCCGGTGCCAGGCCAGAGGGAGGTGCTCAACAGACTGGGATCATGAGTGTTACTGTATGTGGATCAGTGGACAGTCTCAGCTTGTCTTAAACAGCTGCATCTGCAATCCAAACCCCCAGATGAGCGGTAGAGGATGGATGGATGGATACATTTGCTTGAATTCTTTCCTTTCTTTCATGAATTTGTGAGTTTTGCCCTTAAATCTGAGTCGTTTCATTTGCAAATTCACGACTTATTTCTTATAAATTTGCTACGTTTGTCTTACCTTTGTGACTTTATTTACAAACGTTTGGGCAGTTTTGCTCTTAATTAGCACAGAGAGATCCAGAAACATGTAACGTCAGACACTGTCTTTTGCTGCCATCTGCTGGGTTAACCATGGAACTGCACATTAAACCATCCATTTGACACTATTCTACATCTTGTGAGCTTTCCAAAGATGTATGACATGTGCAGTTCACCTTGTTTTACACCGTTTACATTTTAATTTTAAATATTTCATTCTTTAAATTTACAATGAGAATCCTTTTGTCAGTCAAGCTGTGCAGAATCTGTGCAGAAAGCGTCAGTTCTACATAATTTGGTCCTGTGGTGGTTGAGGAGTTGCTTAATTGCTCCAGCGGCATCTCTGTAGACAGATTCACTGATGTAATGGTGGTATAAAGATTGAAATTAAAAAAAGCATCAGGAACGATTAAAAACTCTTATTTCTACTTTGGTTTCTCCCAATTTTCTCAGTCATAGCATAGCTTATTATGCTAGGGGGACAAAATGACATGCACGTGTCCTACGTATGGACCAAGTCCAGGACAGTGACCTGCAGTGACCCTGCAGTCACGGACCACACATGTAATAAACTTCTCCCCAAACAAAGTTAATCCACAACTTTGCTTTCGTGAAATATTCGATTTGTCAGCATATCTGGAGCATTTGATGGAGAAAGGCAGCGTGCAGATAGAGAAGGAAGAGAAAAACACAGAAGAAGAGCGGCACGCAGCAGAGGTCAGACCCACGGGGAGTCAGGCTGGAATCTCGGGCTGCTCTGGGCACTTTTAAAACCACATTTACTCAAACTTTTCAGCTTCAAGTACTCTGTCCTGTTCCAACTAAACTTTCTGAGATTAGATCGATTCAACTTGATTTAATGTAGCTTTAGTTTCAGACGAAAACTTTCAGCTCTGTCAGACACCCTAGAAGGCAGTAAAAAAAAAAAAAAAAAAAAAAAAGTGCTAACTTCCCACATAGATTCTGCTGTTTAATTTAACATTCGGGCCAAACTTTCTGTCCTCTCAAACCCTGGTTAATCAGCGTCGGCCATCTCTTCTGTCCTTTCCCTCTGTTTTCGTTTACTTGGGCGGGCCCGGTGCAAAGATGCCTGCCCTGCTGCGCAGGAAATTGGTGTCAGTGTGCCACAATAATTCTTATCTTCCAAGTCCTTTCCATTATATACTGCCGGCCCCTGTGATCTCGCCGCGCGCAGCTTATTCTGCTGCTGCTGCACTCGGCAGACGCCTGTGGATCGGCACGATGGCCAAACAGGAAAAGGAGAGAGACGGTTAGGTGAGCGGCCGCCTCCTGCTTCTGCCCGATGCACCAGAGAGATGAATCACAGCTAATTGACATTTTAGAGGCTCGTGGCATTTGCCTGTTTGTGCAGCGCCTTCCCCGCGTAGACGGGCCCGCAGAGGCAACGTGAGCGAGATGCTGATGGCGCGCTCACTCAGCCGCATTAACATCCAAATCACACGCGTGCACAAGGCAATGAACCACAGCTGTTTTGTTTTTGGGCTTTTTGTCGGCCCGTCATGATGTCAGCTCCGTCGGCTTTTATCTGGCTGATTGCAAACAGCTGTCAGACGATAAAACTGAAGGGAATGGATGCGTGCGAAAAGCTGAAGTCGCTGCTCAGAGGACAATGTCAGCACAACGGCAAATATGAAGGAGAGCACTGCCAATCTCTGCTGTTAATCTGAGAGCATGTGATGGCAGCCCCGCCACGTCTGACCTTTACGTTTGGGGAGAAGCGGCTCCGCTCACTAATGTGTGCTGTTACTCTATAGAGTGGCCTAAAGAGGCGGGCTGTCAGCAGGAGAGGCGTGCTCATTAATCAGAAGAAGGCTGCTGGTTTGATCTCTCTGTCTGCTGCATTCCAAAGTGGTGGCACGCTAAATAAAAATATCAAAGCTGGCAATTTATTTTACAAAAGGCAGTAATTTATTGTTCAAAAAAACAACAACAGGTCCATAAATGTCAGAATTTCTTGTCCCGTCACAGTTTTCCAGCACAAACAAAAATACATTCCAGCATAATAAGTGGAATCTTGAATCGCCCCATACAAAATAAAAATGCCACTTTCTGCCTTATAGCTTGGTGCTTAGCAGAACAGAACGGGGAACCCTTTCATACCCAGTCCGGGGGAGAGCACGAGCCCGTGTTCTCCCTGTGCCAGTCCCAAGTGTGCGCTAAGGGGGTGCGCTCTGTGGGCGAACGGTTGAGCGAGCAGCGCGCCGGAGAATGTTTGCAGTTGCAGACCGTGCTGTATGTGTCACATGCTGAGACGGGGGTAGAACAGAGCAGACGATCGGAGCAGGAGTAAAGCTAGAAGTAAACGTAGAGTGTAGGCTGCTTTCACACAGAAATGAGTACTACAGCTCCTCAGGAGAGCCACTTGGCCCTGTCTGCTGCTGGGGTGAGTAAAGAGAAGGGAGCTAACCCTGGAGCTAACGCTAGCGAGCGTCAGCGCTGGAGGATCATCTCCCCTGTGCTTCCCGACCACAGTCGCATATAAATCTGTGATTGTTTTGATGTGCTTGTATATATTT
The DNA here is from genome assembly GCA_020510985.1 of Pholidichthys leucotaenia. Lineage (NCBI taxonomy): Eukaryota > Metazoa > Chordata > Actinopteri > Cichliformes > Pholidichthyidae > Pholidichthys > Pholidichthys leucotaenia. Next base: position 50,970,979 of record CM035839.1, on the reverse strand, counting down.
ATTCATGTTTAATACGCCATTGTTTTTTAACCGAGGACCCCTGGAAGACGAGCAACTGCTTTGCTGGAAGCTGTTGGGGATCCTAATAAACACGGGTGGGAACTGAAACCTTGCAATTTGATTTAGCTGGTGATACTTGGGTCATGATACAATACTATCACAATTCACTGATAATCACGATATCAAGTATCACCATCCCATATATTTCCATTTTTTCACCTTTTTTAACCTCAAATCATGTCCCAAAGTGAAGCTGTTGACGTCTCTTTTACATAATAAAGTATTCTCAGGGCTTCATTTTCCACGGAGACACGTCTCTGCACACAGGGAGGGTGGTGGATGGTGTTTGGAACAGACTCCCACTCCACCTGCTTTAGCTGACTCTGTGGACTCTTAAAAAGCAGCTGAAAACTTTTTTGTTTAACAAGGATTTCTGTTGAGTTTCAACTGCTTTTTAATGGTAATTAATTTGTATATTATAGTTAGTTAGTTTTTTCCCAAGTACAGTATGTCTCAGGGATGTGTGAATGGCTGGGGGGTGGGGGGGTGGGGGGGTGAAGCTATGTGTGAGTGTGTCTTAAATCATGCTGCTTCTATTTATATGGATGCCGAGAGAAACGCAATTTCATCTTGCCTGCACTACAGTTGTATGTACAGCAATATGACAATAAAGTTTGATTTGATTTGATAATTCTGATACTTTTAAATTATTTTAATCTTGTGTTTTAACTTGTTTTTGTATTTTTTAAATTATTTTTATCTATCAACTTCCTTTTATTCCATTTTATTGTACAGCACTTTGTGACTATGGCTGTGAAAAGTACTTCATAAATAAACTTTACTTACTTGGCATTTGGAGAAAAAGCTCCATGCTGGTGTCTCTTTAGCTTAGCCGTTGCTAATGCTGCTCTGAGACGTGTGCTGGCCTGCATGTTCCCAGTGTTTGTTTGTTTTTTCGTGCAGCGCTTCTTGTGGGTTGTGTGCCATGTCAAGGTCTTTCCTTCCATCTTTGTTATAAAATCCACAAAAGGCCTGACATTTGAGCTAACTTTGAGCTAACTGCTTCCTAACTTCCACAGCTGGCTGAAAATCTTGCGAGAAAAGCTGTGACTTCATTTGACTGGGTGCTTGCTTGGCGCCATCTAGTGGACTGAAAACACAACTGGTTGAATACCCAAGAGAGTTGCAATGTTTACATGATAATTAATGAAAGATCAATCCATGCATTTAGGGATCGGTGCATTGCTGTTAGTGTCAAGTATTGCGATCCATCACTGAATCGATCTTTTGTCCAACCCCTACTAATAAGTAATCAAACATGTGGACCGGATCCACTGTGGCGACCCCAGGAAAAAAGGAGAAGACTAAAGAAGAAGTCCCTGTTTGGTCCAGTTAATTTTGGTTTCGCACTGCTCCTTTTCCAAGTGAACTGAACAGCTTTACGTGATACACCTACATCTTGTTGTCATGATGTTGTCCTGTTGTCATGATAACATTTGTTTTGTTAGTGCAGACTGGCAGTTAGCAAACATGCTACTCACCCTCCAAGGTGTATTCTGCAGCTCTGGACTCATCGGTAACTGCACTTTAAGTTGAAACTGGGGAAGACTCCTTTATATTAATCCAGACTATTACTAAACTAAAGCATTTATGCCGCTAACGGCCATATTTCCTCTCTCTGAGTTCGACCATGGTTCATTTTCTCTCTTATCGACTGCCATAACTTCTTGTGTTTGGTCCGAAAGTCTGGACATTTCTGAAAATTGATTTCACACTTTAAACAAACTGGACCATGGTTCAGTTTGATCCGGACCGAGAACACTTCTTTTTGCCGGCCCAAATTCCAGCTCTGTGGTGCGGACCGTGCCTCAGGAGAAATTTCACATCCAAAATTTTGGTCCTAATCAAACTGAAATGTTTGGAAGTCAGAACCAAACAGGTTAGGTGTGAAAGCAGCCACTGTGTGGAACAGACTGTCCTTATCTGATCTGATGTTGAATATCACTAAATCTGCAATGAATGGCCTGAAGAGGCCCCATGTCACAACAGTAACATTCCATCTTTAAAGAGGTTAGTTTTGTAAATATTTGTACAGATACAGATTTTGACATGGTCACATGTACTGTACAGCAGTGTAAAATATAACAGTCTCAGCTACTTCAGTGGGCAATCTTATCCTTTTTACATTAAATGCAGATTAACGACCTCTAGTGGTTGTGAAAATGATTACATGAAGAAAGATGGAGGAGCGGTGCAGTTGCTATCGGTGTAAATTAGATCCTCACCTTTAATAACCCTCACCCACCTAAAAATATACATTTAATGTGTAAGTCAGTAAACTGTCAACCCGTATGTAAGTTTACAGGATGAAAGTGAAAGTAAACGTAGAGGAAAAAGTCAGGACAAGTATGCTAACTTGTGAACATTTTTTTAGTGCTGTCTCCATCCTCAGCCTGTCCCCTCACGTGGATTCAAATGCTTCTGAAATGGGGAAACACAGTGACTGATGGTGACATCCTCATCTTCCATATGAGAGTGGTCACAGGAGAGGAACTTCTTCTCATCTTTTATGCATTATTTGGAGGACTTGCTGAGAAAATGGGATCGAAACTTAAACTTTCCCCCTTGGTGGTGACGCTTTGTCAGCTTGAGAATTACCATGCAAACTACAACCTTATAGTGTGGTCTAGTATTATGGATCTGAGAGACAGATGAGTGAGGTATTAAGACCGAGTGAGCAGATAAGTGAAGTCTTTAAACCATGAATATTATATGTCAAAAAATGGCTAAAAATTAAATAAAAGTCATTCTTAACCTTTTTATGCGTTCCAATACTCGTCTTTGTCGACAGTGCAATTACCACGCTGGTATCAGGATAATAAGTGTTAGATGATTGGGTTCTACTTTACTTTTTTAAGCTCTTCAAACTCCAGCGTACAAATTCTCCCCATTAAAGGGCGACACTTAAATTAAAGTAAAATATAAGGAAGCAGAAAGTCAAGTCTCACCCAGCAACCCGATTTACAGAGGTTCAGAGCCTTGGAATAACTCTCCTATCTTCTCCACATACATATAAACTCTCCTTTTTTTTTTTCTTTCTAGACTTTTCCGTGCTCATTTGGGATGTTTGGCAACATCTGTGTCTTTAGGACCACACTTAATTATATTTCTACCCTTCAGCTTTTATCACTCAGGTTTCAGTGCTGATTGAGGTGCGATATACAGCTTCACATATAGGAACTCACACACCGGCTGCTAAATTTGCACACTGCTCATCTGTACAGTAGATATAGTATCACCTGTCTGATGTCCATATCATCTCTGCTGCTACTTATCAAATAATTTGTAATTATATACTACTTGTTGCACAACACTCATTTGCACACTGTACATAGGTTCATGCCATCTCAGGTTCATATCATCTCTGATATCAATATACCACTAGCACTTTAATCATCCAGTGAATTTTCAATTGCATTCCTCAACTGCATAACTGTGTGTTGGTGTGTGTATTTTAGCATCCATTAGTACTAGGATTGAGTTACTGTGTTAGTGTGTCACGACCTATTAGAATTGATGTTTCTGTGCCTTTTAACTTGGCATTCCTTTGGAGAGCAAAGTAGGAATTTCATTGCTCAGGAAATGTAGCATTTCATAACTGCACATGATAATAAAGCCTTTGAATCTTGAATCTTGAATACGGACAGCTGAGTGATGTGTGTTGCCAGTACGAGATAGAAATGGTTTCAGAAAACTCCAGCAATGATGGGCAGAATCTTGGGGTATTTATGATCATTTCAATTTAAGAAGAACATGGAAGCAAAAGGAAATGGTTAGACTAACCACACAAGTAAGGGCCCCTTTACACAGACGGAGACCATTGGGTGGCCACTGAGAGATCAAAAAGTGACGCGATCTCTCAATCATCTCCAAAAACCTCAAAAAAGCCGTTTCTGTGTCAATGTTTGGGAGATCGTTGTATAATTTTCATCATGATCTATAGAGATTTTTCAAAGATCTTTGAGACATTATTGCGAGACCAGAAGAGATTGCTGAGGGTTCACTGAGAGTCTGTTGGGCAAACAAAGACGTATATACTGTATTTATGAGAGGTTTCAAGGGCTGTTCTATCCCCTTTACACATGGGTGGGGGTTGTTGAAAGACTTTTGAAAGATGAAAAGAAATGGCCAGATCTCTCAGCGATCACAAAGATCTCTCAATGATCTTCCAGTGACCTTCATGGTCACCACAGCTGACAGATTGTTTTGACTCCGTCCAAAACAATCTCTCAACAATCACTAAAGGAAAGCAATCTTTCAACAAACTCTCAATGAACTCTTGACGATTTCATCGATCTCCCAATGATCCTACAGTGATCTTTCAATGAACTCTATTGGTTTTTCCATTGAACAATCAGCAGTCCCTCACTGATCTCTCAAGGTGGAAAAATTTGAGTTTGTTGAGAAATCACTTCCCTTTGCTGATCATTGAGAGACCGTTTTGGAATGAATCAAAACTTTGAGGACTGTGGAGATTACTGAAGATCCTTGAGAGATTATTGAGAGATCTTGGAGATCACTGAGAGATCATTGAAAGAGTGTTTGCAGATTTGGCCATTTTGTCATCACTCAGTGATTTCTCAATGATCTCCACCCCTATTTAAAGACTGTATAAATACTGCTGACTCTATTATCTTATTGCTGAGCTTCTCATCATAAAAATGTTGACTTTTGTTAGCATCAGGTTCCTTTCAGAAAAATCTTATTCTTGTTATTAATGTTCCTATTTAACTGTGGAATCAGAATCTATGAAGAACTACAGCCTGCCATTTCTACCAGTCAGGGCTTGTTTCACACACAGTATAGCAGGTCAGCATTCATTAGAGTCTCACATGCGTGGCATTCACAGGTGAAATAGAGACATAATTCATCAAAGCTGACATGCAGCACAGAGAGGAGAGGTATGGGGAAGCTGCTGCTGAGTGACCATCTCATCTACCACTCACTGATGGGAATTACTGGTAATTGGTATTTGACAGCTCATAATCACGGAGGTTTCCGCGCCACCTTTTCAGCAAAAGGACACCAATCAACAATGTGGCAAAGGGAAGGAAGAAGGGGAGATTAGCTGTCATAAGGACGGCTCAGGCTCCACGCAGCATCCAGGCTGCTCACAGCTCCTCGTACCTGTATGGGCGTTAGAATTATCCAAACACAGTTCAGATCGACAACAGTGGACGTCCACCATTAAAGCAGTCAGCGGAGGGCAGAATGAAGAGTCTGACGCTTGTGCTTACACTGACCTGACTGACATTCAGAACTTGTTTAATATGAACATACATTATTGTAGCACTTTATGGGAATTCACAAGGAACATTATAGAGAGTCACAACAACTGGCAGGGTAAGGAGAGGGAAAAGAAGATGAGAATAAACAGTAAGGGTGGAGGAAAAGCAGCAAAATATCGGGATACTTGGCGCTCCTGATGATGCATCGATCCAAAAACCAAACGGAGTTGATTGTTTGATATGTTGCTGTTGTAACCTCGCTAATGTTGTTGATAGATACTTGGAACAATAGGACCAGCTTGGACTTTGTGTATACAGATAGAGAACTATTATACATAACACACACTCAACCTGCAAGGAACACCACATTAAAAAAAAAACCCACACACACAGGGAACACTATGAACACAAGGGTCCGGCCAACCCTCTCAGCATCATATCAAGTAAATCAATCAAGTCCAGACACAGCCAGGTCAACAAAGCCTGAAAACACAAGCTCATGCCAAGAGACTAAGATGCCGGAGTCTTGGCATGTGACCCCATCCCACTGCCACAGTGGTCCCTGAATGCCACCTGAGAAGGGAAGCCAAAGATGGGGAATCCCCCGAGCGCAGCAGAAAGGGCCGCATTGACCTGCAGCACACTTCCCATGGCGGGCTGACATCCTGCAGCCACTGAAACAAAGATAAGGCGAGTCAAATAGACTTAATACCATTATTATATGCAATAGATAATAGTGCACAAGCCAGTGTAGTTCTAGTGCTGGTCCTAAGCCCGGGTAAATGAGGAGGGTTGGCTGATATGAGGGAGTGAAGGAAGGTAGATGTACTGAGTGTTCAAGAAACCAGATGGGAGGGAAGGTGGAGGTGGATTTAATTAGATGTTGACAGTTTTACTTTGGAGACACGATTTGATGTTGAATAATGGGGGAAATAAGAAGTTACATGACATCACCATACATAAGGAACCGTGGTATCGTGACAGTACTGTACTGTGAGGTCTCTGGTGATTCCTACCCCTAACAAGCAATAACAGCATGGGTGGATCTGCTCTGTTGGTGCTGATTTGACAGCATTGATTGGAAGTAAATTATCACTAGATTCTAAAAGTATTTGATGGTTTAGAGACATTCGCTGAGGTAAGGCTGGAACACAGTTTAGTCCTGTAAATGTTCTACTTTGAAGAACCAGAACTTACATTATTAACCAGATTTTCTTTCTCTTGTTTCAGATCTTCAACACCCAGTTACCTCTAACTGGCAGTGCAGGGACCTGGCTGGGGACTAATCACCAATAATCTCTGATATGATGTGATTAAAGCACACAGGGCCCTTTATGAAACCTTACATAGGAGACTGAAACTGGGCCTCACAGCGGGAATGTGTGCAAATGTGCAGCTTTGCTCGTAAACAACCTGAGCGATTAGTTCCGCATCGTGATTTCAAACCGGTGTCTCCAGGCTAACGTGGGCCAATAAGTGGAATAACATTTAAAAAATCCAGATGAGTGGCTCCTGTATCGAGGAAAACAGCAGGAAGAGTTTTTGAATATGAGGAGCAGCCGAGGAATTTCTGGATCCTGTTAAGCTATTATCCTATGATGTTAATTATACTTAATTACAGCATCACTCTACAATGTAATTGTGCAGAAGTTATAAATGAAAAAGTATAACATTTACATAAATGTCCATAATTTGTAATAACTGAGCCGACAGCATTTTTTATGCAATAGTATTTCCAATAAATAAAATAATAATCTATCCATTATTTTTGGCATTAATGAGCAGGTGTGTGGATAAAAAAGTTTAATTTTGGTGTAACATTAATGGCTAGCTGACAGCTCGTATAATTGGCATGTTTACACTGTGGGTGGCTTTCCAGTGTTGGCACGCTGTCAGATGACAGCCTATTAACTTCGGCTACAGTCGCCTTTTTAAACCTGAATTGAAGGGTGGCACAGAAAAAAGACGGCGGACTATCTTAGGAAGGGCGTGAGAAGTTGGCATCCCTGTAACGCGAGGCCTCCATTCCCTGCCGCATTAATACTATTCTACAGTTACGGCCCATGTGCGTTCCTTCAAATGAGCGCTGACTCACCGGTAATTGGCGTTTGACACTAAATGACTGCTGCACACAGTCATCTTTAATCAGGCTGCAAGTCCTTCTGCTGCTAAACGTAACGGGGTCTCCCTTCCTCTCTGCACCACTGAGAGCCCGGCGCGGCCCGCCACACTCCACACTATTGTTATGATAATGAAGAGGTGGCAGACATGCAATTTGGTTACACCGAGTAAATTGTAGGGCAGCTCTCTGCACAGATAGCTTTCACGTCCCTGCTGCTCAGGTGGGTTGTCCGTGCAGATCTACGACGGCGGAGCGAACCAGCCGCCCATTCATCTGATGTGCTTTTCTGTTTAATTTATGATCTGGATTTGTGGAGCACTCCCAACGTCCCCCAAAGTCCAGAGGATTCCGCCAGTGCAGGGGTCTGCAACCTGCGGCTCTGGGGCCACATGTGGCTCTTTCCCCCACAGATGGTGGCTCTCTGAGGCCTTAAAAAAAAAAAAAAAAAAAATACATTTACAGGAAAAGAAGCAACAGATTTACAAGAAAAAAGGTTGCACATTCATGAGAAAAATATCCTACAAAGCAGAAAATTTGAAAATTGTAAAACTTATGCAAAATATCTCACAAATTTGAGGGGAAATTTCGGAATTTACTGAGGAAAACATGAGAAAAAAAGTCACAAAATTTCTGTAGCAAAAAATCACAAATTTATTGGAAAAAGTTGCAGAGAAAAATGTAACAATTTTTTGTAAGAAATGCTGCATTTTTGCCCATGAAAGCTAATAAATGCACAAAGAAAAATATAATAAATTTATGAGAATAGCTGAAGCAGTCCCTCACTGATCTGTCATTCATCTCTACCTTGAGGGTGGAAAAGTTAGGCGTTCATTGAAAGATTGCTTTGAGATCAATGAAAGATCACCAAGAGATCACTAGGTGTAAGTATCAGTATCAGCGATCACTGAGTACTCCTTGACAACTCATGGAGTTTTCTATAATTTCTATCATTTCAAACTTGTAAATGTTCAAACAAAATGAAAATAGCAAAAGTAATACCACTATACCAAACAGGAGACAGTCATCATTTCACAAATTACAGCCCGGTCTCTTTACTCTCACAATTCTCCAAAATACTTGAAAAAATTTTTCTAAAAGACTGGATAATTTCATTGAAAAACACAGCCTCCTTACAGACAGTCAGTATGGTTTTAGAGAGGTCAAGTCTACATATTTGGCACTGATTGAACTTACAGAAGAAATCACTAGTTGTATAGATAAAAAAAAAAGTTTGATGTAGCAGTATTTATAGATTTAAAGAAAGCTTTTGACACCATTGATCATAGAATTTTAATGGGGAAATTGGAAAGGTATGGGATAAGAGGGTCGGACTGAGTTGGGTGGAAAGTTATTTAAGTAACAGACAACAATTTGTACAAATAGGTGAGTACAAATCCCCATTCATGGATATCACTTGTGATGTGCCCCAGGGGTCAGTTTTGGGACCCAAACTCTTTATCTTATATAGATCTTGTATGCCAAGTATCAAAAATTCTGAAATTTATTTTGTTTGCAGATGACACAAATATCCTTTGTACTGGTGAGAATTTTCAACAGGTTTTAGAGGTGGTCACAACTGAAATGAAAAGGTTAACGCAGTGGTTTAACAAAAATAAAAACAAAGATTATGTTGTTTGGAGATTATAAAAGAAATCATGAAATAATGGTAACGATAGATGATACCAGAATTGAAATAGTACAGGAAAATAAGTTTCTGGGGGTGACGCTAGACAATAAAACCTGCTGGAAACCTCACATCAGTCACATCCGGGCCAAGTTGGCAAAATGTATAGGGATACTTGGGAAGACATGACACATCTTGGACTATAAATCATTATTCTTACTGTACAATTCTCTGTTTTTACCATGTCTTAACTACTGTGTAGAAGTCTGGGGAAACACCTACAGGACCAACCTACAGCCAATATGCACATTACAAAAAAAATCCATAAGGATAATAAATAATGTTGGCTATAGAGACCATACCAACTCATTGTTTTTAAAGTCACATGTCATAAAGTTCATGGATTTAGTTAAATTTAAGAGCACAAGTAATGTACAGGGCAATTAATAATCAACTCCCAATTAATATACAAAAAATATTAAAAAAAAGAGACAATGATTATAATTTGAGAGGAGACTTAAACTTTACAAAACCCAAGATACGAACAACCAAGAAAAGTATGTGCGTATCTGTCTGTGGGGTGGATTTGTGGAACAGTCTGGAGCTGGAACTGAAACTATGTACAAACAGAAATCAATTCAAAAAGAGGTATAAACATTATTTGCTCAAAGGATTTATGTTAGAGATGTAGTATTAATATGTAAGATGCACTAAACTCATGCTGGGACACTATGGTATGGTAGGTGGGACAGTACTCTGTATATCTGTGTATATCTGCGTTGTTTGGGGCTGGGTATATATGTATGGACGGTATGTATATAGGGATGGATGGGTGTCAATGTTGTTAGGTATAAAATATAGTTAATTGTCTACTTGGGGTCTTAATTGAGGTAATATGTATATATTTTGCATCGCTTGTATTTAGGGAAAAGAGGAGTTGGAGTAAATAAGTTAACTCCTTCCTTCTCCTTTTCGAGCACTGTACACGGTCACTTTTATTGCACTTGTCATTTGTTTTGTTTTTTGCTTTTTTTGTTTGAAATAAAGTATCTCTCTCTCTCTCTCTCTCATGAAAGACCAATATAGTCCACTGTAAGACCATGGCAGAGATTGCTAAGAGATCACTGGGAGATCATTAAGAGTCTGCTTCCCTTTGATGATCTGAGAAATTGCTTTGGACTGAGTCAAAATTTTGAGGACTCCGTGGAGATCGCTGGAAAATCATTGAGAGAGCTTGATAATTTCTGAGAGAGATTATCTCTTGTTGAGAGAGCTGGCAATTTTTTTTTCATCTCTCAGTGATCTCTACTCCTGTGTAAAGGGGGTGCAAGAGCACTAGAAACCTCTCAAATATATATAAACCTCGTTGGTTGCTCAAGAAACTCTCAATGATCCCTCAGCGATGTCTCCTGGTCTCTCAATGATCTCTCAAGGACCTTTCAAAGATCTCTATAGATCGCCATGAAAGATGCACAATGATCTCCCAAACACTTACACAGAAACAGCTTTTTCAAGCCTTTAGGAGACTGGTGAGAGATCAGGCCAATTTTTGATCTCTCAGTGGTTATCATCTAGGTATTTAAAGGTTCCCTCACTGATCAGCAAAGTATAATAGTTGAATTTCATGCAACAAATTAAAAAAAAGAGGCTTCTTAGATGTGTCAGATAATTGCTATACAAGTGTACCAACATCATAGACATCAACATCAAATCCAGAGTTACAATAAAGCCTCGTAAAGAGTCTGTCTAAAGTTCTAGAACAGAAAACTGAGACTGCTTTGGTGATTTAAACCTCCCATCGAGGTTTTGCTCATGTTGTGACATCTGAACCACACACAGAACAGTCCTTTCACACTCTCTACCCACATCTCACTTTAAAGCACTGAAATTCTCACAAAAAATGCTGCTTTTTATCCAGAAGGCCGCTCCCACAGAGGAATCCCAAGTTAGCTGAATATCTTTGATGAGTGAAACCCGCAACAGCCTTCAAAGATCTAACACGTTCTGGAGTAGAAAAGCAAAAGTGTCCAGATAACTTAGTGCAACCCAGCCTTTGTGAAAAGACTGAAAACGTCTGGGGAGCGTGAACAAGAGCTCTTCATTCCTTCATCAACAAACGCTGTAAAGGTGCCCTTGAGCAACACCCTGAACCCTTGAAGCTGCCGTGGATGTGGCTGCAGGTCGTTGTTAGAAGGGAGCATCCGTCCATAAGTAAAACCAAGTTAAAGACAAAGGATTACAGTGTTTGCATACATTTTCTCAGGTGTTCTTGGGGTATAAAGGAGCCTGTGTGTAATCTGCTGTACTGAACAAATGCTCTGCACCGCAGGGTTACGTTTACACATTAAACAACAGTGGTGCAAAGGTAAAGAAGAGGAGGTCCGATACGGCAGCTCTCTGTGTCTCAGGGTCCCGGGGTTCCTCCAAACAACACACAATCACACAAACAGGACCTGTACTTTTGAAAAGTAATGACAGGACAGCAGCAGGGGACGAGAAAAAAGAAAATGTAGCAACTACACAGTGGTTGTATTCCTTTTCAGGGAGGACAAAAGGTTGGAGAGGGGAGAGAGCAAGCCGTGCACGCTAAATGATATGTCTCTGTCATATCATCACGAAACAAAGAGTCCACAGCACCCGTGTCAATAGCTTTTGTTCCTTGCCTCTTTTCAAACGCGTTTCTTTTCATGGCCCTGCCTTGTTGATCAAGGCTCCGCGGCTCTCCTCACCGGCTCCATTGATGACTCTGCCTTTGCGATCTGATGTGCTTCCACTGCTCAATATGCTGGCAATCTGCTGCGGAGATCAAAGGCCAGCCAGAGTTTCATCAAATGGAATTATTCACAAAAAAAAAAATAAAGCGAGGAAAAGAGGATCAAGATATAAGCGATGTAGCTCTGAACAAATTAGATGGTTATCCAATATTGGTAGAAAGGACGGAAGGCAAAGGCAAAGAGTTACAATGAATTCAAAATTAGGGAGAATATTTGGATAATTCAAAGGACTTCGGCTAACTTGGTTCTTAAAACATTTGCCATTGTTTGCTGGATCAGAGGAAGTAATGTGACTGAAGAATCAAAGGCGAAATTAAACGGCAGACTGGAAACACTGAAGACAGCCTTTCAATAATTTCTCCTTCAACTTAAGGTATCCAGCGTTACTTCCAAAGAGTCGGTGATTGTGTCATTAGTCTGACGTTGTTCTTAGAAGGCAACGCTGGACTGCTCATCTACCGCTGTCGTTCCATGACATTATGCAGCAACAGTTTGGATAAGGAAACGAATATCAAACCTTAATGAGGTGCTTATGAGTAGCGTGTTAGAGCGCTCCTCATACAAGTCCTGCACCACCCTCACATACTTCTCTGTCACTCATACAGTACCACACTTCCTCTCTTGGAATCTTTTCATTCATGGCTGGATATTTCTTCATTGAAACACAAAACACCCTGAATTAATGTCTCAGTTTCTTTCTCTCAGCTTCCTTATTTAGTGCCAATAAACAGTAACAAGGAGATTTTTAAGGGGGGGAAGTTGCATTTCAAATCCTAATAGTTGTAGAATATGATCATGCAGAAAAGGTTGTTAATAAATACTTTATAGTGACTAATAAAGAACTAATAGCCTCTTATATACAATATACAAGACCTCTTCCAGAGCAGACCTACGACACTACCTTCACCTGACGCTGTCCTTTTCAATGACTGATTACTGTTGGGCAACTGCTAATTGTCCTTTATATAGCCCAAACCATATCCTTTTATCTTTTGTTTCCTGAAAGGGGTCATTGACTGAAAAGGCTTTAACTGTTTGAAATCTGTCTATTGGTCACGTATTTACCAAAAAAAAATATCAAAACAGTCAATTCACAGCCTTTATTTCGTTCTCCTCTCCCAGAAACATTTTTGACTCTTCCGGGTAAATCGTATACGTAACGATTAGACAAAGCTAACCCACCACCATTCTTGAGACCTGCCCACTGCTCTATTACAGGTGCATCTCAATTAATTAGAATGTCATCAAAAAGTTAATTTATTTCAATAATTAGATTCAAAATGTGAAACTCATATTATATAGATTCATTACACACAGAGTGATATATTTCAAGTGTTTATTTCTTTTAATTTTGATGGTTATGGCTTGCAGCAAATGAAAACCCCAAATTCAATTTCTCAAAAAAATTAGAATATTACATAAAATTAATTTAAAAAAGATTTTTAATAGAAATGTTGGCCGACTGAAAAGTATGTCCATGTACACTCTCAGTACTTGGTCAGGGCTCCTTTTGCATAATTACTGCATCATTGCAGCATGGCATGGAGGCAATCAGCCTGTGTTACTGCTGAGGTGTGATGGAAGCCCAGGTTGCTTTGATAGTGGCCTTCAGCTCATCTGCATTATTGTGTCTGGTGTATTTCATCTTCCTCTTGACAATACACCATAGATTCTCTATGGGATTTAGGTCAGGAGAGTTTGCTGGCTAATCAAGCACAGTGATACTGTGGTCATTAAACCAGGTATTTGTACTTTTGGCAGTGTGGGCAGGTGCCAAGTCCTGCTGGAAAATGAAATCAGCATCTCCTTAAAGCTTGTCAGCAGAGGGAAGCATGAAGTGCTCTAAAATTTCCTGTTAGATGGCTGCACTGACACTGGACTTGATTAAACACAGTGGAAAAACACCAGCAGATGGCATGGCTCCACATATAGATAGATAGATTTGTTTATTTGACAGGGACAGTGCAATAAACATAGACAATTAATCAATGACAATCAATCTGATGTGTTGCACAGAGTGTATAGCTATTAGCTAATTTGCAACTCTTGTCCCTGGATGGGCTTTAGAAAGGAGAAACAAGTTAAGAAAAAAAAAGGAATACACAATAACCACATACATCAATGCAAAAAACATAAATACATTATAAATACATAATTATAAATATTATAAATACACAAATATAAACCTGACACACATTTGCCTATTTCAGGCCTCCCTCCCTTCATCACTCACTATAAACAAACACATTCATTCCTTCCCTTCATTCACTCTCACCCTGCAGACAATCATTTCATACATGGGTACATTCTTGTTTATTTTTCAGCCAGTTTTTAACCTTTTTAGTGAATGTTTTAAAGTCCGTTATTATTTTAATTTCATTTGGCATTGTGTTCCAGATGTGACTGCCCTTTATAGAGAAAGCTGTTTGTCCAAATGTGGTTCTGCGGTGGAATATTTTACAGTTATTGTTAACAGAACTCCTGGTGGCTCTGCTGCTGTCCTGTCTTTGGATGAAACCAGCAAGTGGTTCAGGTGCTGATTTATGGAAACATTTGAAAGTTAATTTCAGTAAACAGAGGTCAATGAAACTCTCAAAACTCAATAGGTTGTATTTTTTTAAAATATTACAGTGATGCCACCTAATGGGCTTTTTGTCCAAGATTTTTAGGGTTTGATTATATAATGAACCTATATGTCTTATTGTGGAAGGGGCTGCTTGAGCCCAGACTGTCAAACAGTATCTCATATCAGCACTGACTGTGGAAACTTCACACTGGACCTCAAGCAACTTGGATTCCATGTCTGTTCACTCTTCCTCCAGACCAGGGGTGTCCAACCAGGTGCCATGGAGAGCCAAGACCCTGCAGGTTTTCTCTTCTACCCAGTCTCTTCAGCAGGTGTTTTCACTTATCAGCAATCAGTGGGAAGAAGTTCACAGAAATCTGCTGTTGAAGACACTGGTTGGAGGTAAAACCTGCAGGGTCTTGGCTCTCCATGGCACATGGTTGGACACCCCTGCTCCAGACTCTGGGACCTTGATTTCCAAGTGACAGGACTAGGCACCTGGCACACCTCCACTGTGTTTTATCAAGTCCAAAGTCAATGCAGCTGTCTACCAGGACATTTTAGAGCACTTCATCCTTCCCTCTGCTGACAAGGTTTATGGAGATGCTGATTTCATTTTCCAGCAGGACTTGGCATCTGCCCACACTGCTGCCAAAAGTACCAAAGCCTGGTTTATTGACCATGGTATCACCATATTTTACTGGCCAGCAAACACTTCTGACCTAAATCCCATACAGAATCTATGAAGTATCGTCAACAGGGAGATGAGAGACACCAGACCCAACAATGCAGATGAGCTGAAGGCCGCGATCAAAGCAACCTGGGCCTTCATAACACCTCAGCAGTAACACAGGCTGATCACCTTCATGCCATGCCACAGTGATGCAGTATTAATTCATGCAAAAGGAGCCCTGACCAAGTACTGAGTGTGTGCATGGAAATACTTTTAGTCAGCCAACATTTCTATTAAAAAAATATTTTTTTTTAAAAACTGATCTTATGTAATATTCTAATTTTTTGAGAAACTGATTTTGGGGTTTTCATGAGCTGCAAGCCAAAACTATCAAAATTACAAGAAATAAACACTTGAAATATATCACTCCGTCTGTAATGAATCTATATCAAATATGAGTTTCATTTTATGAATTGAATTACTGAAATAAATCAACTTTTCAATGATATTCTAATTTAGTGAGATTCACCTGTATTGGCCGACCTAGCTGTCATGTAGATGGAAGGGGTGCTAAACATAGCCTATTAGCCTCCCAGCTAACACTGGTACCAGGAGGCTCGCTCCAAGCGCAGCTTATATTGTTATTTTCCTCAGATCTTAGTCATCCTAATAACCATCCCTGTTACCACCAGGTTCACCGGTCCACAGTCCACAACATACAGCCCAACCCCCAATAATTTCGCCATGGTTCCACAGCAAATCGCCAGCACCGGCACACTGGCCGTGGCACCCGAAGGTGGTACCTACACTGGGACCCTGCTCTCACGGCCAGCTTGCTCACCATCCTGTGGGGCTCTGCAGGACTCTGCTCCACTCTCATGAGCAACATAGGAGAGCCGCCTCGTGACAGGGCGTCCCTGCAGAGGAAGACGCTGCCCTTTGAGATCCTGTGGCTCGGCAGCTCGGCTCAGCTGGCAGCCTCAGGTCCCAGGCCATGACGATTGCGGCGATCGGGAGGGGGTGGGGGGCTAGCAATTGGACCGGAGTGACACGAGATACACCAGTTTTTAAACCGGCCCTGCTCCGTTTTGACTCACAGCTTCATGTCGGGCTGCTCTTGGCGAAGGCAT
Source organism: Pholidichthys leucotaenia (assembly GCA_020510985.1). NCBI lineage: Eukaryota > Metazoa > Chordata > Actinopteri > Cichliformes > Pholidichthyidae > Pholidichthys > Pholidichthys leucotaenia. Next base: position 50,954,802 of record CM035839.1, on the reverse strand, counting down.
TCTCACATTTATCTACCACTAATCACATGCATCCATTTTCTGCCACCCCCCCCCCTTAGTTTTTCCCGCCTGCTCCAGCTTGGCCAGCACTGGTTGCGAGGACGCTGCAGAGAAACGCCAGTCTCACGGTTATTATTCCCAGCATCACTACAATCAGGTGTGTTTAGCGGCCCTGTTAAAAGCCCATTAGCGACTGTTACGCTGCCACTGCACCACCGGCTTTTCAACCGTTGTCTGGCACTTTAAAAAGGTTTCACTACACAAAAGAAAGCCACTCATTGGTGCGTGTGTGCGCACGTGTCACCTGCCAGTCTGAATTTCACCCACATTCTCAAACCTCTGTGACCCTTTTAGAAATGGTTTAATTTCACCTTGTTATCTCGATTATGCACATTTTCAAAGGACATAATTAAAAATAAACCCTCTCCATATCGTGAGAGTGCAGGTGTCAGTCTGGCTCATCTATATACTAATAAACATGTTTCCTTTCAGTGGAATTTTCCTGTTTAAGTCAGTAACTCTCAAATTAATCTATTTAAAACCAACTGAAGTGACAGGCTTCAGTTGTCAACTACAAACAGAACCCAAGAAAAAGAAAATGTGTAAGATTTTTACAAGCAAAACAAATACATTCCCAGATATGAACCATATTTTATCATCAGGTTTCATTTGTTATCCGTCCAGTTTTCCCCAAAAATCAACATGTGACTCATTGCTCCCCGTTTGGCTGAATCTATGAAGGACGATGAAAGACAGAGAGAGGCGCATGGATTCCAACAACGGGGGTGGATTTGGCTCATTTCTTCTCAAAGCGACGCAAGTCTGTTTTAACAAGCACTCTTCGCTAAAGCACTAAGAAGAGAGTACTGTGGCCAGCCAAGCACAAAGCCCTAATTACTGATATTTTCTGCCAGAATGAGAAGCAAGTGGCAAATAACCAGATTACAAAGCTGAACACAAATTAATAAGGGAGGATCAGTTTGAGCGGGGAGACCAGTGTTAATGCTTCTGCTCCTGACGCCAACAGATCTAGCGTGGGAGGGTGGGAGGGAGCCCAAGAAAATCATTAATTAAAATATGGGGCTGGGAAATCGAGGGATATAAGCTACCAGATATAATTAGCATGGGCATATTAATTCGGGCGTGTTAAAACACGCCTAAGATGAGATTTACTGTTGCATGGACACAATAAAAGTGATGGGTAATTAGTGTCTGGATGAAGAAGTCCGATATGCTCACCAGACGCTAACGGCCGTTTCTCACCAAACATGGAATTTTGTCTGGAGTGTTTGTTTTAAAAAGGTGTGTTATTAACATATGTGCACCAGTGTGGAACAATGTTAAGAGGAAAGGAAAATATCAGCACATTTGTACTCTGGAAATATCCCATTAGACCATTTGGTCATGCAATGTTAATTCCATAAATAACGACTTATTAAAAACGTATTCTTTATGACTATATTCTACCAGGATTAGACTATTAGCTTCAACTTTCCCTCATTAAACATCTAATTACTGCTTATTTATAACAAACATGCGTAAGTTCACATTTATAATTGCTTAGCTGCATAGCCCCTGCTCAGCCTCCATTATTCATTGTGTTTTGCATCGATACTGAATAAGAAGCAGAGAAACGGTGGATCCGGTGGACATGTACCATAATAGATAGATAGATAAATAAAGTACATCTATCTATCGATCTATCTATCTATTATGGTACATGTCCACCGGATCCACCGTTTCTCTGCTTCTTATTCAGTATCGATGTAAAACACAATGAATGGCCTTTGGGCTGCTGGGTGTTGTTGTCCATGCCACTCATTTGCATAAAGTTGGATTTTTTTTAAACAGCACCCAGGATGCGTTGGCTGTGACGATGTTGTCCTGAACGTTTTAAACCACCGGTCGCTGATGTCAGCTAACATCAGATTCATTAACTTTCTCACAATCCGCCATGTTGTCTGGGAGCTAAAATCCAACGGAACACCGCCCACGGCCGTATGCGTCAGCCAATCAGGTTTTGTGTTCTCAGCAGCAGGACCATTGAGAGTGTTTCCCCCGGGAGCTTTTCACTACTGTATATCAATCATTTTCTGTCACTCTAACTGCCTATGCATCATCAGTGATTTGAGGGGGGGATGAGGGGTGATGCCGTCCCCCTTGGTAGCAAAATGACCCAAAAGCATCCCCCGTGTTAACCTGCCATACCCCCCCATCCCCACTCATAGGTGTAAAGCAAGGGGAACCTGGAATAAAGGGAGAAATGTCCCCCCAATATCATCATAAACCTTTCTATATCATGTTACATAACTGAGTTACATGGCTTTGAACAACCAATTCGACTTTTTCTCGTAGATTTGCAACTTTTTTCTTAAAAAATTGTGACTTTTTTCCTCATAAATTTGCACATGCAAATTTGCAGCTTTTCCCCTTTATATTTTAGACTTTCTTCATATAGTTTTTCAGCTTTCTCGTAAATCTGCAACTTTTTTCTCATAAATTTGACTTTTTTCTCATAAAATTTACAATTTTTTCCTTGTTAATTTGTATTTTATTCCTGTAAATTTTCAACTTTTCTCATAAATTTGTGATTTTTTTCTCATGAATTTGCAACCTTTTTCTTTAAAAAAATTTGACTTTTTTTTCTCAGAAATCTGATTTTTTTTTTCTTAAAAATTTGCAACTTTTTCCTGCAAGCTTTAGACTTGTTCTCATAAATTTTCAACTTTTTTCATAGAGCTGATACTTTTTTCTCATAAATTTGTGACTTTTCTTCTTGTAAATTTGCAACTTTTTCCTTATAAATCTGCAACCTCATCTGGATGCTCGTTAAAATTTTTATCCTGTTAAATTAAATTGTAATTCAGGATTTTTCATTTTTTTTAAATTAGCATCTTTTATCATATCTTGGCTCCTTTATTCTTGCAAATTTATACCTAATTTATACATTTGCACCTCATGCTAAATTGGTGAATACCTCTATCCCCCTTGTTAAAAAATAATAAACCTCCTACTGCGAGTCTTGACCACATTCAATGATGCAATAATATTCCTTCCATAGCCAAGCTAAACTATGATGATGGTATACAGTATCTGCAACTGATGTCCACGTGAAAATGTTATATGCAGGTACAGAAAGGCTCTAACGTTAGCCACAACAGCTACCATAACATCAAATTTGGGGTTCATAGGGAACTTATTGGGCTTCATTCATCAGATGTAAATGATCTAAGAGGCCAAGAGGGCTTCAGACTGCTGCAATATATGATGAAAATATTACCCGCAGTGGCTAAAGTGGATGAAACTGCGTCTCTGCAGGCTGGAAATGTCACACCAGACCTACAGTACATGAATAGCTGAGAAAAATGCAAGCAGATTTTCTGTGTTGCTGCACCACATTTTCACACTGCAACAGTACTTTAAATTCAGAGTTGTACTGTACAGGTGGACAAGAATTTATATCCATTTATTGTCATCACAGCATAGAACTGTAGCCTCATTAGTTCTGCTAAAATGTAGCATAATGGGTAGTGGAGATCTACTGATGTCTGAGCACATGTTAATATGAGAAGTCATAGGCAGGGATTCCGCTGAGCCTGAAGGCAGAGCGATCTCCCCGATAAAGCAGCAGACTGTGGTGAATACAGTGCATTTATCCCCACAGGCCTGCCTCGTCACATGAATCCTCATTACCCACTCAGCCAGTTGCCATAGCGCTCAAACCGAAGGCATTTAATTCTCCAGCGGGGGGGAAATGCCACCCCCCCCCCACCAGCCCCTTCCCTCCCCCTGTGAAGCTGCGCCCAGGTAAGGAAACAATTAGCAGATGGGTGTCAGCGCCTAATGAATTAATTACTCTTAATTGCCTGTATAGTTCAAAATGGTGCACAAACCTCCGCTGTCAAATAATGTTCTGAATATTTAAAGGTCACCCGCTAAAAGGTAATATTTACTTGGAGTGAACTTTCTAAATAACAGTCTTTGTTTTAGTGGTGTTTCAACTCTGTTTTGAATTTACACACAGAAAAACAATGGTTCTGAAATGGTTCTCCAAAGCTCCACAGTTCTTCAGAGAGCGACGAAGAGTGTTCCAGTGAATCTCCATGTAGAAGCTACAACAAGAACTGAGTCTATGTCACCCATGTTGGGGCTACCAGGGCTCGAGGGCAATTGCCTGGCTGCAAACGTTTGCAAAGTAGTTGCAAGCGTTTGCAAACAGTTTTAACACATGTTGCTAAAGCTCCTTGGTTTGCCAAGGAGTGAACACTATTTAAGAACCTTTACATTCCTTTGAAATCTGAATGCTGGGGAGGTTTGTCTATAGCAGCACTCCAGATAACTTTTTGGCTGCCAGTTGGGCATCTTGTAAAGGATTGCTTTAATATTACACGTTGTTCCTGATATTATATTCTTGAACAAAGCATATCACATTTGGATGCTGTGAAGTCTGGTTAGACTGACAGACACCTAGGCTCTGCTTCCAACAGAACACTCTGATTACTGCTGACTCAGCATTCTATGCTTCTCTGTTCTAGTTTACTGTATTAAACTCTACCCTGAAACCTGTGAATCTTGCCGTGGTACTGTCGCTGTGCAGTACTGCGTGACTTTTCCCTCTTGTACAAGATGTAATAAATACCCAGAAGGCATCTTTGGACTACAGCGGTTTTAATAATCCACCAGATCAAAGGAACATCTACTGGTAAAGTTAAAATCCACAACAATATTTTCTTGCTTGCACATAATTATTCTACAGTGAATGTAACAGATGAGTCAAAAAATCTGCTGCAGTTAGTTACCATTTGCATCACCCTTCCCACCAGTTCTAGAACCTAGATAGTGTTCCCTTTCTTTCATTTGAAGTGTGTTCCACCCTCTACTATTTTTCAATTATCACAGCACTATACCAGTACCCATACTGTAAACCTGTAGTAATGCTAGTCAATAGCCATGGTTACATGTGCAAAATTTCTTCAATGTGATTACAATTCAGATCAGAACTTTACTGTTTACATGGATCCTAAAAAAGCTGATCCGATTAGGACGTGTGTTTTCATGTGTCACACGTTTGAACGGACTAAATCATTTTGGCATACGCATAATTATCCGATATTCCAGAAATAGTAGAAGAAGAAGCAACTTCCAATATAAACAAACCCCGCTTTGTGGCTGTCTCTTTTTGAAATTGACCTGTATTGTGTTATTCAGACTGTACTTTTGCTTCTGCTGGTCTCCATAATGAAGCTACAAGTCCAGCAGTACATACTTCTGCATATGACGAACAGAGGGCGACAGCAGGACGATACAGACCAGTTTTGTTTTACTCCCGCCATGTCTTCAGCTAGCTGCTGTAAAGGCAGAAATACGTCACGTAGACGTGTGGGTGACGTACAGACATGCGCAGTAAACATATTTTCTACCCAAACTTCGGAATAAGTGTTTATATGCGCAACAATCAGATTAACAATTGGCATAACCTACCCGTCTCAATTGGAAGGAGATTTTGATCCAAATGAGTGTGATCGGGTCAGAATATTCAGATAGGCATGTTTACATGAAGCATTTTTATTCTGATCAGGTTTTTAATCCGGTTAATTGTGTCCATGTAAACATGGCTATTGTAAAACATTATAATGCATGTCTCTATAACCCCCAAATTTTCCAACACCGCTCTGAGGTGAGTGCAATATCCCCCGCCTCTGTTTTCTCTGAAGATCCTGATATGTTACTGAAGGAGAGACGTTTTCAAGTCTCCAATATAATTACTGGGGCAGAACCAAATTATGATAAGCCTGTCATCCATGAATATACAACAAAAATAGTTTTACAACATCTGGATTTCAACAGGAGACTTTTATTAGTTGATACCAGTAGTTTCTGCCAGACAAAGTGAAATAACTATATCAAGTTATGGAGCTAAATTATTATCTGAGGTAAAAAATATAACATTATAAGTCACAGGCTTTAACTCCAACAAAAATTATCCAATCAGAACCAAATTACAATATGTGCATCATTAGTGAATATCAAACCCTAGTACCAAGTTTGAAAACATTCAAAACACAAATGTAGGAGGAGATGTTTCCACAAGGCATTTACTGTTTACTAACTGGGGTGAAATAGGACACCATAAATCACAAGCTATAACTCCTGTAAAAATCATCTGATCTGAGACAAATTACAATATGCACATCATCAGTGCATCTCAAATCTTGGTACCAAGTTTCAAATCAATCAGAGCACAACTGTAGGAGGAGATGATTTCACAAGACAGTTACTGTTTATTAACTGAAGTGAAATAGCAGTGTTTCCTCTGGCTTAAAGACCTTGGCACAGTGGCAACATATTTTCCGGGGGGGGGGGGGGGAGGAGCAAAAAACAAGACACGATTGTAACCGGAATATGTTAATTTTACACCATTTCTTTTTTTTTTTTTTTTTTTTAATTTTGCACAGTAATATTGCATAATGGAACTTACCATTTGAAGTATTGGACAACCAAGGCTTGAATGTTGGCATATTGGGCCAGTTGGAGTCCCACCCAGATGTCCTGAGTTTGGACTTTTTACTGGTGTCATCCTTCTGTCCTCCCTCTGCTCTCACCTCTTCTGGACCCTCTGCCTGAACACTTTACTCTCCTTGGCTCCTCTCTTCCGTCTCATCTTTCCCTCTCTGAGCTCTGTCTAATTCAGGTTCTCTCTCTGTCTATGGTGGTATACAAACAGGTTATAAAATACCAAGGGTCATGGTTTGTCCTGCAGGATTTTTTTTTTTCATGGTTTACATGAATAACAAAAATGTGTATGTTTTTGTATTTTTATTCTAGTGTTTCTTTTTTTTTTCCATTGACAAAGAGTACGAAAGGGAGGGGGAAAAAACACTCATAATAGTAATTTACTCATGCATACTTAAATTATATGATCAGAGGTGAGTATAGTAGCCAGAAATTCTACTCACGTAAAAGCAGTGCCATAAAATTAATAATTAAAAGTAGACAACCAAAAATTTGTAGTTGAGTTAAGGGTACAAAGAGCACCTACTTAAAAAACTTGAGTATTGACTTGTCTTGAAGGTTTGAGGCTTTTCTCCAAAATTTATATCAATTTTCTTATAGTTTTCTACTTTTCTCTGGAAATTTATCTAAATTTGCAACCATTTTTTTTTTTTAATTTTGTATGCTTTATTGATCCCCAGAGGGGAAATTGAGGGCATCCACCTGGATGGATGAAGCAGTCACGATACGGCGCTATCCCTTAACCATTCACACACACATTCACACCTAGGGCCACTTTAGAGTCTCCAATTAACCTAAAGGTGAACTGAACTGAACGGCATTGAACGGCACTGGGTGATAGTACATACAATTATAAAGATAATTTATCATTGGCACCCCCTCCACAAATCCCGGAATCTTGGAGAAAATCGCGATTTTGAATTTCCCGCCCTGAAAAATCAGACGAATCCGCCGATTAACCGGAAGTGCAGCCGGAGTTCCGCGTGACGTCACGAGTGTGACCCAGTCCTCATGTTTACCATTGCGAGCACGTCGACACTGGTTGTTTTTGGTGCATTTTGTCGTGATAGTCGACTACAAAACACTTCCAACACCTGGGAAGATCTGTTCAGTGGCCAAGGAAAGCTGTCATGGCGACGAAAGAAAAGAAAGGGGGAGGAAAAGCGACCGGGAAGCGATGCGTTTCTAGATATACAGTGATCCCTCGCTACTTCGCGTTTCATCTTTCGCGCCCTCAGTGCATCGCGGATTTTTCAAAAATATTCATCAAAAATTCAAAATTGAGAAAAAATGGCACGAAAGTTGCCCGGGCGCTAGCAGAAGGCAAGAAGACTACATTAGAACATCAGGTATCAACACGGAGAGCCCGAACAACTCAAAATCCACCTCTCTGACCACCGCACCACTCCTCTCCGCCCACCTCTTCACCGCTCGGGAATCTCGCAAGCTGATTGGCCGAAACGTTTTACCTCGCAAGCTGATTGGCCGAGACATTTTACCCAGCTTCTCTCCCTGCCGAGCGCCCATACCCAGCGTAGGAAGACCACATTCATCGTTCTTTATCGCTCGTGTTGCTTAGTGGCACTTTTCGCTGTTCTCTTGTGCCTTTTTGTGCAAAATAGTGCTTGTGACGCCTTTGGGGGGGGGGGGGTGACGCTACTTTGCTGTTTTTCACTTTTCGCGGTCGGTTCTGGTCCCCATTAAAGGCGATAAGTGAGGGATCACTGTAGATATTATTTATAAATAGCACAGTCAAATGCAGAGGCCAGTTCTGTTCATGTGTATTGCCACTATAGTCTGTAGAAGTATTGTAATACATAGCCCATGGTCATGGAACCTGTCCTGAATACACGTGTTAACCCTACGCCACGGATGTGTCTATTCAATGCCAAGTGTGTACACGGCCAGGCTATTGTACAGTCCTAGCCCTATGTATAAATAATAAGTTGGAAAAATGCTGATGGGTTTTTTTTTCCTTTTTTATTGTTAATTTTCCTTATCCTGACACCCCAAACATGCCAAAGTAAAGACTCACCATTCTGTATTCAATAAGCGACTCTCCTCCCCATCACTGCTGCGGTCTGAGTCGGTGCCGGAATCCCCCGAAAATTCTGGCTCTAATCTGAACGGTTCGATGCCTCCCTCGCTCTCTTCCTGTTCACTTGACACTCCTGCATCCTCCTCTGTCTCGTCACCGATCCTGAATGCCTCTTCACTCTGAAAACTCTGGTGTTCTTGACTGCTGGAACTGCTATCATCTGCCATTGTTGTTTTGATAAGGGTCACACTCGTGACGTCACGCAGCGTCGTCTGCACTACTTCCGGTTTGTTTGGCACTGCCAGCCAGAGGCAAAAGTTTATCGGCTTATAGCTTGGCCATCGCACGGCCTAAAAATTTCTTTTATGTGTTGAAAAATACAATAGGTAATAAGGAATTAATCTGCTATTCTACTTTTTGCGCAAAAAGGTGGTTTCAGTTCACCTTAACTGTTTTTGGCCTGTGGGAGGAAACCGGAGAAATCCCGGAGTAAACCCATGCAGATACGGGGAGAAACATGCAAACTCCACACAGATCACTGTTGGTCAAGGGCTGGGATCGAACCAGGGATCCCATGGCCAAGGGTGAGTTACCGTACTGGCGCAGTGCTAACCACTGCGTCACCACACCGCCCACATTTTCCTCACATTTGTGATTTTCTCTTGTAAAATTGTGACTTTTATTGTACATTTGAGACTACTACAAATTTGTGAATTATTTTATGGCTAATTTTTATCTTTTTTTAATCCAATCCAACTTTATTTATAAAGCTTTTTAAAAACAACAACAGTTGACACAAAGTGATGTACATCAACGATAAATAAAATATAAAAACAATAAAATACAGCTAAAGTAAAAAAAACAGCACAAACAAAACAATCGTCATACAATAGAGACAATAAGAACAAATAAATTCAGTGTCTCAAACTGGGTCAAAAGCCAGAGAATAAAAATGGGTTTTAAAAGGAGTTTTAAAACTGGACAGTGAAGAGGCCTGTCTGATGGACAAAGGCAGATTATTATAAAATTACTGTCTTTTTTAATAAATTTGAAACAGAATGTTGCAAAACTTTTACTTTTTTCCTCATACAATTTAAACTTTTGAACATAATTTTATAGAGCCAGAACAGAACAATAATTTTAACTCTGAATTCAAAGAAATATAATTATAAAAATTATATTTAAAGAAATAAATTAACTTAAATGACCAAAGATGCAGTTATTTCTGTTATAATATTTCTATATATTTATAGTTCTTTAGAAATCTCCTCACCACCCAGGATAAACCTCCCTTATTTTGAAATTCAAATGTTGGCAAGTTTAGTTTCTCTGAAGGCTGCTGACAGATTAAGGTCATAGACTTCATGAATTTCAGTCATCTTAACTTGCCAGGTACATGATAATAAACAAATTATTAGTTAATATTGTAGTAGCTGGTGAAGTAAATCCTCAGCGATTCATCAGTCACTCTTGCCTTTCCCTGCAATGAAGCCTAACCACACCTGTTAGCTAAGTGACTCCTCATTGTTGTTCCAGTTACCAGTGGGTTAAAACCACCATAAATGCCTCCACTGCTTATATACCTCTTGTACTTTTTCCACGTTTAAAGTACTTAAATGAGATCATGCTTCTCTCAGTGTGCTCTCTCAGAGTGTCTCTCAGCAACGCTACAGAGACACTCTGCCAGCAGACTAAAATAGTCACACAGGCGGGGCACTTCCTCGCGGGTGACAGTCACATGCATTGTTCGTGTGTGCGCTTGCGGAGCATTTCTTTTGTATTTTTTTCCTTAAATTAATATATCATAGGCGTGGCAGCATACTTCCAAGAGTAGCGGGCCGCCACACGGAAATGTTACCAGAGGAAACCCTGAATAGTACACCATACAGTGGAGAAAAAAAGTATTTAGTCAGCCTCCAATTGTGCAAGTTCTCCCACTTAAAAGATGAGAGAGGTCTCCAATTTTCATCATAGGTATACCTCAACTATGAGAGACGAAATGAGAAAAAAAAATCCAGAAAATCACATTGAAGGATTTTTAATGAATTAATTGGTAAATTCCTCGGTAAAGTAAGTATTTGGTCACCTACAAACAAGCAAGATTTCTGGCTCTCACAGACCTGTAACTTCTTCTTTAAGAGGCTCCTCAGTCCTCCACTCGTTACCTGTATTAATGGCACCTGTTTGAACTCGTTATTAGTATAAAAGACACCTGTCCACAACCTCAAACAGTCAGACTCCAAACTCCACTATGGCCAAGACCAAAGAACTGTCAAAGGATGCCAGAAACAAAATTGTAGACTTGCACCAGGCTGGGAAGACTGAATCTGCAATAGGTAAGCAGCTTGGTGTGAAGAAATCAACTGTGGGAGCAATTATTGGAAAATGGAAGACATACAAGACCACTGATAATCTCCCTCGATCTGGGGCTCCACGCAAGATCTCACCCCGTGGGGTCAAAATGATCACGAGAACGGTGAGCAAAAATCCTAGAACCACACGGGGGGACCTAGTGAATGACCTGCAGAGAGCTGGGACCAAAGTAACAAAGGCTGCCATCAGTAACACACTACGCCGCCAGGGACTCAAATCCTGCAGTGCCAGACGTGTCCCCCTGCTTAAGCCAGTACATGTCCAGGCCTGTCTGAAGTTTGCTAGAGAGCATTTGGATGATCCAGAAGAGGATTGGGAGAATGTCATATGGTCAGATGAAACCAAAATAGAACTTTTTGTAAAAACTCAACTTGTCGTGTTTGGAGGAGAAAGAATGCTGAGTTGCATCCAAAGAACACCATACCTACTGTGAAGCATGGGGGTGGAAACATTATACTTTGGGGCTGTTTTTCTGCAAAGGGACCAGGACGACTGATCCGTGTAAAGGAAAGCATGAATGGGGCCATGTATCGTGAGATTTTGAGTGAAAACCTCCTTCCATCAGCAAGGGCATTGAAGATGAAACGTGGCTGGGCATGACAATTATCCCAAACACACCACCCGGGCAACGAAGGAGCGGCTTCATAAGAAGCATTTCAAGGTCCTGGAGTGGCCTAGCCAGTCTCCAGATCTCAACCCCATAGAAAATCTTTGGAGGGAGTTGAAAGTCCGTGCATCACCCAAAACATTAAGTTAAGTACAAACATCACCCAAAACATTGCCCAGCGACAGCCCCAAAACATCACTGCTCTAGAGGAGATCTGCATGGAGGAATGGGCCAAAATACCAGCAACAGTGTGTGAAAACCTTGTGAAGACTTACAGAAAACGTTTGACCTCTGTCATTGCCAACAAAGGGTATACTATAACAAAGTATTGAGATGAACTTTTGTTATTGACCAAATATTTATTTTCCACCATAATTTGCAAATAAATTCTTTAAAAATCCTTCAATGTGATTTTCTGGATTTTTTTTCTCATTTTGTCTCTCATAGTTGAGGTATACCTATGATGAAAATTGGAGACCTCTCTCATCTTTTAAGTGGGAGAACGTGCACAATTGGTGGCTGACTAAATACTTTTTTACCCCACTGTACGTCAAGGGCTATAACTCCTGTAAAAATCATCTGATCTAAGCCAAATTACAATATGCACATCATCAGTGCATCTCAAATCCTGGTGCCAAGTTTCAAATCAATCAGAGCACAACTGTAGGAGGAGATGATTTCACAAGACAGTTACTATTTATTAACTGAGGGGAATTGGGATGTCATAAGTCACGGGCTGTAACTCCTGTAAAATTCATCCAATCTGAGCCAAATTACAATATGCGTATCATCAGAGTATATCAAACCCTGGTACCAAGTTTCAAATCAATCAGAAAAAACTGTAGGGAGAGTTGATTTCACAAAACAGGAACCTTTTTTGAGACGGACAGATGGACATTGCCATTACGTAATACCCTTTGGTATTCGATTGGAAGGGGGGGTAAAAATTTTTGCTTCTATTTGGCCTTTTCTGGTTAGAGCTGTTGGCCCTGTGATGGATTGATGATCTGCTCATGGTAAATCCCTGAATTCTGCCCAAAGATGCTGGGAGAGACTCCAGCACCTGGAAAAGGATTAAGTGGTTAAGAAAATGAATGAATGAATGAACGAGAAAAACACTCAGAGAATGCATACCTCTGCCAAGGAATGTGCTGTCTGACAGGAGGTAATGTAATCGGGGTGGTTTGTCTGTCTGTCTGTCTGTCTGTCTCTTAGCAGGATTACGCAAAAACTACTGGATGGATTTTGATGAAATTTTCACCAGAGGTCGCCCTTGGGCCAAGGATGAACCCATTAAATTTTGGTGATGGTCTGAGACTGCATATCTCCACCAAGGACCTTGAAGCAGCCTTGAGGGAGGTATGTGCTGTCTTCAGTGGAAGCAATAGCTTGCCTCGTGAGATTTGCAGCCAGTTTTGAAAGTTGAAAGAGTGCATAGCTCCGCCAAGGCTATGGAGGTATACAGTCTCAGATCATCACCAGAATTCAATGGGTTGATCCTTGGCCCAAGGGCTACCTCTGCAGAAAATTTCAACAAAATCCATCAAGTAGTTTTTGCGTAATCCTGCTAACAAACAAACAGACAGACAAACCACTCCTTGGTGGAGGGAATGAATGAACGAATGATTAGACATGTATCTCACGGAGTGGCGAGCTGTGATTTTTGGGGTTTCGTCTGTTTGGTACCATAAAAACTGTTGGTAATGTTGTGGAACCTTTTATGAACCGCGATGAAACCCCCTAAATCAAGCCGCTCATCAGTGTTCGTCAGCACCCTGTGAGATTCATGCTCAGAATACGGCATGAGCAGTGGGCCAGTTCATCAACTACTTAATCGCCACACTCCTCACTATTTTCATATCCTGGAGATTACAGAATGTAAAAAGAATGTGAATCAACTTCAAGATATTTGGAAGAAGACAAGCCATTGGCCAGGCTCTGTAGCCCAAACCTTTCATAAGAAGCAATAATAAAACTGAATTATTGATGTTTTTTTGTAAATGTACCTGTATCACAAATGCAATAAAAGCCAATTCTGATAAATAACAGGCTCATAAAGCTGCAGCAGACCCTCGCGGGACACATTACATGACCTCAAATAACCAGAAGCACAGGCAGAGACATGTGTGGAGGGACGGGGGGGAAGCAGCAGTGGAGGACACAACGTAAGGACCCAGGGCGTGTAAAACGGAGACGACAGAGACAACAGCTCAGAAATCCAGAAGCGGAATAAACAAGAGCGGAGCTGTATATCAGGGTGCCATGAGAACATGGGGTGGGTGTCGAAATGCAAAACGGGGGAAGTTGTGTTTAGAAATGAAGAGAAAATGAGGAGGAACTGAAGCGGGCCGGGAGGGTGCAGAACTGCAGAACACTGTGTACCGGGACATTTCAGTCTGAAATTACACAAGCTCTCTACGCTCCTCACCCCAATTCAATTCATACCCAGCATTCCCGTTTGTTTCTCCCTCGCTCTGCAAAACCAAATTCACGTCCAAGAAGCTCTCCTCTCTCTGTGTGTGCGGTAGTGTCTCCTGGCGCAGTGATGACAGCTCGACCATATTAAGACGGGGAGATCTGCAGGTGGGAGTGACCTCTCTGAATCTATTATCTCTGCAGGTATCCAGATGACATCCAACACTGGAACAGGCGGACCAATGGCTGCCACTTCATGCATGTGTATGTGGACGTGTCTTTGATCTCTGGCTGCCCTTGTGATGCCCCCACCTCTCTCTCTCTCGCTCTGGTGTAAACACACATATAGAAAACACACAGGGCAGCCTGTCTCGGCAGTTGGCGGCTACACACATACAGACATGCAGCGAGAGCCCCCAGCTGTTTTCAGTCTTCCTCCTGTCCGACTGACAGACACTGAGCAGACTGATCTCCTCAGCTCGGGCTGTCAGCCTCTTCTCGTCCCCTGGTGCCCTCTGACTGACCCCTCCCCCCTTAACTTTCCTCCTTATCTGACTTTCTTGTCATCCGCCGACCCCCTCAACGCTCCTGCTCCGTGTCTTTCTCCCCTTTTCTCACTCCATTTTTCTCCTTTATTTCCACTCCACTCTCCTCTTGAAGTCTATATTTATCTCCTTCACTCTTTCACCCCCCCCCCCTCCCCAGGACATCAGAAAGTATTTTTATTGTGTGTTGGACCGATGGTTGCGCTTATCAAATATTCGTTTTTAACAGCAACTCAAATGATTCCACACAAACGCTGGAGAAACTAAACATCTGCAACAGTAAAAAAAAAAAAAGGAAAACCAAGACTATCACATGACAAGCTGATCTAATTTAAAACTGATGGACAATTTTAACAGCAGAGGTTTGTATTAAACAGACATTTGCAAACAAGGCAGTCAGAGACAGCCTCGCTTTGTGTGAAAGGAGAAGTGAATTTGGGAAAATATGTGTGTTTGGTAGCGCCCCCATATACATTTTAAATGTCCTTGATAAAGAAGGCTGGCTCCATGATTGGCCTTACTCTGGACTTACTCTGAGGTCATAATGGAGAAGAGAACAAGGTCCAAATTAAAGACGGTGTTGCAACTTGAAAGGCATCTTTTTTAGGACGTTTTCAATAAATGTCGCAGTTCTTTTAATGAGAGACTGTTGATGTGTTGGTGCTCCACAGAAAGACTGAGCAGATCTTTTGTTCCTGGAGCAATTAGAGTACATGTATAATGAGCATTAGTTGTTTGGGGGGGGGGGGGGTTGTGTGTTTTTGCAGGGGGGGGGGTGATATTAGATCTTATTGTTATGGTATTGTATGAATTTGCTGCTGTTTTTAAGTGCCATGTTGCTATGAATGTGCTGTGAACTTTTGTTCTGGACCAGTGGCAACTGAAGTTGCCTTGTGGGATTAATAAAGTTGTCTTATCCTTTTCCTGACTGTATCCTTTTCCACATCCTATCTCACATGTGACGGACAATGCATTTGATTACAGTTGTTATTTCAGCTGTGCGGCGGTATGGAGGTGTTTTCAAACTTCATACCATACAAGGAATTAAGATACCAGCCCTACTCGAAGCATATTTCAAGCACTGGTTGTGCTGGAGGTTCTTCCTGCTAAAAGGGAGTTTGTCCTGCCCACCGTCGCCAAGTGCTGCTCACAAGGGGTCACCTGATTGCTGGGGTCTTTCTGCAGTTGTGGGGTTTTTCCCTACAGTTTGAAAGTGCTATGAGATGACTGTCAGACCTGGACTAACCCCTAGTAACCTATGTTACTGGCACTCCGGTAATGGGTCAGGTGTCCAGTCTTCTAGAGAGCTTCACTCTGAGAGAATTATAAACACTATCTGCCTGTAATGAGAGGAATTCCCCCGGACCTATTGTCTTCTTCCTGAGGCTGATTCCTGCTTCCAATGCATAATTCTTAGATTGAGTACATGAACAACAGTTAATGACGGTTTCCTCTTTTCGTCCGTTGCACTCAGTAAAATCTGGGAAAAAAATTCTGGATTTGGATTTAAATCCTTAGGAATCTATTACTGTTACTGTAAAATGGTGCTATATAATGAAGTTGAATTGAAAAATTCACTATTGTACATCCCTAGTTAAAACACCTGAATGCACCATGTTTTAGTGAACGCAACCTTTAACAAAATGAGTGGCTTGCACTTCCTGTATTTTATGACATCACAGACCAAGCCTCACCTTCAGTTCTCTGAAGCTGCTGTCAAACTACAATTGGCGAGCCACAGACGTGGGTTCCATTAGCATAAATTAACACCTCAACGACCCTCCGTGGCTTCCATGCTTTTTTTTCCAGACTTCAAGAGGCGAAGTCAGTCTCATCTCCCGCAGACAATAGTGCATTTCTCAAGTTTCATGTCCTCCCAGCACTGATGTCACACGGACATACTAATCAACCTGGAAGCTGCTGATTCAGGCCACTATGGACCTCTTGTACAATGCAGAGTAATGTACTTCCGCATTCCAGTCTAACCACATTTCCGATTCCGCTTCCATTATATTTTCCCATTCCCTGGTGCTTTCTCATTATCATCATCATCATAGCAGTCTGTCATGGGCGACAATGACTGGTGTGATCAGATTCCTCCACGCAGCTTTGTCCTTCGCATTCCGCTGCCAGGAACTCCTGTCTATATCCAACTTCTTCAAGTTTCTTTTTACAGTGTCTTTAAATCTGAGCCTTGGTCTAGCCTGATTGCATTTGCCCTCGCATAACTGTGAGTAGAGTAACTGCTGAGGGAGACGCTGGTGGTCCATCCTCTCATCATGTCCGAGCCATCTCAGGTTCATCTGTATTAGCATGTCCTCCATTGATGGTAGACCAGCTCGTTTCAGCACTTCTATGTTGGTTATCTTGTCTTTCCATGAGATGTTCATTATGGCTCGAAGGTGGCATTTCTTTACCTGCACCCTGTAGACAGTCCAAGTTTCAGCACCGTACAATAGAGTAGCCAGTACTGTCGCTCTGTACACTTTGCATTTCACACAGATAGACACGTGTCGATTGTTCCACAGTTTCTCCCTCAAATCTCCAAACACAGCACTCATTCTTCCCATTCTGAGAGATAATTCATCCTCTAGCCTAGCATTCTCTGAAACAGTATTCCCGAGATACTTGAAAGTCTTACACTTGACTAGTGGCTCTGTACCAATGCTGATCTCTTCTGGTAGTGATGTTGATCACTGGAACTTTGGTGGTTGATAAAGGCACTCTGCCTTCTTGATGTTGATTTTGAGGCTGAATTGGCTAGCTGCTCTTGCAAATTTCTCCACTAAAGATTGCATATCTTCCGCATTGTGTGCAACTAGAGCACTGTCATCGGCAAAAAGCATTTCTCTTACTACCTTTATCGATGTCTTACTCTTGGCTTTAAACTGTGCCACATTGAACAAGTCTGCTTCTTTCCTTGTTTGAATGTATATTCCTTCTGAAGTGTCTTTGAAGGCCACCTCAAGCATGGCTGCGAGGTATAGCGAGAAGAGTGTAGGCGCCAGCACACACCCTTGTTTCACCCCGTTGCTTACTGAAAAGTCTTTAGACACTGGACCAATCATTGCCACGTTTGCTTGCATGCCTGAATGAAGTGCCTCGATCAGGTTGACAAACTTGTCTGTACAGCCATATTTCTTGAGTACCTGCCAAAGTCAGTATCGAAGGCTTTACTGAAGTCTATGAAGACTACATAAAGCAGCATGTTCTCTTTGATACACATTTCTTGAACCTGTTTCAAGCAGAAAATCATGTCCATTGTGCTTCTTCCACTCCTAAAGCCACACTGGGTTTCTGGTAGTACATTCTGTGAGATGTGTTCATTTAGTCTGTTCAGTAGTACACGTGAGAGAATCTTACCAACAGTGGCTAGCAGTGATATACCTCAGTAATTTCCACAATTCTTCCTGTCACCTTTCTTGAACAAAGGCACAAAACTTGCATCCTTCCCGTCTTGAGATACTTTCTGGGCATATCTTTTGGATGAGCTTGTGCAGGCAGTTGGTCAGCTGAACACCACCAAATTTCCACACTTCTGCTGGAATTCCATCCCTTCCTGGAGCTTTACCATCTTGTGTTGTCCTGATAGCTGCCATTAGTTCATCAAGATTTGGTGGTTCATCCAGACTTGATACAACTGGTCGCTGCACTAGAGCTTCTTTAGCCTCTTCAGCAAGATCTCCAGGGTTGTTTAGTAGTTGGTCAAAGTGGTCTGCAAATCTGTCCAAGATCCTGTCTTGCTCCTGCAAAACCATTTCACCATCCACAGCCTTTAGTTGAATCAATCCTCTTGGTTTAGGGCCGTAGATTTCTCTCAAACCTGTGAAGAATGTTTTCATGTTCTTCATGTCTGCTGCAGTTTGAAGTTCCTCTGCTTTTTCATCCCATCAGTTGGACATCATCTCTCTGATGTACTTCTGTAGCTCACTCTGAGCCTTTGAGTATTTCTTCTTCTTCGACCTTGTGTTACATTGTAGATTTTCCTGCCTAGCTGTATTTCTTGCTTCAAGTAGTTTCTTCAGATGTTCATCATGTTCATCAAACCAATCTTGATGTTTCCTCTCAGGGTGGTCTAAAACATCACTAGCAGTCTGATACACCGTATCCTTTAGTGTTGCCCATTTCTCTTCTATGCCATTCTTTGAGTTGTTGCTGTCCCAGTCTTTCAAGTTTTCATCCATTTCCTGCGTAAGTTCCTCCTGCTTCTTTTGGCCTTTCAGTGCACTAGTGTTTAGCTTCCATGGTGGCTTCACACCCATCCTGCAGTGCTGCTTTCATCTGCAAATCCTTAATCTAGATCTCAGCATAACATGATCAGTACCACAGTCCGCACCTCTCATTGCTCTGGTGTCCAATACATCCCTTATGTCTCTTTGCCTTACTATGATGTAGTCTGACAAGTGCCAGTGCTTGGATCTTGGGTGCATCCATGTCTTGTGTGTGTCCTTGTGCTTAAATAGGGTGTTGGTTATCACAAGGTTGTACTCTGAACATAGTGCAAATAGAAAGTTCTCCATTAGCATTGCACTTGCCTACTCCATGACTGCCTAGCACTCTTTTCCATTTCTCAGTGTCTGAACCAACTCTAGCATTAAAATCTCCAACGAGTATCAACCTGTCATCAGTCGGTACACGCCTGATAGTCTCACGTAAATCACTGCAAAACTCTTCCTTTGCCTCCTCTGTGTTGGTCAATGTTGGGGCATACACACTGATGAGTGTGGCATACATCTTCCGCTGTAGTGGGAGTCTCATAGTCATTATCCTGTCGTTGACTGGCACCGGTTCCTCATCAAGCATCGCTGCTATCTCCTTTCTAACTGCAAAGCCCACTCCTGCTTCTCTCCGTTCTTGAGTTGATTTCCCACTCCAAAAGAAGATGCACCCATGGTCTTCCAAACTGTCATATCCAGGCAATCTTGTTTCACTAAGTGCAGCTATGTCTACATTGTACCTGTTCATTTCCAAGGCCACAAGCGTGGTCTGTCTTTCTGGGCGCTGTGATGTTGATCTGTCCAACAGAGTGCGTACATTCCATTCTGCTACACACAAGACTGCTGTTTTCCTCTTCTTTTCTCTTCCTGCTCCTAACTTACTTTCCACTGCCTGTCAGAGTGTGAACAGATCAGCGCGGACCTTGTTAACCTGGGCGATGTCTGAGCCGGTATGAGTTGCTTTCTGACTGACCATTTCATGAAACTGCTTGCAAAGTATTTGAGTACCGCTAGCTTTTGCTGGACTAGCAGCACATTCTTGGCAGACAGAGGTATTATCAGTGGCAAGGACAAGCCAAGACAAAGTGACTCTAGTATCTGTTGCAGCGATTGACCACATGATAGGTTTTTTTTTATCTCTGCTCTTTGTGTAGTGCATGTCATGATGCACCGACTGGCACAGTCCACCATAGATCTTGCGACAGATGTGTTTATCTGCCAGGATGTCCAGTCTCACCCTGTGTAACTGGGAATGGTCCACCACAGACCTGTGGCAGATATTGTTTTTAGTTCTGCCAGGATGCCTTGTTTCACCCTCCACACCCTCGGAAGGGCAGGGATGCCGGTTGAGTCGCTGACGGCCCGACCCATGAGACAGGTAGTACTGGTTTTCATGGTTATCCAGTAGCAAGCAAGCCAATGCCTGACCTGACAGACAAGGCTTTTTCATCAATAAATCAACTTTATCACTTTCACTTATCATTGTACATATTGGAAATAACTAGTGCATACCTGTGCATACCCGTGCATGCCCGCAGAAAACAAGTATAAGCAAGTATTTCTGCATACCCGGAGAAAGCAAGTGTAAGCAAGCATTTCTGCATTCATGCCTTTGATCTTTGACATGGTTACTATGGCAGCAGTAACCATGGTGATGCCTTCCTCTTGTCTTTGACAAGGATACCATGGCAACAGTAACCCTGGTTAAACCTGCCTTTGATCACTGGCATCACCACTTGTTCAATGATGCCCACCTTTGATCTTTGATGATGTCATAGCGAGTCCTATGATCGTGAATGATGCCTGCCTTTGATGTTTGATGATGTCATAGCAAGTCTTATGATCGGGAATGATGTCTGCCTTTGATCTTTGACATGGTTATTGATAGAGAACTTTCATATTGTATTTGTTTCATATTTATGATTTGCTTTGTCTCAGAGTCTGTGTGAAAGTGCCAAGGATGCAGCTGGACTTTGTTATCATTTTGTTTTAGTTCATTTTGTATGGTTCCTGTGTGACTGGTGCTGAGTGAGCGTCACGGTTCCTGAGAAAGAGATACACCAAGTTTTGACCAGATGTACTGAACCAATCACCATGGACATTTTCTTCTCCACCTCTTGGATAACGAAGGGCTTAAAGGACTGAGCGATGTGTGTTTGAGTCAGAATGATGCGCGAATAGGCTCTGAGACTGTTTTTGTATTGTTCTCCACTGGCCAGTGTAATTAAATTTACTGAAACTCTGATCACGCCTGGTTTTTGACTGAAGGTTAAGAAGAATTTTTCTAACATACTTGGTGCCCGAGTTACAGGGACTCCATATATCTCTCTTCCTGCTTCCGGCGTTTTTGGACCACAGACAGCAGGTGCACAGCTGCCGACAGAGTCGGCTTTGTGGAAGTGAGGCACAGTCCAGAGACGCTGGGAACGGAACCGGAGAGTGACGGAGCCAACCCACAGGTGGATCAACGTGAGTAAATTTAATTATTAATGACACCTGGTTCGAGTCCGCAGTCAGTCTGAGAATATGAGTAGAAGATTTATAAGTCAAGCGTTAGTTACCGTAAGGTCCAACTTGGTTGAGGACGAGGTAAAGCTTGGCGGTCCCGATTCGAGTCCCCAAAAGAAGTGCATTTCTACTACGTAAGTGGACAGACAAAGAGCGCGCTGGGGTATCGTGGTGGGATACCCCAGGAAAATATAGCGGCTGGTGACCGCAGAGATAAAAAATATAAAAAAGACAAAAAATAGAGATGATAAGGTTATAATAAGAAATAACCTTAAGGCAGAAAGACAAAGAAAGGGAGGGAAGACAAAATAAATAAAAGGCAAAAAAAACACAGACGATAAAGGTTAGGATAACCTTTAAATGGTCGTTCGTGTGCTTGTCCGTGTGTGTTTTTAATGCTTTACACTTTACTTTGGTGAGAAAAAGAGAAAAAAAGAATGTGAGAATGCTGAAGTTAGGCAGCGAGGCAGAAGTCGAGATGGTTTTTCTGTTTGCCTGTTTTAATCGCAAGATAGTTTTGACAGTAATTTCTTTGTTGTGCAGTTTTCTTTGGGATTTGTGCTTGCTTTCTCTAGCTCACAGTTGCATTATCTCTCCAACTGAGGGGTAGCTCAGCATCCAGTTGCTAGTGGGTTATTTATTCTCGTAATAAACTTTGACTCACTACTAGAAACAACGCATAGACTCAAACATGAATGAGCTCATGGAAGGATTTTGCACAATACATGTCCATTATACAGCTCTATTACAGCCCGTGCAGTCATATTTGGAATGGCACAGACATAAACAAATGCAATAGCTGCTCACCGCTAAGCTAACTTAGGGAACTATTAAACGGCTCAGTATAAACAATCAAAATGTGAGACACAAACTTTATAAAGAAAAACCGATCTGCCCATTCACTGTTTCCAGTATCTGCAATGATAAGTGAAAGTGATAAAATTGATTTATTGGCGAGACAGCACCAGGGAATGGGAAAATATAATGGATGGTCTTCTTGTCCGCCCTCCCAAGAGAGCAGACGCTTTTTTCTTCTCTCCTGCTGATTTTTTCCTCCCCTCCTACTGGATCCCAGCTTGCTGTTGTCTGTCTGCGTCTGACTGCGACCGCCGAAAAGAAATTATGGAGTTAATAAGCTGGGCTTTGAACACAATTGACACTATTTTTTCAACAAGGAAAAGTGCTCCGGGGGAAGCTGTTTGCCCCACTGGAACGGCTCCAGTGGGCTATCTATGTGACACAGGTATTTGGAAAATGCTGTGTCTCTCTAATCTCTCTATCGAAGATATTGAAGATTTGTTTATCTTCGTAATCTTGGTGATTGGGATAATTCTGATTGGGACGGGAATTGTCTTGGTTTACCGCAAATTGCTGAAGATGGATTCAACCTATCAAAATGCTGGCCAGGCGAGGTGCATCCAACAAATTGAGAAACTGGAGAAGACCCTGATAGCGACTACTGGAGAACTGTCTCGTAAGGTGGATTACATCATGGGTTCGCTCAGGTCTTTCCACGACGAGTTCAAAGCTGCGCAATGAAGGATTAATGTACTGAATCTACAGAAGAAATACAAGTCTTCTCTGTGATCAGTCCTATTTGGCATTATTATTCCCCATGAAAATTCCTCCTGGCTGTCTGCAGACTGTGTTTTTTTTTCAAAATCATGAGCACAAGGCCTTGGACAGCCAGCTGCAGCGCCAGATAAGACTGGGCGCCAGACAGACAAAACATCTTCTGCCAAGGGTCCTTGGGTCTCTCTTATTATCATCAACACTGCTCAACACCGCACACACATTGATTCATGAACTGATTAAAGATATACTGTACACTGCTCTCTTGTGTCTCGTGAATTCTGAGTTGTTGCTCTGTGCTATTGAGAGATTTTTTTTCATTGTAATCACAATCTGCTTAAAAATAAGCTGTATTTTGATAACGAAGTTTTTTTCTCCTCCCCCCTTGTGTCGTTCCCTCCCTTCCCCTCCCTTTCTTATCTATCTCTGTTTGATGAGGCGCCTTTATGGCTGCCGTGTCGTTGTGTCGCGCGCATGCGCACCAATGTCAAGTCAAGTTCCTCGTGTGTTTTTTTACATGCTTGGCAATAAAGTTTATTCTGATTCTGATTCTGATTCTGAAGCAGAACAGGAAATGCGGGTGGACTGGAATGTGGAAGTACGTTACTCTACACTGTGGAAGAGGTCCACTGAGAGTCACCAGCATTTTTACACGTCTTTTAATTTTGTCGCCCCGTGTCAAACTCAGCGCAGATCAGTGGCAGACATAGGAATACATGACCAACCTATATAGTTCAATGGTCATAATGACTGTCATGGAAGTGAATTTGAAAGCCTTTCCACACAGGAATCACAGGAACCCAAAGTCCACTTTTCCACTTTTGGTCGCTTTACACTTTGCATTCATAAGTGTTCACATGTGCAGGTCTGTGTGACGGAGCATGAAGAAAACTCTACAGTCACCACTGAAACCCTTTTGGTTTCATCTTTCAAGACCACAATCTTTCTTTTTTTCATCAAATTTAAACTGGGCCGAGGGTACCTGAAAATTGGAGGCTGATTGAATAAGGGCAATGTAAGCTGGGAACCAGTAACCTTGGAAACTAATAGCCAAATTAACCACTCACTCTGTTAGAAACTTTTTGAACCACTTTAATAACCCTCATTATACTATTAAAGTCTAAAACAGTAGAATTGTCAGCAAGAAAGGAAGGTGCCTAGAGACTGAAAAGGGAACAAAATTAATCTGGCGCTCCTGGTGAACTGCAGTTATCTTGTTTTTGCGTCGCCTTTGCTTTGCGTTTGACCTCCGCTCTTCTCCGCCCGACTGCTCCGTGCATCACGCCTCTTATTATCTGTCTGCTGGCCCTTTTGACTCCCACAATATGTCGCCACATCCAACTTCCAGTTTGACAGTCTTATCAGCCTTCGGGTAGAGACAAGCTAAACTGCTGTGGTGGGCGGTGAAGCTGCAGCCTTGTTTATGCTCCCCTGGGAAAAGAGACCCCACACATAAACGCTCCATTTTGTCACTGGAAGAGTAAATGTACCGTCTGGAATCGCACAGGGAGAGATTGCGCTGCATTTTCATTGGGGACGCGCAGTGTTCATTTTCTAAGAGTCGGTCCACTTCTGAGATTTCTGCCTCGTCTCTAAAAGCAGTGGCGGTGTTAGAAATTTTGTTGGTTGAATCCACAAGAAAAAACAGTCAAAAGAAAGGAAAAAAAATCACTTAATATGGCTTTCCACGAGCAGTGGATGGCTGAGGAACTTCAAATCAATAAAGCAGCAAACACTCCAAAAAAAGGAGTCAGCTCAGAGGTGCCAAAAACTACAGTTCCCTAAATGACCATGAGGCCAGTTCACATGGAGAACAGTGGAGTTGCCATGACAACGCCTATTGGTCTATAAGAAGCCACGATCCTCACCGATTGGAAAGTGACCAGCAAGGAAGATGAAAGTGAAAACTGTGTCAGTTGTCAATCATAATGTCGGCACCAATGATGAAACCTTTCTTTATCGTCACACTGGACCTCACAGGGCCATGACCCAGCAGCATGTCCGCGTGGGCCCCACTATAGGCTACAATGGGTTGTCTTATCAGTCCCATGTGGGTTCGTTCGCAGTTTCCATGCAGGACCTGTCACTGTTTGCCCACATGGACTTCATGTATGGCCCCAGTGTTACTGAAACCTGCTCACCATGTGGTCTTCCTCTTTTCCTCCTGCCTGGCAGCTCCATCTTCAACATCCTGTCTTATCCAATATATCCACTGTCCCTCCTCTGCACATGTCCAAACCATCTCAGCCTTGCCTCTCTTACTTTGTCTCCAAACCTCTCACCCTGAGCTGTCCCTCTGATGTACTCATTTCTATTCCTCTCCCTCCTAGCCACTCCCAATGAGAATCTTAGCTTCTTCAACTCGGGCACCTCCAGCTCCACCTCCTGTCTTTTTGTCAGCGCCACTGTCTCTAAACCATACATCATAGCAGGTTTCACTACCGTCTACTATTCTTCTATCACAAATCACCCCTGACTCTCATCTCCACCCACTCCACCCTGCCTGCACTCTCTTCTTCACCTCTCTTGCACATTTTCCATTACTTTGGATGGCTGACCCCAGGTATTTAAACTCATCTACCTTCAATACCTCTACTCCTTGCACCTTCACCATTACGCCTGCGTCCCTCTCATTCACACTCATGTATTCTGTCTTGCTTCTACTGACGTTCATTCCTCTTCTTTCCAGCGCATACCTCTATCCCTCCAGGTTCTCTTCCACCTGCTCCCTACTCTCACTACAGATCACACCGTCGTCTGCGAATATCACGGTCCACGGAGACTCCCGCCCGACCTCGTCTGTCAGCCTGTCCCTGTCCACCTTGAATTCATCCGTCTCTCCTACAGCACACCTCACCATGTCTCGCAGTCCTCACACATGTCCTGCACCACCCTCACATACTTCTCTGCCACTCCTGACGTCCTCATACAGTACCACACTTCCTCTCTTGGCGCCCTATCAAAAGCTTTCTCTCGAGCCACAAAAACACAGTGCAACTCCTTCTGACCTTATCTATACTTCTCCATTAACACAGTCACATTAATCATCCAAATCCAAACCAGAAACACACAACAAAAGTGTAGCCTGTAATGTGAACGACGCTTCAGATGATTGCTCTCTGACAAAGGAAGTGTCCCCTCCATCCCTGCATGACTCCCGTTTATAAGTCTCTTTTCTCATCACCTTCCCTTTGGCTCATTTCCCTCCACTTCTGCTCTTTACCCCCTGCTGAACCTTCTCCCTGTTATTTCTCTCCTCTCTTTCCCCCTCCCCCACTCACATTTCGACGAGGTTATCCTCCCAGCTCTCTCCTCCTCTCTCCCATGCCATTGTCCCTTTCTCACACTCCCCCGCCCCCTTTCATCTCCATCATTTGGCTTGTTCCTCTTCATCTCTCATCCTCCGTGCCACTTTTCCCAGCTTTCATCTGCTCCTAGCCTTGAGTCGGCCATCCTCAGATCCTCGCCGCCAAGTGCTTCACCCGCTTTCATCAAAGCCCCAGCCCTCGTGACTCCTCTCCCCCAGTCCTCTCGCCGTCTTCAAGTTTCTCCAAAGAACAATCACCCACACAGTCTTTCGTCACCGGCAGCAAGTACAGTCTTAGTTGGGCCCTTCAATGAAGTACTTGTGTAAAAAGCCTGAGGATCCTGACCCACGTAGTCCACCAAGTCCTACTATGATTATTGAAATGCTCTTTGAATGCATTTTTCATCACCGTCTGCAGAATCTTTGTTGAAGTCTGCTTTCACCTTTTGCTTCTCCCACACAACAGTCTGGAGTTCTTTTTGAGATGTAGCTCCCAGCACCTAAAATACATGTGAAACACTTTCCAACAGCTGCAGCACGGCCGCGGCTGTAATGTGCTGCATTAATCCACAGCGCGCCGCAGCACGAGATGAAACGCTCCAATTCTTTCTTATTAAGACAGCACTGTAACCAATTTGGTGCTCACCTTTAAACTCACATGCAGTGGAAATACATTTGAATGCTTATAAGCTGCAAAGGACATTACTGTGAGACCAGTTGTTAGAAAATGGTGGTGGGGGGTAAGGCAACATTTTCTCCTTGAAGTGCAGCGAGGAAAAACATGGCATAAGCAGAAAATAATCAGTTGAGCCCATCAATATTCCCGCACTGTTTCTGTACTGCAAGCACTGATGAATGAATGAACATCAAGCAGAACACTAATTTTATTTTTTTTAAAAAGCAGCCCAATTCTGTCATCATAAATCAATGATAGTAGAGCAGAAAAACCCTTAAAAGCCTTTCAACGACAAGGAGAAACTTAAATTCAATACAGAAGAAAGCATGTGGGGAAACTGAGACCATTCCTTCTTAACGATTACTTAATTAAACCCTTTATTAGCTGGAGCGGAGACGCAGAAAAATGGATGATGAAAGAGGTAATGCTTTAGACGCAACAAACTGCAGTTCAAGGTCGGCTCTTCAACATCTGCGCCATTAACCTCCGGCGCCCCGAAACCATCACTTCCTGATCCATCACTGCTCTCTTTTCTGTGGCCGCGGCGACGGTCGTGTTGCAGAACAAGTGACCTTGGTGTGAATGACAAATGACCGTCACTTCCAGGCACAGATCGGAAGGCGGTGGCGTGTGGTGGAGGGAGGAGCTCGTCGTGGTAACGCAGGACAAAGCGCACGTGGCAACGACCCTGGTTCCGTGGAACCAATCAGCAGTTGTTTTTAATTGCCGTATTTTACAGGTTTGCCTGCACTTTAGTGGGCAGTTTTCAGAAACCTCCCAGTCAGCATGTCCATGTGGGCCCCGCTATAGGCTAAACTGGGCTGTCTTATGGGTCCCATGTGGGTTTGTCCACGGGCTCCGTGTCAGCCCCATCTGTGCTTGCCCACATGGACTTTACCTGTGGCACAGGGACGCAGGTGATGTGCTTACCTGCACGAGGCCCCACAGGGGTCGCACGGGTGTCATCAGTAACGCTGGCGCCAAAATCACCAGAAACGTCTCACATTTAGGAGGGAAAAATGTGAACATTTAGGAGTAAGACATAAATTTACACACAAAAATAGCAGCAAATGTATGAGGAAAAAGGACAAATTTAGGAGAAAAAAGTGAAAATTTACAAAAAAAAATTAGCAAAATTACTTGACAAAAGTTACAAACTTTTAAGAAAAAATTAGCAAATTTACAAGAAAAAGTCACAAATTTATGAGGAAAATTTAGAAAAAAATGCATATTAAAAAAGTAGCAAATCTATGAGTAAATAAATTGAAAATTTATGAGAAAAAGGTCACAAATTTATGAGAAATGGTTGCAAGTTTACCGTAAAATTAATTTTTTTAGAAAGTTACAAATTTACAAGAAAAATTTAACAAATTTATGACAAAAAGTTGAAAGATTACAGTAAAAAAAAAGGTGGCAAATTTATAAGAAAGTTCCCAAATTACAAGAAAAAGCAAATTTGTAAGAAAAAAAGTCACAATTTTACAAGAAAACAAAATCACAAATTTGTGAGAAAGTTTAAAATTTTCACATAAAATGTATCAAATTTACGGGCAAAAAGTCACAAATTTACAAGAAAATTGCAAATTTATGAGAAAATCAGTTGGAAAAAAATGTAAAGTCCATGTGGGGAAAGAGAGCGGGCCGACGTGGAACCCACATGGACAGCCCAGTTTGGTGGGGCCCACATGGACATGCTGGCTGGGCAGAGCGTGGGTCAAAGATCTCCTGACCTTTGACCTGCTGCTGAGGCTGGATTCAGACCTAACTGAGGACCACTGTGTGTGAGCTTGGTGAGGACTAAGGTACAGCCCAGGACAGGGGTCTGCAACCTGCGGCTCCAGGGCTGCATGTGGCTCTTCTGCGCATCATCATTGGCTCCCTGTGGGTTCCACCAAAAACGCTAAAATGACCTAATATGGGTAACCCCCACAACATACTGGGACAAGCAGAGCGCTCAGCTGGAGCAATTAACGTAGCAGCGTGATCTATGGACTGATAACAATATGTTGATGTGCCTTGTAACCTCTTTTGTCCTACAGCTCCGGAGCAGAGGCGAATTCCGGCCAGTAATCTTCCTATTGTTATGTGTGACTCTCAAATGCAAATGTCCATACCTACTGCTGTGAATGCATTGTCTGTAGTGGGGTATAAAAACTGCATTGCTCTGTAACTCTCTCTCTCTCTCTGACTGCACGCATTGCCTATCTGCTGGAGAGCCTCCGGGCTCGCTCTGGCACGCTTATACAGTGCCGGGGTGAGTTCTGTGATGGTGGTATGATTAATAAACTCCCTCAAAAACTCTCAGTTCGCCGCTTATTATTTCATGCCACCACACTGGTGACCCCGAGAAAGCACACGCTTTGTGCAACGCAACCTTCTGGTCTGGACAGCCACACTGGTGACCCGACCAAAAAAGAACACGCTGGCAGCCCCCGGCGGTGACTCTCCGACGACAAGCGAACGCAGCAGCCTGACGCAAATGATCTGCCCTCCCTTCTGTTACAGGGAGACCTCGACGCAGAGCCACCACCAGGCGAAACTCTCCGGAGATCACCCACGACCGGGAAAGCTGCAGAAAGCTTCATGGTGAGATCTGCACGACTGAGATCTGCACATCCACGCTGGGACCGACCGCTCTCACAGCTCCTCCGCACGAGAGCGCACGCACCTCGTCCTCTCTCCACGACGGCCACCTCCAGGGCTGACGGAGAACGCAGCGTGTGGACCTGAACGCACCACAACCCGGCACTAGCGAACTACAGCAACAGGGATGACCATCGGCGCCGACGACGCTGATCTCCAGCAAGCTCCCTGACCCTGACTCGCCTCTCAACAGCGGGACACCCACGCACCGAACCCCCGCGCGCACACCGGGGGGTTACGAGGACGGCGCACCACGCACGGGACAATAACGCCTCCACAGACCGCCATCGTCCTTCGCCGTTGCACACAGAACCTTCAGGGCTGCTCACACACCTGAAGCACGCACGCAGCTCGCTCACAGGATTTTGTACCGGTCTCAGCCACGGCGCACAAGGGAATTCAGCCGCCTGCTGTCCCCGAGGGCTTTAGGGCTGCGCGCGCGCACCTAAAGCCAACACGCCAAGTCCCTCACACAGCTGCAGCTCCTTTTCTCTCACAGCCGCTACGCAGCCTTGCAGCTCCTGTTTTTCTTCACAGCCGCGAGAGGAGTCGGAGACTAATTTTTATTCGCACAGCCGCTGTGGACCTCCGCCACGTTCAACGGGACAGCCCCTCAACATCGCGGATCCACAGGCAATTTTTGCGCGGCCCAGACAATTTTGCCGTCCCGGGCCGGCACTTGCTACCCCCACCCCCCTCCCTCCACCGCCGCCTGCAGCGAGCTTTCCCCCGCAGCTCGCTCCCAAAGCCGGACTATCGAGGCCTCAGCTTCCCGCTGAGCCCTCTGGGGGGGAGTGTATGGGTAACCCCCACAACATACTGGGACAAGCAGAGCGCTCAGCTGGAGCAATTAACGTAGCAGCGTGATCTATGGACTGATAACAATATGTTGATGTGCCTTGTAACCTCTTTTGTCCTACAGCTCCGGAACAGAGGCGAATTCCGGCCAGTAATCTTCCTATTGTTATGCGTGATTCTCAAATGCAAATGTCCATACCTACTGCTGTGAATACATTGTCTGTAGTGGGGTATAAAAACTGCATTGCTCTGTAACTCTCTCTCTCTCTGACTGCACGCATTGCCTATCTGCTGGAGAGCCTCTGGGCTCGCCCTGGCACGCTTATACAGTGCTGGGGTGAGTTCTGTGATGGCGGTATGATTAATAAACTCCCTCAAAAACTCTCAGTTCGCCGCTTATTATTTCATGCCGCCACACTAACATGTTTATAGGTAAAAAGTGACAAAAAATGTCAATGAAATATTACAAATTTATGGGGGAAATGCTGCAGATTTACCATGAAAAGTTGTGAATTTATGATAAAAAACAGCTACATTTCAACAGAAATGTTGCAAAGTTGCAAGTAAAATCTCAAAATTTATAAGGAAATTTTGAAATTTATATGGAGAAAAGTCTCAAACTTGTGATAAAATTTATTAGAAAAGACTTTGTAAATTTGAGAGTCAGACCTGACACTTCTACAAGAGACAAATATTTGATTTGGAGAAAAAAAAAGTCTTATATGTGCAAGTGTTAGTAGCAGCAAATGTATGACAAAAAAAAAGCAAGAAAATTTGGAAAATGTGAAGACAGAATTAATACATTTATAAGAAAACTTTTCAGAAAAACAATGCAAGTTTTGAGGGAAACAGTTGCAGATTTACAAGTAAAGGCTGATTTATAATGCTGTCCTATATAAAAATATAGTTTCCGACTCCATGCAGATTTTTCTGTGACAAAACTTGCTTAAAATGTTTCAGAACTGTTGATTTCACTCAAACCCACGCATACATAAAAACAGTAAAACCAGATAAAGAGATAATTTTGCTGATTTCTTTCCAGAGTTGTGTTTATGTGTTGAAGAAAAATGCTGAATTCACTTGGCAGCTACTTCAAAGATCAGTCAGACTGACCATGAACTTCAGTTATTTGCACACACTGCATCTACTACTGTACAAACGTGTACAAAAAACAATAACAATCTGAGTTTTAATAACACAGCTTCATCTGTGGCGCTTTAAATATGGTGGTGATGATCAGCGCTCTTTCAGTCCCTGCATGTTTGTCAGGTAACATTTATTTGTCTCTGCTTCTGTTTCATGTTCTACCGCGGTGAAAACAGGCCGATCCTGAGCAGTGGAACGCTTTAGAAATAATCAGCACGGATGCGGAGTAATTTGGAGTTGATGACAGCCAGTGAGCAAAAGCACGTGGGTGCCCGTGTTCTTCAGATCGTCTTATTTATGTATAATGAGACATCATGCTTGTCTTTCTTCCATCATTTGCAAGTCGTCAGCCCAGGTTTTCTTACAGTCTGTCACTGCCAGCTCCTGAACGATCGCTCACGCTCAGTCGCTCTTTTATTTAGACTGTCACTGTCATTTTCACCCCCGTCACTCCCTTCTCCTGCCAACTTTTTATTCCATTTCCATGTCTGTCCCCGACTTCCTTTGAACTCCTTCACTCTGGCAGCGATCACTTCCACTTACACACTCTTGCTTTTGCAGTTTTACCACAGTTTCCCGGCCAGTAACTCCATGTGGGCCCCATTATAGGTTTAACTGGGCCGTCTTGTGAGTCCCATGTGGGTTTGTCCGCAGGTTCCATGTTTACAAAAAATTTACAAAAAAGTGGTAAATTTATGAGGAAAAAAGTCACAAATTTATGATAAAAATGTGAAAATTTAAGAGGAAAAAGTAAAAAATTTGCATAAAACTGGCAAATTTATGAGGAAAAATTTACAAATTTATGAGATAAATGTGAAAATTTAACAGGAAAAAGTCAAAAATTTGCAAAAAAAAAGTGGCAAATTTATGAGGAAAAAAGTCACAAATTTATGAGAAAAAATGTGAAAATTTAAGTCAAAAATTTGCATAAAACTGGCAAATTTATGAGGAAAAAATTCACAAATTTACAATAAAAATGTGAAAATTTATGATAAAAATGTGAAAATTTATGAGAAAAAAGCAAAAAATTTACAAAAAAAGTGGTAAATTTATGAGGAAAAAAGTCACAAATTTATGATAAAAATGTGAAAATTTAAGAGGAAAAAGTAAAAAATTTGCATAAAACTGGCAAATTTATGAGGAAAAATTTACAAATTTATGAGATAAATGTGAAAATTTAACAGGAAAAAGTCAAAAATTTGCAAAAAAAAAAGTGGCAAATTTATGAGGAAAAAAGTCACAAATTTATGAGAAAAAATGTGAAAATTTAAGTCAAAAATTTGCATAAAACTGGCAAATTTATGAGGAAAAAATTCACAAATTTACAATAAAAATGTGAAAATTTATGATAAAAATGTGAAAATTTATGAGAAAAAAGCAAAAAATTTACAAAAAAGTGGTAAATTTATGAGGAAAAAAGTCACAAATTTATGATAAAAATGTGAAAATTTAAGAGGAAAAAGTAAAAAATTTGCATAAAACTGGCAAATTTATGAGGAAAAATTTACAAATTTATGAGATAAATGTGAAAATTTAACAGGAAAAAGTCAAAAATTTGCAAAAAAAAAGTGGCAAATTTATGAGGAAAAAAGTCACAAATTTATGAGAAAAAATGTGAAAATTTAAGTCAAAAATTTGCATAAAACTGGCAAATTTATGAGGAAAAAATTCACAAATTTACAATAAAAATGTGAAAATTTATGATAAAAATGTGAAAATTTATGAGAAAAAAGCAAAAAATTTACAAAAAAGTGGTAAATTTATGAGGAAAAAAGTCACAAATTTATGATAAAAATGTGAAAATTTAAGAGGAAAAAGTAAAAAATTTGCATAAAACTGGCAAATTTATGAGGAAAAATTTACAAATTTATGAGATAAATGTGAAAATTTAACAGGAAAAAGTCAAAAATTTGCAAAAAAAAAGTGGCAAATTTATGAGGAAAAAAGTCACAAATTTATGAGAAAAAATGTGAAAATTTAAGTCAAAAATTTGCATAAAACTGGCAAATTTATGAGGAAAAAATTCACAAATTTACAATAAAAATGTGAAAATTTATGATAAAAATGTGAAAATTTATGAGAAAAAAGCAAAAAATTTACAAAAAAAGTGGTAAATTTATGAGGAAAAAAGTCACAAATTTATGATAAAAATGTGAAAATTTAAGAGGAAAAAGTCAAAAATTTGCAAAAAAAAGTGGCAAATTTATGAGGAAAAAATTCACAAATTTATGAGAAAAAATGTGAAAATTTATGATAAAAATGTGAAAATTTAAGAGGAAAAATTCAAAAATTTGCAAAAAAGTGGCAAATTTATGAGGAAAAAATTCACAAATTTATGAGAAAAAATGTGAAAATTTATGATAAAAATGTGAAAATTTATGAGAAAAAAGCAAAAAAAAATTACAAAAAAGTGGTAAATTTATGAGGAAAAAAGTCACAAATTTATGATAAAAATGTGAAAATTTATGATAAAAAAGCAAAAAAATTACAAAAAAGTGAAAAATTTATGAGGAAAAAAGTCAAACTTATGATAAAATGTGAAAATTTAAGAAGAAAAAGTCAAAAATTTGCAAAAAAAGTGGTAAATTTATGAGGAAAAAATTCACAAATTTATGAGAAAAAAATGTCAATTTATGAGAAAAAAGCAAAAAAGTTTACAAAAAAGTAGTAAATTTATGAGGAAAAAAGTCACAAATTTATGATAAAAATGTGAAAATTTAAGAGGAAAAAGTCAAAAATTTGCAAAAAAGTGGCAAATTTATGAGGAAAAAAGTCACATTTATGAGAAAAAATGTGAAAATTTATGAGAAAAATGTGAAAATTTATGAGAAAAAAGCAAAAAAAATTACAAAAAAGTGGTAAATTTATGAGGAAAAAAGTCACAAATTTATGATAAAAAATGTGAAAATTTATGATAAAAAAGCAAAAAATTACAAAAAAAGTGGTAAATTTATGAGGAAAAAAGTCAAACTTATGATAAAATGTGAAAATTTAAGAAGAAAAAGTCAAAAATTTACAAAAAAAGTGGTAAATTTATGAGGAAAAAATTCACAAATTTATGAGAAAA
The DNA here is from genome assembly GCA_020510985.1 of Pholidichthys leucotaenia. NCBI lineage: Eukaryota > Metazoa > Chordata > Actinopteri > Cichliformes > Pholidichthyidae > Pholidichthys > Pholidichthys leucotaenia. The sequence continues at coordinate 50,920,377 of CM035839.1, read as the reverse complement.
AAATGTCAATTTATGAGAAAAAAGCAAAAAAGTTTACAAAAAAGTGGTAAATTTATGAGGAAAAAAGTCACAAATTTATGATGAAAAGTAAAATTACTGTACTTGGAAAAAAATTACAAACTTACAAGAAAAATTTAGCAAATTGTGAACAAAAGCGTCACAGATTTATGAAGAAGGGCTGCTGGCCCTGACGGCATTCCTGGGCGTGTGCTGAGGGCATGCGCTGAGCAGCTGGCAGGGGTCTTCACAGACATCTTCAACCTGTCCCTGGCCCAGGCTGTGGTACCAGCATGCTTCAAGACCACTTCTATAGTACCAGTGCCGAAACATTCAACACCATCATAAGATAAGATAAGATAAGATAAGCCTTTATTAGTCCCACAATGGGGAAATTCCAGGATTGCAACAGCACAGGGATAGCAACACTCAGAGCAACAATCAGAAGGCAAGAAAAAAAGCAAGCAAGCAAGAGCAGCTAATATACATATGTACATATTACTATAAAATATATATATACACACACACAGACACACAGTGCAGAGCATTGTAGCTGGATGGAAGAAATATATGAATATATAAACACACAGTGCGGAGCATTGTAGCTAGATGGAATAAATATATAGATATATAAATATAAACACACCCAGTGCGGAGCACTGTAGCTAGATGGAATAAATATGTAAATATATAAACACACACAGTGCAGAGCATTGTTGCTAGATGGGAAAAAACAGCATAACTGTCTACTTAGTTATCCTACATGGTATGATTATGTACCCATACATATTCTCACCCTCCATAGTGACTGGTATTTTCCTAGTTGTATGCCGGAGGGGACCATTGTGTAAGTCTATTGCATCTTTTGCATTCAAAACTATTAGGTTGTCACGTCTTTTTGCTATCTCTGCGAGCAGCCCTGCTTAGGTGGTACAGTCTGACAGCCGTTGGTAGGAAGGACCTGCGAAACCTCTCAGTTGTGCACCTGGGATGATGTAGTCTGCTGCTAAATGAGCTCCTCAGTGCATTCAGTATGTCCTGCATAGGGTGAAACTCGGACTCCAGCAGAGATGACAGTTTAGCCACCGTCCTTCTCTCTCCTATCTCCTCCACCGGATCAAGGCGCTGCCCCAGAACGGAGCTAGCTTTCTTGATCAGTTTGTTCAGTCTCTTCCTATCGGCTGCAGTAATGCCACTGCCCCAGCAGACCACTCCAAAAGTGATGGCTGATGCCACCACCGTGTCATAGAATGTCTTCAGCAGCGCCCCTTGTACACCAAAAGACCTGAGTCTCCTCAGCAGGAACAGCCTGCGCTGTCCCTTCTTGTAGAGTGCGTCAGTATTGTGTGACCAGTCTAGTTTATTGTTCAGATGAACACCCAGGTACTTATAGGATGTCACCATCTCGATGTCTGTTCCCTGTATATTTACTGGTGCTGTGGGGGGCTGCCCATGCCTGCGGCAGTCCACCACCAGCTCCTTAGTTTTCCTCGCGTTGATCTGGAGGCAGTTCCGATGGCACCAGTCCACGAAGTCCTGGATAAGCCCTCTGTACTCAGCTTCATCTCCATTGGAGATGAGGCCAACGATCGCAGAGTCATCAGAGAACTTCTGTAGATGGCAGTGTGTTGTGTTGTGTGAGAAGTCCGCAGTATAAAGAGTGAACAGGAAGGGAGCCAGCACCTTTCCCTGGGGGGCCCCCGTGCTACCGATGATCGTGTCGGACACACAGTCCCGGGTTCTCACAAACTGAGGCCGGTTCGTGAGGTAGTGCAGGATCCATGATGACAGGTGCTGGTCCACCCCTGCGCGCAGCAGCTTGTCCTTCAGGATCATCGGTTGGATGGTGTTGAAAGCACTGGAGAAGTCAAAGAACATGATCCTCACCATATTCCCGGGCTTCTCCAGGTGGGACAGAGAACGGTGAAGGAGGAAGATCACCGCATCCTCCACCCCAATGCCATGCTGGTAGGCGAACTGGAGTGGATCCATCGCTGGTTCCACCAGGGGGCGGAGGTGAGCAAGGAGCAGTCTCTCCAGGGTCTTCATCAAGTGGGACGTCAAGGCCACCAGTCTGTAGCTGTTCAGGTCTTTGGGGTGGGAAGTTTTTGGTACAGGTACCACACAAGATGTTTTCCACAGCTGTGGTACCCTCCCCAGCTTCAGGCTCAGGTTGAAGATGTACGTCACAATCCCACACAGCTGGTCTGCACAGGACTTGAGGAGCTTTGCGCTGATGCCGTCCGGTCCCGACGCCTTCCTCGCCTTGATCTTCCTCAGCTTCGTCCTCACCTGGGTCCTGGTCAGGGTCAGGATGGGGGGCTGTGTGTTGGGAGTGGGGGGGGTGTTGGTGGAGTGGGGAGTGGGCAGCAGGACTTGATTTCTTTAGAGGCAGCAGTGGTTGTTGCGCAGTCAGGGGGGAGGGCGGTTGGTCAAACCTATTGAAAAACAGATTCAGGTTGTTCGCCCACTCCCTGCCCCCCGTGGCCTGGGGGGAGGTATTCTGGAGCCCAGAGATGGTTTTGAGGTTTCTCCAGACCCCGCTGATGTCGCTCTGTTGCAGCTTGTCCTCCATCTTCTTCCTGAAGCTGTCCTTGCCTTCTCTGATCTTTCTCCTCAGCTCCCATCGTGCCTAAATGACTATCGCCCTGTGGCACTGACGCCCATAGTCATGAAGTGCTTTGAGCGACTGGTCTTGGCACAGCTCAAAAAATGCCTGCCCCCTACACTGGACCCTCACCAGTTTGCCTACCGGAGCAACAGGAGTACAGAGGATGCGGTTTCTACAGCGCTGCACTATGTACTCTCACACCTGGATGACAAGAACACCTACGCAAGAATGCTGTTTGTTGACTTCAGCTCAGCATTCAACACAGTTATCCCCTCCAAGTTGATCACTAAACTTGGGGACCTGGGAATCAGTACCTCCACCTGCAACTGGATCATGGATTTTCTGACCAACAGACCCCAGCATGTTAGGTCAGGCCCCAACCATTCTTCCGTCATCACACTCAACACTGGTGTACCACAGGGCTGTGTGCTCAGCCCATTCCTCTACTCCCTCTTCACCCATGACTGCAGGCCTATGTATGGATCCAATTCCATCATAAAGTTCGCAGATGACACCATGGTGATTGGACTCATCAGGGACAACGATGAGTCAGATTACAGGGCAGAGGTTGAGAACTTGGCTACTTGGTGCACTGACAATAACCTGCTCCTTAACACCAGCAAAACCAAGGAGCTCATAGTGGACTACAGGAAGGAGGGGGAGAGACACATGACCCCATCCATATCAATGGCATAGCTGTTGAACGTGTCCCCAGCTTCAAATTCCTGGGGACCCACATCTCAGAGGACCTGTCCTGGTCAGTTAACACCACCAGCCTGATCAAGAAGGCCCATCAGCACCTCTTCTTCTTGAGGACACTGAAGAAGAACCATCTGTCAACTGACATCCTGGGCAACTTCTACCGCTGCGTGATAGAGAGTACCCTGACCAACTGTGTCACAGTCTGGTATAGGAGCTGCTCTGTCGCTGACCGTAAGGAGCTGCAGCGGGTGGTGAAAACCGCCCAACGCATCACAGGGACTCCACTTCCAGTTATAGAGGACGTCTACAGGAAAAGATGTCTGCGCCGGGCACGCAGCATTCTTAGGGACTCCAACCATTCTGCTCATGGACTGTTCCAGCTTCTCCCCTCCAGAAGGCGTTTCAGAAGCCTTCGGACTAGAACCAGCAGGTTTAGGAACAGTTTCTTTCCAACAGCTGTCACATTATTGAACTTAGTTCCCCGCTGACTCTCTTACCATCATCTCTTACCATCCTCACCTGTACATAACTGCCCATCTAACTTATTGTACATTATTTGCACATAACAGTACTCTTAAAGGCCAAATGTCACGTAACAGGGTACTTTAAATATCTTGAAACTAGATATAAAAGGGAACCAATCCGTTCGGGTCTTGGTGCATATGCTTCAGTAACAACGGAATATTCGTTAATTTAAAACTGCCGCGCTTGGCCTGACACGGCCCCTGGAATCGCCTGGGGAAGAAGGCGGAAGTGACGAAATCGATTGTACCCTAGTTTGATGCTTAGGGTATTTCAATTGATTGTTTATATGGAGACTGGAAGGTTGAAGTGAGCAACAAGAAAGAAAAAATTGGATATTTCACCCATACCTTAAAACGGGACTATCAGGGACAGCTGGGTAATAAGGGACACTTCTCTGGGAAATGTTTTCATACCTGTCAAGTGAGACGTTTTCGCCGTACTTCAACACCGTAAAAAGCGGCTATAAGCAACGGCGGAGCAACAAGGCACACCTCTCTGGGATCTCTGTCTGTTCCGCAACCGCTGCACAGCTCAACGTGTTAAACCATTGTCCTAATGACTTCTCATGGTAGTGAGAATTGCTCCCGCTGACCGATCAGCCCGCCCAGACAATTAAACTAATGAGTGACTCCACACTTCGAACAGTAGTGAGAATAGCTCCCGCTGAGCGATCAGCCCACCCCAGCTGTGAGTGATCACACACAGGAGTGCTCCTCAACACACTCAGTTTTTTTTCCAGTATATTTTTTCTTTTGGGCGTACAGAAATGGCAATACGCCCGTTTTTGCTAAAATTGCATTTTCCCCGTATTTTCCTTAAAATATTTGACAATAACAACACGAACTACATTTAAAACATTTCCCAGAAAAGTGTCCCAAACCACTGCGCCGTCCCCCACAGCCGCGCTTGGCACCAAAATACGGCGAAAACGTCTCCCTTGACAGGTATGCGCCTCCATTTTCATATTGATCTGGTCAATTTCTTGACAGCAGCGGCTCTCCTCCACTGTAATAATAATGGCTTCCGAAAAATCAATATTTATGGGGCGCCCTCGACAGACCCCCTCCGGCTTCGCAATTCTGGAGGCGATTAATGTCCAGTTCAATGACATTTTCCACTGGTTCTGCTCTCTGGTCATCGTTGGAACTGTTGTCATCAGACAAAGCATCTGATTCCGTCTCGGACGGCTCGAACCGGTAAGGTTCTATGCCTCTGTCACTGTCTGAACCACTGACAAAAAAAAAAAAACAAAAAAAAAAAGACAAAACTAAACTAATTTGTTCACAATCGCTGTCACTTTCCGTCATGATTGTCCAATGTTGATAAGTGTGAATGTGGATAGGCAGGGCAGCCAGGGTACAACTGGTGATGTCAAAAACATGGGCGTGGTCTGGACTGGCTGTCACAAGCCAGCAAGCAAGGTGGGGCCTTCACCTGGTGTATTTTGTGCAATTATGTAAATACAGGTGGGTGATATGGTCTCCGGTATGAATATTTGGTTTAAGCTATGTGTATTTTATCTAAATTTGTTGTCATTTAGAAAAAGAAATTACATGACATTTGGCCTTTAACTTTCTGCACTGCTGCATATATTTGCATACTGTATATTTGCTTAAATTGCACATACTGTTAATTACTGTATACACTGCACTGCTGTCCTCTGCACTTCTGATTGGATGCTAAACTGTGTTTCATTACCTTGTATTCATACATGTGTAATGACAATAAAGTTGAATCTAATCTAATCTAAAAACTGCAAGTTTACAGTGAAAAAAGTTGAAAACTTTTTTTTTAATTTTCCAAATTTACAAGAAAAATGTCAAGTTTATTGGGGGAAAAAATCACATTTACAAGAAAATAGCACATTTACAAGGAAAAAAGTCACAAATTTCTGAGAAAAAATGTGAAAATTTATGATAAAAATTTGAAAATTTATAAGAAAAAAGCAAAAAATTTACAAAAAAGTGGTAAATTTATGAGGAAAAAAGTCACAAATTTATGATAAAAATGTGAAAATTTAAGAGGAAAAAGTCAAAAATTTGCAAAAAATAAGTGGCAAATTTATGAGGAAAAAATTCACAAATTTATGAGAAAAAATGTGAAAATTTATGAGAAAAAAGCAAAAAAATTTACAAAAAAGTGGTAAATTTATGAGGAAAAATGTCACAAATTTATGATAAAAATGTGAAAATTTATGATAAAAAAAGCAAAAAAATTACAAAAAAGTGGTAAATTTATGAGGAAAAAAGTCACAAATTTATGATAAAATGTGAAAATTTGAGAAGAAAAAGTCAAAAATTTGCAAAAAAAAGTGGTAAATTTATGAGGAAAAAATTCACAAATTTATGAGAAAAAAATGTGAAAATTTATGAGAAAAAAAGCAAAAAATTTACAAAAAAGTGGTAAATTTATGAGGAAAAAAGTCACAAATGTATGATAAAAAATTTGAAAATTTATGAGGAAAAGTAAAATTACTGTACTTGGAAAAAAATTACAAACTTACAAGAAAAATTTAGCAAATTTTGAACAAAAGCGTCACAGATTTATGAAGAAAAACTGCAAGTTTACAGTGAAAAAAGTTGAAAACTTTTTTTTAAATTTTCCAAATTTACAAGAAAAATGTCAAGTTTATGAGGAAAAAAAATCAAATTTACAAGAAAATAGCACCTTTACAAGGAAAAAAGTCACAAATTTATGGGAAAACATGCAAGTTTACAGTATAACAGGTTGCATATTCATGAGAAAGTTTCAATTTTTTAAGAAAATGCATCAAATTTATGAGAAAATAAGTTGAAATTAGGTAAAGACCATGTGGGCAAACGCACATGGGACCCACAAACAGCCCATTTAAGCCTCTGGTGTGGCCCACATGGGCACACCGGCTGCGTTCTCACGGTTTTTTCCTCCCCCCACTTTAACGTCTTTTTATTGCATCACCCCCCCCCCCCCCCGGTCCACATTTCCTCTCCTAATCTCCACTTTTGTGCCACTTCACTCATCATTTTGTCTCCTTGCAGGTCCAGCTCTGCTCGTGTGCCATTGGTCGTGTGCCTAAGCAGCAGAAAAGCAGCATACTGAGAAAATTAAAAAGAGATTTAACGGTTTTTGTGAGACAGATGGAAAACGGCGAGTATGCCGGTGCATCAAAACAAACTCACAGCATTATCTTTTGTGTTCTTTGCTGGGTGCGTGTTTGTGTCATTGGTGAAATCCTGCCGAGGGAATGAGGGAGAAGTGTTGTGGTGACGGAGGGGGGGGGGGGGTGCTGTCATGGAGGGACTTAAGTGTGACAGAGAACCAAGTCGGTCACAGGCAGAGGCGTAATCCCAGGGGGGCATGGGGGGCACAGCTCCCCAATATCATCAAATATTTACAGGTCATTCTGCATAACTCAAAAATTCATTTGAAACACCAATGCTATGCATATATGCAAAAAAAAAGTTAACTTTTCTTGTAAATTTGTTGCTTTTTTTCTGGTAAAAAGTGCAACTTTTTCTCCTAAATTTGCAACCTTTTCTAGAAAATGTGCAACACTTTTCTTGTAAATTTGTTCCTTTTTTTTGTAATTTTGAAACTTATTTTCCTGATGAATTTGGGATTTATTTGTAAATTTGCATCTTTTTGCCCTCAAAAATTTTTTTCTTGTAAATTTCCAATTTTTTCTTGTAGATTCACTACTCGTTTCATCGTAAATTTGCAGCTTTTTTGTAAATGAATAACTTTTTTCTTGTTATTTTGGAACTTTTCATTGTAAATTTGCAACTTCAAAAACCACCTGAACCTGTGACAGAAATTTGTGACTGTTTTCAAATACATTTTCTACTTTTTCTCATAAACTTGCAACTTTTTTCTTATTAATATGCTATTTTTTTTCTTGTAAATTTACAACTTTGTTCTTCTAATTTTTGGAATTTTCTAGATAATTTTGTGACTTATTTGCAAATCTGCAACTTTTTCCTTAAATACACCTGAACTTGTGATATTTTACTCAGAAATTTGTCTGTTTTCAAATAAATTTTCTACTTTTTCTCATAAAATGTCCATGTTTTTCTCATAATTTTGTAACTTTTTTTCTCAAACTTGCCATTTTTTTCCAAATAAATTTTTTTCTGATAAATTTGCAGCTTTTTCCTCATAAATCTGTGATATTTTTTCTTGTAAATTTTCAACGTTTTTTCCTGTAAATTTGACTTTTTTCTAATAAATTTTCCATTTTTTTGTCATAAATTTGTCACTTTTTTCTTGTAAAGTTGATACTTCTTTCATTGTAAATTTGCTACTTTTTCCTTGTAATTTTGAAACTTATTTTCATCATAAATTTGTAACTTTGTAAATTTGCAACTTTTTTCCTCAAAAACTTGTTTGTCATTTGAAGCACCAATGCTATGCATATATGCAAAAAAAAGGAAAAAAAAGTTAACTTTTCTTGTAAATTTCTCACTTTTTTCTGGAGTTTTTGACTTTTTCTTGATAATTCACAAGTTATTTCACAAATTCACTACTTTTTCCTTGATAAATTTGACATTTTTTCACCTAAACTTGACATTTTCCCAAAAAACTTCTGATTTTTTTCCCACTTTTTTGTCATAAAATTTCCATTTTTTTCCTCCTAAACTTGTCACTTTTTTCTTATAAATATGCAACTTTGTTCTCATAAATTTGTACCTTTTTCTTGTAAATTTGCAACTTTTTCTCATATAGTAAATTTGTGACATTTTCTTTTTAATTCACCATTTCCTTCAAGGTAAATTTGCAGCTTTTTTTGTTTTTAAATCAGCATTCATTACTTTTTCTTTTGTAAATCTGTGACTTTGTTTTTTTTTGTAAATTTTCCACATTCATATGGATGCTGGTTACATTTTTATTCTATGTAATTATTTAAGTTTTTTCTGACCCAACTTCATTTTTTTGTGTTTTTATTGGGATTTTAAAGATTTTACCTCCTCCCAAACAGACAAAATTGATCAAAAAGTTTTAAATTCACCTGACTACAACAACACCTACAGTGTCCTCTTAATGCTTACTCTTGAGAAATTGGTTGTGTTTATTGCCCCCCAACAGTGAAATGAAATATCGGCCCACATGCATGAGTGCAGACATGCATGCACAGATCGTTGTGACATCATGCTTGCATGTAGGTTACAGTAATGTGCACGTGTGCATTTTGTCCGTCCGTCTGTGTTTCCCATGTGCTGGGACATGGCCTAGATCTTCTCAGCGTCATATCATGGGGACTAAAACCAAGTCCAGTTATCTGAGGTTAGGATGAGGACTTCAGACGTCCACAGGTGGGATAAAACCAGGTTTAGAATAATCAATCCCCGAAGATGCTCATGATAAAAAAACAAAACAAAACACACCTTTAAACCACGCAGTTTCTTTTCGACATTTGCATGCAGCCTAATTTTAGGCACGATGAGGGTTTTGGCTGCTTTGACTGACTGCCAACTAGGCCACAGGCTGTGAGCCAGGCACCATCTCAGCCTGCTGTAGTCTCTGAAACTGGTTCTATTGGCTGTCTGTGTGGTGATGGGTGGATTCTGGAGTACTTGTTCTCCCAGCAGGGAACCCCAAATGAGCCCCAAATGTCTGGCCCAGCGATGACTCTCGTCTCGACTTGTTTTCTCCTGTGACCATAAACAGACTTTGAGAATTTCAGGCCTTAATTATCACTACTACTTCTACTACTAATGAAAAAAACAACAACTCTATATGCACTTAAAACAATTTTCACTGGCTCAGTAACGGGGGAAATCTGACCTCAGGTTTGCATGCTTTAGGAATTTGGTCCTTGGAGAAAATTAACTGGGGGACTCTGTTGTACAGGAACTGACAAGAATAATTCAAGACCTTTCTAATGGTTTATTTTAATTCATTTTAAAGCTAAAGTGGCTGTTGAGGATTTTAACTTTACCTATAAATGCCCCTTTGATCTGGTGGCTTGATAAAACAGCTGTAGTCCAGAGACACCTTCTGGGGTTTTTATTATTACATCTTGTACAAGAAGGGAAAAGTCATGCAGCGCTCGCTACATGCAGGCAGCGCCACGAGAAGATTCAGAGTCTCAGAGCTGAGTGCAGAGTTTAATACAGTAGACCAAAACAGATAGGCATTGTCTTGAGAATGCTGAGTCAGCAGTATTCCGAGCCTAGCTGTCTCCCTGAACTGACCTTGATAGGCTAGAGCCACAGAATCACAGGAAGAAAACGTGATATGTTTTGTTCAGGAACATAACATCAGGAGCAACGTGTAATACTGAAATATAAAATAAAGAAATCTTTCACATGCCAAAGGTAATTTCACACGAAAAGAGAAAACTAATGGCTATGATTTCAGTCCAAAGTGAGCAATAATGTTTAAAGGTGAATGAGATACTATTTTCATGAAAACAACTATTAAAAAAACAATATCTCAACAAAGTGTTTAGAAAGCTGTGTTTATATTCTTCAAAAGAGTAATAGGCCCTCAAGAGGTATGAGTGGACACTGACTTCTGCACTGGACAGTGTTTAGTTTGGTTGTGTGTGTGTGTGAGGTGACAATACCCTATCCTTTATTATATTATGCTCATTTACAGCCAAATCACTGCAGAGATACATTCATTGATGCCTTGTGACTGAACTATAAGGGAGAAGAATGGAGAGGGGAAAAAACAAAGCTGAAACTGACTTGAAAACTTCAAATAACCGTGATGCTGATTCAAGGTCAAATTTCCCACCCTCGCCAATAGCATAATTGGGTTGATGTCACATGTCTCTACCAAGTAGTTGGGGCAAGAGTAAGTGTGACACCTACTGGCCACAAGGTGAGAATGTTCTCTATCACCTGTAAGCATCTGATTCACTTTGCAATAGTTCTGTTTAACCGTCTGAAATCTAAGTCTTCATTAGTGCCCTTGCCTTTCCAATAAACTTTAAATCTATGCGGTCAAGAATGTAATATTAGAGCTTTATTTGCAACTGCTGGTTTAATGCTTAGCAAGAATTCCCCAAAGCATAAGGTAGCATGCATAGTAGCATGGCTCACAAGGGGGAAAAAGGTATTTTTGTTCTGAGAACCTGCTTTTCAGGTTCTAGACGGATTGTTAATGTGTAATGGGAACCGGCACAGAGCCTCACTGGTCTGAAAGGCCGAACATAGTGCTAATGGATGAAGCTTCTTAGCATTAGCTGAAGACCCGAGTCTCCTCCTAAAAAACAGGAGGTGACAGCAGTTATTAGCTAAAGTTTACAATCCTATGGACGTCCTAGTAAGTTAACCATTACACACAGTGTTTAAAGGCAGCAGGATAATGGCCTCTGCAGAGTCTACATCAGCAGAAACTGCCTATTAGCACGCTGTTCTTAAGAAAAGCATGCTGGGATAAGTAAGTTTGAAAATTGGCCCTGTTTTATAATTTCTATTTTTTTTAAACAATAATAATCAGTCTCAAATCAAAGCCAACTTTCAAACGAGGAACAAAAGCACTGTTCTTTACTGGTGTAAAACAAACAAAAAAATGACAAAAAAGAGAAAAGTTATAATTACCTGTAGTATAATGGCTTAGCAGTGAATTCAGCAAATTAACATAATTAATTATATCAGTTAATGATAGTTTCTCATTGTAACACAAAGAACAACGTATCATAAAATAAAAAAAATGTGTTTCATGGCAACAAGAACAGAACAAAACCACAAGAACTGGGAAAAATTCAGCATGAGAGAAGCAAAAATAAACGTTTTAGAATCACGCGCAGTCAGACACTTAAATGATAGCACAAGCATCGGTTTGATCGTCTTTTAAGCCAGGCCAAAGTCAGAAAACTCCCACTCTGTGTACCGGAAGCAAAACAACACATTACATATAATCCACTATACACTATATTGCATGGATCGTATGCATTTTTCCATTCAATATGTGCAAACCTTGGTTCATCTGATTGCACAGAACGGGTTAGCTATGCCTACATAATGTGTAAGGACATTCAAACAATATTACTTTGCTCTTTGCCCCTGCCACTGAATGGAAAGCCAATGCCTTAAAGTTTGAAAGAGTTTTTCAGCAGAAGAGCATCAGCTGTCCATGCTGCTTTAGTCTTTTACATCCGTTGAGAAGTTCACGTGTGGTCAGAGGGGACAGCTATGGTAACTCGTGGAACTCCTATCCCTATTGTCCAGTCAAATTGCATGGCCAGTCGCGGTGGGTGAAATAATAATTTTTACAATGCATCTCTGTTTGGACACGAACAATTCTGAATCGGTGCATAAATGTCAAGATTCTGATTCTTAAATACAGTATTAATTTATAACGTTGTGGAAGAAGAAAGCAGACGAGGCAGCGAGCTAGACGACACATGAACTTTATTCCTCTTCCAACATCAAGTACAGAAAATCCTCTATCTGGGGCTCAAGGCGCCTCCTTTTTATAACGTTTATTTCTGTCCCATGAGTCCCAGGGAGCCAAAAACAATACATTCAGTGGACAAAGACATGCGTGGCACATTAACATCATATAACACCAGTCCTGCTTCTCACACCCTCTCTTCCTCCAGCGGCTCTGGTGTCTCCTGAACTCCCCGGGGGGCGGACAGTCCTTTCTGTTACGTCTGAGACCCCCCGGTGCCGCTTCCTCCTTCAGTCCTTTGTTCCATCTTCCCCCAGGCTTCCAACTCTGGGCGGAGAACCCCCAACACGGTGCCATCACAACGTAATTAATTTTGACTGAACGAAGACAGTGGAACCCAGAAACGTGAAACTAACATTGGACAGTTTATGGTGTAACACGCGTCACTTCCAGCCCGGTGCTGAGCATGACTGTGATCTCTATGAGCGCAACTGTGAGAAAGCGGATCCAAAACTCCCAAAACACAAAACCACACCAGACGCCTTTGGTGTCCGCTGGACTGGTTCCACCGGCTGCTGCTTGCAGCGTCCCGGCTTTAACGGGCGATCCAGTGGTTCGTCTGGCTCTGAGGAGGACGAAGGGGTACGGTTGAGCCGGTGACGGAGCGAGCTTTGCCTTACCTTCCTTGGAGGAGATCACATAGAAACAATGACTGCCAGTGTAGCTAACTGCTAACCTAGCTTGTTTGGCTAATTTTCTCCTGGTTTTACTAAGAATTGCACAAATATCCTGCACCAGGAGCTCCTTTCATGCTGTATTTTTGAAGTGGAATAAGCTGGAAAATGTAACATTCCATGTGACTTGCAATATTTCTGTCCCATTTGTTTTATTAAAATATAGTGGAATTAAATTAATGGGTCATTGCAAATATGTTGCTTTAAAAGTACTGGGTTGTCATATATACAGTCCATAACAAACACCATGTTCAAGCATAAGGGTGTCCATATGTGCACCTGGCACCAGGACACCCTAGGTTGCAGGTCGATGATCGATTTTGTTATCGTATCATCAGACCTGCGACCGTATGTCTTGGACACCCGAGTAAAGAGAGGTGCAGAGCTGTCAACTGATCACCACCTGGTGGTGAGTTGGATCCGATGGCAGTGGAGGAAGCCATTCAGACCTGGTAGACCCAAACGTATAGTGAGGGTGTGCTGGGAGCGTCTAGCTGGGGCCCCTGTCCGGGAGGTCTTCAACTCCCACCTCCGGAAGAACTTCAACCACATTCCGAGGGAGTCTGGAGACATGGAGTCTGAATGGGCCATGTTCTCCACCTCTGTTGTTGAAGCGGCGGCCCAGAGCTGCGGCCGCAAGGTGGTCGGTGCATCTCGTGGTGGCAACCCCCAAACCAAGTGGTGGACACCAGTGGTGAGGGGGGCCATTAAGCTGAAGAAGGAGTCCTATCAAGCTTGGTTGGCTTGTGGGACTCCCGAAGCAGCTGAGGTGTACCGGCAGGCCAAGCGGAGTGCAGCTCGGGTGGTTGCTGAAGCAAAAACCCGGGTATGGGAGGAGTTCGGTGAGGCCATGGAACAAGACTTTCGGTCGGCTTCAAAGAGATTCTGGCAAACTGTCCGGTGGCTCAGGAGGGGAAAGCAGCTCCCCGTCCACACTGTGTATGGTGCAGATGGGACACTGTTGACTTCAACTGGGGATATCGTCGGGCGGTGGAAGGAATACTTCGAGGATCTCCTCAATCCCACTGAAACGCCTTCCACAGAGGAAGCAGGGTTTGGGGATGAGGGGGATGACTCGCCTATCACAGGGGCTGAGGTCGCCAAGGTGGTTAAAAATCTCCTTGGTGGCCGGGCCCCGGGGGTGGACACGGATGGCCCTGGATGTTGTTGGGCTGTCATGGTTGACACGCCTCTGCAACATTGCGTGGAGGTCGGGGGCAGTGCCTTTGGCATGGCAAACCGGGGTGGTGGTTCCTCTCTTCAAAAAAGGGGACCGGAGGGTGTGCTCCAACTTTAGAGGGATCACACTCCTCAGCCTCCCTGGGAAGGTCTATGCCAAGGTACTGGAGAGGAGAGTCCAGCCGTTGGTCGAACCTCGGATTCAGGAGGAGCAATGTGGTTTTCGTCCTGGCCGTGGCACATCGGGCCAGCTCTTTACCCTCTCGAGAATTCTTGAGGGTTCGTGGGAGTTTGCCCAACCAGTTTACATGTGTTTTGTGGACTTGGAGAAGGCATTTGACCGCGTCCCTCGTGGATTTTTGTGGGGGGTGCTTCGGGAGTATGGGGTATCGGGCTTGTTGTTACGAGCTATTCGGTCTCTGTACGACCGTTGTGAGAGTTTGGTTCGTATTGCCAACACTCGGTCGGAGTCAATCCCAGTGAGAGTTGGACTCCGCCAGGGCTGCCCTTTGTCACTGATCCTGTTCATAATTTTTATGGACAGGATTTCTAGGCGCAGCCAGGGAATGGAGGGTGTCATGCTTGGTGACCACAGGATCTCATCTCTGTTGTTTGCAGATGATGTTGTCCTGTTGGCTTCATCCAGCAATGACCTACAACTCTTGCTGGGACGGTTTGCCGCTGAGTGTGAAGCGGCTGGGATGAGAATCAGCACCTCCAAGTCCGAGTCCATGGTCCTCAGCTGGAAAAAGGTGGATTGTCCTCTTCGGGTTGGGGACAGGCTCCTGCCCCAAGTGGAGGAGTTTAAGTATCAATCTACGTTCCTTTAAGTATCAATCTACGTTCCTACTCTCACCTATGGTCACGAGCTTTGGGTAATGACCGAAAGAACGAGATCGCGGATACAAGCGGCTGAAATGAGCTTTCTCCGTAGGATTGTTGGACTCACCCTCAGAGATAGGGTGAGGAGCTCAATCATCCGGGAGAGGCTCAGAGTAGAACCGCTGCTCCTCCACATTGAAAGGAGTCAGTTGAGGTGGTATGGGCATCTGATTAGGATGCCTCCTGGACGCCTCCCACTTGAGGTGTTTCAGGCATGTCCCACTGGGAGGAGACCCCGGGGCAGACCCAGGACTCGGTGGAGAAACTATGTCTCCCAGCTGGTCTGGGAACGCCTTGGTATCCCCTCTGAAGAGCTGGAGCAGGTGGCTGGGGAGAGGGAAGTCTGGGCTTCTCTGCTTGAACTGCTGCCTCCACGACCCGGACCTCCGGAAAAGCGGTAGAAGATGGATGGATGGATGGATGGATGGGTCATTGCAAATATGTTGCTTTAAAAGTACTGGGTTGTCATATATACAGGGCGTGAAGTGAGAAAATGAAATGAATAAATACATACACTATTTATGAGGCTGACAGATAAAACAAACCCATGAACACACTGAAGCAACAACCATGACATAATTAAAAATAGATGGTGGAAAAAAATGTGCTTTTAAATGAATGAAACAATAATTTAAATAACACTTAATAAATCAGAAATGTATTTCCAATTTTAAATAATCAACACTTGTTTAATGAAAAACCTTTTCATTTCCAATGATAAATAATTCATCACTCATTTGTGTAATTAATGGTGTATTTGTTTATTTCATTTAATAATTGCTGACTCTCAATAGTCACAGCGGGAGGAAAAAAATCCAGAATAGAAAAAAAAAGAGAAGACGCATCGAGAATCGTAATCGTCTGGAATCGTGAGGTGCCTAAAGATTCCCACCCCTAACGGCCAGAACTAATTGTTGCGTAAGTGCAGTAAAGGAACCCAGCCACAGGGGGAAGCATAAGGAGAGAGTAGGGACTTTAAATGTAGGGACTATGACTGGTAAAGAGAGTGCGTTGGCTGATATGATGGAGAGAACGAAAGTAGTGTAGAAGATTCACTGCGGTTTTGTGGAAACTGGCTACATTTATTCATCTTTGAACATCAACAAACCAGGAGAGCTTGGACTCGACTCTACTGTACTGTTATGCTTTCAAGTCAATAAGTCATCCATTATTAACTGAGTTTGCTTCTCATTCATAAACGTCTGCACAGAACACATTTTAAAACCAAACCATTGGTCCGCTGCCAGCACTGCGCTGTCTGATCTGATTGTTGGGCCCATTTCTCAGCACCGGATCAGCAAGGAAATGAAGCCTCACATGAGAAGCTGACTGTAATAATAACAATAATAATAATAACAGCATGCCATCTTTAAACCTCAGCCACAGCAACACTCAGCGCTTTAGGATCGCACCGCGAGCTCCACACTTCAAAGATATGGAGAGCAGGTTGCACACTCTCTGGGGCGATTTGTCCACAATTTAACTAGACAACTAAATCACTGCATTCCTTTCAAGTCCTCTGCAAAATATAAAATGAATATCTTTGATGTGCGTGATAAGCTACCCAGGCAAGGGGAGAGGATGTCCAGCACCTCCATAGCTCGCCGTTTTTTCCACATTGGACTTGTCACATATCTGGGAGTGTGAAAAACATAACGCTAATTAGCTCCCACAACAAAGTGTTGAGACCTCAAAGGGAAAGCTAACAAGATCACTTTCCTCCGCGAGCTGGCATTTTATTCGCTGCTGAAAAAAAAAAAAACTGACGGCGTGTTGAATTTTTCTCTGTTTACATGTTTAAAGAGGCTGCAGCCGCATTATGCACATTAATTCACTGCTGACATCATAAAAGCATTGTCAAAAACCTTCAGGGTCATTATAAGACAGCGCCATGCACCCAAGTGTTCAATTAACAAGTGCCTGAAAGTTTCCATCCACACTAATCATTAGTCAAACCTTCGAAGGAAAAATGCATAGCTGCAGCTAACCGGCGGACTTCACGACTGTCTCACCATGAAGGGTGAAGAGCTAATAAGCCTCTTCTTTTCTTCGTTCAGCTGCAGCACCTCTGCAGAACCTTACAGATGTAGCCAATTAAAATTCACAGCGAGCTGGGAGGCTGTGGCACGGCTCGTTCACGCAGGACGCATCAGATGAAATTTCTTCGCCGCGTCTGAGAGACCATCATACAAAGTCAGTCGGTGGGTTCCAAAGAAAAAGGCAAGAGACCTGCAGGTGGAAAGAGTTAGCCCTAGCACTATAAAAACTAGAAAGGCACCCAGAGAGCGCATACCTCTGCCAAGGCTCCTTCTGTCCCTCATGGATGACCTCCAAAATGGAATGGGTTCGTGTGTAGGCCATGAGCCAGTTCTGCTGAACACTGCATCAAAGTCTATCCACTAGTTTTGGAGCATTCTTGCAAACACACTGTGAGAAGATAAAAGCCTTGGTGGAGGTATGCATTCTCGGATCATCACCAAAATGTTATGGGTTTGTCTCTAGTCCAAAGATCACCTCTGGTGAAAATTTCATCAAAATCCACCCAGTAGTTTTTACGTAATCCTGCTAACAGGCAGACAGACAGACAGACAAACCACCCCGATTACATTTCCTCCTTGGTGGAGGTAGTAAAGCTACAGACACGTTTGACACGATAAGAATAGAAAGTTATAGCTGTGCAATAATGGAGTGCAGTTACATGTGAAATTAAGCTACAGCTCAATTTAAAGATTGTTCACAAAAATACACCATGTGCAATAAACTTAAATGCTTTTCTTTTTCTTTTGTGATAAAACAAAGCTAGGGATCAGTAGTTCATGTCAAAAACTTTTAATGTCATGCAGTATTTTAAGACATAACCATCAATAGTTAAAAAGGCTGATACTAGGTAATTATTTTAAAAATCAAATTATTTGACATGCAATATTATTGTTTTAATATTACTTAAGCCAAATGTTCTTCCTCACTATGGCTATTTTTTCCATGCACACAAATAAACATTATAACTGAGGGTTAGTTATAACTGCAGATTTACAAGAAAAATGTCACAAATTTAAAAGAAAAAAATGCAATTTTTATAGAAAAAGGTGCACCCTTATTGTGAAAAAAGTAATAAATTTACTAGAAAAAAGTTGAAAATTTACACTGAAAAAAGCAACAAATCTACAAAAAAAGTTGCAAAATTACAAGAAAAGAGTCACAAACTTATGATAAAAAAGATGAACATTTACGATGGAAAAAAGCAACAAATCTACATGAAAAAGTTACAAATTTACCAGAAAAAATACTGTAAATTTATGAGAAAAAAGTAGTAAATTTATGAGAAAAGTTTATTTGGAAAAAAGCTTCAAATTTATGAGAAGAAAGTTGTATATATACAGCTTTTTTCTCATAAATTTGCAAGAAAAAAAATTATAGTAAATTTATGAGAAAAAAGTGGCAAATTTAAAAAAAGTTGCAAATTTACAAGAAAAAAGTTGCAAATTTCTGAGAATTTTTTTTTTGTAAATTGATGAGAAAAACATGCAGATTTAGAAGAAAAAGTTACACTAAGTTTTTTTTTAATTTATCTTTTGTTCTTATTAAGGACAAAAAATAGAATAGAATAGAATAGAATAGAAAGGCGATGTCTTCACCTTCTTAACATGTTTCGACTGTACACTGCAGCCTTCGTCAGAAGACAAAATGAACCTACTTGAGCTACACTAAGGTTATTACAAAAAAGTTGCAATTTATGAGAAAAAGTTTCAAATTTACGAGAAAAGAGTCACAAACTTTTGATAAAAAAGATGAACATTTATGATGGAAAAAAGCAACAAATCTACACGAAAAAGTTACAAATTTACCAGAAAAAATATTGTAAATTTATGAGAAAAAAGTAGTAAATTTATGAGAAAAGTTTATTTGGGGAAAAAAAGCTTCAAATTTATGAGAAGAAAGTTGCAAATTTATGACAAAAAAGCTGTATATTTACAAGAAAAAAAATTATAGTACATTTATGAGAAAAAGTTGCAAATTTAAAAAAAGTTGCTAATTTACAAGAAAAAAGTTGCAAATTTCAGAGAATTATTTTTTTTTGTAAATTGATTAGAAAAAAATAGTAAATTTATGAGAAAAACATGCAGATTTAGAAGAAAAAGTTACACTAAGTTTATTAGAAAAAAGTTGCAATTTATGAGAAAAAGTTGCAAATTTATGAGAAAAAAGTTGCAAATTTACAAGAAAAAATGTAAAGAATTTTTAACACAAAAGTAGTAAATTTATGACAAAAAAGTATATTTACAAGAAAAAAATAGTAAATTTACAAGAAAAAGTTACAAATTTACAAAATAGACGTCTTTTGGCATTTCTGATTAGCACAGGTGCTTCAGATGTTTTTTTTTATTCCACTATGTAAGAAATATAGAAACGTTTCAAATACGCGCCTATGACACCATCTTCTTGAGAGAATGTGTCCTGAAGAATCTCTTACCGTCTGACTGAGCTGTTTGTTAGCTTACCAAAAGCTAGCTGCGGGTCTAAACAAACAGAAGCTTTTAGGCGGTTTTAATTTATTCTGGCGCAGACAGAATCGACATTCCTGCTGCACGAGTCAATGGTAGGCCATGAATCGCCAGCCCCGCTCTGACGTGCCTCTCTTAAATCACTGCGTTTCTGCACATGCATGATTTACATTCAGCTTACAAGGCAACCCTCCACATTAACATATAAGTAAATGCTCTCACCCACAATTAAATACATAAATAAATAAAGACATTATATCCATTTTGGCAACCTCGAACAACATCCATCTGCCTGACTGAGCAGCATGGCCCACTAAGGCCTTCTGCTGCCCTCTCAGCACAGCTCCGTTACATCCGTGATGGATGTCAAGTCTTTCACTGAGATGTGCTGTATGTAGCCACCGGCCCCGTGCACTGGAACGTAAACGCACACGCACACACGCACACCCCACGCATCTGCCACAGGAAGCAAAGACACAAGCTCACACAACTCAGCGCATGGAGACATCTGATGTACATTCAAACACGTACATTAGCATTAATAAGCAATGCTACACCTACACTCAGCTGTGACAAATACAAGTGCATTAAAGGTGACTCCCAAGGGGAAACACAGTAGTGCTCATGGATGGGCACAGATGTTTTAAGGGGCTGTCTGCTCTAAACTGGGAAAAAAAAAAAAAGTTCACAAGTTCATGAGAAAATTTGCAAATGTATGAGGGAAAAAAGTCACGAGTACAGTAACAGTCACTGAAAATGTATAAGAAAGCGGGAAACTAAAGTTGTGAGGATAAGTTATGTATTTTTAAGAAAAACTTACAAGAGAAACACACTTGCAAGAAAAAAAATCTAAAAACATATAAAGTTGGGAGAAAAAAAGATCAGAATTTATGAAAAAAATTTAAAAAACTGTAGTTCATATGCAAAAATGAGCCCAAAATTTTCATGAAGTCTCAAAATTTTGTGGACAAAGTCTCTAATTACAAGAAAAATTAAGAAAAATTTAAAAAGAAATGATCACAAAAATGACAAGAATGAGCAACCAATTTATGAGAATGTTTCAAAATCACATATGAAAATTCCAAATTTACAAGAAAAAAAATGAGTCTATGAAAACATGCTAATTTCAGAGACAAGTCTCAAATTTATAATTGAAAAGTTCCAGATTTACTACAAAACAGTACAAATGTAAGAATGAAGTTAAAGTTGCATGAAACAAACAAAAAAATAAGAGAAGCAGGAAAAAAAATGCAAATTTATAACTATTAATTGATTATATGCTAATATGATAAGACACAAAACTTCTTTTTTAAATTATTATTCAGGCTGGGGATTGAATAAAATATTTTAACTAATTAACTGCACATTTTTGATAATTAATTGTGATAAATCACTACAATTACAATAAAGAAGTAGTATTTTTAAGCAACTTTAATTGTATTTTTTTCATAAAATGAAATACTTGTGACCCTCATTGATTTTTGGTGGAATGTCATTTTAAAAGCTGAAAAACAAGACCTACTCTTCTTTTAGGCTGAGCCAGCTGCTGAGACAAACCAATCACCACTGTCGACACCACCCCAGGAAGTGACCTGACAGTGTTGATTTTTAATTGGCCCACATCAATCTAAAACGTTAACATGTTAATATTCCCAACCCTAGTCACAAGTTTTTTCTCTGAAGGGCAGCTCAGATGAAGACAGCGAATGGGCTACTGCCCAGGCATCAATAGCCCACACCTGTGCACATCCTTGGTAGCGCTTCAAGCAACGCGCTACAACATACAGACAAGACAAATGAAGACTGGCCCTCATTTAGCAGGCAGTGCAGACAGGCCCTTATAAAACATGTATAGCACGTGTTCCCCGCCTCTCCACCTCCACGTCCACACGCCAAACACAGACCGCCAAAAAAAAAAAAAAAACGGTACAGATTCATACTGCCTGGCATGCTCCATCATCTTTTGACAGGCAATTAAAGTATCACACTCCTCATGGCTAAAAACATATGCACAGGCTAATGTAAAATCACGTCTGAGGGTGTGAGCACCTACGCGTACACTTCATGCGGATGCACTGGTTAATAATTCAAAGCTCTGGTTTCCCCCCCCCCCCACCCCACAACCCATACTTCTTATTAAATTATTGACAAGCAACATCCAGACTCTGCTGCCAGCTTGAGGGACGGCTGGCAGCAGCGAAGGAGAGGGCACGGAGATGAGAAAAGGAGGAGGAGAAGCACACGGGCGGGAGAGGGCTGAAGGAGGGAGGGACTGTGGAGGAAGTGAAAGCCGAAATGAACTTAAGAAGGGTGAAAAGAGAGACAATGGGTTTGTGATATTAGAGAAAGCAGGAGGACACAAAGTGAACTCGAAATAAATCCTGAAAGCCTTTAAATTGGAATTTAAATGGAAGTGAGAGAGAGAGAGAGAGGGTGAGATGGAGCAAGCTAAAAGCGGCGGCAGCTCTATACTGTATCTCTACTTTATTTACCAGCCTGGCTGCCTGCCTCTTTGTTGCTAGGGGGCTGCCGAGCTGCACTTCACACAGTATTCATTTCAGAGCAATTACTGCTTGTTGCTGCCCCATTCGCTTGTCTGGATGTAATGGATGGCAGCCTGTCACTTTCCCTGCATGTCAGTCCACGTGTGGCTCAGGAGCAGGGACTAAAATCCGGAAAATAAAGATGCAGTTTTGGTAAAGTTCGAGCGTGTACATCCGAGCGCTGCAAACGTTCACACTTCAGTTCCTTTTGACATCACGGCGTTCGCCGCACAGCCATCAACGGCTTCACAATAATAACTGCATCATTACCTCATCGGCATAATTTACACCTCTTACACCTTAGCCCTCCTCTGTGGCAGCCAGGCAGCTCTGCAGATGTATTTGTGTCACATAATTTACATTTTTGCGCTGAATTTCTGCACCAAATTAATGTTAGTTTAGCAACAATAAGTGCTGGATGGTAGTCAGTGGTAAAAAGGGTTCAGAAACTTTCACACACTATTGAAATGTTGCACAAATATTTTTAAGTAAGTATGTATTTTAGTTTTGCACCCTAACATTGTGCCTAAAAGTTGTATAGCTTTGTTTGGAAAGCTGAGTTCAGTTTCACAAATGTCACCCAAGCCTGATCACTGCCAGTGTTGTGTTTTTCTTAGGACTTATTATTGTGTGACACGGGTGGTGGCTCCACCTTTCCGGTTCTGCCGCCACCCTGAGTATACGAGGGCTGTGCGGAAGAGGGACGGTCTCTTTGACCTCACCGCTGCCTGACGGAAGCATTTGCACTGTACAGTGAGTCAATAATAAAGTCGTGTTCTGTTATACCTCCAGCCTCATCATTGGTTCTCAGTTACGGACGTAACATTTGGCGACGAGGATAAAAGCATGGATGCAGGAATTGCTAATATTCGGCCGTTTTTAGAGGTTCCCGGTGAGCCGCCGGTCCCCTGGGTGAGGTGGTTCACCACATTCCAGAATTACTGTATCTGGTGACACTGAACCTCGGTGAACTGGAGAAATTATGAGCACGAGCAGTGTTGGCTCACAATTTAGGTATGGAGGGACAACGTATCCTTAGTACCTTGGGTGACAGTGATGTGGTTGAGCTAATGGCGCATCATTTTCGCGCCCCTGAAAATGTCATCGTCCAGAGGATTCAGTTTCGGCAGCGCCGCCAATGGACCAGCGAGTCAGTGCAATGGTATGTTGCGGATCTGCGTCAGCTGGCCAGGGACTGCCAATTTGGAGCATTGGAGGAAGAGATGATTCGCGACCAGTTGGCGGAGCACACGCTTTGCTCAGCGGCACGGTCGAGGCTCCTCACGCACTCTGACGAACTGACATTAGCCATGGCTGTCAAGATAGCTCAGCAGTATGAAGCAGTTGACAAACTACTGTATCATGTGACCTCGGTGAGAGAGCTACACTCCACCAATTTGAATCACAGTCAACAGCACAGGCTGTGGATCCGTACAGCGATGATAGCGTGGAAGATGAGGAGAATGCTACTGCTGTGAAGATAAGGTCCGCCCCGGGATCGCCCAGGTGTTTGGGTTGTGGGTCCACCAAGCACCGTTATAAGGCTAGAAAGTGTCTGGCAAGAGGAAAACGCTGCGGCAAGTGCGGACTTCTGCATCATTTTGCCAGGGCCTGTAAGAAGTTTGAGCAAGGGGAGCAACGACGCAAAGTGGATTGCCCCGCTACAACTCCCACGGTCATCCACACCGTGTCCCTGAGCACCGATGGTCCTATGTACTGTGTGGTGAAATTGGACAGGGTGGAGGTACCGCTGCTGATTGATACAGGTGTGGTGAGGTCCATGTTGAATTGGCCCACCATGAGGAGTTTCTTCCCATGTCACCGAATAAGAGGTCATTCAGCGCCGCTGTGTGGGTATGGTGGAAAGCGGTTGGCCACGGTGGGGTCGGTGGAACTGACGGCCAGTACAAGTCAGCAGAGGTGTCCAACCTGAAGTTCGTGATGACCGCCAGTGGTGAGAATATTATGGGCTGTGATCTTTTTTTATGGACTGGGCTTCACTATCACCAGCTGTGTTGGAGAGGAGTGGTCGGGCTGTGGTTTGTGAGACTGGCCGGTTCCGCGAGTGGTGGACGATGTTGTATGGGCTAAACCTTGGCCTAGTATTCTGGAAGATGAGCCATTGCGGGTGGGTTCCGGTGCCAGAGCCCAAGTTACCTTAGCTGAGGGAACTGGGCGGCACGGTGGGACACCCATGACGGCGGGTAGAGCCAAGTGGATGACGCATTCTGCTTCTGGAGTTCGATTGGGAGGTACCGAGAAGCAAGGGGTCACAATGGCTTTGCCGGCATCAATAATGAAAGCGAGCGGGGCAGGACTGGCTGGCACGGTGAAACAACGTGCCACTCAGGGACACTGGAAGCCGAGTTGGGCTCCTCAGGGGGTCACTCATGTGGTCCGACCAAGAGAGGAGGCCTGGTTGAGAGGCGTTCATGGCAAGCGCAAATGACAGGAGGACCGGGGTGGCTGCAGGTGGTGGCTGTTCAGAAGGATGGCTACCTTCAGCTGTCTGACGGCTCATGGAGACATCCCAACGAGCTGTGGTGCGCCAATGATGTTTCCACGTGGGTCATCTCTGGGCGCGAAGAAAATAAGATGCTCTGGGCGGGACCTGCCTGACGGGTTTCCGGGGGTGGTTTGTCTACTGGGACAGACTGGTAGTTGGGGCAATGTGTTTACTGCATGATGTTGGTCTGGGAGAGAGCCTGTTTATATACTATATGTTCTATTAAGGGATTGTTTTATTTCTTATTTTAGGAACACAGCAGTTTTTTTTTTTTTGTTTAACAGACTATATTGTAGCAGAGACGGCAAATAATCCGTCTGGCCATGTTGGGGTGGAATGGTAATCCACCTGTTCCCCCCTAGCTTTAGTTGTTTTGTGTGCATGGTTAGGCATTAATTATTTCTGTTTGAGTTAGTGCGCGTTTCTGGTTCCAAATTGGGGTGGGTCTTAATTGTGTGCATGTTTTGGACCATTTTGAAGGAGGGGGGGATGTTGTGTTGTTCTTACGACTTTTTATTGTGTGACACGGGTGGTGGCTCCACCTTTCCGGTTCCACCGCCACCGGGAGTATAAGAGGGCTGTGCGGAAGAGGGACGGTCTCTTTGACCTCGCCTCTGCCTGACGGGAGCGTCTGTACTGTACAGTGAGTCAATAATAAAGTCGTGTTTGGTTATACCTCCAGCCTCATCATTGGTTCTCAGTTACGGACATAACAGTCAGACCTGTTGAATCAAGAAATCCCTTAAATAGAACCTGTCGACAAAGTGACATAGGCTAA
This sequence comes from Pholidichthys leucotaenia, assembly GCA_020510985.1. Taxonomy (NCBI): domain Eukaryota; kingdom Metazoa; phylum Chordata; class Actinopteri; order Cichliformes; family Pholidichthyidae; genus Pholidichthys; species Pholidichthys leucotaenia. The sequence continues at coordinate 50,895,096 of CM035839.1, read as the reverse complement.
AAGATAATGCCATGATCTAAAGAAATTCAAGAGTAGATGAGAAACAAAAACCCAGAAGAACATCTTAAAGAACTGCAGGCCTCACTTGCCTCAGTTTGGACACTGATCCATGATTCAACAATAAGAAAGAGACTGGGCAAAAATAGCATCCATGGGACAGTTCCAAGGCCAAAACCACTGCTGACCAAAAAGAAAACAAAAGCTAGTCTCACATTTGCCAAAAAAAAAAAAAAAAAAAAGTCTTGATGATCCCCAGGAGTTTTGGAAAAATATTCTATGGACTGACAAGACATAAAGTTGAACTTTTTGGAAACCGTGCATCTCGTACATCTGTCATACCAACAGTCAAACATGGTGGTGGTAGTGTGATGGTCTGGGGCTGCTTTGCTGCTTCAGGACCTGGATGACTTGGCGTAATTGACGGAACCATGAATTCTGCACTTTACCAGAAAATAAGGTCAGCAGCCATATTGGATAATCAGATTTAAGTCAGAGTTTGTTTACTTACACAATGGAGCGAAAGAGTTTGAAAACCTCAAAAATGTATCATGAAACTCTTCATAATGACTGATATTGATTCTGAGTTTGAACAAGAACGGCACCTACAATTTCTTCAGGCTGCACCGGTGGAGTGTTGCTGGTACAAGCCCATCCGCAGCAGCAGCAGCAGCAACACTACCACCTTAGTTCTGGACCTGTGAGCGCTGGGATGGAAACTCCTTACAATGATACGGTGTTGTTGTACACCGGAGATGAGAGCAACGACACCAGAGTGATCAGCAGCACACTACCCTCACGATGCTACCGCCTGGCCTGGTGTACAGAGTGACATGCTACGAGGCTGTACAACACTGTTGACTTGAGGAAAGAGTGTGAACACGACTGAGTGTGTGGCCATACCGAGTTCTGAGCACGTGGCGGAGATCGTAGGAAGGCAGGGTGAGTGAGTTTTGCCTTTTCGACTGGGAGTGGTCCAAATTATGAGCTAATGTTTAGCTGGTAAAAGTAGCTCTATGAAACTTGGTTGGAAGATCGTTTTGCACAGTTACTGTGGGTTAAATGAGCATATCAGCAAAATCATTGTTACAGCTAATTAACAAAACCGTTATGAGTTGATTGGTATTTGACTTCGAGCATAAAACTATCAGGTCCAGCGTAAGACAATATAAATAAAGTATTCAAGTTGTTATACAGCAAGAGGTGTCTATAAATACTATTTATACACCATCATCATCATCATCATAGCAGTCTGTCGGGAGCAACAATGACTGTTTCATTTTGGTCTGATAAAATTCTTCCATGCAGCTCTGTCCTTCGCCCTCCGCTGGCAGGAACTCCTGGCCTTGTTAACCTGGGCTACACAGCATACAGTATATCAAATATGAGCAGAGCTCCTTTTGGCAAAATAAATCTGTTTGACGCAGTAAGAAAAGCAGATATCTGCTCTGCTTGCCAAGCTGCTGGACAGAACAAGGAAGAAAAAAAACAGGAAAAGTATGGTTCGTCCGTTGTAAGTGAAAACAAAGAAAGCTAGATCACATTTATACTAGGCTGAAGGAGTATGCACATCTATATAAATGTGTAATTCCCTCTGGTTAGTTGGTAATAATTGCGGGTAACTGATAAAACAACACTTTGTGCCTTCCACCAGTGTTCATACAACCAATGACAGCACTGTAGTTCCCCCTATTTACAACATTTTCTGCTGAATGTGGCTGTGGCCTCACCTCCAACATGGCCTCCAATATGGCTACCGTAAGCCGTGTGACATCATATGAAATCAGTGTTTAGATTCCTATGAAGAAGCCACTTTTTGGTTGTTATGTCACAGCTAGTCTGAGGGGTCTTGCTGATAAAGGACCTGATGTCTGCAACGAAGACACGGGTGAAATGTGGTAAATGGCGTTCACTTATATAGCGCTTTTTCCTCATCTCTGGATGACCAAAGCACTTTACAGATCCTGCTATCCACCCATTCACACACTGATGGCGGCAGAGCTGCCAGACACACACAGGTGCCAGCCCGGCCACCAGGAGCAACTGGGGGTCCAGTGTCTTGCTCAAGGACACTTCGACATGCAGACTGCAGAGAGAGCGGGAATCGAACCCATGACCCTTTGATCAGTAGTCAGTCATACTACACCTGCGCCACAGCCGCCCTGTGGTCTGTGTGGGGCCTAGTTAGCCTAGCCACCAGCATCTCCTTTTATTTTCTGCTCACTTGTTGGTATCTTCAGATGAAATACTGTAGTCAGATACATGAGTTACACTATGAGGCTTTAAAAAAGACTTTATTGTGACTCATTTTAAATGCAGTTAAGTGGACTGTTAGCATGAACTAGAAAGAAAACAAGCTGTTTGTGAGGCTACAATGGAAAAGAAGGAACACTACACAGCATTATCTTCATGTAATTTCTCCAAACATAAGAACCCAGTGACTGTTACAGTAATTACAGATGATTAGAAAACCACTGAAATGAAGTTATGCATATCTGATAAAACATCCAAATGCTATCAGGGAATATCCTGGAATGGTTATTGCCAATCAAATTGCTCAGTCAGAAATGTTGCATAAAATATAAATGTCCACATCAAAACGTTTCTTCTTCATTTCTTCAGCCAAATGTTCTATGAAATGTTGGAATAAAATACTGAAGGTAGTTAAGACTTAAACTGCAGCAATTTGATCACACAGACGAGCAATTTAAAATCAATCACATTTTGGTTTACATTTTTTTATACTAAAATTGCCTTGGAGAAAGACATCATTTTGCTGTGAAAAAAAATCTGTATTGTATTAACAGATGACTTTAACAAGTCAGCAGTTTCCTCCTGGTGACACAACATGACTAATCTGTGACAGTCCTGGGTGTTTGTTGGTGTCCCTCTTCCGCACTGACTGCGCTGCACTACTTGTTGCAGTTTCTGCACTCACATTCTTCCCAGAGGACTTTGCTGCTTACATCAAAGTCAGGGAAAACTCTCCAAAACAGATGACTCATGGGTTTGAGGCTATCGCCGCTTAAGGACTGGATGTTAATGTTTCCTACCACACTGAGCTGGAATTAAGCATTTCTGGGAAGTTTCCACTTGGGTTCACACAATCAGAAAAAAAATCAATGGTGAAACTGCTTGTGACCCTTAATAAGTATTTTTTTTGTTGTATTTTTATGATAGCAAATTCAGATTTTGGCCCCCAATGGATTGCCACCTTTTCATGAAGGGGGGTTTGCGTGCCCTAGTGATCCCAGGAGCTATGCTGTCTGGGACAATTTGCCTCTGGTAGGATCTCCCAAGACAAACGGGTCCTGAGTGAAGGGTCAGACTAAGAGTGATCCAATAGACTCTTGATGAACAAAAAGCATCAAGGATTCAGTGTACCCTGCCGGGTATGGAGTTACCAGCCCCGCCCTGGAGCCAGGCCTAGGGAAGGGGCTTGATGGCTAGTGCCTGGTGGACAGGTTTCTGCTCATGGGACCTGGCTGGGCTTTCGTCCTGGCTGACCAACTCTCTACCCTCTCGAGAATCCTCCAGGGTTCATGGGACTTTGCCCAACCAGTCCATATGTGTTTTGTGGACTTGGAGAAAGCATTCGACCGCGTTCCTCGTGGTCTCTTGTGGGGGGTGCTGCAGGAGTATGGGATATCGGGCTCGTTGTTATAAGCTATCCAGTCCCTATACGACCGTTGCAAGAGTTTGGTTCATATTGCCAACACCCAGTAAAACTCATTTCCAGTAACAGTTGGACTCCGCCAGGGCGTCTCATTCACAAATGAGGGGAGAATGGAGCGATAGATTGACAGATGAATTGGAGCAGCATCTGCAGTGATGCGGCTGTTGTACCAGTCTGTTGTGGTGCAGAGGGAGCTGAGCTCTAAAGCAAAGCTGTCAATTTACCGGTCAATCTACATTCCTACCCTCAGCTTTGGGTAATGACCGAAAGAATGAGATCGCAGATACAAAAGGCTGAAATGAGCTTTCTCCGTAGGATTGTTGGACTCACCCTTAGAGATACGTAGGGTGAGGAGCTCAGTCATCCGGGAGAGGCTTAGAGTAAAACCGCTGCTCCTCCACATCGAAAGGAGGCAGTTGAGGTGGTTTGGGCATCTGATCAGGATGCCTCCTGGATGTCTCCCACTTGAGGTGTTTCAGGCACGTCCCACTGGGAGGAGACCCCGGGGCAGACACAGGACATGCTGGACAGATGACATCTCGCAATTGGCCTGGGAATGTCTTGGCATCCTCTCTGAAGAGCCAGAGCAGGTGGCTGGGGAGAGGGAAGTCTGGGCTTCTCTGCTTGTCCAGAAAAGCCGTAGAAAATGGATGGATGGAATTCAAATTTTGGACTTATTTTTCATCACACCACAGAGATATCTTTTTTAAATATAGAGTGATGCAACTGAATTATTACAAAAGAGAAGAATGACTCTGTCATGAGCGGGGCTGTTGTTCAGCCCCGTCCGTGACTCGTGGCTGTAGGTTCCTGAATTATTGTTTATTGTTTTCAGCTGGCAGGTTGTTAGAGCCCCGCGCTGCGGCCTCTTGCAGTCTACAGCCGCACCCCTTCTCTCTCTCTGCCAGACACTCACCAGCTGTCTGCCATCATCCCTTAGGGTTCACTCATTCACACACACACTTACACACATTCATTCCCTCTCACTCATGCACGCACACACACTGCCATTCCTTTTCACACATGCAATCACTCATGATTCATCAGCTGCCGCCGCGCCTGCATCCTCTTGCCGCTCAGTAGTCTATGAGGGTATTTCACGTGTGGCGGTGTGATTGCTCAGTGTGGCGGCATCGGTCTACTGTGTCCCAGAGTTTTCTCCGGTCCAGGTTGGTGGTGTACAACATTGGATGTTCAGGCCCTTTCTCCCATTGGTGTTTTCCTCGGATTGTTTAAGGTGTCGTTTCCAGAGCCCAGCTGCGCTCCGATACTTAGCAGTAAGTTTGTCCTTATTTTTGGGTTATGTTTCCTCTTCCCTCAGTAGCGGATCTTACCCTGAGGCGTGACGTAACCCTTCACTGATTGAGGAGTTAATTCCCCTGTTTATCTGTTGTTTACCTGCTCGGACTGTTTTCATGGACACTAGTTAACCATTTCTCTGCCAGACTATTTTTCACGGACATTTGCACAATCATTTCTCTGTTTAATAAACCACAAGCTACACTCACAAGTAGGCTCGTGTAATTTCCTCAGTTTGCTGCATGATTATGCAGCAGACGTGACAGACTCAGTCATTTCCAGGATAATTAAAATGTTTTAAAGGATGAACTGAGCTGCTCCACTGAGATCCATGCAGCATAAAATAAAAAAAAAAGTGATCATTTTGAATTATTTATCAAGCAAAGATTCTCAAGTACAGTTTAAAAAATGTGAAGCTGGATATGAGACTAACAGGTCTCTTTTAACAACGTTTAGGTTGTTGTGTGATTATTTTGTGACATTTAAATCAGAACTTCCATCCACCATGCTCAGTATCTGAGCAGCTAAACCGGCGGTCTGCAACCTGCCGCAATCACACATTTGCAAGATTGAAGATGCAAATTTACTAGAAAATCGCTGCGGGCACGTCCCATTGGGAGGAAACCCCGGGGCAAATTTACTAGAAAATCACTGCAAATTCACAAGGGAATACCATCTCAAAGTTCCATCTCATAAATTTGGTGACTTCTTTCCCCATCACATAAGTTTCCACCTTTTTCAGCTATTTTTTTTTCCTAGTCTTCTAAATGTGCAACTTTTTTCTCCAACTTTTTTCCCATGTCATAAATTTGTGACTTTTTTCTCCCAGTCTCATAAATTTGAAACAGCAGGGAACCAACGGGAGGGGAGTAGAGAGAGCAGCCCAAAACCAAGTGCGATGGCGAGGGGTCGTCGATGGCCTGTGCTCCATGGCGAGCTATGGGCTTAAGTAAGCAAGTCATAAATTTACATTTTTTTCTGCTGATTTCATAAGATTGCAACTTTTCTGCCAACTATTTTCCCTAGTCTCATAAATTGTGACTTTTTTCACTGACATTTTTTTTCAGTCTCATACAGTGGAGATCAAAATTAGACAACAACATATTAATACTTGATTTATTCTAACATATGTGACCAGCCACGGAAAAAAAAAAAACAGGAACAAGTCTGCCAAAGGGTATTTTGAGTTATTTACAGATTGTAAAAGTGTGGAATCTAGGCTTTCCAATGATGTCTAACACATGGAAATCCAAAAAGATTTGAAGAAGATGTGCCCATTAGCACCTCTCAAACTACTTCTCTGAGAAAATCAGGTTCAGAGTTTCCAAGGATTGTCACCCTCCAGGGCAGCCAGGTGGGGGGGGGGGGGTCTGTAAGTAATGTTAACACCATCTCTCTCTTATTATAAAATGGCAAATGCTAAATGATGATGCTAACTTGTCGTTAATAGGAAACATAGTGTATCAGACCATCGTTCTGGTTTAAATCACTGCCGAGTTTCTTAATTTTGTCTGAGAAAATATTACTAAAGCTGCAAAAGTGCGTGACAGCGGATGCACTCACACTAAATAAATAATAAAGAAGTTAAAATGTGTCAGCGGAACAAACTGGCTCTTAGTGTAACTTGACTTCTATCCATCCATCCATCCATCCATCTTCTACCGCTTTTCCGGAGGTCCGGGTCGCGGAGGCAGCAGTTCAAGCAGAGAAGCCCAGATTTCCCTCTCCCCAGCCACCTGCTCCAGCTCTTCAGAGGGGATACCAAGGCGTTCCCAGACCAGCTGGGAGACAGTCTCTCCACCGAGTCCTGGGTCTGCCCCGGGGTCTCCTCCCAGTGGGACGTGCCTGAAACACCTCAAGTGGGAGGCGTCCAGGAGGCATCCTAATCAGATGCCCATACCACCTCAACTGACTCCTTTCAATGTGGAGGAGCAGCGGTTCTACTCTGAGCCTCTCCCGGATGACTGAGCTCCTCACCCTATCTCTGAGGGTGAGTCCAGCAATCCTACGGAGAAAGCTCATTTCAGCCGCTTGTATCCGTGATCTCGTTCTTTCGGTCATTACCCAAAGCTTGTGACCATAGGTGAGAGTAGGAACGTAGATTGACTGGTAAATCGACAGCTTTGCCTTAGAACTAAGCTCCCTCTTCACCACAACAGACCGGTACAGACCGGTACGTGGAACTTGACTTCTAATAATTTTTAATTAGTCAAGTAGCGATCATGAATAAAGTTGAAGTCATCTCAAATGCACATTCAAAAAACAGTTTTATAACAACACTGCAAAATTCAGAGGGAAAAAGGTGGATAAAATTAATGACAGATGAATTTGTACCACTGATTTTTTTTCAGTATGTAATTTAAAATTTAGAAAAGAGACGGTCCTTTTTATTGGTTATCATATATAAACTATAGAATTTACAGAAAATGCATATTGTGATATGTATCGTTATCTATATTGTGATATGAAATTTTGGTCATATTGCACAGCCCTAGTCTTTCCCTAGTTTGACGCTGAACATATTGTTTCCCATCAGACCCAAATAAGCTGAACTTGCTCTCATCACTGAAGTGCCAGTGAAGACCAGTTCTCCTCTGTCCACACAACATGCTCCTCACCAAAGGCAAGTCTAGCCTTTTTATTCTTTCTGCTGATGAGAGGTTTGGTCACTGCAGAGTGAGCTTTGAGTCCAAATTGTCTTAAATGGAGAGACACTGTGTGCCGAGACAGATCCTTGCCCTGTTCAGCAGTGAACTGGTAATTCCAGCTGCAGTGTTGAACCGATTCCCCATTGAGAGTCTTTACATAATCCTGTCCCCCAAACCAGAGCAGTGTGAGAAACTAGTGATGTCCTGTGGGCGCAGATGTGCTGAAGTCATTCAAAACAAGAGCCTCTACACTTCCTATTAATTTTTGAATCTTAAAGCCCTAAAAAAAACATTGTTTAAATCTTCTCTTCTGACACAGTGGTTACTGTTCTCTAATTTTGATCTCCACTGTAAATTTGCAACTTCCCCCCCCCCCCGACTTTCTTTTCCAGTCTGCTAAATTTGAGACTTTTTTCCTCATCTCATAAATGTGTAACGTTTCCTCTTCTCACCTTTCCTTTTCTCCAGTCTCGTAAATTTGTCATTTCCCCCCACTTCTGTCTACTTGCAGCTTTTTTCTGAACGTATGCTAGACTTTTTTTAAGTAACAATACTTTGATAAAAAAAGAAGATTCACATGAACGTCCAGCCCCTGACTAATACTCAGTCCCCGCTGCTGGGCCTCGGTAACAATGAATTTGACCACGCTGATGTAGGGGTTTGCTGTGTTACAAAGCTAAAAGGGCAAAGAGGAGAAAAAGCCAAAAAGAAAATCTTACAGTGAGAAAGTAAAAACAGTTTTTGACTTCCACATGTAAAGGAAACAAGCTGCCACAACGCCACAATTGCACAGCAGCACCCATAAAACCTCTTATGGTGGTGAACACAGCAACACGTAGAAATACACACAGGATGCCGAGACGCAACCACACACCAGTCAACAACAGCAACAACGTTCCCTGGCTTCTTCACTTCACCAGCTGAAATGGGCTTTTTGGGGCCGTTTTACAAAGGCACGTCCAAGCTAACAGCTCCGAACCCTCGCTTTCCCCCGAGAGACGGAGAGTCACCACGCCGCTGTGATGGAGATCAACTTAATTGCAAAGCTTGCGTTTCCCCCGCTGAGCCGCGTACGGCACAACCCATAATTACACGGCCACGGCGAGCCCGATCACCAAATCCCCGCGTGGATTTCAAAACACTTAGGGCAGGCAAGGGGAAGTGCTCGTTGCCACTAATCCTATGTTTTTACACCCACTGTGGGAGGTTTACAGCGCTCTGTGTGTGTGCATCGTGGGCCACTTCAGAGGGCAAGACTCACGTGGACAATTGGGGGGGGGGGCACCGGGGGGCCAGGCTGCACAGCGCAATAATAATCCATCCAAAAAACTCATTTTCCCCACAGTCCCCTCCGGGAGGACATTACCTTTTTGTGAATGGATTGTTTGCTTTCAGAGGAGCCAGGGTTCTTATGTGCGTACTGTGTGTGTTTGCGGCGGGTTACATATGCACCCCGATGATGTACATTTGTACTACGGGCGCGTTTCCTCCCCGCTGTACTCCTTCAGCCGGCCCTGGCAGCGAGGCGGACTAGTACAGAGGGCAGGTGATGGAGAGATACAGAGAAAGGGAGCGGGAGAGAGAGGTAAATGTTATGTGCATAGGATTAATGTTGTGGTCTTAGCAAAGGCTATTTTCCCTTTCCTGAATCAGGAGGTTAATCGCATTACCTGTGAACAAGACGGATAATAGCCCATGACACGTACCGGCAAATAAAACAGGGCAGAGGGAAAAATACAACAAGATGTGTGGAGGGGAGCGAAGACAGGCGGAGGAGAGGGAGGATAAAGGAGAGGAACAATGAGGATTGCTTTGACGTAAAAGGTGGGGAAGGATAATGTTGTGGACCAACAGCCACTCCGGGCGCAGGCGTAAACACGTAGGACAGCGAGGCGGGGGCGAAGGACAGAATGGATTACATCACCCATCATGGGGAAAAAAGGAGGAAAGCTTACATATCTGTGGGAGGTTTTTTGTCTCTTCTACTGAGCAATCTATATTCTGAGAGTGTGGAAGTGTGTGGAAGGCGGTCGACCCACCTCAGGGTCGGTTCTGATGAAGCTGTAGTGGGTCAGCAGAACTGAGCGGTGCCCTTTATTCATTAACTGTAAAAAAGAGCACCGTTTGCAGCTCTAAGCTAAACCCTGCATGGACCGTTTTGACCGTAAACCTTCTGTTACACCCAGCAGGTGATTTGTTATTTCCTAACAAGGGGGATGGCTCATTTCACAAATTCATCATAAATGTAAATTAGGAATAAATTTGCAAGAACAAAGGTACAAAAATATCACAAAAGTTGCCAAATTGAAAATTCAAAAATATTACAATTTAATTACATAGAATAAAAAGTTAACAAGCATCCAGATGAACGTTGCAAATTTACAAGAAAAAAGTTGTAAATTTACAGGAAAAAAAACCATTGCAAGTTTATGAGGGAAAAAAGTTTAAAGTTTATCAAAAGTAGTTGCTAAATTATGAGAAAAAAGTTGAAAATTTACAGGAAAAAGTTGCAAATTTATGAGAAAAAAATCTGCAAATTTATCAGAACATAGTTGAAAATTTACAGGAAAAAGTTGAAAATACATGAGAAAAAAGTGAAAATTTATCAGAAAAAAGTTGAAATATATGAGAAGTTGCAAATTTAAAAAAAAAAAAGGTTGAAAATTTTCAGGGGGAAAAAAGTTGCAAATTTATGTTAAAGAAGTTGAAAATTTACCAGAAAAACGTTGCAAAATTATGAGACAAAAGTTCAAAATTTATCAGAAATGAAGTTGCAAATTTACCAGAAAAAAAAAAATTGAAAATTTACAGGAAAAAAAGTTGAAATGTCACGAGAAAGAAAGTGAAACCTGTGAGGAAAAAAGCTGAAGATTTATTAGAAAAAAGTTTAAATGTATGAGAAAAGAAGTTGCAAATTTACAAGTAAAACCTGAAAATTTATCAGAAAAAAGTTGCAAAATTATGAGAAAAAAGATGAAAATTTACAAGAAAAAAGCTGCAATTTTCCAAAAAAGTCACAAATTTTGGAAAAAAAAAAAGCTGCAAACATAAGAGAAAAATATAGTAAATGTACAACAATTTTCTTTTAACATTTCTGGTTAGAATTGGTGCTTCAACATCATTTTATTCAGCTCTGGAACATGATATAGAAAGGTTTATAATGTTAATCGATGGACAATTCTCTCTTTGTCCCCCTTGATTTACACCCGTGACAGGGGATGGGGGGATGGCAGGTTAACAAGGGGAACGATTTGGGGTAATTTTCCTAACAAAGGGGATTGAATCACCTTTCAAATCACCTACTGGTTATACCCTTAAAAAAGAAAGCAAAATATCATCCAACAGCAGTTCCACTTTCAATGGCAGTTTTCACATGTCAATATCTGGGTGACAGAAGGGCAAATGATGCTGGAGAAAGGGACAAAGTGTGGTGACTCTGGCTTTATCTGTGACATAATGTTGAGTTTCTGTCTGTAAACAACCTAAAACCGATGTCAATGCCACTAGAGTGAGCTGTGAAGGCTGTGGGGTTCGGTGAGGCAACACTGCAGAGAGCGGGAGAAGCAACGGTGGGAACTGGGTCAGCTAAAGTGTGTTTTCAGCCAAAGTGTTTTGTGAATGTTAATGGACTTTTTTTTCTCTAATTAATCACTAAGAGGACACAGTGCTTCATTTTTCTACCGTGATACAACAGGTCAAAATAGGACTTTACATCTACCTTGTATAACAGTTAGCTGTAGAGCAAAGCAAGAGGTTGCCAACTTTCAGCTACTAGTTGGACTGCCATTCCGGGCCAACACTGTGGAGATTTGTAGGTTTTTTAATTGAATTGTTTTTTAATTGAAAACTCATTTATCAAACTCTTTCCACAGCCCAGTAAAAGAATATTTAATTAACATACCATGACATAAAAAAGTGACAGACTGGAGTTGCATGCGATGGTGATTATATCATTAGTTTTAACAAGAGGTAAAATAAAGTAATTGAATAAATAAATAATCATCTCTTTTATATCAAATTCAGATGAATTTCAAAACAAATGTGTGTAGTATGATGAAGAAGCTAAATTAAACCTCATTCTACAGGAAAATCACAAACCTGGCAACACTGTGCTTGGCTCTGGCAGTGTCCAGGAAGTAGTAAAGTACTGTATATCTGAATATATTTCCAATCAGGCCCCCTTATACAACAGTTAGTTCCGACCAAACAATTTGAGTGGACAACAGGGATTCTAAGAGTTACTAAAATCCATGATAACTGCATTCCAACTTTCACTGGATATGTATCACTCCGCTTCAAAGGTGTTCATGTAACCGTTAATTGCTAACACTAATTTACTGTCAAATAACTTTCAGTGACAATTGCAATTTCAGAAGTCCCACCCTTTTGAAAAAAGCCTTGAGAGCTGTGAATCTTTAGAAGTCACACGATTCAATTCGATTCTGATTTTTGGGGTTGCAATTCGATTCAGAATCGATTTTCGATTCTAAGCGGTTTTTGGTTTGTATTTGGCTCTCAGTTCAGTACAGAAAACCACTAAACTTAGGGAAAAAAATCCACTGCACTGCAAAAAATGCTGAGTTAAGCTTGAAAGCAGAGTACAATGTGTTGATGTTTTGGGGGGTTATATTTTTAAAAAATGACATCAACTGATTTGCAATAACATATTGTAACGTCGGGGCTGTGATAAGGGGGCGGGGATTCTCCCTGCATGCTTGCGCCGCGGAGGATTCAAAGACTGTTATTAGCCGTGTGTTCTAAGTGTCATTGCTGTGCCATTATAAATGTGTTATAAGACCTGTTAGTGTTGTTTCCCTGTATGTGATACTGTAGATCATGTGTCTGTGTCACCATGAGTGAGACAAGCGTCTGTGTAAATGACCTCCCCTCAGTTCTGCGTTGTGACTGAGTGAAGAATAAAGCCTGTTGCGTCACGATCATCTCTCCTTATTTGTGTGAACCCCATGAAACATCACACTGTTGTCAGAAGTGAGATCTTGGAGAGATGGAAGCGAGGATCGACGTAGAGATTCGGCGACTCCAGCGGTTCATCGGTCAGATAGAGACAGAGATGGACGAATGGAGAAGCGGACCCGACAGGGCCAGCATACCCTGCCTTCTGCCTTTCTCAGGGCAGGGCGGGTAGAACACAGCAAACCTGCTCCGCTTCCCGCCGTTTTCAGGGCAGGACGGGCCGGCGATTCCACTGCAACCGGGGTCGGCGATCGACCAAGAGGCGACCGTCCCAACGACCCGCAAATGGGCCAAACTCCCCCGCTTTGGTGGCGAAACCCCGCTGGATGGCTACCTGGCCCAGGCCGAACTGGCTGCGTCGCTGAATGGCTGGATGCCTGAAGAGACCGCTGTGCAGGTTGCGCTGGCCCTGGAGGGCGGGGCTCTCTGCACGCTGTCTGACCTCCAGCCTGAGGAACATCGTAGCTGGCCAGAGCTACAAGGAATGCTCTGGAGGCAGTTTGGGAGAGTGGCCACCGCTGAGCACACCTGGGAACAGCTGGCCAACCGCCGACAAGGCAGCCGAGAGAGCCTGGGAGCCTACACAGCGCCACACGGCTACTGACACAGTGTGGCTACCCGGATTTCGAGCCGGGGGCGGTGGAGAAGCTCGCCCTCCAGCACTTCATCCATGGGTCCCGCCCGACCCAGCTCCAGGAACACATCCGGATTCACGCAGCGAGCAGCTGGGAGATGGCCGTAGCAGAAGTGGAGCGGGTGGAGCCAATGATGGATCATACAGATGACGTGTCCTCACCGAGGCAGAGAGCTTTCCAGGCCACAGCTGAGATCGAGGAGGAGGAGGAGGAGGAATTACGCCGGACCACAGCTGCGCGGTCGGCAAGAGCACAACAACAGCAGCATGAGGAAGGATACTTCTGCTGTGGGGAGCCAGGACACATCGCGCATTTCTGCTTGGCACCCACCCCGCGACAAACCACCCTTTCACCGGCTTTAACCCGAGAGTGAGGTGGCACAGATGGGGACCTGTCACATCCCACAAGACATCTTCCCCGACGGACAGCTGGGCCAACTTGACAATCACCAGGGCTGTATCTACAGTGCAGCCTGGGCAGCACACCAATCCAGGCCCTGATCGACAACGGTTCCACCATTTCCCTGGTCCGACTCGGGACGCTGCCTGGCACAGATGGACTTGGAACACAAGGGTGAGAACCTACCTGGCGCTGCGTCCTCACAACCACCGATGAGCGTGCCAGGATGGGGGGGCGACGAATCCTTGGGGTGGGAGTGGCCGGTCAGAACACAAACCACCCGTTCTGACTGGCTGACATCCAGGACCCGTGCATCATTGAACTAGATCTGCTTGCAGCATGGAGCGTGAAGATCGACACCGCCAGCTCTTCTCTCCTGCTGGGGGCTCAAACCATCACACTCTGTGGCAACAGTCAGACGAGGAACCAGGGGGCCCACGTCACCGCAGGCCGAAGATCGTGACCCAGCAGTCTCACGGGCTCTCCAGACTGCTACGGCCCGGGATAGCACAGCAGGTCACAGCTCTTCTTCAGATCAGCGGACAGCTCTCCCCAGCGATGACGTCATGGAGGCCCTTGGCGTGTAGCAGCTTCGGAGCGAGCAGGATAGAGATCCTGTCATCTCCTGAGTCCGGCAGTGGCTGGACATGGACCAGCAGCCCACCCGGAAGGCTGTGGCTGCGCTGGACCAAGAGACCAAGGCCCTGCATTCCCAGTGGTCCAACCTCTGCTATCACGAGGGTGTTGTTTATCAGCAGTGTCAGTCTCAAGCTGGCAAGCCACTGGTCGGGATCGTGCGTGCTGGTCACAAACAATGGCGTGACACCTGAACAGATTTGTGTTGGACTTTTGAGTTGGACTTTATTATTCTGGGGACAGAAACCAGTCCGGGGGGGGGGGGCACAGTGTAACGTCGGGGCTGTGATAAGGGGGCAGGGATTCTCCCAGCATGCTTGCACCGCGGAGGATTCAAAGACTGTTATTATCTGTGTTCCAAGTGTTATCGCTGTGCCATTCTAACTGTGTTATAAGACCAGTTAGCGTTGTTTCCCTGTATGTGATAGATCATGTGTCTGTGTTACCATGAGTGAGATGAGGGTCTGAGGTAAGAATAGAATAGAGTAGTAATAATAAAAAAAAAAGTACTTGCAACTGGTAACTTTTAGAACAGAATAAAAAAAAAGTTGTCATTAAAATGTATTCCATGAACAAAACACATTTAATATTTCTTTCAAAAAAAGACACCATCACTATGCAGTGGAACTTGTATAAGATGCTCTGGTGGTGGCGGTGACAGACAGTGTACTATTTGGGATGAGATTTGGATGGCGGGTTGGGAATGATAAAGATAAAAAGCAGGTGTAACCCACCAGGGGCGTGAGATTTGGCAACGCTGAGTAAAGTCTAGAAACCTATAGAGCTAGCTAGTTCCTCCAGCCCACAGGTGCTGCTGATGAATGCTCCATGACTTTCACTCTTGAAAGCAATTTCTTCTCCAGTACGTTCCAAGCAGACAGATCCTCTGTCAGACTATGCCTCCTGAAATAAAAACAATTACCTTGCACTGCTAGCTAGCTAGACCAGTCAAATGGACAAAAAAGTATGTACAGAAATGATGTTTGGTGAACAACAGCCAATTTCCTTGAACATAGGTGTAAAATGATAAATCTACTATAATTTCATAGTTTGGGATCAATAAATATGTCTATATATTCTATATTATGTTGTTTGTGTTAGCAACATTCAAGAGTAGCACTTGGCAGTTCCTTATAAATAAACAAATAATCTGTTGTCACTTATTACTGTGATGTAGTATTCATAAAACTATGCTATATTAATTGGCAGTATTGTATGGGAGATATTGTTTAATTAACCAGAATTTAGTCTTTTATTTATAGGTAAGGGTTTACAGGTTAAGTGCTTCAGTCTATAACTTTGCAATCCTCACAGCAGCTTTTCAGTTAGACCATGGAACTGAGCTTCTCGTATGAGTCAGGATCAGATGAAGCAGGGAAAGTATCTACCATAGATGTGCCAAAAAGCTCCACTTTCTCAAATGGCCAATTCAGGCTGGCTTAAAAACGAGTCCAGCATTCACAGTTTCCTGCTAAAACATCAAACTCTCAGGAAAAATAATAATATTCACTGTTCATAACAGCAAAAACACGGCACTATTTAATATTTGCTAGAGACCGAACGTTACCTTATTCTCAACCTGCTAGAGAATCTGAGTATGCATTATAAAACTTAGCATGCATGTGTTTATGTATGAATGTTACAAATGAAGCTAGCAAACATTAACTTACCCATGGGTACACTAAGGCGCCATGGTCAAAAACCAGCCCCAGATCCTTCCAATGCACGCACCAAAAGAATATTTTACCAGGGTTTATATTGAGTCTTTACAAAACTACGACCCTCATGTAAAGAATTCTTCAGCTTACAAACTACTTTGCAACCCACCTCAATCCAGTCTCCTCCTGATAATGTGTTTTATCTTCAAACCATCTCCGGATTCAGTTACCAAATGTGTAGCCGGTCACGTACGTCATCAGTCAGTGTCAGATCTGGAACTCCTGCACTCTATGAAAATGTGGCAATCTGCCTTTTTGTCAGAAAAATCCCCATAATGCTAATGCTAATATATCAAGATAAGAATCACACAGACATCACAGTGGCTACATTCACCTTTTTTAGATATTTTTTCAGTCATGGAAGTGTCCATACCATCGACTATATAGAAATATGGACAATATGACACCACTTATACGTCCATTGTAGAAAAGTGAAGCTGAACTCGATGTCTTTCAGGAGGTGCCATACAGCTCATACAGCTTTGCATCACAAATATAAACACTTGAACACTTGAACCATTACAAGGCCAACCTACAAGGACGCCAGCCATCTTTTTGGAAAAACATATTCAAGGACCTCTTGGGCTGCACACAATATAATGTTATCTTACTGCAGCCAGTATTATATGGAAGTTTTCAACAGAATGCACCAACTGACATCTCAGAAATTGTTCTCGCATTTTGATCAAGCTCTCATATCATTGGTGTTTATTTACAGTTTATGGTTCTGCACACTGACTCCGTTTATCCATCCAATCCCCCAGCAAATAACCTTTAATTTTTTTCTCGTCTATTAAATGCAGCAGGCGATTGTTTCTGCTGAAGTCCATCACATACATTTAACTGAGCAATAACCTTCTTGATTTTTTCCGAGCAAAGACCATGACATATTGATTCTTTAGAAAAGCCAAAATTGTGTATTTTATTAACACAGAATTGATTGACATACTGTAATGGCACAATGATAACTCAGTAACCACAGTGAAGAAAAAAAGCACAGATACAGGAGGAAATAGTTCACAAAAATACACGCACATTCCCAAATAACACATGCCATACACATGACACAGGACCGTGTGACAAGACGGAACACTACAGTCCTTATTAAAAGCACACATCAGTACACCTGCTTAATCCTGTGATTTTTTTTGCACGCTATAAAACAACCGCGTATCATTTCCATACCCGCTGTGTCTTAATAACCTATTTTTGATTAGTACGTCGGTGGCGGGCTGTCATGTGGTTAATGTGTACCGGCCGCAGTTTGATCTGCACATGAAAGTTGTCATTCTCCCGCATGGCCGCAAATGTTTCAGCTGTGATCAAGCACGTCTGCGTCCACCTCTGGACGACAGAAGTTTGCTGCAAAGATCTACACACAGATTTGCATTAATCCGTGCTTCCTGATTACCATCCATATATCCATCCATCCATCTCCGCCCTCCCAGCAAAATCATTAAAAAAACAGTAGCACATTTATGAGAAAAAAGATGCAAATATACTGAAAATAACTGCCGATCTGTGAGAAATACATTTCACATTTACAAAAAATGTTACAAATTTTACAAAAAAGTCAAGAAAAACATTGCAAATTCATGAGAAAAAAGATGTTTTCAAGAAAAAGCTGACAAATTATGAGGAGAAAAAAGCTGTGAATTTATGAGAAAAAAGTTGCAAATTCCAAAGAAAAAGAGTCATAATTTTATGAGGAAAAAGTTGCATTATTATGGAAAAAAGCCACAAATTCAGAAGAAAAAAGTTGCAAATTTATGAAAAAAATTAGTAGATTTATGAGGAAAAGAGAATAACTTTGCTAATACGAGAAAAAAGCTGAAAATTTTCTGGGAAAAGTTACAAAATTATGAAAATAGTTGCAAATTTTAAAAAAAAAATCTAATTTGCAAGAAAAAAGTAACAAATTTAGAAGAAAAACATAGCAAATTTTCATGAAAAAAGGTAGCAAATTTATGGAAAAAATGATGCAACTTTAAAAAAAAATTGCAAAAGTTACAAGAAAAAAAGTCCCAAAATTATCAGAAAAAAGTTGCAAGTGTATGAGGAAAAAATAATGAAAATTTGTGAGGAAAAAAAGTTTAAAATTTTGCAAGAAGAAAGTAACAAATTTAAAAGAAAAATGTTGTAAATTCATAGAATAAATAGTAAATTTGAGAGAAAAAAATAAGCAAATTTATAAGAATAGTATGCAATTTTGCAATCGAAAGATAGCAAATTATGAGGAAAACATGCAACTTTATAAGAACGAAAGTTGAAAATCTATCGGAAAAAGGTGAAAATTTATGAGAAAGAAGCATTTTTTTTTAAAAAGTTGCACATTTACAAGAAAAAAATAATAAGTGTACTAGAAAAACAATGAAAATTCATACATATATATAGATTTTTTTTTTCAATTTTACAAGAAAAAAGCTGGAGCGAGAGATTGACGGACGGATTGGAGCAGCATCTGCAGTGATGCGGACGTTGTACCGGTCTGTTGTGGTGAAGAGGGAGCTGAGCTCTGAGGCAAAGCTGTCGATTTACCAGTCAATCTACGTTCCTACTCTCACCTATGGTCACCAGCTTTGGGTAACGACCGAAAGAACGAGATCGCCGATACAAGCGGCTGAAATGAGCTTTCTCTGTAGGATTGCTGGACTCACCCTCAGAGATAGGGTGAGGAGCTCAGTCATCTGGGAGAGGCTCAGAGTAGAACCGCCGCTCCTCCACACTGAAAGGAGTCAGTTGAGGTGGTATGGGCATCTGATTAGGATGCCTCCTGGACCCCTCCCACTTGAGGTGTTTCGGGCACGTCCCACTGTCCCACTGGGAGGAGACCCAGGACTTGCTGGAGAGACTATGTCTCCCAGCTGGTCTGGGAACACCGTGGTATCCTCTCTGAAGAGCTGGAGCAGGTGGCGGGGGAGAGGGAAGTCTGGGCTTCTCTGCTTGAACTGCTGCCGCCACGACCCGGACCTCCAGAAAAGTGGTAGAAGATGGATGGATGGAAGAAAAAAGCTGACAAATTATGAGTGGAAAAAACAGCAAATCTATGAGAAAAAAAAATTGAAAATTTACTCCAAAAAGTTGAAAATTTATGAGGAAAAAGGTAGCAAATTTACTTGGGAAAAAAGGTGCAAATTTATGAGAAAAACATTGCGATTTGCAGGAAAAAAGTAACAAATTTATGAGATTTTTTCATTTATGCCTATTGGTGCTTCAACTGCATTTTATTCAGTTACATGATATCCACCTTATTGCTGAGGGCGCTGCTGTAGACACGATTATCAGGGCAACTTCCAGTTTTGGCTGAAGGAGTGTTAAATCAGTCGTGGAGCAGTGGGGCATTTAAAAAAGCATTTTTAAAAGTTTTTGAAATTCATTTTAATTTATAGTTCACATACGTGTTTTGCAGCCAAGTGGCAGCTAATTTCAGCACTTGCAGTTTTTGTATTTTTGAATGTTTTTGCGTCGTTCTACTTGTTGGTGCCGTTGGTGGCGTGAGGCTCCTCGCAGACAAGCACAGCTAAGTCTGTGGCTTCAACAGCCGTGCGCAGATCATAAAACTAAAAAGGACTGTCGGTGTGATCGGTGGTACAGACACAAGAGCCCCAGGTATGTTTTGTATGAATGTCACAGATCTGACGTTTATGCGTCATATACGTCTCCAGACGCAAGGCTGCATGAAGCAAAATAATAAATAAAAAATAACAGTTTGCTTCCTAAGGCTTAACAATTTAAGAAAGATATCATATAGGGTTGGAACATATGGACTTGATATTAGCAGCTTCAGCATGCATTAATTTTTAAATTATCACAAAATATAGATGAATAAAATTTTGAACAATTGTCGGAAAAGGTCTGACCGTGTTAAGTTAAATAACAAGCATTCATGGCATGACAGCAGCGTGAGCATTTTAACTGGTGTCAGGACACTCCATCCCCTCGCCGCTCCGTCCCAAGTCACTCCGTCCCCAAATCACATCAAACCCTAGACATTCCGTACCCGCTTCCGCACCTGCGTAGTTAAATACTTACCAAACCAAAATGTTGTTGCTGTGGTTTATTTCTGATATCAAAATGTGATTCAAAACAGATAAAAGAATTAACAAGAACAAATACAACAACAAAAATTTCAGATCACCATATAAAATATTGAACAGCTCACTCGGCTGGTCCGTAGATTCTCCCGCAGGCCTTAAGCAGCTGGGAGGCTGTAGCCCATCTTCATACTGGTCCCAAAGATGGCTTTGGGCACTCTGGTATATGTTTTGCGTTGGTACCGTTTGTTTATTTCCACTAACTAATCTCATCTGTAGGGAAACTACTTGACTTTCTTTATGAAGAAGTGGCACAAGACTGCAAATGGAAAGCTGGATCTGCCTGCCCCGCCATTAATGCGTCGGTTAATTAAAATCAGCTGCTACTCTTATGCCACTGATTGCCATGACATTTTTGAGTTTAATTTCAGCCTTAATTAATTTAGCTTCTGTGTGGAATCACATTTTGATATTAATAAACCCCAACAACAACATTTTGGTTTGGTACGTATTTAATTACGCAGGTACAGAAGCAGGTATGGAACATGTAGGGGACGTTGCAATTTGGGTACAGAGTGACTTGGGAAGAGTGGCAAGGGTACGGAGTGTCCAGTAACCTTTTAATTAAAACAAGCAGCTGCAGCCATCTGTATTTACCCTGACTTTAAAACACCCAAGCACAGTATTGTGGTTCTTTGTGGCTCTGACTAGATTCTATGTCTGCTTTAAGGTAAATTTGATTATGTCCAACATCTTTTAACAGTATTGCGGTGGAGACATTGATACATCTCAGAGCTTTTATTTGTTCACAGCATTAGCATCTTAGCAGCGGAGCTAACTAACGGAGCTACTGTCTTTACACTTTAAGGTCCTCTTCCCATCCCTCCATAGTCTTGGGAAGTGGTATGATTATATTACTCTTTCTGAGGTGCAAACGGCCATGTTCCCACATTTTTGATGCCGAAGTCATTGTTTTTTAACGAGGAAAAGTGTCCCGTTTCCGTGACAACTCCACGTTCTAAACTAGCACCAGAAGTTGCGCACATAATTCACGCAAGGCATCATGGGGGCTAGGAATAAGGTGAATAGAAACATTTATAAAGATACTGGGTGGGACAATTCTCTCTTTTCCAGGTTGAGCAATCCATCCATCCATCGGTTCACCACGTAGACACGGTCATTGACTAAAACCCAGATGAAAGCCAGGGAAGGGCATTGGGTATACCAGAATAAGGAGGAGATAAAGAAGCAGATTGGAACGGCTCGAGAGGGAAAGCAATTTAATTTTCTCAAGCACCTCTTCCCTTTTTTTCTTTTGTTCCCTGCAAACAATATCTACCTTAAACACAGTTTGACAAGGTGTGGTGTGGCACTGTGTCATTATGAGCCTGACACCGGTCCTCGGGGATTCACGGTGTAATTAGCTAGCGTGGTGGCACAGACACCATCACGGAGCCTGATCTGCATTTTAGACACTGACGAGAGGTGGTGTGTGTGCGTGTGTGAGAAGGGGGTTGGGGGGGGGGGGGCTTCCTGCTTCAATTACCTGCCTGGAAAGAAATGACATTATCGGCTTTCAGAGTGGTATTATTTCTTTATGCCGGTGTTATATTTTATCTCTTTGAGGCCGGCCGGCCGGCTCCTTTTTTGGGGGGTAATTATTAGACAGAGGTGAAGGACTGATGGATGGAAAGATGGATAGCGGGGAGGAGGCAGGTTGAAGCTCCCGGAGAGACGGCGGCAGCAGTAGCACAGATGAAAGAACATTGGAAATCCATCAGTGCACTGTGCAGATGGGGGCTCAAATACATTCCAGTAACATCTGCGCGGGAATGAGCGCCATGTCAGACTCCACCAAGGATTCTGGCGGTTAATACTGCAGTACTTATGGGCAAACATTCATACGTGGCGTAACACGACTTGAGCACTGATAGCGCTGAGAAGCACAGGCCATGCTGTTGAAATTATGTCAAAAAATAACACAATGGAGACATAAGAGCTCATGCCTGGATTATATTTCATAACCAAGGTAACATCCCTAACCTTGTGTTGTTACCTAGGCAACAACAACTCCTATATTGGCTGTTTTTTGATCACACATCTTTCTTTACAGTGGATGTAATACGTCGCTGCTCATTTTCTGTTAAACACACGCTAAATGTGGCAAGTTTAAAATAATGAGACCGGCAGTATGAGAAGATGCTCAGCCGTCAGACTGCTGCCATTACTAAGCTTTAGACATTTTTCTTTTGACTTCTGATGAAGTTAGGGAAGGATCTGCCTACAGTTGAGGCTTCTCACACAGATAGTAATCTTCTCAGCCTGACTCAGATCCACCCCCCCCCCCAATTTTTGTAGAAATTTACATTTGTTTGACCTTTGTAAATTTAAAAAAAAAAAGATATCAGCTGAGACTGCTTCATTTTCTGGAACGATAAAAACAATGAAATGTTTACAGACTTTTTCCTTCAGTTTCAAACCTACTCACGTCTGCGTATTGCGTCCGTGCGTGCTATATGTTAAACCTATTAAATTCAGCTTGATTGTTCAGCCCAATTGTTAAAACCTCTTAACATTCCGGTGTCCCGGCTGTGGAACATTTTACATTGGCTGGAAATTGGGTGGAATGGTAAGGGGTTAAATCATATCCTCCCCTTCTAAAACAACTAACTGCCAAAACAGCACACGTACATCTGGCCTATGTCTCCCCAATGTACAACGTTTGCTTTGGCATTTGCATTGGCACATTGACAAGACAACGTGCAAACGACTTCTATAAGACGTATGTATGCTGTTGAGGTGGACAACGACTGTGATTAATGTCAAGCTTACTGCCAAGGAGATTTACTATTAAGCGTATTTCTGCTCACGTGCATGCCCTTTGGCCACCATAAAACCCGCCTTAAACAAGCCATCATGATCAGAGTTCGCCTTCGATTACACACCTCTGCGCATGAAAGGGACGGGATGGAGCTGGACTGGGTTACCCAAAACACACATTTGAAAAATTAGACCAGCCTCTCTGCATTTTTCGCCAAAATGGATGTGGACACACCCATAAATGCACGGTGCACCAAAGTCAATTCATTATTTAATAGTCATAGCTCAGTGCCCCTATGTTTGGTCCGAATGTCCAAACCTTTCTGAAAATCACTTACACGCTCTAAACAATGTGGGGTTTGCATATTCTCTTCATATTTAAAATGGATGCTCAGGTTTCCTCCCACAGTCCATGGCACACACGCTAGGTTAACTGCCGCTAACTGGGGATTCCAAATTGCCTGCAGGAGTGTTTGGGCTCCCGAAATCTAAACACGATGAAGCAGCTATGAGAACAAATTACTTCAGATGACACCCATGTTTGTTTATTACTTGCTTTCCTGGTTTTCTTCTCTGACAACACCCCACGGCTCATTTCTGACAGCTGACACTGAAGCTTCAGATGTGTAGAAATAGATCAAAAGAAGCTCCAAACTGAAGCCTTTTTTGCACCTCCTCTAACAGAAAAACAACAACAAAAAAAGAATGGCACGTCTTCTCAGTATGTTTCCACATCTATGTGTGACATGCCCACTCCATCCTGTGACTTGCCATCAGTAAAGTGCACACACACTGCTCGCGTATTTGCTAATCCAGTCATCCCAATGCTACGAAAGGGAACAAAAGCCACAAGACAGAAAATATTTCATTTTGATGAGTCTGACTTTGTATGCTTCCAGTGTTTTTGTTTTTGTGTGTGGAAATGTTCTCCCAGAAGCAACCGAGCTTGACATCAGAATTCAATTTAGTGAACAAGGGTGGAAAAAAAGGAGTGATTCTCCTCTTTTACTGCATCATTTTTCAATGTGCCGAAAAAACAGTTGGATTCTGCCATTAGATTCTCCTGACCTGCATGATGCAACTTCAAGACTTCCTTAAATCGCTGGAGCCCGTTGATGAATTCTAAAACGCAGCTTGGGAAAAAACTTCTTCCTTCCAATTTTATGTTTGTGGAAGGAAATTAGCATTGACCAAACAGCAATTTTTCAACCCTGGAGATTCAGAAGTCAAAGATAATGTTTGCTCTGTGGTTTCCAGTTGAATGTACTTCTTTTTTTCTCCGACTCACATAGCACACATCTTCTGCTGCTGCCAGATCAGTGTTTGAACCACTTGGGGCTACGGCAGGTCTGGAGAACTGGCAAATGGTTACCAGTCAGTCTATCACAGAGCCAACCCAATAAGATCAACAACACTCTGACATGTCTGTTTTTATTCTTGCTCCTACAGTCCAAATACATCTGAATTGGGGAAGTAAGCCCACCAGGACAGGCACGAGAACAAGGTGATCAGAAATCTGTGCCATCCCTTCTGGGGGTGAAGGAAGAAAAGAATGTAGGCCAGCTTTTTGTGTTTATTCATTATTTACTGTATTTGGGCTAAAAGGGCTTCAGGATGAGTGCACTCCGTTTCAGATCGAGTTCATCTAGGGAAACTTTTTAATTTCATTTCTTAATTGGTCCAAAAAAAATGCAAATAATTTGTCAAATTATTTGCAATTTTTTTGGACCAATTAAGAAGTGAAATTAGAAAACCTGACCCAACATGAGCATAATAACTCAAGTCAGAGACTGGGGATTCATTATTATTATCATTATTATTATTATTGGGTTTTTTTGAAAAAAGGAAAGGAAAGGAAAGGGATGCATCAACCAGAGCTTCACCTTGCAGAACATCATCGAACAGTGCACAGAATGGCAGAGACAACTTTACATCAACTTTGTGGACTTTGAGAAAACCTTTGATAGCATCCACCATGGCAGCCTTTGGCGAATACTCTACGCTTATGGAAGACCAGACCAGATTGTCAGTGTCATCAGGAGCTTCTATGACACCTTCACCTGCAGAGTGGGGCACCGTGGCACCAGCTTTGAAGTGAAGACTGGTGTGAGACAAGGATGTGTAATGTTGGCGTTATTCTTCAACATCACCATCGACTTGAGTGTTGAGAAGAACAACGGAAGACCATGCAAGGGGCATCAGATGCACACTCTTCTCAAACTTTGAAGATCTTGATTTTGCAGATGATCTAGCCTTGGTCTCAAATACACATTGTCATACGCAAGAGAAAACGTCTTGACTCAGCAAGTTTACGCAGCAAGTGGGCTTGAAGATCAGCCAGAAGAAAATTGAAGTAATGACACTGATCCTTCCCAACCCTGAACCAATACATGTCAATGGAGAGAACTTACCAACCACAGAAGAATTCACCTACCTCAGCAGCACTGGCAGACACAATGGAGAAACAGGCAGTAACATTAAATCCTGTCTCAGAAAGGCTAGAAACACCTTCAGAATGCTGAAGAGTGTGTGTAAGTCATCCCACCACAGCACCAAGACCACGCTGAGACTGTGCCAGCGCTATGTGTTGTCCACACTACTCTACGGCTCAGAATGCTGGAGGATGACAGAGTGCGACATCAACAAATTATCCCCATTCCACACTAAGAACCTCAGAAGAATTCTACGCATTCATTGGCCAGATACCATCTCCAAACGGCATCTGCTTGAAAGGTGTAACCAGGGAAGCATAGACAACATCATGGAGATGGATCAGTCACGTCATGAGAAGAGAACAGGGAAGCATCATCCAAACAGTCCTACACTTGACGCCCGAAGGGAAAGGCAAAAGGAGGCAGCCCAAGAACACCTGGCGACGGACTGTGGAGAACGAGCTCAAGATTATGAACCTCACCTGGGGGATGGTGCAATGGCTAGCCCAGGACAGGCAAGAGTGGAGATTCTTCGGTGTCGCCCTACATGCCAGAAGGCATAACAGGCATGAGTGAGTGAGATTATTTAAAAAAAAATCCTTTATTTCCAAATCGCTCAGTCTGAACTGTTGGAATGGCTGCTCACACCTTTTCTGAAGCAGGAATGAGTCACCTGCTCCCAGACTCTTTTGGCCTCTGAAGAAGGCCAGTGTTCAACCCTCGGCGGGCAAGGTCACATTCATGTGCTTTTGGGACCAGCATGGAGTATTGATGATGGATTTCCTGGCAAAGGGTACCACAATTACTGGGACTTACTACACTTCAGTGCTGCAGAAACTGCAGAAGGCCATCAAAACCGAGAGGTGAAACACACTCACTAAAGGGGTCCGCCTCCTGCTAGACAACGCCCCAGTTCACTGCTCACATGTTGCCCAAACGAAAGCATGTTCCTGTGGCTATGAAATCCTTCCTCCCCCCCATACTCCCCCGACCTCACACCATCTGACTTCCACCTCTTTCCAACCAAGAAGCTACTTTTGAAGGGCAAGCACTTCCAAGACAATGAAACGCTGACTTCCGAGGTCAAGCCACCTCTTCTGACGCAACCCACAGACTTCTACAGGTGAGGTCTCCACAGCTGCATAAAGCTATGGGAGAAGTGTGTGGCCCATGACTGTGTCTATGTAGAGAAAGACTGACAACTGTGCCACGTTCGGTTCCTCTCAGTCCATGGGAAATGAGCCAGGGGAAATCATTAATGAGCAGTCCTTTTGACAGGAAGTGTCCACCTCTCTGCACCCATTACAACCAGCAAATGCACTGAAGATTTGAGCTGGTATTTATTTGGTTAACTAAGCCGTAACATGCTGTAGCTACATGACCTTTGTTGCATTTTTAATCGAACACTGATTTGAGGTTAGATAGATTTGAAGCATTAGGGAGGATTCCCCTTTATAGACTCGTATTAAACGTAATCAGGTCAAGCAGAGCTGAAAAGTAGAGTGAAGCACAGCTATAAAACCGACGAGGCATTTCATAAAAGGGCTCGACCTCCATTTCGACCTCAAACGCGGCAGCTGTTCTTCATCACCACTGCTGATTTTGTTTCGTGAATCTGCTCTGCAGCTTATTTCAGCTTTGTGTATTTAAAAAAAAACACATGGGGGCCAAGGTTGTGAATGGTCTGCGTACAGTGTATGTGCTGCGTAGGTGGGGAGCGACCCGCGTCCGTCTGTGTGTGTGTTCATACCTGTTTGCGTGCAACTTGAGTGTTTTTGCGCGCGCCCGCTTGTGTGTGGGAGGGACGGAGGAAGGGAGGGTGACTCACGCAGCAGGTGAATCACTCCAGGCTGACACAGTCACATACGCATGGGTAGCAGGGTGTCAAGGCTAGCCCGCCCACAAGATATCACATAACTCCTGCACCCGATTTAGCCCAGTTAACCTTCCACACACATGAGGGCACCCATTCACGCACCCGTGACACTCGGCGCCTCTCTGCACGGCCGTACTGAAGAAGACCGTGGGTCAACAGTCGGACCAAAGTGGAGGTTTGTCACGCCGCGGCTCAGATTTGATCGCCAATCGGGGGCCGAGTTATTGAGTGCTGCGTGGACATGTGTATGGATGAATGTGTGCGTTTTTTTATGCAGATGATAGGTCACCTGTGTGTCGGCTGTGTCTACGTGCACGCGCAAGCCTCCAGTTTGTTCAAAATGTCATAAAAGGTCAGCTGTAGCCCAGGCCCAAGATTGGGCTCAGACGGCAAACGGTGACATGTGCTCGGACGCCGCTGAATTTATGAAACGCAGACGGCACCTGCATGAATATGTATGCAGCCCGCTCATTAATATGCCACAGACAGAGGCATAAATCAAGGCGGCAACAGGGGGCACTTTTCTTGTAAATTTGAAACTTTTTAAAAAAAATTTTAAATCTACAACTATTTTCTTGTAAATTTGCTTCTTTTTTTATTGTAAAGCTGCAGTTTTTTCTCATAAATATGCAACTTTTTCCTTTAATTTTGCAACCTTTTTCTTGTAAATCTGCAACTTTTTTGTCATACGTTTAAATTTTTTTGCTCATAAATCTGCAACCTGTAAATTTGCAACTTCTCTCTATTACTTTTGCAACGTTTTATCTTGTAAATTTGCAACTTTTTTTTTATACAATTAAAACTATTTTGTCATAAATTGCAGTTTTTTATTTGTAAATTTGCAACTTTTTTCTTTTAAATGTGCAACTTTTTTCTTGCACTGTACATCTGAAAAATTTTTCTCATAAATGTACAACTTTTTTCACTTTTAAATCTTCAATTTTCTATTCACATATTTTCCATTTTTTCTTGTAAATTTGCAGCTTTTTTTTAAATCCAGAACTCTTTCTTGTAAATGTGCAACATTTTCCTCATGAATTTATTTTTTTCATAAAATCATAACTTTTGTCATAAATCTTCAACTTTTTTCTTGTAAACTTGAGACTTTTTTTCTTCTAAATGTACAACATTCATTTGGATGCCGTGTAATTTCTGTGTAACTGATTAAATCTTTGCTCATCTTGATAATGGCTCAAGTTTTCATAATGTTTTGTTCTTAAAGGGGTCATTAACAGAAAAATGGTGTGTTTGTAGGTTTCAACTGTCTGAAATGAGTCCACTGGTCACCTAATTATGCAAAAATTTTCAAAGCAGTCAATTCTCCTAAAAAAAACAAAACAAAAAAAAAACAGCCTTTATCTCGTTTTTCTCTCCCAGAAACACCAGAAATGTTTTTTACTTTTTTGTGGAATTCTTATGCGTCATGTCTAGAAAAAGCCAGCCCACTGAGACCAGCCCACTGCTCTATTATTGGCCCGCCTAGCTGTCTGTCATGTAGATGGAAGTAGTGCTAAAGGTAGCTAATTTCTTCAGATCTCAGTCACCCTAATAACCATCCCTGTTACCACCTGGTTCACTGGGCCACAGTCCACAATGTGCCTCAGGTCTCTCCGGCCCATCTTCCGGTGGTTTTAGCGTGGTTCCACGGTGGGTCCCCACGCTAGCATGCCAGTCATGGGGAGCTGAGAGCCAGCTGCTTGTGCCGGCACCCTTGGCACAGTGCAGGCAGTTGCCGCGACCCGGAGATGCTGCCTGGAGCTGCTGGCTCTCAGCTCCCCCACCATCTTCCGGGCATACTCTTGTCGGTAAAATGACATGATTGGCCTGTCTTTCTCACACTTCTTTATCTGCTTGCTTCACACGCTACACTGCAGAGTTTAGGTTACACCCTATAATTCACTCGCTGAAACCAGTCAGAATCAGTTCTGCACACAGCCGAACTGTCACATATGCGGAAATGTACTGATACACTGAGGAAAAACCCCTCCCTCTTGCATGAGGGAGTGGTTAAGCTTTATAAAAACTATAGGGCCCACTTTTTTAGCAGCATTCTCTTGGGGAATTGCCTAAAGAGTTGTGTTCCAGAGCTGCTTGTATCCATATCTCAGTTTCAGTAAAATAAGTGAAAGCATACTTCATCTCTCAGTCTGGTTATTTGGCCTTTGTATAAAATAACTGGGGGTTAAGGTATTTTAGACTCAACACTCTCATGGGTAGCGTGGGAGAGCCGCTTTGTGACGGGGCAGAACCCTGGCTGGCCATGGGAGAGGAGCGGAGTACTGCGGAGCGAGACATTGCCCTTTGAGATCCCGTGGCTCGGCCAGCGGCCTTGGGTTGCAGCAATCAGTGGATCACCCGCCGCTGGCGATTTGTTATGGCATCTCAGGGGGCTGTTGGGGGTTGGCCCTGATGACGCAAGATGCACAAACGACTGTGGATCGGTGAACCAGCACTGCTCATCCAAGGTAGATGAAGGCTAGATGTTTCTCAGCTAATGGCTAACTGACACAAAAGGGAGGGTGGAGTTGAACAGCTGAAGAATGTTTCTTTAAAGTGACAGGCTTTAGATCAGAGCGTTTCAAGAAAGCCAAGAAAAATAAAAAACAAATTTGCTTCAATAATTAAAAAGTTAAAGAAAATGTGAACAAAATGTGTCACAAACACTTCATTAAGACATGTGTGAGCTGTTGAAATGTGGAAAAAGTGCAGTCAATGACCCCTTTAAGGGTTTGAACTCTTCTCTATTACAAATACAGAAGCCACTAAACACAATCTTTCATAGGGCCCAAACTACAAAAACACCCATAGTGTCACCCTCAATCTTTACTCTTGAGAAAATGTTGTTATATTGTCCCCATCCAACCATCGATGTTCGCTATGAATGATGTCACGTTGTCACCTGAGCACTGAGGACGTGGAGGAAAGTTATGAAATGTGTGTCCATTTTTGAAATACCAATTAACATCAGCTGACCTTAAAAAATGGGGCTGGAAGAAAAAATAAAGAGACTGGATTAAAACGCTAAAAACGTTGGGCTGAAGTACAAACAGTTTGCAAAACAATTTCCATGCTTTATTACAGTGGACCCATTGTGCTCATTCCAGCTCCATGTTCGATATTATTGGATTCGGCTACGGTGGCCTTGTATGAATCACGGGTCAAAATAATCATTATCCCTGCTTTGCTCGACCATCACTTCATCTTATGTCTGAAACAAACCACTGAGGCTCCTCTTTACTTTCCTTTGAGCAAATTTGATTGTCCCTCACCAGAAAAACGTTCAGTGACGCTGGGACACCCTGTCAGCATCACTGCATCACCTCGTACAGGCACTAGAATAGAAGAAACAACTGTCTGAAATCAAGTGGTTAGAGCCATCTGCAGCCTGAGTCGCATCATAAGGACTCCTCACCAACACTGACCTTATCAAGTGAGAGAAAACAGCTGAACAAAAGAGTCAATTGAAATATGGTAGAAGAAACAAAAAGCAAATACATGTTTCTGAGACTTCAGCAATAAGCCTGAGCTTTGGGTGTCAGTGAAGCAGTAAGAAAAAAGTAGAATTCCACTGTGGCTTCACATTAATTGTACTGAATACTGAAAAGGTATTTGTATGGTTGAAGGAAGGTTCTTCCCCACTCCAGACAGTTTAAAAGGGACCAAAGTGCAATTATATTCTCAGTGGAGGGCTGGCCTGGATGCTAGTTGAGGGCTCTGAACATTCAGGAGCAATCGAGAGTGAATTTCCAAATATTCTGTTCAGTCTTCCCCCGGTGAACTGCATCACCATCACTGTTCTTGAGAAATGTGACTTTTCTGAAGTCTGCAACTTTTTTCTAACAATGTTTTCCTCATTTGCAGCCTGTCGTGTAAATTTGAGCTCTTGTGTAAATCTACAGGGGTGTGAAAAAGTGTTTGTCCCCTTCCTGATTTCTCATTTTTTGCATGTTTGTCACACAAATGTTTCAGATCATCAAACAAATTTAAATATTAGACAAAGATGACACAAGTAAATACAAAATGCAGTTTGTAAATGAAGGTGTTTATTATTAAGGGGGAAAAAAAATCCAAACCTACATGGCCCTGTGTGAAAAAGTGATTTCCCCCTAAACCTAATAACTGTTTGGGCCACCCTTAGTAGCATTCTCCTTCAGGATTTTTTGGTAGACAGCAGAATTCATGGTTCCATTTACCACAGCAAGTCCTCCAGGTCTTGAAGCAGCAAAACAGCCCCAGACAATCACACTACCACCATCATATTTTACTGTTGGTATGATGTTCCTTTTCTGAAATGTTGTGTTACTTTTATGCTGGATGTAATGGGACACACACACACCTTCCAAAAAGTTCATCTTTTGTCTCGTCAGTTCACAGAGTATTTTCCCAAAAGTCTTGGGGATCATCAAGATATTTTCTGGCAAAACTGAGACAAGCCTTTATGTTCTTTTTGCTCAGCAGTGGTTTTTGCCTTGGAACTCTGCCATGTAGGCCACTTTTGCTCAGTCTCTCTCTTATGGTGGAGTCATGAACATTAACCTTAACTAAGGCGAGTGAGGCCTGCAGTTCTTTGGATGTTGTTGTGGGGTCTTTTGTGACCTCTTGGATGAGTCGTCACTACGCTCTTGGGGTAATTTTGGTCAGCTGGCCACCCCTGGGAAGGTTCACCACTGTTCCATGTTTTCGCCATTTGTGGATAATGGCTCTCACTGTGGTTTGCTGGAGTCCCAAAGCTTTAGAAATGGCTTTATAACCTTTTCCAGACTGACAGATCTCACTTACTTTGTTTCTCATTTGTTCCTGAATTTCTTTGAATCACAGCATGATGTCTAGCTTTTGAGGATCTTTTGATCTACTTCACTTTGTCAGGGAGGTCCTACTTAAGTGATTTCTTGATTGAGAACAGGTGTGGCAGTAATCAGGCCTGGGTGTGGCTAGAGAAATTGAACTCAGCTTCCAAAGATGTGATAAACCACCGTTAATTTATGTTTTAACAGGGGCAATCACTTTTTCACAGAGGGTCATGTAGGTTTGGATTTTTTTTTTAACCCTTAATAATAAACACCTTCATTTAAAAACTGCATTTTGTGTTTACTTGTGTTATCTTTGTCTACTATTTAAATTAGTTTGATGATCTGAAACATTTAAGTGTGACAAACATACAAAAAAAAAGAGAAATCAGGAAGGGAGCAAACACTTTTTCACACCACGGCACATTACTGTTAAAGACGCACTCTGGTGGCTATAAACCCCCTATAAAAACAAATCTACATTGTCTAAAATGGTATATTTTGCCCCGTTTTCTACAAACAGAACCTTTCAGTTTCGTGTCAAAATCTTTTCACTCCCTAAATGCCAGAATCGGTGACTAGGCCCAGAACACATACCACAAGGCTAATAGTGGCTCATGCTACATTATCAGAATAAATCTTATGATAAAAAGACTTAATGGTTGAAGGACATGCCAGGTTGTATGCATGACGGCCCAGGATAATGACTGAAATGACAATGGTCCTTAAAAGCACTTTAATGGTAAAACCCATCTTAATTTGGGTCAAGTTTTCAAAGCAGCAGCGTAAAAATGCTAACTGGCTGGAGGCTAACTTCAGTTAGGCCAGAGAGTCCTGACTGGTTCAACACTACTCACGTGCCAGTGACTGTAAATATCTATGTCACCAAAAACGCTTCATCTAAATTCACCTTTTTTGAGGGGGCGAGGCTTAAGTGAAACTTTATAGCAAAAAAAAACAAAAAACGTTTTTGCTTACATGTACGGGTATTTTCACTTTATATGATGCAAAATTCTTTTCTATGTCTTGAAATTCTCTGAATTTTGAACAATGATGGTGTAACATTCAATTTACATGTACTTACCGTTATATAAAGGTAAATACATGCACAGTGCTAAGTAAGTACTAAGTAAGTACAGGTTTTTACTTAGCACCTGATCGAGAGAAACGGATGTCATTTTCAGATTCAGCAGTGCAAAATAGTCTTAAATCAGTTGAAAAAACACAGACAACTTACAAAAAAATATTTTTGTAACCCTGTGTTATTAATAAATGTTGCAAATACAAACTTACCTATTCAGGTACCAGAGTAATAAACAAGCAGTTGAATTTTCAGTCCACTAGATGGTGCTAAATGCTCACTGTCTGGTTACATCAGCACACCAAAGCGGAGTCTCCTGAGAGCTAGACAAGAGTTCAAAGATCAGGATGAGAAATCGCAATACAGTGATCCCTCGCTACTTCGCACTTCACCTTTCGCGCCCTCAGTGCATCGCGGATTTTTCAGAAATACTCATCAAAAATTCAAAATTGAGAAAAAATGGGCGGGCGCTAGCAGAAGGCAGGGAGACTACATTAGAACATCAGGTATCAACACGGAGAGCCGCACAACTCAAAATCCACCTCTCTGACCACCGCTCCACTCCTCTCCGCCCACCTCTTCACTGCTCGGGAATCTCGCAAGCTGATTGGCCGCGACGTTTTACCTCGCAAGCTGATTGGCCGAGACGTTTTACCCAGCTTCTCCCCCTGCCGCGCGCCCATACCCAGCGAAGGAAGACCGCATTCATTGTTCTTTATCGCTAGTCTCGCCGCGTGGAACTTTTCGCTGTTCTCTTGTGCCTTTTTGTGTGAAATAGTCTTCCCGTCGAGCCACTACGCCGCCTCCTGCAGCTGCCCTCGACGATCCTGCGCCTCTAGCACCTGACGATGAGGCGTCACCTGAGGAGCAGTAAAGCTCTCATTAACCTGTGCAGTAAATCATCTTCATCTTGAGTTATGTATCTTGTTATAAAAATAAGAGTTCTAAAAACATATTTATGTACACTTTATTTACATCTACGTATGTATGTACACTTACACACACACACACACACACGTATCATATGAGAGAGAGAGTGAGAGAATGAACGTACGTGTTATTTATGGGTGACGTCATTAGGGGTGACGCTATTTCGCGGTTTTTCACTTTTCGCGGTCGGTTCTGGAACCCATTAACCGCGATAAGTGAGGGATCACTGTATATGATATCACAATACTCAGTGTATCACGCAATTGTGATAATATTGGATCGCAGCCCAAGAATCGTGATAATAACGTATTGTGGGGCCTCTGGTGATTCCCACCCATATTACCTGTAAATATAGCTGTGGTGTCAAAGTCATCATGCTACCCTCGCAGTAATGAAACACTTTCCTTAACAGTGACAATGTTTTTGATCGCAACATGAAATCAGCAGGGAAGAATTAAAAACAAACGGAACTTTCGAAACCTGGGTACTGTGTCTTGTCAAAAAGTCTATGGCATGACTCAAGATACAACTGATTTCACCTTCGACTCCTTATTCAATGCTCGCCTTCAGTACCTCATTTTTGACGTATTGAAGGCTTTAAATGGAACCATGGTTGCAGAACATAAGCATATTTGTCCACTTCCATGTTAATGAGTACATAACATCACTACTATGCACAATTAAGGAATGTTCATTATTGAAGGTTGCTACAACACTGTAATATATATATATATATATATATATATATATATATATACTGTATATATATATATATATATATACACAGTATATATATATATATATATATACACACACTACCGTTCAAAAGTTTGGGGTCACTTAGAAATTTCCTTATTTTTGAAAGAAAAGCACTTTTTTTCAATGAAGATAACTTTAATCAGAAATACACTCTATACATTGCTAATGTGGTAAATGACTATTATAGCTGCAAATGTCTGGTTTTTGGTGCAATATCTACATAGGTATATAGAGGCCCATTTCCAGCAACTATCACTCCAGTGTTCTAATGGTACAATGTGTTTGCTCATTGCGTCAGAAGGCTAATGGATGATTAGAAAACCCTTGTGCAATCATGTTAGGTCTGCAATGCTGTAATTGCTGCAAATGGAGGATTCTTTGGCAAAAGCAAAGTTTGAAGGAAAAACTTATTATTTCAAATACAAATCATTATTTCTAACCTTGTCAATGTCTTGACTATATTTTCTATTCATTTTACAACTCATGGTGGTAAATGAGTGTGACTTTTCATGGAAAACACAAAATAATTGTCTGGGTGACCCCAAACTTTTGAACGGTAGTGTATATATATATACTGTATATATATATATATATATAAATATATAATATATATATATATTTTGACGAAAAATTTAAAGATGCACTCCGGTGGATATAAATCCCCTATAAAAACAAATCTACATTATCTAAAATGGTATCTTAAGCCTTTTTTTCGACAAAGAAAACCTTTTATTGTCTTACAGTTTCATGTCAAAATCTTTTCACTTCTCCCTCCTCTCGCAAACACAAGGATGGGTGATTACTAGGCCCAACCACATACCACAAGGCTAACAGTGGCTAGAACTACATTATCAGAATAAATCCTGTGATAAAAAGACTTACCAGTTGAAGGACAGGCCCAGCTGTATGCACGGTGGCCCAGAATAATGACTGAAGTGCCCTGGTCCTTAACCTCTTGCACTCCGGGATACCTCGGGCGGTCACGTCTCTGCATCCTAGTGCGTCTCAGCGCGCACTGTGCGTCTCAGTGCGCAATGAAAAAAAAAAAGCTGCATTTCCGTTCTTCCAGTACAGACACAGCCGCAAACAGAAAGCCAGAGGAGTGTTTTGATTGGTTTAGATTTGATTGACGTCTCATTTGACTAATAAGAGCCTTGAATTGGGTTTCTGAAACCTTGAAGAGCCAATGACTGAAAACCTAGCAAGAAGGACCTGCCTACCAACGACCACAAATACAACGAGCCAATTGAAGCAGAGAAGTTCGACGATTGAAACGCGTGCGTCCCATGTGTAAAATCTGTTTTGTGTAAGCCTCTGGGTGACACACATTGAGACCTGTGTGTAACGGTAGCATTTGCCAGTCTTTTTTTATTACTACTGTTCTTATTTGTTTTGAAAAATCGTTCGCCAAAACCACAATCATGGAAGCGCAAAACCGCAATAATGGAATCATGGTTTGACCGGGTCGGATGACCAGAACCACGAGTCTGTAACAAGCGGACCAGCTTCATGTTCGTCTGACAATGAGGAACAGATGTTCGCCAACGACACTGCTGTTGTGGACAGGTAAGTGTTATAAGCTAAACTATTCTTTATCACTGAAAATAGTAATAAAAATGACTTTTGACTGATCGGTAATTACAGCGGTGCGTCATGGCCACATGACAGACCGTTGACGGACCGTTTTTTGTGCGCCGAGCTCCACTGTAGCGGGGGGGGGGGGGAGTTGTTATTTACGTTATTCACATTTTTTACGTGGCATGCTTCTTTGTGTGTGGGGGGCTTGTTTGTTCATTCATTCATTCATGAATGAATAAACACCCCCCACCCCACACACATACACACAGCCCTGAGTGTCACCTTTCATTAGAGCCCAAGATGGAGCTTCTATGTTGAAGCATTCAAAAGTTATAGATGTTTCTCCAAACTGTGCCATTTGGCACAATTCGGCACAGTTCAAAAACGCCTGGGAACAACCTGAGAAAAAAGCTGTGTAATATAGTCATTTTTTGTGGTATTGTTACAAAATTTTGACCTCAGCTTGATAACACTTGGTTCTACATTTCTGTTGCATTTTCCAGCCCGTATCTGACAGCTGTGTGTTATTTGCAAGCATTTGTATCTAAAAAAAAACACCCAGGTGAACTTTATTTTCTTCAGATTCAGTATGTTTAGATGACTGTTACTCAGTGGCAGGAGCACTTAGAGAGATTATGACTGTTTTGCCAAAAAATTCAAAGTGTTTTCTTTTAAATGCGACCAACCCCATGAAGATGCTGCAAAGGGTTGAAGAACAGCTTCTGATTTACTTTGGGTATGTTATTTTTAGCCGTTTTTAGGGAAACTGACCAGAGTGCAAGGGGTTAAAAGCAGTTTAACCATCTTAACCCTTTAACTCCCCAGATTAAATGGACAGGTCACGCGCTCCCAGTGGCACAGTGCAGCAACTGCACGTGTCAACTTATTGACATCCCCCAGCTATACTGAGAATTTGTACTAATCTCTATTGATCTGACAATTTAGAAGGTGGCAGACACACGCCAAAGGAATTATGGCTGGCATGGAATATAGCAAAGAAGGAGAAATCCTCATTATTATTCTTCCTTTTTCCGCTTTGAGCTCACACACCACTGTGGTCATTGGTGTGTGCGTGTGGTGAGTTTGGTGATGACCAAACACCACGTGTTTGGTCATCACGACAGCGATGATGACGGAAACTGCATAAAACAGAAAAAATAGCCAAGTAACACAAATGAAATTCACGTGGGATAATCATATGAGTTTGTAGATGTGGTATATGGGTATAAATTACTAGGTAAATGTGTCACATCGAGGTCGGTGTAACAAAACACTGAGCTCCCATTCCCAAGATAGTGGCGCCTACGGGTGGCATGGATTCCCAGAGGAATAATGCACCAAACAGAATAAATAGCCACGTAATACAAACAAAATTCACGTGGGGTAATCATTAGAGTTTGTAGATGTGGTACACGGTGTAAATGGCTGAGTAAACACAAACATCGGCTATGATGGACGAAAACGGCCCGGTCACATGGGCGGGCGAGCCCCCCTCCCGGTAACAGGTAAGAGAGAAATATGTTTTTTGGGTTTTTTTTTTACATTTTATTGATTTTCTGGTTCATATACTTTGAAGATTAGATAAAAGCATACCCCTGTAGACAAATCTGCATCAAAAAAATGGACCATTCTTTATGTAAATGTGTCCAAAGTCCACTTTTGACTGAGCTATGTAATTTATATAGCTGCCGTGACATTATGCAAATCAGATGCATAAATTTATTCCTATCTGAAACTTTGGATCATATTCTGCATCTTTCTAATTGAAAGTGAGCCATTATCTCTTGTAACTTTCAAGTTATAGCCTCGGAAATCTGAACTATTTTATTGACAAAATTTTTTACCACTCTTGACCACTAGGGGGGGGCCTTGAGTTGCCTTGCATTTCCCCAGGCACCATATGGCGAATTTGGCAGTTAAAGGGTTAATTTAATTTGAGACAAGTTTTCAAAACAGTTTGTTAAAAAATGCTAACCAGCCTGGAGGACAACGTCAGTTAGGCCAAAGTGTCCTGATTGGCTCAACACTACACATGTGCCAGCACCACAAATAGCTACGTCACCAAAAACGCTTCATCTCAACTCACATTTTTGCAGGGAGCGGGGCTTAAGTGAAACTTTACAGCAAAAAAAAAAAAACTGATATGAGACATTTGAGTCATTTTGCTCTTGATACGTCTTATAAGTCATAAAAACATGTTACAGACATGTAAACAAGAAAAAAAAATTGATTGTTGGCAAAAACTATTGTACTTTTTTTAACTTCTTGCACTGTGTATATCATGGTTTTGCCCTATTGTATTATTTATTATTGCTCTGAGTGCTGCTATCCAATCACTGCTGCACTACTGTAAATTTCCCTGTTGTGGGACTAATTAAGGATTCTTATCAACAGTGTGAGTGATTACTCTTCACTGACCAATCACGTGTACCTCCCTGTAAATTGACCTGCCAGCTAAAACACTGTTTAAAAAAAATCCATCCAGGGACGTTTTGTTGCTTGTTATCCTTTCCAATAAAAGAAATCATTAGAAACTGGAAATCAATGATGCTGTGAACAAAACCACAAAACAAACTCGCCGACTCTCATGATCGCTCACTCTAATTTGTTATTATTAACAAGAGACAAATGTCAGCAGGGAATTGACAGTGTGCTTGTTCCCTGCATCATGGGCTCAACTCTTTCAATTTAAAACACCGATTGTTTTATTCTGAGGGAATTATTCATGTAAACAAACCAATCACAGCCTTTAAAGGTACATGGGTGCTTTGGTTTTCTTCCCTCTCCCGAGCACTCAATTGCGTCAGGCCCCTGGGGCTCCTTCAATCACAGCGAGAGAGAATAAAATGTCTTCGGCGAAATAAATCAGAGGCGGGGGCGACAGTTTTTCAGCAACCCGGTGCCATGGAATGGTCGTGGCATAGACATTTAAGTAAGGATCCCATCTGGAAGAATAACACACGGAAGACGGAGAGGGGCATGGTCACAACAGAGCGGCTCGAGCCGTAAAATGGAAGGGGATGCCGAGATCATGCAAGAAGGGGAGAGATTTAAAGGAGATCAGGGTGTGTGTGCCGCTTTGTTTTGGCTATGAAATATTCACAAAGTGTATAAATGATTGAGCGGAGGGCGGGAGAGACTTCGCATTAACCCTCATCTGTATTCACCTTCAGCGTCCAGGAGAACGCGGGAGAGATGAGCGTAGGAAGGACAGCGGGGTGGAGGTCAGAGTCAAATCCCGTTCTGCGTTCCGCCACCACACATGGAGCGTCTCTGCTGATGGGCGATGATTGGAGCCCTTTTCAAGCTAGAGTGGAGCTAAGAAGATGAACACTTCCAGATGAGTGATAGTAACAATACCCAGCATTAAAATGCAGAGGGAACCCGTGAAAATCGGGGCGAAAATCTGGCAATCAGGCGGCTGGTTTACCAACAAGTGCTCTCTCTGACTTTCATTAAGATAATTTCCACACTTCAACAGCCTCAGCTTTCCCCTATTCTTCCTTTTTATCAACTACCAGAAGCACATTTCTACTTTTTAATCTCCTGTATCAGATAATTGCGCCGGGTCCCGTGAATTCATTTAATCTGTAACTGCTGCCTCTGGAGCGCCGTGTGAAAACCCCGCACTCTGCTAGGTGTGGGCCTATGTGGTTCATTGTTGCCGTAACAACACTGATTGAAAAGAATCAAATTTAATGCAATCAATCCCCTTGAGAAATCAGAAGGTACAAATTGTGAATTTTAAGTGTGAGGAGAGACAGAGAGAGAGGGATTGGGGTAGAGGACTGTTCAGTGAGGAGAGAATGCTGAATACTGGCGGCGGTGATGATGTTCCTGAAGAGCTTTCAACAAAGGAAAAAGGTTATGGCCATGAATATGTAATGATGCAGATAAAAAAGATAAAAGAGCAGTGACAAAGGGGCGATATGAGCAAAGTGCTCTGATGACAGTTTTAATAACCACCAACTGTCTCTCATACACGGGGTGAGACTGGACATCCTGGCAGAGAAGCACATCTGTCGCAAGGTCTGTGGTGGACTTTTGCCAGTAGGTGCATCGTGACATGCACTAGACAAAGAGCAGAGACAAACAAACCTATCATCTGGTCAATCACTGCAACAGATACTGGAGTCAGTTTGTCTTGGCCTGTCCTTGCCACTGATAATACCTCTATCTGCCAAGAATGTGCCGCTGGTCCAGCAAAAGCTAGCGGTACTCAAATACTTTGCAAGCAGTTTCATGAAATGGTCAGTCAGAAAGCAACTCATACCGGCTCGGACATCGCCCAGGTTAACAAGGTCGGGAGGTCCTGGCAGCGGAGGGCAAAGGACAGAGCTGCGTGGAGGAATCTGATCAGACCTAAATGAAACAGTCATTGTCGCCCCGACAGACTGCTATGATGAACTTATGTCTGTAAAACGTGGCACAATAATGAGTCGAGTGGTGAACTGAACAGGACTTTATTAACAGACTCACTGTGCACATACAGATGCTCCCGCTAGGCAGAGCAGTGGTCGAAGAGGCCGTGCCTCTTCCGCATCGGCCCTTTATACTGTGGGTGACGGCGGAACCGGAAAGATGGAGCCGCCACCCATAACACACAGCAATATGATATAAACAATATTTAATACATCACAGAACTGTCTCTCACTCTCCACAGTGTTAAAAGTTCCATATTATGTATTTTCCAGGGATCAGTTTTAACTTTTGACATCCTCAAATTTTCACCTTTTTTTCCTCTTAATTTGTGATTCTTTCATTTAAAAATCTGCAACTTTTTCTCATAAATGTGATTTTTTTCTCAATAATTTTAAACTTTTTCTGGTAAATCTGCATTTTTTCCTGTAAATTTTCACATTTTTTCTCAAAAATTTGCAACTTTTTTCTTGTAAATTTGCATCTTTTCTCAATAATTTGAAACTTTCCTCATACATTGACATTTTTCTTATAAATTTGTATTTTCTCAGCTTTAATTCTCGTGAACTGATGACTTTTTCTCAAAAAATTGTGATTTTTTTTCTCAAAAATGTTCTGTTTTCTTGTAAATTTGCATTTTTCCCTGTAAATTTGCACCTTTTTTCATAGATCTGCCATTTTTTTCCTCAAAAATTGACTTTTTTCTCATAAATTGCCACTTTTTTCTCAAAAATGTGTAACTTTTGTCCTATAAATTGACAACTTTTTTTCTCATTAATCTGCAACTTCTCATAATTTATTTTTAAATTTTCAACTTTTTTCTCATAAATTTGTTAATTTTTCTCAAAAATTTGAAATGTTTTTCTCATAAATCTGCAACTTTTTCTCATAAATTTGATTTTTTTCCCAAAAATTTGTAAATTTTTTCTCATAAATTTGTGAATTTTTCTCAAAAATTTGCAACTTTTTCCTCATAAATGCAACTTTTTTCTCAAAAATTTTCAGCTTTTTTTATCATAAATTTGTTATTTATTCTCCTCATAAACTTAAAACTTTTCTCATAAACTTGTGACTTTTTTTCTCAAATTTGCAGTTTTTTTCTCAGAATTTTTTTCTCATGAATTTGCAGTTTTTTCTGGTAAATTTGCCTTTTTTCCTGTAAATTTTACTGTAAAATAACCAAGGTGGGCCAAAGATATCAAGGGAAGGGTGCTAGAAAAATGGGCAGCTACTAAAGAAGAGTCTGAGAATCAACAGTCAGCCAGAGGAGGTCGTTTCACTACAGTGGCTGACAGCACTCAGCCACTGCTGAAGATTTCAGCTGAAAATTGGTTTCAATAAAAAAAGTGTAAAATCTAGCTTACTGTACCTTTAAAATTGACTGAAACTAAAAAACGTGGGACTTCACAGCTGGGATTTCTGCAGCATGATGGGAGGCAGCGATGGATAATACAAAACAAACTCTGGGGACCCACACATACGCACCTAATGTATGCATACAGACACATCCAGATGCACTTACAACATGTGCACC
Source organism: Pholidichthys leucotaenia (assembly GCA_020510985.1). NCBI lineage: Eukaryota > Metazoa > Chordata > Actinopteri > Cichliformes > Pholidichthyidae > Pholidichthys > Pholidichthys leucotaenia. The sequence continues at coordinate 50,852,864 of CM035839.1, read as the reverse complement.
CACACATACAGGGACTAATCAGAATGGGATCACAGCCAATCTGAGCCCACAGGCTTATCTGAACCATGTGTCAGTACGTAACACACATACATAAAGCGCACGCAGTCACATTTGTCAGATGGTGAAACCAAACTGGCTCTGTGACTGTAAGTCCTGAAAATTAGACAGCTTCCCTCTGTTGCATCTCGCACGAGCACACACGCACTCAAATCATAAAGACACCTAAATCTCCTCCTCCCCTTGTCCCCGCCTCGCCACACTCCTGGCATGCGTTACCGCAGACTTGATTACACTCGTATGGCTGCGTGAGTGTGTGGCCTCATCCTCCGGATTTCCAGAATCACCCTTCCATTCTGTTGCATGGATGCATGGATGGAGGGAGGGAGGAAAGGAGGGAAAACATACGAGAGGAAAAACTAATTAGAGAACAGAAGGTCCGCGGCTAAAAGACACACTCACTCCTCCACGGACAGCCACGCTGCTGTGTTGCTACACACACACACAGAGCCGTTTCTGGCTTTAAAGCAGAGTACGCAAATCCAACGGTCATCCTCAGCCACTAGGGGACGCCCAAGCTACAAGTTCACCCTAAACATATTTGGGGGGGGGGATAAAATTACCCTCAGGGCTTGAAATTTTGCAGCTTTTTTCCTCATAAATTTGGTACGTTTTGTAAATTTGCAGCTTTCTGATTTGACTGATTTTGTGCAATTTTGCAACTTTTTTCTGGTATTTTTTTTTTTTTTCTTGAAGAATTTGTAACTTTTTCTTAAAATTGCTAATTTTTCATTGTAAATTGGGTACTTTTTCTTTTAAAGATGGTACTTTTCACATAAATTTGCACCTTTTTTTCCTCATAAGTTCACTACTTTTTGTCATGGGCAACCTCTGACCGGCAGGACTGACGGACTCTAACACAGGCAGGACTACAGTTTGACTGGGTTTACTTTCCCAAACAACACAAAATAACACCCAGCACAGGGGCTGAACATAAAGCGAGCCGTGAGAGGCTGAAAACTCACAAACACGACAACATCATGGGACAGAAGCCAGACGGTAATCCACAGTATGACGCCACAACAAAATGAACACAGAGAAGGATATACAGTATATAGGGAGACAGATGATCAGGGAAACACGGGACAGCTGGGGATCAGGGATAAAACAGCGACACTTGAGGACAAGTGACTATAACTACGGAAGACAAAAGTGTCTGAGAAAGATAGAAAAAGGAGTACAAGGAACACACACACACACACACACACACACACACACACACACACACACACACACACACACACACAAGACTTGCACAGATGACCAAGGCAGGACACAGAACAACAACAGGTGGTAATGGGGACCACATGACAGACTGGGGACCGGGGAAGACGATAATAATCACAGAGGACCCAGGGGAGACACAGAAGGCAAAACGCAGGCAAATAATCAATAATAAAACACAAAATGTGGGCATGAGCCTAAGACCCTGTCAAAACCATCACACTTTTATCTCATAAATTTGTGATTCTTTTCTGCATAAATTTGAGACTTTTTTCATAAATTTGTGACATTTTTCTCTAAATAGGACTTTTTTTGCATACATTTTTGACTTTTTTTTTCTCCAAATTTGACTTTTTCACATAAATTTGCAGCCTCTTTTTCATAAACTCACTACTTTTTTCTCATAAATTTGAACTTTTTTCTCACAAATTTGCAATTTTCTTTCTTGTAAAGTTTGACTTTTTTCTCATAAATTTGCTACTTTTTTCTCTAAATTTGTCATTTTTTTGCATAAAATTGCAGCCTCTTTTTCATAAATTCACTACTTTTTCTGATAAATTTGTGATTTTTTTCCTCATAAACTTGCAACTTTTTTCTCGTAAATCTATGACTTTTTTCTCATAAATCTGTGACTTTTCCTCAAACTTCTAACTTTTTTCTTTTAAATTTGCAAATTTGTTTCTCAAAAATGTGACTTTATTCTGATAAATTTGTGACTTTCTTCATAAACTTGCAACTTGTTTCTTGTAAATTTGACTTTTTCTCATAAATTTGTGACTTTCCTCATAAACTTACAACTTTTTTCTTTTAAATCTGCAACTTTGTTTCTCATAAACTTGTGAATTTTTCCTCATTAATTTCCAACATTTTCTCTTAAATTCACTACATTTTTAATTGTATATTTGCAAATTATTCCTTTTAAGAGTACAATGTTTTTCGATTAAACTTGCACCTTTTTCCTCCAAATTTGCAACTTTTTTCATAAATATCAGCTTTTATCTCATAAATATGTCTTTTTCTTAAAAAAACAAACAAGCATGTTTCTCATACATTTCCAACTTTTTTTTCTTGTGGCCCCCCAAAAGCTAGGAACGGCCCTGGTCACACACATATGCAGTGATGGATGGGTTATCCCTGTCCTCTGTAACCTTTACCACCATAAAAATAACTGCAGCATGATTGGACAATAATCCCGAAGCAGTCACCTCTGCAGCCGTAAAGGTGAAATACAATTGGGCACTTCAGAAAAGCCGAGGATTCTCTCTGAAAACTAGACCCCATACATGCACATGCTCCAGATAAAAAGATGCATCTGTCTGTGTGTGTATGAGATCCATCAAATAAATCTAATGTGACCTTATCTTTTTTTTTTTTTTTTTTACTGCAGGGATGTTTTGTGCCTCAAATGCTTCCTGGAGGCTTTTACTGCTGAACACCGGCGGCATCAAAGAGACAGAATATTGGTGGCGAATGAACAATAAATGAGACAGCCCGCCACTGCTTTTGGATTTCAATCTGAACTGTTTTCCATGATAGCTGAACTCAAAGGATCCTAAAAGAAGTGGCGTCTTGTTTTATGTTTGTCAAATGTTATTTTGCCCATGAAGTGCTGTCAGTGCTCGCCAGGTCTGTACAAAGTCAATAGTTTAATTTAGAGGTAAATTGTGGAGATGGGCAGTGGTCGCTTTAACCTTAATAGGCGGAGGCAAAAAGTCGCTTCAGTGTAGTCAAATCCAACCCACAAACTCAATAATGAAAATGACTGAAATGAAAGATGAAAGAGAATGGATGGAGCACACTGAGAACATGTAATCAATGTTCTGTGATAATAAAACAAATACATCACGACACAACTTTCCATAGAAACTAAACTCACTGCTTTCTCACATCACATGTATTTATATTAATGATGAATATAATAAGTATAATATAATAAGTGTTCACTTCTTCCTTCTCCCTTTCGAACACTGTATACTGTTACTTTATTGCATTTGTCATTTGTTTTGTTTTTGTTTTACTTTTTTGTTCGAAATAAAGTATGTATCTATCTATCTATGAAAACGTCACTTTTTCAGTGCTTTTATGCATCTCTTTGGGCATCTGAAGGTGCTAACAATGGAAAAATACTGAAAAATCCACAATCTTGTCATTTTGTTACAGTCAGCCCAACACCGCTCTCTGAATAAGTGATTTTGCTTCGGTTAAAGGTGCAGTCTGTAATATTCAGTGCAAAACTAGCATTGTGGCCACTTCACATACTCAGTCATCCAACTCGTCCAAAACACACTGAATAACCCGCAGGAGGCATTTGTATAATTAAAGTTTGACATAATGGGGACTGACCCCTCATAATGTGCATTAAAAACGCTGCATTAAATTTCAGAATTCAGGTTACCTATTTTTTTATTTTTTTTTTTTATTTTTATTTTATTTTTTTTTTACACACTGTACTGTACCTTTAAGACGTGAGAACTGGAGCTCACTGGAATGATGCCATCCTCCACGCTTCATCTCTACCAGTTTCAGTGACGTAGGGTCAATGTGAATTTCCAGACATGCACTGACACTGATACTATATGGCTGCTAGCATGCTACAGAGTTAGCTTGGTGACCATGGTTTAAATGGTTATTTTCATTCAGCAAGGTAAGTATATTTGTACAGCACATTTCATGTACAAGACAATTCCAAGTGTTTTACAAAAAACATTATAGCATTACAGCAAGTTGGAAAAGAAATATACATAAGAATTTAAAAGCCAACTAAAAAATAAAAAGAAACAGCACCAAGTTAACATAGAATAAGACCGATAAAGTTCAAGAAATAAAAGTTACAGTGCATTGTGGGAGGTTAGCAACTGTTCTACTGAAAGGCAGTGGCAAATAGGGACGTTTTTATCCTCGATTTAAAACAGCTGAGAGTTTCAGCAGCCCTGATGCTTTCTGGGAATTTGTTCCACATGTGAGGAGCATCAAAACTGAACGCTGCCTTTAAATTCTAGTCACCCCAGTAAAGATCCCTGTTCCCACCTGGCTCATTCATAACGTATTGTGCGTCATTCTGGCTTATTGTGTTGTATTTTGGATTTCAGCCCACTAGTACCTTGGCTAGTTGTCAGTCTAAAAAAATCTATAGAGAGCCACAAAATATCTGAGACTAAAAATCTTAAGGTAAAACATCAGAGTTACAACTATAATCTAGCCTGACAACATCAGGCTAAAGAGTTTTTTCTCATAAACTTGCAGCCTTTTTATTGTAAATTTGTTACCTTTTCCTGACAAAATTGCTACTTTTTCTGGTAAATTTGGGATTATTTGCTAATAATTTGTCTTTTCTTCCTGGCAAAACTGTATAAAAACTGTAAAAAAAAAATTCAAATTTTTGGCATAAATGTGCTATAAATAAATTTATGAATATTTAAAATTTGTTATGAATAAATTTGGCATATTCTTCTTTGCAAAGGTCAAGTAAAATATAAAACTTATTCATGTTATTTTTTACCTTTTTCCCAATAAAATTACAAACTTCTTTCATAAATTTGATATTTTTTGGCATAATCTTCTGCTTTTCTCATAAGATTGTCTTATCTGATTGTTACCTTTTTTCAGGTAAAAATGCTGCCTTTTGCACATAGATTTGCAACATTTTCTTCATAAAACCGTAGCTTTTTCTGGTAAATTTGTGACTATTTTTCTTGCCAATTTGTGAGGGTTTTTCCTCATAAAATTGCCACATTTTCCCTAAATTTTGAGTATTTTGGCAAAGATTTTCAGCTATTCTCACAAATTTATGCAATTTTTCTTTGTAAATTGATTACCATTCATTGGTAAAACTGCAGCATTTCTTATTGCATTTTTCACAAAAAACACCCAGCTTTTTCCCAGTAAATTTGTGGGTCTTCTGATAAAATTGTGAGGTTTTTTTCTTTTACATAAATTTTAGGGTTTTCTAATTTTCTGATTTTTAGGATATTTTTCCCATGAATATGCAACCTTTTTTTGAAAATATATTGCTTCTTTTCATAGAAATTTGTGATTTTTTTTTTCCCCTCAAGGCCTCAGGGAGCCACTATCTATGAACAAAAGCGCTCCAGAGCTGCAGGCTGGAGACCCCCGGTTAATCAGACTACTGTGTTTATCATCTCAGCGGGATGAAGGTGATCAATTAGCCCACCTAGCATTAGCTAAATTAGCCATTAACTCATTCTGGGTCATTTCTATGCTAACTGTACCCCAAGGACTGGTCACATCCTTTCAACCACCTAAACTACACATCCCTCTCCCTGATAATGCTACATTTTGGCTTTTACATTGTCACATTCAGCCATTAGTGATGTTAATTACCTCACTCTGTCTTTGCTATCCGGAACTAACAGCTAACAAAGTAGCTTTAGCCTCAAAATGGTGCCTGCCCCACCTCAACTAAACTACTGGTAGTGATGAAAGAGCGAGGGTGGGGTGAACTGAAACATGCACTGTATGAAGCCTGTTAAAATGGTTTGAAAATGGTGCTGAAATAATTAAAAGCTAATGAATTTTGACCAAAGGATATCACCTCTAGGAATGGTGTCGACAGTGGGAAAAGTGTATCATATTTCCCCTTTCACAGCCAAGCATTTTGCTACAGAACATGCATCAAAGGTATGTAAAGTCAAAGTGGATGCATTCTTTCTAATGGTCAACAGGGGGGACTCTAGTGCTTGTAAAATGTTGATTGTGTAAAAGTCTGTGAGAAAATAAGCCATGTCAGGATTTCTACCGCTGTCAGGAAGTTAAACTGAAGGGGTTTTTAAGGCCACTTGATTAAACTTAAGACCTTCAATTTGTAAACTATTTAAAAGTATGTGAACATATTAGAATTAACCTTATCCTTTTATTTACTGAAGTACTTACAAAATTACTACAAATGTTCGGCAATACTTGAGTTATCCAAGTAAAATACCTGAAACTATCCCCGACCAACACAACCAAACTTATAACTTAAAGGGGAAAGAAGTCACATTAAAAATAATGTATTTATAAAAAATAAAAGTCACAAATTGATGAGGGAAAAAACTGCTAATTTAGTTGAAAAGGTTGCAAATCAAGATTGAAAAGAAGCTAAATATTAATGACAAAAGGTCATAAGTTAATGAGGAAGAATTGCTGTTTTCCAACAATTTTAATGTTATGCTAAAATGCAAAAATGGTCAATCAATAAGGATTTCACTCCATAAATGCAATAAAGTTAATTAGGTTCATCATATTTGCGAAAAGACCTTTGAAGTATTGTCATATAAGGCTTCTTAAGACTTTTCACAGATCCGCAGACACCCCGCACTTTTAATGTGATTCATGACCGCAATAAACATTTTCCCTGTGATTCCACTGCCTCAATCAATAGCTTTTTGCTCTTTTTTTTAAACACAACAAAATGGTCACTTTGTAAATCAATGTCCCGATAAATGTGAAACTGGATCATAAAGCAGGGGTGCAGTATCCTTTAAAGCATGGCTGCCTTGTAATATCTCACTCTCACCACAACAGTGTCCTCTGATTCACCCCCAACTTGTTTCACAACAGCAACACGGCGGGGAAGAGGAATTCTGATTGGGAGGTTGATGGGACTTTGTCAGCAGTCGGCTGATTAGACACATATGAACTGATTTCATGTACAAGCTGAGCGTGTATAAGGGAGGCTAAAAGTGTGACTTACTCTGATAAATTGTTGCTGAATAATTTTCTGAGTCAATTTATCAGTTAATCAACTCTACAAGTCTGTGCACTACAATGATTCCGCTGATTAATTTTAGTCAGTTTGTAATAGACCTGAATTCACATATTTTGAACGAAGCAACCAGAAAAAAAAATAATTGTTCTTTTTCTGTTTATTGTTCCAGAAAAAAAAAAATAAATCTGAAAATCTGATGCCTTTAATCTGCACTGGGATCCTGTATCCTGCACCTCTCAAAGCTGTGAGCCGTATTTTTAATGTCCACAGACACAGACAGGAAAGGATTGGAATCCATTTTCACTTTATACATCACCTTTAGGGAGTAGTCCTGGGAAATCAGCTTTTTAATCCCTCCTGGTTGGGTGTGCGGCTCAGAGCCCCACAAAGTCGAGATCTAATCTGCGGTTGTCTCCGTGTTTGCTTTGTGGCTTTCACAACAGGTGAGACTTCAGCTTTCTGGAGCCAATACTGCTTCCTGCTGCGTTGTGGACTGTTCTGCTCACAGACGAGTGATGGGTCAATCGGTCCAACAGAAACAGAGTCTTATATAGTGGTTACAGAGGAGCACTTTCTACTGCTAGTCATATTTTATTTAAAGTGACATTCATTTTTTTTTTGTTAACATGTCTGTAACATGTTTTTCACAACTTACAGGACAAATCAAGAGTGAAATCACTCAAATGTCTCGTGTCTCTAATTTTGCTTTAAAGTTTCACTTAAGCCCCACCCTCTGAGAAAAGGCGAGTTTTGACCAAACGTTTTTAATGACATAAATATATACTGCCGCTTGCACGTCCGTAGTGTTGAGCCAATCAGGACTCTCTGGCTTAACTGAAGTTAGCCTCTGGCCAGTTAGCATTTTTGAGCTAGCTGCTTTGACAGCTTGACCCAGATTAAGATGAGTTTTACCATCTTAATCAGGTTTTACCGGAGTGGTGGCTCAGTTGGTAGAGCATCCGCCCCACACCCGGGAGGCAGGGGTTCAAATCCCGGCCGGGTCATGCCGAAGACCATATAAAAGTGGAACTTCCTGCCGTCCAGCTTGGTGCTCAGCAATAATGGAATGGAGGAGGGAAATTTGTGGTGGCGCCTTGCATGGCAGCGGCCCTCTGATTCTACACTTGGGGTGTGTGTGATTAACACAGTCGATAGGTAAAACACAATCTCGTTCTACTGTACATGATTGGTTGTACAGTTGAATGACAATAAGGGTGATTTAATTTAATTTAATTAAATGGATTTTAAGGACGATGCAGTTTCATTCATTATCCTGGGCCACTGTGCATACAAATGGGCATGTCCTTCAACCTGTAAGTCTTTTTATCACAGGATTTATGCTGTTTAATGTAGCGCTAGCCACTATTAGCCTTGTGGTACGTGGGTTGGCCCTAGCCACCGAATCTCGCGTTTAAAGGGGGAGGGGGAAGTGACAAGATTTTGACATGAAACTGTCAGACAATGAAAGGTTTTGGTTGTAGATAAAAAGCCATAACATATCATTTTAGACAATGTAGATTTGTTTTTACGGGGAATTTCTAGCCACCGAAGTGCATCTTTAATGAATAAGCTAACAACTAAAACGGTTGCATCTTGTGTGGACTGTGTTCTAAAATCAAAGGCCAATAACACCTTAACACTCCAGTGATTTTTGTCACAAAATGTTTTAAAAAGAATAAAAGTAAAATGAGGGCAGTTCTTGAAGCATTCAGAGTACAATCAAGGTTTAGGTCTCTTTTGAAAGATAGTTTTATTATACAACAGTTAGTTCCAATAATTGAGTAATTAATTACAGTAATTGTCTGTGGCTTATTCTAATACGTATTTTTCTAACATTGTATTTTATACTTTATTTTCCACAGTATTTGAAGAGAGACACCCTTCATAGCCCCAAAATTGTGCTATTGTGCTCCAGGTTCTTGCTAATAGCTAACTTTGTTAGCATTTACTTTTAAAATCAGTTTGTTTAGATTAAAACCTTTGTGTGTACAGTTTCTACTGAAATTTTACCAAACAGCACATGCTTGTGACCCTTTATTTAATTTGAAGATGCAAATGAAGGAGAATGTAATCAAAGTGATAATACAGATAGAGCACTGGGTAGTTAGCTATAGCAGGCTCCTCGAACAGAAACACGGAAGTGATGGACTCTGGAAAAATACGTGTAACCCTCTCCATGTCCTCCTTCACTACATCCATGAATCTTCTCTGCGGTCTTCATCTTCTCCTCCTCCCTGGCAGCTCCATCTTCAACATCCTTTGTCCAGTATCTCCACTATCCCTCCTCTGCACATGTCCAAATCATCTCAGCCTTGCCACTCTTACTTTGTCTCCAAGCCGCTCAACCTGAGCTGTCCCTCTGATATACTCATTTCTAATCCTGTTCCTCCTAGTCATTCCCAATGAGAATCTTAACATCTTCAGCTTTGCCACCTCCAGCTCCACCTCCTGTCTTTTTGTCAGCACCACTGTCTCCAAACCATACATCTTATTCTCCCTCCAAAATAAACAAAAACACTGTCAATATCATGCTGACTTCCTTCTGATTTTTACACAATAAGAGCTCCCAAGGCAGCGCTGTCAAGTTATGACTGACTGCCATGGAAAGCAGATTGAACATATTTTAAAACTTATTCTGAGGTAAGGAATGTGGTGAAAAAAATAACAGTTTATGTGTACTGTGTGTATGCACCCCCCCCCTTTCCCTGGTGCACAATTCTCTCTAAACCTGCAAGTTTTTTTCTGAAAGTTGGCAATTCTGTAAAAAAATGACAAATTTTATTAACTGTAATGTGTAAAATGACAACATAGACATAATGTTCTATATTACACTAATTGTTTTATTTAGCAGCATTCAAAGGGTAGCAGATAATTGTTTTCATATAGGAATATTAGTCTTAGCAGAGCAATATATTATTAAACAAACAAACATCATAAAAAAAAAAATCATAATATTTTATCACTTATTACCCTTGTACAACAGTTGTATAAAAGCAATACTTTGCTTGAGGTTGAGAGTTATGGTGAATATGGCACCCCAGCGATGTTTTTGGCCCGCCGCTGCAGGCCGGGCCAACAACCGGATCTCCATGGTGCTACAGCATATTCACTCCCTCTTACATAATATTAATTTAGAGTTTATTTTAAGCCAGGACCTCAGGCAGTCAACACAATTTCATTTTGATTTATATTACTGAAAAATAAATGTAGATGAAAAATAAAAATGAAACAAGTTGGAAAACTTGGGGTTCCAGTTTTAATGGTTTTATTATTGTTTTAAAAGACAGATTAAAACCAATGGGAGACAGATCTGTTTATAAAAATATGAACCTCACGTTTATTTTTGAGCTACATGTTAGAATCCCCTGAGCTGTTTCCCGTTTCCTGTTGGATTCTGGTTTTGTGGGCTCTGATCATTTCTCCTGCTGAACTAGCCTTATATGCTGCATTTTGTTTCATTTTTCCTCCAGGTTTTGTTCTCTGTCCAGCTTCTCCCTCTGCCTGATCCTGGCCTATCAAACGCACACCTTGCAGAAAAATGAGTCAGCCCACCAATCACAACAATATGGGTGCTGTCCGTGTGTGGTGAGGCTCAGTGTATATGCTAAGAGAGGTGTGTGAGCACAAACGTGAGCAAGTTTTTTTGTGTGTGTATTGTCATTTCCCAGCATGCCTTCAGCATTGTGCAAACATTTGTTCTGACTACGCTCCATCCTTTATGTGTGGACTGTGTTGGTGCATGCAGGGAGATGTGACAGCGTTCAATCGTAACATCCAGCTGATCTGCAGGACTGAAGCATGTCCATCTGAGGGATCTGACAAAAACGGGACAATCACACACATTTGTTCCGTCTCAGCCTGGCCTTGTTTTCTTTCTGCAGAATTGTATTGTATCTTTCCTAGATGTGGTCAGATTTTAAAGAAACTAGCAAAAATCACTGCACTGTTCTTGTCCATATTAAAAAAAAAAAGGCAGTCAGTGTAGGTTGGAAAAAACACAGCATGTGAACCCAGAGGTTAATGATATCAGCAAAGGCTAATTAGAGTCAAATGTTGGCAAACCAATCAATGACATAAGGACAGAGATGTGGGTTAAAGCTACTTTAAACAGCAGTCAACGCCCAATCATTTGGCCTTTGCTGTTCACAAGGAACACTCCATTGTTCTACACGGAAAGTTCCAGTGATCTAATGGCTTCTGCCCGTTTTGAGCTGTGTAGAGCAATCTGAGGTCTTTGTGTGTAAATCTCACAACTGTATTCTTAGTTAGTCGACCAAGTAACACATTGTACTTTTAATGCTAACTGATTATCATACACAATTATGACTGGCCGTGTCTCTTTTCATCATTCATTCATTGCATCTCGGTTAGCTCAGTAAAACCAGACTCTCAGTGATACAGTAGCTTGAAGAAACCACCCCGAGATCACGAAGAGTCTTTGTTTCAATAATCTTTAAATTGAAGTTAATGTGAGAATTGTGAATACAGTACTGTGTTGAATACCTTAATTTCAACATAAATTTGTGACCTTTTTTAAAAATACCGTTTTGTTAAACCTACAGCTTTTTTTTCTGTATTTTTGTAGGTTTTTTCCTCATATATTTTTTTAATTTACAACTCTTCATGTAAATTTGGACATTTGTCTTATACATTAAAAATTTTGTTCTTATAAATAAGCAATATATTCTCACAAATTTTTTGTCTTTTTTTTGCATATTTTAGTTTTTCTTCAACTTGCAGCTTTTTTGCGCACATTAATGATTTTATTCTGCCATAAATTTGACGTATTTCTGTAAATTTGTCAATTTTTCAAAACCACAGGGATATCGAATGATAATCCTGCCAAAAACACAGTTCAGATTTGCAAACACAAAACTCACCCTCACACTTAAAAAAATCCCTGCTTGTGCTCAAAACGGCTTCTCCCACATGTGAACCCTGCTCCTTGCACTCAAACGTCTACTGTTCACGCTCAAAACTTTTCCTCTTGGATTTCTGCATTTTGCTCTTGGATTGCAGCATAACAATGATGTCAAAATTCACCAGCCAATCAAACGCCACCATGGCTTTACCCCTCCTCTGGGGTATATGTTTGTTTTACTTCAAGGCATTTCCCCACAGACACAATGTCTAGTAATGTTTATTTAAATCATAGGCCTATAAAATATTTTAATGGCCTAACCCTGTAAATATAGCAGATTAAAATAATATCTAATTGAAATTATGTTTTCAGTCTTGAAAATCACCATGCTAGTCTGTCATTAACAGCAGGGCCTACATTCATTCAAAAATATCCTTGGATCGAGGTGGGTAGTCAGAAATTCAAAGTAGCATCACTTCATCGATCTATAAATGCAACAAATATCTGTGTGTGTGTGTGTGTGTGTGTGTGTGTGTGTGTGTGTGTGTGTTTGTGTGTGTGTGTGTGTGTTCCTCAGATATCTCTCAAACCGTTTGTCAGATTGGCCTCAGATTTTATAAGTTCTTTGCTGAGGTTACGAGGGTGTGCATCCCAGAGTATGGAGTTGCTCAGTGAAAGCATGTAGTTTTTACCAATAAAAGTTTAGCCACCACTCCATTTCTTCATGCTCTGGCTTCTAGAAGTGTGGGCAGGGTTTGGGATTGACTCCATACTGATTGGATAATACATGGCATCACGACCAGAAATTATACTACAATGTTGCCGTGATTGCGTATTTCTAAAGGATAATTCGGCATATCGATGGCTGAAATGCAAAACCTCCTATCTGCAGGATTTTCTGATTTGTGTATTTCACTTTGGATGATGAGAACAAGGAAGGCTGCTCATATCTGTCTGCAAGACAATCCCACACTTTATTGTGACAGAAAATTATTCTGACGGGAAAAAAAAAATAGCACAGCATTCTGCAAGAAAACAAAGGGGTTTTTTTAGTTTTCTCAAAAAAGTGCATTTTTCAGATAGGAGGATTTGTGTTTCAGCCGTCGATATATGGAGAACACGAGGTGCGCGGGGGGGGGGGGGGTGTGAGAGCAGCCGGACCGGCTTACTGCAGTCCTTCCCAAGGAGCCAAGCCCAGCCTGCACGATTAACGGGACTCTTAGCTGCAGCTTCACCCATGTGACACTGCTGTCCTTTGCAACACTGCGGGTTCAACATGGCGCTCCTCCTGGTGCGCGGCTATCTAAAAATTAAATGTTGACAATAATACCACCATGACTGTGGAGCAGAATGGCCAGATGAATTGCATATCGTATGCGGACACATATGCACGCTATGACTAAACAACGACTGTGACAAAAAAACACCCAAAAAACAAAATAAATCATTTTTTATTTACTGAAAAATGGGCAACACTGATGCAACAGCTGCAGCCAAATGGGTCATTCTGCTGTGTATAATAATGTTGGGTGTTTTGTACTTATAATAGGGCTGTGCGATATGACGATATACTGTATATCAGTGACGTGATTAAAAAACATCTACCGTTTCATATAAAACTGTATCGTTTCTATCGGGATTTAAAAGAGACCTACCCGTTTCTACTTGTCACAGCCCCGCCTCTCCCCTGCAGTGCGCCGGGTGCGCCACAGCAGCTAACTGCAAGCTAATGTTTTGCCGCTACTTCTGTGCATCCTGCCAACCAGGGACGTTGAGCTTTTTCCCACCGTGCTGCATCAGAGAGGATAGTCCTCTAACCTCATTTTAATTGGAGGTAAGTAACGTTAACACCATCTCTCTCCAACTATAAAATGGCAAATGCTATATGACGATGCTAACTTGTCACTAACAGGAAACATTATAGTGTATCAGACCATCGTTCTGGTTTAAATCACTGCTGAGTTTCTTAATTTTTCCTGAAAAAATATTACTAAAGCTGCAAAAGTGCATGACAGCGGCCGCATACACACTAAATAAATAAATAATAAATTAATTAAAACGTGTTAGAGGAACAAACTGGCTCTTAATGCAACTTGATTTCTAATCATTTTTAATTAGTCCAGTAGATATAAAGAATAAAGTTGAAGTCATCTCAAATGCACGTTAAAAAAAACAATTTTATAACAACACTGCAAAATTAAAAGGGAAAAAGTGCATAAAATTACTGACAGATGAATTTGTACAATTGATCATTTTCCAGTATGTAACTTAAAATGGAGAAAAAGAGATGGTCTTTTTTTATTGGTTATCATATATAAACTACAGAATTTATAGAAAATGTACATCGTGATATGTATCATTATCATCAGATAAGATTACTTATATCATGATATGAAATTTTGGTCATATCGCACAGCCCTAACCTATAATATTGCTAAAATATAAAATGATGCACTACAATGGGTCTCAAATATTTGTAAACGTGTCCTGTTATAGTACTGCATGACTTTATTGATGATAGACTATAGACTACACATATTAATGAAAACAATTATAATGGTGACTGAACAACTCCCATTCCTCAAAGTGCAAGCTACAACATTTATGAATATAAGTCATAAAAGATCACACAAATAAGTCTGACAAACAAATAAACAAGCGGTTCTTAAACAGTCGCTAATAGTGGATGTCCCATTCATTTTCAATAATTCAGTAATTAATGTTCACACAATCAAATAAATCTTAGTGTTCAGTCCCTTTCATATTTGTCAAAGTCTAACATGTGATTGCCTACATATAGGCTACACCTCTTTGTATTCCACTTTCAAACACAGCCTGCATTTGGACCTGTAAAGCTTGACTGGGATACCTGTTCCAGGCAAGAATACTTGCTTTCTACAGGCATGCGCTAGTCATTTTAATTTCTCTAGTACAAGTAAAAATTGTCGCTCAAAAAAGATGAGAAAGAGCAGAAAGTACTAAAAAGTTATGTACTTAAACTTAAAATAAAATAAATTTAAGATAAAAACATGCTTAAGGTAAAATCCCAATCTAAGATAAAAGGTATGCAGTAAATACTTACAAATACAATTAGAAATTATACTTTTATCCAAGTACATGTAATAGTACTCTTTATTATTTTTATTTAATTGATTTGAAGCAGAATTTTATATTATTTTAATCCTGCTATGTCTGAAATGAAAAATGCTCTTCGATTTTTGTCATGAATATCATTCCATACAAGAGGCACCAGAGCCACAGGTTGCAGACCCCTGGATGCAGACTAACATAAGGATGATATTTAATTTGGTTTGGAGGCTAAAACCAGGTTTGGTGGATCGGCATTCAGACCCGGCTGGAACCTCCGTGTTTTAACAGATCCTCACAGTCGTGTCGCTGATATAATCACAGCCAACTTATGTTTGTGGAGGCCAGCCAGCTTATGTAGCTCATGGCTGAAAGGTGCCGTTGGGACCTCAAATAGTCCAAACATTTATCAGTCCTGCACCACAAACAGCTGCAGATAAATGAAGACGTTCCAGTGCTATCGATTCCCGGCAACCAGCAAAACGAAACCAGCTGCTGTGCATCAGTCTGGTTACATAACGGACAAAAGATTGTGCAACATTTACTGAAAAAGACTAATCAGCAAAAAAAAAAAAAAAAAAAAAATCCCCATCCCAAAGGTGAGGCACAGCACAAGAGAGCTGCTGAGTCTGTACAACTTCACTTTGTTTAGAGGGGAAGAGGAATTCCTGAGAAGAATGTCATGAATGCTGAGAGAAGTCCAGCAATGCAGTTAAGTAGTGGAGGTGTGTGTGTGTGTGTGGGGGGGGGGTGTCATAAGTTACACACGTGAAAGTAAATTAGGTGTAAATTTGAAAGAATAAAGGTGCAACACTATGATAACAGACCTAATGTAACAAGATGAGGTCAGAAATATAACAAATCTCAAATTATGAAGAAAGTTCTTCTTCTTCTTCTTGCTGCTCCCTTTAGGGGTCTCCACAGTGGATCATCTGCCTCCATCTCACCCTATCCCTTGCAGCTTCCTCCGTAACACCAACCCTCTCCATGTCCTCCTTCACTACATCCATGAATTTTCTCTGTGGTCTTCCTCTTTTCCTCCTGCCTGGCAGCTCCATCTTCAACATCCCTTGTCCAATATCCCCATTATCCTTCTTCTGCACATGTCCAAACCATCTCAGCCTTACCTCTCTTATTTTGTCTCCAACCCGGCCAACCTGAGCTGTCCCTCTGATATACTCATTTCTAAACCTGTCCCTCCTAGTCACTTCCAATGAGAATCTTAGCATCTTCAACTCTGCCACCTCCAGTGCCATCTCCTGTCTTTTTGTCAGTGCCACCGTCTCCAAACCATACATCATAGCAGGACTCACTACTGTCTTGTAAATCTTCCCTTTCACTCTAGCTACTACCCTTCTGCCACAAATCACCCCTGACACTTGTCTCCACCCACTCCACCCTGCCTGCACTCTCTTCTTCACCTCTCTTGTGCATTTTCCATTGCTTTGGATGGTTGACCCTAGGTATTTAAACTCATCTACCTTCACTACCTCTAACCTTCTGTCTTCACCGTTGCATCTGCCTCCCTCTCATTCACACTCATGTATTCTCTCTTGCTTCTACTGACTTTCATTCCTCTTCTCTCCAGAGCATACCTCCACCTCTTCAGGTTCTCTTCCACCTGCTCTCTACTCTCACTACAGATCACAATAACAAAACATCATGGCTCATGAAGACTCCTGCCTGACTTCATCTGTCAGCCTGTCCATCACCATGGCAGACAAGAAGGGGCTCAGAGCCGGACAATGATGTAACCCTACCCCCACCTTGATTCCATCCATCACTCCAACAGCGCACTTTACCACCGTCTCGCTATCCTCATACATGTTCTGCACCACCCTCACATACTTCTCTGCCACTCCTGATGTTCTCATACAGTACCACACTTCCTCTCTTGGCACCCTATCATATGCTTTCTCTAGATTGGGGGGTGAGGGGTGGGGTGCACATTTCTAAAACTGAAAAAAGCTTCTAGAGAACATGTAGTAAATGTAACCCAGTATCATCCTGTCCTTGGACTGTTCTGGTCTACACTGCTGGCTGATGAAGATCGGGTCATATTTAACGAGCAATTATTGCTGAAAACCAGGGTCACTCCCAAGGACGGGGCAGACCTTGGCCCAGGTCTTCCTGTGCTCCATTTAGTCTGTCTGCCAGTTCATCAGCAGTCATTCAGCCACTAAGTGAGTCCATTTCCTTGCCAGAATGTTCATTATTTCATCCCCCCACCCCCATGATGCGACCACCTTTCCATCCATAATGCTTCCAATTTCACACTTTCACTGTTGGAACATGCGCTTAATCACCACCAAGTTTATATACACACACACACACACACACACAAAAAAAAACCCTCAACACGAGCCGCATCCTTAATTCCAGCACTCTCCAGTCAAATGCCCCCCCCCCCTTCCTGGGGTACGGGGGGCGGGCATTAGGATGCAGGAAGTGAACCCGGATTGCACAGGATTTCCCAAATCTAACTGTATGTCACACGGAGGGGCCTGGTCACCAAGGCAACAGCAAGGGTGTCACAGCACAAAGTGACACAGTCGGCAGCTGTAGAGCTGAGTAACAGCTGATCATTTGCAGCCACATCTGGCAACGTCTCCTCTCGGTCCGCGGACGCTCGCGCGCACAGCCGAGTAAAGGTCTCAGGAGGTGTGTGTGTGTGTGTGTGTGTGTGTGTGTGTGTGCGTGCGTGAGAGAGAGCAGTCGTGTTCTCCAGAGGTCCCTTTACACAGATGGAGACCGTTGGGTGACCACTGAGAGATTAGAAAATGAGTCGATCTCTCGATGATCTTCTAAAGGCTAAAAAAAAATGCTGTTTCTGTGTAAATGTTTGGGAGATCATTGTATGATTTTTCACGGCAATCTACAGAGAACTTTGAAAGTTCCTTGAGAGCTCACCGAGAGACCAGGAGAGATTACTTAGGGATTGTTGAGGGTTTGTTAGGTGACCAAAGAGATATAGTTCTGTATATATATTTGAGAGGTTTCTAGTACTCTTCCATCCCCTTTACACAGGGGTGGAGATCATTGAGAAATCACTGAAAGATTAAAAATATGGTCAGATCGCTCAACAATCTTCAATGATCTCTCAGCAATCGTCAAGATCTCTCAATGATATTCCTGTGAGCTCTACAATTGCCACAATTGAGAGACTGTTTTGACTCAGTCCAAAACAATCTCTCAATGATCACCAAAGGAAAGTGATCTCTCAACAAACTTTCACTGATCTCTCCGAGATTTTTCAATGAACACCAAATTTTTCAACTCCAAAGGTCCAGATGGCAGAGATTAGTGAGGGATCGCTGAGCATTTGATGAAACAGAGTTCAGTGAAAGATCACTGAGAGATGTTTAGGAAGTCACAGTGAGATCGACGAGACTGTTGAGCACTCCTTGAGAGATTGCTTCTCTTTGGTGATCGGTGACAGATTGTTTTGGACTGAGTCATAACTTTGATGAGACCGTGGCAACCGTAGAGATCCCTGGGAGCTCACTGAGAGATCAGGCCTTTTTTCCCCCCATCTTTCAACAATCACTCAATGATCTCCATTGCTGTTTAAAGGAGATAGAAGAGCAGTAGAAACTTCTCAAAAAGATCTCCGTTGTGTAAAGGTTCCCTCATTAGAACCTTCCAGGACGGCCCCATGACACCTTCATTTTGATAAACTTCACTCCCATTTCATCGTTTCGCCCTCCTCTTGCCACCCGTCCCGCTGACAAAAAGTATAATTAGGTAAACAGGGTTTACTCTGGTAACATTTCCGTGTGGCGGGCCGCCATTCTTGGATTTATGCTGCCATGCTAAGGAAATTGTCATGAATTGCCCCTCGGGGAAGAGAGGAGAGACCCAGACGCTGAACTGTAGCTTGTGGTATTTATTAACAAAACACAAAAAGTCCAAATAGTGCACAAAGCAAAACTTACAAATGACAGGGAGAACACAGGATACGCACGGATAATAAACATCAGAACGGGGACATGGTTCTGACACAAACGATTCTTTGAGACTCCAGCAAAAAGTGAAAGACACAATCGCCTTAAGTAGGACACAAAACCAAGGACATAAATGGTTGCAGGTGTGGATCACATGAGCGGGTAGGAGATGACAATGATTACCAACTGGGGTCAGCTGAGTGTAATGAGAGGGGAGAAGATGGGACTGACAGCTGACAGGGACACCGCCCACAATGGAGCAAAAACCCTGAAGTGCCACTGACAGCTGTCACTCCAGAGAGAGAACACAACAACAGGATTTTAAAGAATTAAATGCCAACAAATACTGAGCTGAGAAATAAATACAAATTAATACCAAATTAAAGAGTAGCAAAACTATGATAACATAAACAAGGGGAATAACAAACTAAGCAAGATATACAAAAACCAATCATGGATAAAAAGACAGGAACCAAAGAACACAAAGTGCAACAAATATACAAATATGAGAAAAAGACCATGAGACTGAGCACGACAGAATCCTCCGTGCTCAGATCATAACAGAAATATGAATTGAAGAAAAAAAATATGTAGGAATGATACTCTGCAAGTGCACACACAAACAATGCGCGTGACCGTCAGCCGCATGGAGTTTGGAAGCGCCCTGCCCATGACTGGTCCAGTCAGAATCCAGCCTCTCTAGCATCACTGTCTGAGAGCAGTGTTGAGTTGTAGTTTGGGATCTTTATTTGTGCGACACGGGTGGTAGCTCCACCCTCAAGAAATATGGCTGTACAGAGAAGTCTGTCAGCCTGATCGAGGCACTCCATACAGGTATGCAAGAAAACGTGGCAATGAGTGGTTCAGTATCTAAAGACTTTTCAGTAAGCAACGGGGTGAAACAAGGGTGTGTGCTGGCGCCTACACTCCTCTCACTATATCTGGCAGCCATGCTTCAGGTGGCCTTCAAAGACACTTCAGAAGGAGTATACATTTAAACAAGGAAAGAAGCAGACTTGTTCAATGTGGCACAGTTTAAAACCAAGAGTAAGACATCGATAAAGGCAGTAAGAGAAATGCTCTTTGCTGACGACAATGCTCTAGTTGCACACAGTGTGGAAGATATGCAATCTTTAGTCGAGAAATTTGCAAGAGCAGCTAGCCAATTCAGCCTCCAAATCAACATCAAGAAGACAGAGTGCCTTTATCAACCACCAAAGTTCCAATTATCAACATCACTACCAGAAGAGATCAGCATTGGTACAGAGCCACTAGTCAAGTGCAAGACTTTCAAGTATCTCGGGAGTACTGTTTCAGAGAATGCTAGGCTGGAGGATGAATTATCTCTCAGAATGGGAAGAGTGAGCGCTGTGTTTGGACACTTGAGGGAGAGACTGTGGAACAATCGACATGTGTCTATTCGTGTGAAATGCAAAGTGTACAGAGCAACGGTACTGGCTACTCTATTGTACGGTGCTGAAACTTCGACTGTCTACAGAGTGCAGGTGAAGAAACTCCACGCGTACATGATGAGACACCTTCGAGCCATAAGGAACATCTCATGGAAAGACAAGATAACCAACATAGAAGTGCTGAAACAAGCTGGTCTACCATCAATGGAGGACATGCTAATAGAGATGAACCTGAGATGGCTCGAACATGTTGAGAGGATGGACCACCAGCGTCTCCCTCGGCAGTTACTCTACTTACAGTTATGCGAGGGCAAACACAATGAGAGTAGACCAAGGCTCAGATTTAAAGACACTGTAAAAAGAAACTTGAAAAAGTTGGACAAAGACAGGAGTTCCTGGCAGCGGAAAGCTAAGGACAGAGTTGTGTGGAGGAATCTGATCACACCTAAATGAAACAGTCATTGTCGTCCACGACAGACTGCTATGATGATGATGAGCGGAAGGTGTGGTCTCTTGGCCACCTCTCTACCTGGCGGGTATGCTGCTGTATTGTGGAGTGTCTATAAATAAACCTGTGTTTAACTCAACACCTGGCCTCATCCTTGGCTCCTACCACCATAAAGTTTCAAATGTACAAGAAAAGTCAATTTTGCAAGAGGAAATTACAAATTTGAGGAAAATGGTTTCAAAATTAGATAAATTTACAAAGAAAAGTAGAAAACTATAATTGTTGTAAATTTTGGAGAAAAACCTCAAACCTTCAAGACTGAAGTCATTACTCAAGTTTTTAAGTGGGTGCTCTTTGTACCCTTAACTAGAAATTTTTGGTTGTCTACTTTTAATTATTAATTTCATAGCACTGCTTTTACATGAGTAGAATTTCTGGCTACTGGGGGTGGCAGTGGCTAGGGAGGTAGAGCAGGTCATCCAAGAACCACATGGTTGGTGGATCGAATCCTGCTCTCCCCGGATATCCTGCCGTTGTGTCCCTGGGTAAGACACTTCACCCCCAATTGCTCCTGGTGGGTCTGGAAGCGCCATGTTGGGTAGCATGCCACCATCAGTGTGTGAATGGGTGGATAGTAGGATCTGTAAAGCGCTTTGGTCATCAAGAGATGAGAATAAAAGCGCTGTATAAGTGAATGCCATTTACCATTTACTATACCCACCTCTGATCATATAATTTAAGTACCATGAGTAAATTACTATTATGAATGTTTTTTTTCCCTTCCCTACTCTCTCAGTGGAAAAAAGAAACACTAGAATAAAAACACAAAAAATACACATATTTTTGTCATTTATGTAAACATGATAAAAAATTCCTGCAGGACAAAACGTGACACTTGATATTTTCTAACCTGTTTGTATACAACTATAGGCAGAGAGAGAACCTGATTTAGACAGGGCTCAGAGAGGGCAAGATGAGACGGATAAGATGAGCCAAGGAGAGGAAAGTGTTCAGGCAGAGGGAGGAGAGAAGGATGACACCAGTAAAAAGTCCAAACACAGGACGTCTGGATGGGACCCCAGCTGTCCCAATATTCCAACAGTCAAGCCTTGGTTGTACAATACTTCAAATGGTAAGTTCCATATGCAAAGTTACTGTGCAAAATTTAATAAAAAAGAAATAAAAAGCATAAAATTAAGATATTCCGGTTACAATTGTGTCATGTGTTTTCTGCCCCCCAGAAAAAAATGTTGTCACCACGCCAAGGTCTTTAAGCCAGAGGAAACATTGGGTAAAGCACCCGTTTACACACTTGGTTGATGCTGCGCCGCAGAAACCCGGAGAGTGGCGAGGCATGTTTTCATTGGGAGAGCAGCAGCTGAGAGATAAGTGTGTCTGAGCAAACCAAGTCTGGTCAAACACTGTGAGAACCTGCTGCCAGACCAGAGCAGCAGAACCAACAGTCCACGGCTGCAAGTGTTCTCCAATACAGACTTGTTAATACGGAACACCTGCTCACCCCAACGGGTCTACACTATACACGATGCAGTCTACACTATACACTATATACTATACAGTCTACACTATAAACTATACAGTCTACACTATACAGTCTATATTATACATTATACAGTCTACAATATACAGTATACACTATATAGTCTACACTATACACTATACAGTCAGTCCCTCCAGGATTTTGCGATGTTGCGACTGCATCAATTCACGTAAAATCAGTCAATCAGCACAACTATTGCGCAACCTTGCAACTTTATCCAATCACTGCAACTTTCCCACAATTTTGGCCAATGCTCGTCAACTTCCGCCAATTTCACCAATCAAATTTCAACTGAGTGGCGCTGAAGCGCTCAGTCTAACCAATCAAATGCATCACTACATCACGTTCACTTCCGTGTTTACAGTAAGTACTAACAGAGTGCTTCAGCAAAAAACAGTGTGTGATTAAAAAACAAAAACATTCAGCCGCAAGGTTTCCAATACCGTCCCTTCCTCCGTGTCCCCCAGCCTGCCGGTGTACAAAGTGCTGGGTTTGTGTTGAAAAACGTCCGCCTGCCCCAAAAGCACCCCGTTGTGGGAGCGCACGTGACAAGAGACTCCATAAAATCACAAACAAACAAGCAAGTCTAACACTATAGCCAGTGTTTGATCATTTCATACATCTTTAGAGGTAAAATCATTACTACATCAATGAGCTTTAAAGCTGTGAATCTCTGGTCTGAACACGGACAAACGCATAGGAATATTGTCTGCATTTTTTTTCCCGGAAAAACACATACTGCAATCGACAATACAGACTAACAGAATAAATTATTTATGTTTTCCTTTCCGCTCAGTACCGACTGGTTGGGAACCGTAGGGAGTTTTCAAATGAAAGCACTGCAAATAATTTCAACATCTCTACTCTTTAACATGCATTCAGTGCAATTTAGCTGTTGTAATGGATATTGTGTTAAAGTCTGTATAGGCTGCTGCACAAAAGAGTTTTTCTGTATAGCAGAAGTTTCTGCTTAATTTACAAATCACTGTAATAGGAAATGTTTGACAATCCTGTGCTTTTCTTGTATTGTTATATAGAATATCACTGCAGTAAGCTGGAAAAACCATCTGCTTTAAAATTTGTAATTCGTCCCATAACTTTTAGTGCAAAAAAACCTCTCCAAACATCACAACTTTTAAAAAAAGCTTCCGCAAATTCAGGCTTTTTGGGTCGCAACAATCAAAAACATCCCGTGGGTGTGTTTTTCAGGCGCTTTGAAGGGAAATGGGCTCGAAGAACAAGGGGTTAATCTGGGCTGTCTTCTGTGGGTTTGTCCGCGTGTTCCATGTTGGCCCCATCTGTGTTTGCCCACATGGACTTTACCTGTGGTGCAGGTAATCCGTTTACCCATATTAAATCCACTTGGGCCCCACATGGGTTTAAATGGGTGAGCAGGTTTCAGTGTCACTCATGCCAGAGGCAAAATTACACAAAAAAAGGTCAGATTTTCACATTTTTTCCTCAGAAATTTGTAAGAAAAAAGTGAAAAATTTTCAGTAAAACAGTAGCGAATGGACTTCCGGTTATGGCTGCCACGAAGGACGGACGTGTCTCGCTCTGCTCTGCTCCTGGAAAAAAAAATCGGCAAATAACTCTCTCATTTGGGACAGAACGTATCCCAGCATTTGGGCGAGGATATGTCGGCGAAGCCTAAGGCTGGAAAACCAGGAAAAGGAAAAAGCGAGCCGCCGAAACAGTCCAAATTAACGGACTTTCAGGTCTGTGACGCAGCAAACAAAACTCCATATATGGCGGAGGAGGCTGGCAACGCTGCGATTTCTGCGGGGAATGGCGCAGATGCGCTGATGGCAGCCATGAGTTCAATGAGAGCTGACTTTTCCTATAGATTTGATGGGATTATGACAGCGTTGGAAGGAATAAGAAAGGAATTGGGTGACTGTGTAGAACGAACGGCGCAGATGGAGCTCCGTCTCGCTAGTGCTGAAGATGACGTCACCCGTCTTCAATTAAAGGTGCGCACTTTGGAAAAAAAAAATAAATCTCTGGAAGATAATATTTTGGATTTGGAATCTCGGTCGAGACAGAATAATTTGAGGCTGGTGGGTCTTCCAGAGGAATCAGAAGGTCGGGACATATGTTCCTTTCTGGAAAAGTGGATTCCGGAGGTGCTGGGCAGCGAGGAGTTGCAATCAGCAGTGGTTCTGGAAAAAGCACATCGTATTGGCCCACGGAGAGATAAGGGACCGCCGAGGACCTTAATTATGAAGTTTCTTAGCAACAGAGACAGGATGAAGATCTTCAACGCTGCACGTGCTAAAGGAGAGATTAAACACCAGGACCAGCAGGTGCGGTTCTACCCAGATTTGGCCACAGGAATCCAGCAATTGAGGAAGCAGTTTGATCCCGTACGTAAGGAGCTGCGCAACCTTGGGATTCGTCATGGTGTAATCTATCCTGCGAGACTGCTGACCACGTATGAGGGCAGAACCCACATCTTCAAGACCCCAGAGGAGGCGCAGGAGTTCATCAAGAAGATCAAAGAAGAAGAAGAGACTGGTGGGAGCTAAGCATGAACAAAATATAAGGTAGAATAATTAAGCATTTGCACAGGCATCTGACTGACTTGAAGTAAATAGTAAGTTTACAAAATATAGATTGTATTATATATTAAAAAAACAAAACAAAAACAAAACAAACAAACAAACAAAAAAAACTATGATGTACAAAGTTGTTAAAAATTTTGGAGTTAAGTTGGAAAACTACAGAGGAGAGTTAATGTTACGTCATTAAAAGCAGTAGAGTTAGGGTGATTGGGAGGATGAAGAAGGAGTGGCTTAGGCTGTTCCCCGTGGATGTGGAACGGTCGATGGCTATATCGGGAGACAGAATTTTTCTTTTGATTTTGGGGGGTTTGCCACAAGTGTGGGAAGGGGAAATTTGTTTGTGTGTAGTTTGTAGGATGAATGTTCAACCACTCATGTTTTTGCTTCTCTGTATGAGCATGTTTACACTGCAAGGTAATCCCAAACTCTCTGTTGATCATGGACCAAAGTGTTAATCTTAATTTAACTTCATGGAATTGCAGAGGTCTACAAAATTTAAAAAAACTTAAACAAGTTATGAATAAAATAAAGGACATGGGTTCAAGAATTGTGTTTTTACAAGAAACTCATCTGATAGAGGAGGATGTTAAAAGAATTAGGAGTAGATGGCAGGGAAGTGTATTCACCTCTTCATTTTCATCCCGAGCCAGGGGAGTTATGACTCTCATACATAAATCAGTTCCTTTTCAAGTGAAAAATGTAATTGGAGACAAATTTGGAAGATATGTAATCATTCAAGGTTCTTTGCTATTAGAAAATATAAATCTTGTGAACTTATATGGTCCCAATATAGATGATCAGAAGTTCTTTGCTAATTTATTTCTCATCTTATCATCACTTACAGGGCAACATATAATAGCAGGGGATTTTAATTGTACATTGAATCCAGGTGTGGATAGATCAACAGGACTGGATTGTACGCACATTGGATGTAGGATGACTATTAATCATTTTATGAAAGAATTGAGATTGTTAGATATATGGAGAGAAATGAAACCACAAGTTAAAGCCTATTCTTGTTATTCCAGTACCTACAAGACATTCTCACGTATTGATTATTTTTTGATTTCCACAGAATTAAGGTCCAAGATTCAAAACTGCTTTTATGATAACATCGTGATCTCTGATCATGCACCCTGTTGTCTAATATATGTAGATAAAAAATTGACAAAGGAATCAGGTAGATGGCAATTTCAGCATAAATGGCTTCAGGATGAGGAATTTGTCAAGTATATAGAAAAACAGATAGACGAGTTCTTTGACATCAATACTACACAAACATCAGCATGTGTTAAGTGGGAGGCTTTCAAAGCTTTTATTAGGGGACATATTATTAGTTATACAGGATCAAAATCTAAGAAGACTCGAGAGGAGAGAGCTAAATTGGAACATAAAATAAAAAATCTTCAGGAAAAAGTGTATGCAGGAAGTGACCCAAGGTTGGAGAATGAATTACTGATTTTGAGAGCTGAATACGACAAAAAATCAGCGAATAGAGCTGCCTCGAGTCTTCTAAGATTGAAACAATCTTTTTATGAACAAGGTGAAAAATCAGGAAAATTATTAGCATGGCAGATTAAACAATTGGAAATTAAAACACCAATTACCAGTATTATAAGTAATGGACAGGTAGTTATAGATCCTTTAGAAATTAATAGAGCCTTTAGAGATTACTATGAAAAATTATATGATACCAAAAATGAACCTGATTTAACAAAACTAAATGGGTTTTTGAACGAACTATCTATACCGTGTATTCCAAATGAAAACAGGGAGATATTGGAGTCTAAAATTAGTCAAGAAGAAGTTGGGCTAGCCATTGATAATATGAAATCAGGAAAAAGTGCAGGACCAGATGGTCTTCCAGTTGACCTTTATAAAAAATTTAAGAATAAATTAATAAAACCTTTTTTGGAAATGGTTTTAGAAGCATTTCAAAATAATAATTTACCATCATACATAAATAATGCCTTAATTATACTGCTGCCAAAACCAGGTAAGCCCTCTAATAAATGTGAAAATATGAGACCAATAAGCCTATTAAACGCCGACCTTAAGATAATCTGTAAAATTTTAGCAAGACGAATACAAGAAATTTTACCAAATATTATTAATCGAGATCAGAATGGCTTTATAAAGGGTAGACAAGGCTTCCATAATGTAAGAAGACTATTTAATATTATTTATTTTAATAAAGAAGCACCGGATACAGCTCTCCTATCATTGGACGCCGAAAAGGCCTTTGATAGAGTTGAATGGCCCTTTCTTTTTGAAGTCCTACAAAGGTTTGGACTTGGAAATAATTTCATAAAATGGGTTCAAATAATATACAATAATGCTACAGCAGAAATCCTAACAAATAACAATATTTCAAAACCAATAAAAATCAATAGAGGATGTCGACAAGGCTGTCCACTTTCACCTTTACTGTTTACTATGGCAATTGAACCTTTAGCGATAGCGATACGTTTACATTCACAAATATATGGAATTAAAGTTGGACCAACAGAACATAAAATCTCCCTGTACGCCGATGATATAATTTTGTTTATGTCGAATCTAAAAAAATCAATTCCAACCTTGTTGAATTTAATAAAGAATTTTGGGGAAATATCAGGATATAAAATAAATAAAACTAAATCTTCAATATTAATGCTAAATGAGACCCAGAGAAATTACCCAGCCCCTGAGGTAAATCAATTCAATGTTGTAAATCAGTTTAAATATTTAGGAATCCAAATTATGCCTAAGCTAGAATCAGTCGCCAGTGTCAACTATGAAGCCTTAATGTCAGATATCAGTGAGTTAACTCAGAGATGGATGTCACTACCAATGTCGATGATCGGGAGAATCAATATACTTAAAAGTAATATTTTACCTAAAATACTTTATTTATTTCAATACATTCCCTTACCACCACCTTTAGATCTATTCTCAAGAATAAAAAAAAAGTTAGTGGAATTTATATGGAACAACAGGAGGGCTAGATTACGTTTGTCTTTATTATATTTACCATTTGATCGTGGAGGTCTGAAATGTCCAAATTTTATGTTGTATTATTGGTCGGCACAACTGAGGTCTATGACATATTATTTTTCATCAAATGATCTCCCTCACTGGACTGAAATGGAATCATACAATTTACCTTTACCTCTTCCCATATTCATATACTCAGATTCGGCAAAAAAATTACAAAAACAAGTTAAAAATCCATTTGTAAAGCATATGATCAAAATATGGTGTGAAGCTAAAAACTATTTAAAAGAACCACAGTTATTGTCACAATTTAGTCCAATATGGGGTAATCAATATTTTAAACCAGGGAGAGCGGACGCTGTATTTAAAGTATGGAATTTAAAAGGGATACAAAAGATTCAGGATTTATATTTGCCATGTGCAGACAACATAATGTCTTTTGAAGAGCTGAGGATCAAATTTAATCTCAATAGAACACATTTTTTTAAATATCTTCAACTTAGAAACTTTATTCGATCAAATCAAAATAAAGCTCTCACTCGACCTATTTATTCATCCTTGGAAAAAATGATGATGAAAGATAGTAAAAGAAAGGGTATTATTACAGAGTTTTATAACTCATTGACACTATCTTCAAGTGAAAATTCACTGAAAAGATTAAACTACTGGAAAGAAGATCTGCAAATTGAAATTTCAGAGGAACAATGGGAATTGGCTTGTACAGAAGCTCAAACCAAATCAATAAATGCACGCCTTAAATTGATACATTTCAAATGGTTAATGCGGATGTATGTTACACCGGAGGAGTTAAATAGATATAACAAAAATATACCAGATACATGCACAAAATGCATGGAAAGTAAAGGAACCCTAGTTCATTGTTTATGGGAATGTAGATTAATAAGAATGTTTTGGGAAGAGGTGAGGGTAACAATTGAAAAAATAATCTCAAAACAAATCATATTGAATCCTAAACTGTTTTTGTTGGGTCTGTACCCAGAAAAGCATAATTTTAATAAAAGTGAAAGAACATTCATAGACCTCAGTTTGCTTAATGCCAAAAAATGTATTGCACTATTATGGAAAAAGACTCATAGACCAGATGTGACTCAGTGGTTAAGACAGATGTTAACAAACCTTCCATTAGAAAGAATAACATATATACTGAAATCAAAGGAAATTGTGTTTGAGAATATATGGAGACCTTTTATTGATTATGTAAAAAATTTAAACATAACTCTTGAAGAAGAAGGTGAATGATGTGTGTGGACCTTGTAAATTCCAAACTGGTGAACATAATATGTATACTTATGTATTGGATTGTCTAGACTAAACAGAGGAGCATTGTTGAAGATTTGATTTTGTTGGTGGTTGTTGGTGTTTTTTAGTGCATTTTTTTTTTTTTTGTAGTACTTTAGTGTTAGTGTTTGATTGTTTGTATCATGTTTGTTAAAAAAAAAAAAAAGTTCAATAAAGATATTGTGGAAAAAAAAACAGTAGCTAATTCATGAGAAAAAAAAGTCTCAAATTTATTTTAAAAAAGTCACAAATTCATGAGAAAAAAGTGAAAATTTAGGGAAAAAAGCTGCAAATTTACAAGAAAAAGAAATTGTAAAATTACTTCATACGAGTTAAACTTACAAGAAAAATTTAGCTAATTTACAAGAAAAAAGTCACAAATTTATGAAGAAAAAATTAGAAGTTGAAAATTAAACAAAAAAACAGTAAATATATGAGTAAATAAATGAAAATTTATAAGAAAAAGTCCCAAAAGTTGCAAGTTTACAGTTAAAAAGAAATGATTTTTGTTGAGAACGTTCCAAATTCACAAAAAAAAGTTGCAAATTTATGGGGGAAAACTCACAAATTTACAAGAAAATAGCAAATTTACAAGGAAAAAAGTAACAAATAATGAGAAAAAAAGTTGCAAGATTGCAGTAAATTTATGAAAAAGTTTCAAAATTACAAGTTGTAGTAGATTAGTTTATTTGACAGGGACAGTGCAATAAACATAGACAATTAATCAAAGACAATCAATCTGATGTGTTGCACATAGAGTGTATAGCTATTAGCTAATTTGCAACTCTTGTCCCTGGATGGGCTTTAGAAAAAAGAATCAAGATAAAAATATACACAATAACCACATACATCAATGCAGAAAAATTATAAATACACAATTATAAATATTATAAATATTATAAATACACAAATATAAGAGCCTGACTCACCTTTAACATAAATATTATAAATACACAAATATAACAGCCTGACTCACATTTAACACATATAACATAACTCACATTTGCCTATTTCAGGCCTTCCTCCCTCCGTCACTCACTATAAACAAACACATTTATTCCTTCCCTTCATTCACTCTCACTTTGCAGACAAATAATTCATACATGAGTACATTCTTGTTTATTTTTCAGCCAGTTTTTAACATTTTTAGTGAATGTTTTAAAGTCCGTTATTATTTTAATTTCATTTGGCATTGTGTTCCAGATGTGACTGCCCTTTATAGAGAAAGCTGTTTGTCCAAATGTGGTTCTGCGGTGGAATATTTTACAGTTATTGTTAACAGAACTCCTGGTGGCTCTGCTGCTGTCCTGTCTTTGGACGAAACCAGCAAGTGGCTCGGGTGCTGATTTATGGAAACATTTGAACGTTAATTTCAGAAGACAGAGGTCAATGGAGTTTGCAAATTTGCAAGAAAAAAGTTACAATTTTACAAGAAAAAACAAATTTCTGAGCCTAAACTTCCAAATTTACAAGAAAAAAAAAATCACAAATTTACGAGTAGAAATTTACAGTAAAACAAGTTGCAAATTTATGAGAAAGTTTCAAATTGTCAAGAAGAATGTATCATATTAGGGGGAAAAGTCACAAACTTACAAGAAAATAGCAAATTAAGGAGAAAATAAGCTGAAAATAGGTAAACGGGAAAAGCCCATGTGGGCCAGCACAGATGCAGCCAACATGGAACCCACGGGCAAACCCACATGGACTGTAAGGCAGCCGTGATTCACCCTTGGGTAGGGCCCAAATGGACATGTTGGCTGGGTGGTGCTGGGTAACGTTACTCTGAAAGTAACATTTTACCTGATTACTTCCTGTAAAAACTCCTCTGTTGTGTTATTATATATTATATATTTTTTTTTAATTAATGGGCTTGTTTATTCTTATGAATTTGTGACTTTTTCCCCATAAATTTGCATCTATTTGTGTTGATTTTTTTTTTTGCTTTATTCTCAGTAATTTTTTGTGTTAGTCTTGATTTTTTCAAAAGCATGTCCACTACTATAAGCCACATTACGAAAAGAAACAGTATTAAATCAAATCAGAGTCAAAAACAATCAGTTATTTTAAATCTGATGGGACAAAACTCGAGTTACAATCAATTTAAATCAGTGCAATTAAAAGTTCAGTATGTACAAGAAACCCCAACAGCACACGCACGTCTGGCCTACATCTCCCCAATGTACAAAGTCTGCATCAGGAATACATCTTAAAGAGGTCGTTTGCACATTGGCAAGACATTGGCTAGACGTCAGCGTAATGCCAACGTCTAGCCAATGTCTTGCCAATGTGCAAACGACCTCTATACTGTATTTTTAAATTAACCATAGTCCACACGGGACGTCGTGCAACTGTTCTGGCCTGCTGTCAGTCCTAAGTGCCTTCCATGCATGTTCCGTATGACACGTCCTGCTAGCTAGCGTGCCGGATACATGTTCCGTAAATACGCTGCATGGCTGCCGTTTGTCTACTTACGCAAGGGAGCAAAAAAGTGTGAAAACCTCTTAAAATTAAAGGGAAACTCCTGATAATGACTGTAGACAGCATTACAGTGACAAATTGCCGAGCGGGATGACACCACAGTGATCGGCGGGGCACCCGGCCGGTGTACGGCCAGGTGGGTTACGAGCTGACACCGGTGACTCGGACAAAGACCAAGTGTGTGGCCGTGCCGAGTTCCGAGCACATCGCGGAGACTGTGGGACGGCAGGGTGAAGTTGGTTTGGTCTTTTTTTTAGCTGGAGTTGGTCAAAATTATGAGCTAATTTATGAGCTAACGTTTAGCTCTTAAAAGTAGTAGTATTAGTTTGTCCCACCTGCAGTGGCTGTTACAAGCTAATCTAATAGCAGCTACGGAGAAAAACAAAGCAGCAAAACTGATAGGAAAGTAATTTACTGTCTCGGTGCTTTGTTACGTGAAAAAGATGATTTTATAGTGAAACACTTGCACACTTGTTTACCCTCACCAAGTAATCGGCCTTGTCGGTTAAATCGACACACCGGTAGTAGGACAGACATGTACGGTAGATGTACAGAACATGTTATGTGTGGACTGCTGCTGTTGACATACATCTGACAGCATGCAGGACCAATAGCAGGATGGTCATGTGCAGGATATGTACAGAACATGTGCCGTATAGTACATGTACAGGACACAGATGTTCCCTACCATACCGTTCCGTCCCGTGTTTTAGTAGGCACCATGTCATAGTAACATGCTACTACCATTGCAGTATCATGCCAGAAAGCTGCTAGCATGGTACTAGCAATGAGGTATCAAGCTTGTATGATAGCAGCATGCTACTAGTGTCGCAATATCATGCTAGAATCCTGCTAGCATGGTACTAGCAATGAGGTATGATGCGTATATGACAGTAGCATGCTACTAGCATTGCAATATCATGCTATAATCCTACTAGCATGGTACTAGCAATGAGGTATCAAGCTCGTATGATAGTAGCATGCTACTAGCATCATAATATCATGGTAGAATCCTGCTAGCATGGTACTAGCTATACAATACCATGTTAAAATCCTGCTAGCATGCTACTAGCAATGCAATATCATGTTAGAATCCTGCTAGCATGGTACTAGCAGTGAGGTATCATGCCCGTATCATAGTAGCATGCTACTAGCATCACAGTATCATCATTAGAATCCTGCTAGCATGCTCCTAGCATTGCAGTGACATGTTAAAATCCTGCTAGCATGCTACTAGCAATGCAATATCATGTTAGAATCCTGCTAGCATCGTACTAGCAGTGAGGTATCATGAGCGTATCATAGTAGCATGCTATTAGCATCGCAGTATCATCATTAGAATCCTGCTAGCATGCTTCTAGCATTGCAGTGACATGTTAAAATCATGCTAGCATGCTGTAATCAGGAACAGCTCATTAATTCCGTTCAGCAGAACCAGAAGTTAACTGTAGGAGTTGTGCAGATATCATCTGTTCTCCTGTAGTTAGCAGGAGCTTCTTCAGATGTTCAGTAAAGCCGTGTAGGTGGGCAGCAGTTGATCCTTCCAGTGGTGTAATGATCCAATTCAATAAAACAGAAGGGCTGTGCCTCCTCTGTAACCCTGAAGAGCGCTGTCACTACTCCATGTTTATGTGAATAGGAGCTGAGCTGAGGTGCCAGGCAGGTTTGCTGTGGTTTTTATAAGAAGCTTATGGAGGGGTTAGAAGGTGAAGTCTCCTCTGAAGTGGCAGACCTTCATTAGTAGTTTGTGTTTAAGCATCACACACACTCTCGCTGTCCTTCTTTCATCCTCCCGCATCTCATCCTTCACTTTCCCCCTGACTTTCTGTTTAACACTTTCAACATCCTCCGGCTTTTCACCCTCACTGCTCAGTTTAATCACCTTCTGGATTTTGACTCTTTTCTCTCATTTCAAAGTCCTCTGACTTATTTTTTCCCTCACCATCTGTATCTTCTACAACAGCGGTCCCCAACCCCGGGGCCGCGGACCGGTACCAGTCCGGGGGTCATTTGGTACTGGGCCGCACAGAAAGAATAAATAACTTACATTACTTCCGTTTTATTTATCATCTGAGTCTGAATGATGTTTTATTTTGAAAAACTACTGGATTCTCTCCGTTACATCCGTCTATGGCTCACTCTTGGCGCATGTCAAGACTCTTGTCTTGGTCACATGATACGTTACCACTGAAATTAAACCCACGAGCTCGCAAAATGAGTAAAAAACAAACGTCTTTGGACAGTTTCTTTGCGAAGGGGAAAAGGCCCAGTGAGGAGGCAGAAGAAGAGCTACGACTTCCAACTACGACTTTAAAGGCCGGTCCCTGAAAATACTGTCTGACATTAAACTGGTCCGCAGCGCAATAAAGGTTGGGGATCACTGTTCTACAACATCCAAGCCACACTGCCCCCGCCTGCTGCAGCGTCTCATCTTTCAGCTCCACTTCTTTTCCTTTTCTCACCAATAAATCTCTGCATCTTGAATAAAGAAAGGACAGAGCATCACAATCAGATGAGTTCTTTTTTAACTAGGGGGATGGGGGGGTTCACCATTTCAGAGTGCAAACCTATACATGTAAATTAGGTACAAATTTACAAGAATAAAGGTACAAAGATATGATAAAAGATGCCAGTCTAAAAATTGAAAAAGTCACAAATTACAATTTAATTACACAAAATAAAAATTTAACCAGCATCTAGAGGAGCGCTGCAAACTTATGAGAAAAAAGTTGCAAATTTATTAGAAAAAAGATTAATACAAATTTATGAGAAAAAGCCACCAATTTTTGTGGAAAAAGTTGCAAATTTAGGAGAGAAGATGTTAAAAAAATTGAGACAAAAGTTGCAAATCTATGAGAAAAAAAGTTGAAAATTTACAGGAAAAAAATTACAAATTTATGAGAAAAAAAAGTCAAATTTTTGACAATAAAGTTGCACATTGATGAGGGAAAAGCTGCAAATGTATGATAAAAAGTCATACATTTTTGAGAATAAAATCACAAATTTATAAGGGAAAATTTGAAAACCAACAGGAAAAAGTTGCAAATTTACAAGAAATATTTTGCAACTTTATGGGAGAAAAGTCATAAAATTGAAAATTTATGAGGAAGAAAATTGCAAATTTCTATGTGAAATGTTGCAAATCATGAGAAAACGTTGCAAATTTTTGTGGAGAAAGTTGTAAACTTATGAGGAAAAAAGTAAAAAAAATTGAAAAAAGTTGCAAATCTATGATTTTTGAGAAGAAAGTTGCATATTTATGATGGAAAAACTACAAATTTATGAGAGAAAAAATGCAAATTCACAAGAAAAAAAATGCTAATTTATGACAAGAAAGTCAGATTTATGAGAGAGAAGTTGCAAATTTTTAAAAAGTCATAAATTTTTGTAGAAAAAGTTGCAAATTTAGGAGAGAAAAAGTAAAAAAACCCTGAGACAATAGTTGCAAATCTATGATAAAAAAAAGTTGAAATTTTACAGAAAAAACTGCAAATTTATGAGAAAAAAGTCATACATTTTTGAGAAGAAAGTTGTACATTTATAAGGGAAAGTTTAAAAAAATGAGACAACAGTGGCAAATTTATGAGAAAAAATTGTCAATTCACAAAAAAAATGCAAATTTATGACAAGAAAGTCACAGCTTTATGAGAGAGATTTTGCAAATTTAAGAGGAAAAAGTCCTAAATTTTTGTGGAAAAAGTTGCAAATTTATAAGAAAAAAAGTAGCACATTTTTTGAGAATAAAGTCACAAATTTATAAGAGAAAAAAATGGAAATTTACAGGAAAAAAGTTACAATTTTACAAGAAATTTTTTGCAAATTTATGGGAGAAAAGTAACAAATTCTAAAATTTATGAGAAAAAAGTTGCAAATTTATGAGAAAACGCGATCCATTTTTGTGGAAAAAGTTGCAGATTTATAAGATTTTTGTTTTGCAATCCTGCTTAGAATTGATGGTTCAAAGTTATGTTATTCAGTTATGTAGCATGATATGATATTGAAGGTTTATGACGAGACTGGCGGGACAACTTCCTCTTTTTTCCAGGTTGTGATTTGCACACCTGTCCCTCCTTGGTTTACACCTGTGGATGCGGATGGGGGGACGGCAGGTTAACCAGGGGGATGATTTGGGGTCATTTTGCTAACAAGGGGGATGGTGCCCCCCCTTAGATCACCTACTGGTTGTAATTATCTTCCTGTGAGCACTTCCTAGCTTGCACCAATGGTAAAGCAAATATAAATTGTATGGAAGAGTAACGGTAATTAGATCTGGTTTTGACAGCAGGGAGTGTGTGTGGTTGTGTCTGTGGGAGTGAAATTCAAGCACCGCATGCCAACTCCAGGGTCATGTTCAGTAAAGTGGACTCAGCTGCAACACCGCTGTTGTAGCGTTTATAATTTTTATAATGTGAAACCAAGCGATGGTTTGTGGGGGAGTGTGTCAAACACCATTATCTCAACGCAAGCAAAAACCACCAACGACCAAACACGCACACACCAAAGACCAACGAGGGTTTGCGCAACTTGGAAATCTTCCAAAGCAAACTAAAAAGGTTTAAGTAAAAGTTCAGAGCTGCCGTGAACAGATGTGGAGCCAAAGTGCTCGCTCACTGTAGAGGTTTAAAAGCCTTGGAGCTCATTCAAAAGGCTTAAAGATGTGCCTCGTACATGCAATTCATCTTCTGACTTCTGCCCTTCTCCTGTGAAGTGCCTTCCGCCAGTCATAAAGAAAATAATCCAACTAAAAGAACTCTGACAATATGTGACGGGCAGGAAGGAAAAATTGTATTTCATGATGTGCTATTGCATGTCTGGTTCAGGTTCGTTGTTCCTTCACATGAAAATGAGAAATTCGTGGGTGGAGGTTTCATTTCACTGCTGGGGGACAATAAACAGAACATTTGCTCAAGAGTAAAGATGGAGGGGGATGCTATAGGTGAGGGCCCGATGCAACATTGTGTTTAGGGGCCCCTATATTTGTAACTGAGAAGAGTTCAAACTCTTCAAACAAAATTGAGCTGTTATGGAGATAAACAAAGACAGTGGAATTAATTACACATAAAAATTAAATCAGCATCCATATGAATGAAAGTTAAAGATTTATGGCAAAAAAGTAGTGAATTAATGAAGAAAAAAAATACCAAATTCATGAGGAAGAAAAATTGTAAATTTACAAGAAAAAGTTGCAGATTTAAAAGAAAAAAGTTGCAAATTTATAAGAAAAATTTGCAAATTTATGATAAAAAGTTGCAGATTTACACGAAAAAGTTGCAGATTTAAAAAGAAAAAAGTTGCAAATTTACAAGAAAAAGTTGCAAATTTATGATAAGTTGCAGATTTACAGGAAAAACTTACAGATTTACAAGTTAAAAAAAAGCTGCAATTTTATAAGAAAACGTTTTACATGTAAGAAAAAAGTTGCAGATTTAAGAGAAAAAAGTTGCAGATTTAAAAGAAAAAAGTTGCAAATTTATGAGAAAAATTTGCAAATTTATGAGAAAAAGTTGCAGATTTACACAAAAAAGTTGGAGATTTAAAAGAAAAAAGTTGCAAATTTACAAGAAAAAAGTTGCAAATTTATGATAAAGTTGCAGATTTACAAGTAAAAAAAGCTGCATTATAAGAAAAAATTTTACATGTATGAGAAAAAAATTGCAAATTTACAAGAAAAAAGTTGGAGACTTAAGAGAAAAAAGTTGCAGCTTTAAAAGAAAAAAGTTGCAAATTTATGATAAAAAGTTGCAGATTTACAGGAAAAGCTTACAGATTTACAAGTAAAAAAGTCTGCAGTTTTATAAGAAAGTGTTACATGTATGAGGAAAAAGTTGCAAACAAGAAAAAAGTTGCAGATTTAAGAGAAAAAAGTTGCAGATTTAAAAGAAAAAAGTTGCAAATTTATAAGAAAAATTTGCAAATTTATGATAAGTTGCAGATTTACAGGAAAAACTTACAGATTGGCAAGTAAAAAAACGCTGCAATTTTATAAGAAAAAGTTTTACATGTATGAGAAACAAGTTGCAAACAAGAAAAAAGTTGCAGATTTAAGAGAAAAAAGTTGCAGATTTAAAAGAAAAAAGTTGCAAATTTATGATAAAAAAGTTGCAGATTTACAAGTAAAAAAGCTGCAATATTGACTTCCGGTTATGGCTGCCACGTAAGACGGACGTGTCTCACTCTGCTCTGCTCCTGGAGAAAAAAAATCGGCAAATAACTCTCTCATTTGGGACAGAACGTATCCCAGCGTTTGGGCGAGGATATGTCGGCGAAGCCTAAGGCTGGAAAACCAGGTAAAGGAAAAAGCGAGCCGCCGAAACAGTCCAAATTAACGGACTTTCAGGTCTGTGACGCAGCAAACAAAACTCCATATATGGCGGAGGAGGCTGGCAACGGTGCGATGTCTGCGGGGGGAGGCGCAGATGCGCTGATGGCTGCCATGAGTTCAATGAGAGCGGACTTTTCCTCTAGATTTGATGGGATTATGACAGCGTTGGAAGGAATAAGAAAGGAATTGGGTGACTGTGTAGAACGAACGGCGCAGATGGAGCTCCGTCTCGCTAGTGCTGAAGATGACGTCACCCGTCTTCAATTAAAGGTGCGCACTTTGGAAAAAAAAAATAAATCTCTGGAAAATAATATTTTGGATTTGGAATCTCGGTCGAGACAGAATAACTTGAGGCTGGTGGGTCTTCCAGAGGAATCAGAAGGTCGGGACGTATGTTCCTTTCTGGAAAAGTGGATTCCGGAGGTGCTGGGCAGCGAGGAGTTGCAATCAGCAGTGGTTCTGGAAAATGCACATCGTATTGGCCCACGGAGAGATAAGGGACCGCCGAGGACCTTAATTATGAAGTTTCTTAGCAACAGAGACAGGATGAAGATCTTCAACGCTGCACGAGCTAAAGGAGAGATTAAACACCAGGACCAGCAGGTGCGGTTCTACCCAGATTTGGCCACAGGAATCCAGCAATTGAGGAAGCAGTTTGATCCCATACGTAAGGAGCTGCGCAACCTTGGGATTCGTCATGGTGTAATCTATCCTGCGAGACTGCTGACCACGTATGAGGGCAGAACCCACATCTTCAAGACCCCAGAGGAGGCGCAGGAGTTCATCAAGAAGATCAAAGAAGAAGAAGAGACTGGTGGGAGCTAAGCATGAACAAAATATAAGGTAGAATAATTAAGCATTTGTACAGGCATCTGACTGACTTGAAGTAAATAGTAAGTTTACAAAATATAGATTGTATTATATATTAAAAAAACAAAACAAAAACAAAACAAACAAAAAAAACTATGATGTACAAAGTTGTTAAAAATTTTGGAGTTAAGTTGGAAAACTACAGAGGAGAGTTAATGTTACGTCATTAAAAGCAGTAGAGTTAGGGTGATTGGGAGGATGAAGAAGGAGTGGCTTAGGCTGTTCCCCGTGGGTGTGGAACGGTCGATGGCTATATCGGGAGACAGAATTTTTCTTTTGATTTTGGGGGGTTTGCCACAAGTGTGGGAAGGGGAAATTTGTTTGTGTGTAGTTTGTAGGATGAATGTTCAACCACTCATGTTTTTGCTTCTCTGTATGAGCATGTTTACACTGCAAGGTAATCCCAAACTCTCTATTGATCATGGACCAAAGTGTTAATCTTAATTTAACTTCATGGAATTGCAGAGGTCTACAAAATTTAAAAAAAACTTAAACAAGTTATGAATAAAATAAAGGACATGGGTTCAAGAATTGTGTTTTTACAAGAAACTCATCTGATAGAGGAGGATGTTAAAAGAATTAGGAGTAGATGGCAGGGAAGTGTATTCACCTCTTCATTTTCATCCCGAGCCAGGGGAGTTATGACTCTCATACATAAATCAGTTCCTTTTCAAGTGAAAAATGTAATTGGAGACAAATTTGGAAGAGATGTAATCATTCAAGGTTCTTTGCTATTAGAAAATATAAATCTTGTGAACTTATATGGTCCCAATATAGATGATCAGAAGTTCTTTGCTAATTTATTTCTCATCTTATCATCACTTACAGGGCAACATATAATAGCAGGGGATTTTAATTGTACATTGAATCCAGGTGTGGATAGATCAACAGGACTGGATTGTACGCACATTGGATGTAGGATGACTATTAATCATTTTATGAAAGAATTGAGATTGTTAGACATATGGAGAGAAATGAAACCACAAGTTAAAGCCTATTCTTGTTATTCCAGTACCTACAAGACATTCTCACGTATTGATTATTTTTTGATTTCCACAGAATTAAGGTCCAAGATTCAAAACTGCTTTTATGATAACATCGTGATCTCTGATCATGCACCCTGTTGTCTAATATATGTAGATAAAAAATTGACAAAGGAATCAGGCAGATGGCAATTTCAGCATAAATGGCTTCAGGATGAGGAATTTGTCAAGTATATAGAAAAACAGATAGACGAGTTCTTTGACATCAATACTACACAAACATCAGCATGTGTAAAGTGGGAGGCTTTCAAAGCTTTTATTAGGGGACATATTATTAGTTATTCAGGATCAAAATCTAAGAAGACTCGAGAGGAGAGAGCTAAATTGGAACATAAAATAAAAAGTCTTCAGGAAAAAGTGTATGCAGGAAGAGATCCAAGGTTGGACAATGAATTACTGATTTTGAGAGCTGAATACGACAAAAAATCAGCGAATAGAGCTGCCTCGAGTCTTCTAAGATTGAAACAATCTTTTTATGAACAAGGTGAAAAATCAGGAAAATTATTAGCATGGCAGATTAAACAATTGGAAATTAAAACACCAATAACCAGTATTATAAGTAATGGACAGGTAGTTATAGATCCTTTAGAAATTAATAGAGCCTTTAGAGATTACTATGAAAAATTATATGATACCAAAAATGAACCTGATTTAACAAAACTAAATGGGTTTTTGAACAAACTATCTATACCGTGTATTCCAAATGAAAACAGGGAGATATTGGAGTCTAAAATTAGTCAAGAAGAAGTTGGGCTAGCCATTGATAATATGAAATCAGGAAAAAGTGCAGGACCAGATGGTCTTCCAGTTGACCTTTATAAAAAATTTAAGAATAAATTAATAAAACCTTTTTTGGAAATGGTTTTAGAAGCATTTCAAAATAATAATTTACCATCATACATAAATAATGCCTTAATTATACTGCTGCCAAAACCAGGTAAGCCCTCTAATAAATGTGAAAATATGAGACCAATAAGCCTATTAAATGCCGACCTTAAGATAATCTGTAAAATTTTAGCAAGACGAATACAAGAAATTTTACCAAATATTATTAATCGAGATCAGAATGGCTTTATAAAGGGTAGACAAGGCTTCCATAATGTAAGAAGACTATTTAATATTATTTATTTTAATAAAGAAGCACCGGATACAGCTCTCCTATCATTGGACGCCGAAAAGGCCTTTGATAGAGTTGAATGGCCCTTTCTTTTTAAAAGTCCTACAAAGGTTTGGACTTGGAAATAATTTCATAAAATGGGTTCAAATAATATACAATAATGCTACAGCAGAAATCCTAACAAATAACAATATTTCAAAACCAATAAAAATCAATAGAGGATGTCGACAAGGCTGTCCACTTTCACCTTTACTGTTTACTATGGCAATTGAACCTTTAGCGATAGCGATACGTTTACATTCACAAATATATGGAATTAAAGTTGGACCAACAGAACATAAAATCTCCCTGTACGCCGATGATATAATTTTGTTTATGTCGAATCTAAAAAAATCAATTCCAACCTTGTTGAATTTAATAAAGAATTTTGGGGAAATATCAGGATATAAAATAAATAAAACTAAATCTTCAATATTAATGCTAAATGAGACCCAGAGAAATTACCCAGCCCCTGAGGTAAATCAATTCAATGTTGTAAATCAGTTTAAATATTTAGGAATCCAAATTATGCCTAAGCTAGAATCAGTCGCCAGTGTCAACTATGAAGCCT
Organism: Pholidichthys leucotaenia; assembly: GCA_020510985.1. Lineage (NCBI taxonomy): Eukaryota > Metazoa > Chordata > Actinopteri > Cichliformes > Pholidichthyidae > Pholidichthys > Pholidichthys leucotaenia. The sequence continues at coordinate 50,811,287 of CM035839.1, read as the reverse complement.
TAATGACAGATATCAATGAGTTAACTCAGAGATGGATGTCACTACCAATGTCGATGATCGGGAGAATCAATATACTTAAAAGTAATATTTTACCTAAAATACTTTATTTATTTCAATACATTCCCTTATCACCACCTTTAGATCTATTCTCAAGAATTAAAAAAAAGTTAGTGGAATTTATATGGAACAACAGGAGGGCTAGATTACGTTTGTCTTTATTATATTTACCATTTGATCGTGGAGGTCTGAAATGTCCAAATTTTATGTTGTATTATTGGTCGGCACAACTGAGGTCTATGACATATTATTTTTCATCAAATGATCTCCCTCACTGGACTGATATGGAATCATACAATTTACCTTTACCTCTTCCCATATTCATATACTCAGATTCGGCAAAAAAATTACAAAAACAAGTTAAAAATCCATTTGTAAAGCATATGATCAAAATATGGTGTGAAGCTAAAAACTATTTAAAAGAACCACAGTTATTGTCACAATTTAGTCCAATATGGGGTAATCAATATTTTAAACCAGGGAGAGCGGACGCTGTATTTAAAGTATGGAATTTAAAAGGGATACAAAAGATTCAGGATTTATATTTGCCATGTGCAGACAACATAATGTCTTTTGAAGAGCTGAGGATCAAATTTAATCTCAATAGAACACATTTTTTTAAATATCTTCAACTTAGAAACTTTATTCGATCAAATCAAAATAAAGCTCTCACTCGACCTATTTATTCATCCTTGGAAAAAATGATGATGAAAGATAGTAAAAGAAAGGGTATTATTTCAGAGTTTTATAACTCATTGACACTATCTTCAAGTGAAAATTCACTGAAAAGATTAAACTACTGGAAAGAAGATCTGCAAATTGAAATTTCAGAGGAACAATGGGAATTGGCTTGTACAGAAGCTCAAACCAAATCAATAAATGCACGCCTTAAATTGATACATTTCAAATGGTTAATGCGGATGTATGTTACACCGGAGGAGTTAAATAGATACAACAAAAATATACCAGATACATGCACAAAATGCATGGAAAGTAAAGGAACCCTATTTCATTGTTTATGGGAATGTAGATTAATAAGAATGTTTTGGGAAGAGGTGAGGGTAACAATTGAAAAAATAATCTCAAAACAAATCATATTGAATCCTAAACTGTTTTTGTTGGGTCTGTACCCAGAAAAGCATAATTTTAATAAAAGTGAAAGAACATTCATAGACCTCAGTTTGCTTAATGCCAAAAAATGTATTGCACTATTATGGAAAAAGACTCATAGACCAGATGTGACTCAGTGGTTAAGACAGATGTTAACAAACCTTCCATTAGAAAGAATAACATATATACAAAAATCAAAGGAAATTGTGTTTGAGAATATATGGAGACCTTTTATTGATTATGTAAAAAATTTAAACATAACTCTTGAAGAAGAAGGTGAATGATGTGTGTGGACCTTGTAAATTCCAAACTGGTGAACATAATATGTATACTTATGTATTGGATTGTCTAGACTAAACAGAGGAGCATTGTTGAAGACTTGATTTTGTTGGTGGTTGTTGGTGTTTTTAGTGCATTTTTTTTTTTTTTTGTAGTACTTTAGTGTTAGTGTTTGATTGTTTGTATCATGTTTGTTAAAAAAAAAAAAGGTTCAATAAAGATATTGTGGAAAAAAAAAACACCAATTACCAGTATTATAAGTAATGGACAGGTAGTTATAGATCCTTTAGAAATTAATAGAGCCTTTAGAGATTACTATGAAAAATTATATGATACCAAAAATGAACCTGATTTAACAAAACTAAATGGGTTTTTGAACGAACTATCTATACCGTGTATTCCAAATGAAAACAGGGAGATATTGGAGTCTCAAATTAGTCAAGAAGAAGTTGGGCTAGCCATTGATAATATGAAATCAGGAAAAAGTGCAGGACCAGATGGTCTTCCAGTTGACCTTTATAAAAAATTTAAGAATAAATTAATAAAACCTTTTTGGAAATGGTTTTAGAAGCATTTCAAAATAATAATTTACCATCATACATAAATAATGCCTTAATTATACTGCTGCCAAAACCAGGTAAGCCCTCTAATAAATGTGAAAATATGAGACCAATAAGCCTATTAAACGCCGACCTTAAGATAATCTGTAAAATTTTAGCAAGATGAATACAAGAAATTTTACCAAATATTATTAATCGAGATCAGAATGGCTTTATAAAGGGTAGACAAGGCTTCCATAATGTAAGAAGACTATTTAATATTATTTATTTTAATAAAGAAGCACCGGATACAGCTCTCCTATCACTGGACGCCGAAAAGGCCTTTGATAGAGTTGAATGGCCCTTTCTTTTTGAAGTCCTACAAAGGTTTGGACTTGGAAATAATTTCATAAAATGGGTTCAAATAATATACAATAATGCTACAGCAGAAATCCTAACAAATAATATTTCCAAACCAATAAAAATCAATAGAGGGATGTCGACAAGGCTGTCTACTTTCACCTTTACTGTTCTACTATGGCAATTGAACCTTTAGCGATAGCGATACGTTTACATTCACAAATATATGGAATTAAAGTTGGACCAACAGAACATAAAATCTCCCTGTACGCCGATGACATAATTTTGTTTATGTCGAATCTAAAAAAAATCAATTCCAACCTTGTTGAATTTAATAAAGAATTTTGGGAAATATCAGGAAATAAAATAAATAAAACTAAAACTACAATATTAATGCTAAATGAGACCCAGAGAAATTACCCAGCCCTGAGGTAAATCAATTCAATGTTGTAAATCAGTTTAAATATTTAGGAATCCAAATTGTGGCCTAAGCTAGAATCAGTCGCCAGTGTCAACTATGAAGCCTTAATGTCAGATATCAATGAGTTAACTCAGAGATGGATGTCACTACCAATGTCGATGATCGGAGAATCAATATACTTAAAAGTAATATTTTACCTAAAATACTTTATTTATTTCAATACATTCCCTTATCACCACCTTTAGATCTATTCTCAAGAATAAAAAAAAAGTTAGTGGAATTTATATGGAACAACAGGAGGGCTAGATTACGTTTGTCTTTATTATATTTACCATTTGATCGTGGAGGTCTGAAATGTCCAAATTTTATGTTGTATTATTGGTCGGCACAACTGAGGTCTATGACATATTATTTTTCATCAAATGATCTCCCTCACTGGACTGAAATGGAATCATACAATTTACCTTTACCTCTTCCCATATTCATATACTCAGATTCGGCAAAAAATTACAAAAACAAGTTAAAAAATCCATTTGTAAAGCATATGATCAAAATATGGTGTGAAGCTAAAAACTATTTAAAAGAACCACAGTTATTGTCACAATTTAGTCCAATATGGGTAATCAATATTTTAAACCAGGGAGAGCGGACGCTGTATTTAAAGTATGGAATTTAAAAGGGATACAAAAGATTCAGGATTTATATTTGCCATGTGCAGATAACATAATGTCTTTTGAAGAGCTGAGGATCAAATTTAATCTCAATAGAACACATTTTTTTAAATAGCTTCAACTAGAAACTTTATCGATCAAATCATATAAAGCTCTCACTCGTCCTATTTATTCATCCTTGAAAAAATGTTGATGAAAGATAGTAAAAAGAAAGGGGATTATTTCAGAGTTTTTATAACTCATTGACACTATCCTTCAAGTGAAAATTCACTGAAAAGATTAACTACTGGAAAGAAGATCTGCAAACTGAAATTTCAGAGGAACATGGGAATTGGCTTGTACAGAAGCTCAAACCAAATCAATAAATGCACGCCTTAAATGGATACATTTCAAATGGTTAATGCGGATGTATGTTACACCGGAGGAGTTAAATAGATATAACAAAAATTATACCAGATACATGCATCAAAATGCATGGAAAGTAAAGGAACCCTAGTTCATTGTTTATGGGAATGTAGATTAATAAGAATGGTTTTGGGAGAGAGGTAGGGTAGACAATTGAAAAAATAATCTCAAAACAAATCATATTGAATCCTAAACTGTTTTTGTTGGTCTGTACCCAGAAAAGCAGAATTTTAATAAAAGTGAAAGAACATTCATAGACCTCAGTTTGCTTAGATGCCAAAAAAATGTATGCACTATTATGGGAAAGAAGAATCCATAGACCCAGATGTGACTCAGTGGTTAAGACAGATGTTAACAAACCTTCCATTAGAAAGAATAACAATATACAAAAATCAAAGGAAAATTGTGTTTGAGAATATATGAGACCTTTTATTGATTATGGAAAAAATTTAAACATAACTCTTGAAGAAGAAGGTGAATGATGTGGTGTGGACCTTGTAAATTCCAATCTGTGAACATAATATGGTGTACTTATGTATGGGATTGTCTAGACTAAACAGAGGAGCATTGTTGAAAGACTTGATTTGTTGGTGGTTGTTGGTGTTTTTAGTGCATTTTTTTTTTGTAGTACTTTAGTGTTAGTGTTTGAGTTGTTTGTATCATGTTTGTTAAAAAAAAAAAAGGTTCAATAAAGATAGTTGTGGGAAAAAAATAAGCTGCAATATTATAAGGTAAAAATGTACATGTATGAGAAAAAAATTGCAAATTTACAAGAAAAAAGTTGGAGATTTAAGAGAAAAAAGTTGCAGCTTTAAAAGAAAAAATGTGCAAATTTACAAGAAAAAAAAGTTGCAGATTTACAAGAAAAAAGTTGCAGATTTACAAGTAAAAAAGCTGCAGTTTTAAAAGAAAAAGCTTTAATGTACAAGAAAACGTTGCAAAGTTTACAAGAAAAAAGTTGTGCACATTTAAGAGCAAAAAAGTTGCAAATTTATTAAAAAAAAGTTATAAATATGAGAAAAAAGTTTCAAACTTACAAGACAAGTTGCAGATTTAAAATAAAAAGTTGGCGAAATCTACAAGAGAAAAAAGTTGTAAATTTACTAGAAAAAAAGTTGCAAGTTATGATAAAAATAGTCAGTTACAAGAAAAAAGTTGCAGATTTACAAGTAAAACAGCTGCAATTTTATGACAAAAAGGTAAGTTGTGTGAGAAAAAAAGTTGCAAATTTCTAGAAAAAAGTTGCAAGATCTAAGAGAAAAAAGTTGCAAATATTCAGGAGAGATGGCCTCGCTGCAGTCAAATCCACTTGGTAATCAACAACCGGCAGAGAGGCAAAAATCATCTAGACAAGCAGGAAAGGATCCTCAATAGAGCAGCAGCAGACGTGAAGAAGCTGTTTGTAGGGTTGACTCCTCAAACTGCCTGCTTCACTCTGACAGGTACTTCCGTTATTAAGCAATCTCTACGCTCCATCCTGGCTCGCTCCCTGAACTAATTCCAGCACAGTTAACTCCTTAATTATACAAGGGGCGTGTTGCAGGAGACGGGGTACAAATAAGTCCCCTGCACTTGGTCGTTACAGTTCTATGAAACGCAAAAAAAACCCCCAGTAACAAGCATCTGCCGGGGTGAAGTCTTCAACAAACCAGCGGCACAATGATACAGGAGGCGGCTTAAAATGAGAGAAGGAGCTAACTGGCTGGAGCCACATCACAGTCTGCTGTTGGCAGCTCCTGGCTGCCAGGTTGTGGTTTATCATCAAAGGAAAACACGATTAAGTAACTCAGCAAATTCTTCACTCATTGTGGAACTACTGGAGAAGTGCGGTCAGTGTTTTACCATTCAGACAACAGCGAGGATGACAGGGAAGGAGGATGCTGTGAGTGGCATGTTTGTGGTCGCCTGTCTAGGACTCAGCCGGGGTTATAAACCCTTTATTAATCACATTCTTCCACTATTCTGACTGGGGATTTTTAAACATGGAATTATCACTTGTAACTGTTGTTACAAGGGCATTGCTGGCTGCACATTTTCCACATGTTGACAGCTCCCACGGGTCTAAATGATACGTTTGTGACGCCTTCTGGTCAAATTTTCTTTAACTATTTAATTATTGAAGCATCAGTCAATCGTTTTCTTGCAGCCTTTCTGAGAATGACTCGTTTCAGTGCATGTCTCTTTAACCCCTTAGCATTCCAGTTTCCCTAAATTTAGCAAACGCAAGAGAAAATCTAATTCTTCACACTGAGTGGCAGTAGAGAATTCCCACTAGCAGAACACCAGAATTTTAAGAGGTTAAATTTGTAACTTTTTTCCTCAATTTGCATTTTATTCTTGTAAATTTGTAACTTTTTTCTCAGAATTTGCAACGTTTTTGTGTAAATCTAAAGCCTTTTTTGTGCCAATTTGCAACTTTTTCTCAAAATGTGTATCTTTTTTCTTTTAAATCTGTGCCTTTTTTCTTGCAAATTTCTAACTTTTTCTCAAAAATTAGCTACTTTTTTCTTGTAAAGTTGCAAGTTTTTCCTCAAAAATTTGCAACTTTTTCTCCAAAATTTGCTTCTTTTTCTTGTAATTCTGGTAACTTTTTTTATTGTAAATTTGCAATTTTTTCTCAAAAATTTGTAACTTTTTTCTTGCAAAATTTGTAATTTTTTCTCAACAATTTGCAACTTTTTTCTCAAAAATTTGCAACTTTTTTCTTGTAAATTTAAAAAAAAAAAAACTTTTCCAAAAAATTGCAACTTTTTTTCCTATAAATTTGCAAACTTTTTCAAAAATTTGCAACTTTTGTGTCTTATAAATTTGTGGCTTTTTTTCTGCAAATGTGGAACCTTTTTCAACTTTTTTCTTGTAGATTTGAAACTTTTCTTTTAATCCCTTACATTTCAGCCAATTTCCATAAATTTAGCATACACAAAGAAAATGTCATTCTTTCTTCACTGAGTAGCAGTAGAAAATGTCAAACATCCCACCAGTGGAACACTGGAATTATAGCGCTTAAATGTCCAAGAACCGCAGTTAATGCCACCCCTCCTCTTTCATCACTGTTGCTAATCTTAGCTGGCTAGCTCCTAGCACAGATAGCTAGCACAGGATCACTATTGTAAATTTGTCTTAAAGAATGAATGAAATAAAGCATCACTGGTGGCTAACCTGCTAGCTTTAGCTAGTCGTCATGGTTGTGCTAATGATCCGATGTAGCAGCATGGTGAAAATACAAGAAAATAACCCAGAATGATGCAAGATATGTTATGGACTGTGGATTAGTGAACCAGGTGGAAACAGGGATGTCTATTTTCTCTCTCGGCGCCACACGAGTAGGCTGCCTTTTGCAACAGCGGCTCGATTCCGAGTCTTTTTCCCTTCCTCTCTCTTTTGATCCGTCTTTTTTTTTCACCCCACTTATATCACGGACACACAGATCGTCCCAAATGTCTCCTGAGCCGGTGGACGGAGCCACTGTTTATAGCAGGATACGATACAGCAGGGAAGAGCTGCTAGCATTCAACCGCCACCCGGTCCCATTGGAAAAACTCGACATACCGAGAGAACTGAGGCGAAAACGCCGCGGCTGCCGGGCTGGAGTAAGGCGGAGGACAAAAAATATAAGGTACAGACCCTCCCTTCCATCTGTTGTCATGGGAAATGTACGGTCGATACTGGGAAAGGCAGATGAGCTAGCGGCTATCTCCCGTTACGATAGCACTTACCGGGAGTGCTCTCTCCTTTTGTTTACTGAGACGTGGCTAACTGAACTAGCAGCAGATGCTAACATTGAGCTGGAGGGTTTTCACATGATACGAGCTGACCGAACACCAGACAGTGGCAAAGCAAGGGGCGGTGGAGTGATAATGTATGTTAACAACAACTGGTGCAGACCGGGGACATATCACTGTTAAACAACGACACTGCAGCAAAGACATTGAGTTGCTAGCTGTTAGCATGAGGCCTACATATCTCCCGAGAGAACACTCACACGTGATCTGCATTGTTGTTTATGCAAATCCGACGGCGAACGCTGGGACAGCGCGTGACGTCATCCATTCAGTAACCAGCAGGCTGCAGACAGAACACCCAGATGCTCTCTCCTCATCTCAGGCGATTTCAACCATGTTTCACTGTCTCCCATTCTACCCACGTTCACCCAGTATGTCACATGCCACACTAGAGACAATAAAACACTGGATTTATTCTACGCAAGCACTAAGGAAGCATACACCTCATCACAACTCCCCCCACTCGGGAGATCGGATCACAACTTGGTTCATCTCCGGCCGGTGTACAAACCCCTAGTGCACAGACAACCTCCGGCCATGCACACTGTGGAGTTATGGTCTGAGGAGACAATGGACACTCTAAAGGACTGTTTTGAAGCCACCGCCTGGAAGCAGCTCTGCGATCCACATGGTGAGGACATCGATGGCCTCATTCACACCTTCACGGGCTACCTCAGCTTCTGTGTGGACAAATCCGTTCCCACCAAGACCATACGGCGTCACTCAAACAACAAACCCTGGATCAACCCTGAGATAAAAACACTTCTGAGAGAGAAGAAGAGGATCTTCAGGTCGGGGAACAGGGAGATGCTGAAGTCCGTACAGAGGGAGCTGAGGAGAAAGATCAGAGAAGGCAAGGACAGCTTCAGGAAGAAGATGGAGGACAAGCTGCACAGGAGCGACATCAGCGGGGTCTGGAGAAACCTCAAAACCATCTCGGGGCTCCAGAATACCTCCCCCCCCCCAGGCCACGGGGGGCAGGGAGTGGGCGAACAACCTGAATCTGTTTTTCAATAGATTTGACCAACCGCCCTCCCCCCTGTCTGCACAACAACCACTGCTGCCTCTAAAGAAATCAAGTCCTGCTGCCCACTCCCCCACTCCACCAACACCCCCCCACTCCCAACACACAGCCCCCCATCCTGACCCTGACCAGGACCCAGGTGAGGACGGAGCTGAGGAAGATCAAAGCGAGGAAGGCGCCGGGACCGGACGGCATCAGCGCAAAGCTCCTCAAGTCCTGTGCAGACCAGCTGTGTGGGATTGTGACGTATATCTTCAACATGAGCCTGAAACTGGGGAGGGTACCACAGCTGTGGAAAACATCTTGTGTGGTACCTGTACCAAAAACTTCCCACCCCAAAGACCTGAACAGCTACAGACCGGTGGCCTTGACGTCCCACTTGATGAAGACCCTGGAGAGACTGCTCCTTGCTCACCTCCGCCCCCTGGTGGAACCAGCGAATGGGATCCACTCCAGTTCGCCTACCAGCATGGCATTGGGATGGAGGATGCAGTGATCTTCCTCCTTCCCGTTCTCTGTCCCACCTGGAGAAGCCCGGGAATATGGTGAGGATCATGTTCTTTGACTTCTCCAGTGCTTTCAACACCATCCAACCGGTGATCCTGAAGGACAAAGCTGCTGCGCGCAGGGGTGGACCCTGCACCTGTCATCATGGATCCGGGACTACCTCACGAACCGGCCTCAGTTTGTGAGAACCCGGGACTGTGTGTCCGACACGATCATCAGTAGCACGGGGGCCACCCCCAGGGAACGGTGCTGGCTCCCCTTCCTGTTCACTCTTTATACTGCGGACTTCTCACACAACACAACACCTGCCATCTACAGAAGTTCTCTGATGACTCTGCGATCGTTGGCCTCATCTCCAATGGAGATGAAGCTGAGTACAGAGGGCCTTATCCAGGACTTCGTGGACTGGTGCCATCGGAACTGCCTCCAGATCAACGCGAGGAAAACTAAGGAGCTGGTGGTGGACTGCCGCAGGCATGGGCAGCCCCTCACAGGCACCAGTAACTATACAGGGAACAGACATCGAAGATGGTGGACATCTATAAGTACCTGGGTGTTCATCTGAACAATTAAACTAGACTGGTCACACAATACTGACGCACTCTACAAGAAGGGGACAGCGCAGGCTGTTCCTGCTGAGGAGACTCAGGTCTTTTGGTGTACAAGGGGCGCTGCTGAAGTTCATTCTATGACCCGGTGGTGGCATCAGCCATCACTTTTGGAAGTGGTCCTGCTGGGGGCAGTGGCATTACTGCAGCCGATCAGGAAGAGACTGAACAAACTGATTAAGAAAGCTAGCTCTGTCCTGGGGCAGCGCCTTGATCCGATGGAGGAAGAAGGAGAAGGAGAGGAAGGACGGTTGCTAAACTGTCATCTCTGCTGGGAGTCCGAGGTTCCACCCTATGCAAGGACATACTGGATGCACTGAGGAGCTCATTTAGCAGCAGACTACATCATCCCAGGTGCACAACCGAGAGGTTTCGTAGGTCCTTCCTACCAACGGCTGTCAGACTGTACAACCTAAACAGGGCTGCTCGCAGAGATAGCAAAAAGACGTAATAAACTAATAGTTTTTTTGAATGCAAAAGATGCAATAGACTTACACAATGGTCCCCTCCGGCATACAACTAGGAACATACCGGTCGCTATGGAGGGTGAGAAAATGTATGGGCACATAATCATACCATGTAGGATAACTAAGTAGACGGTTATGCTGTTTCATCCCATCTAGCAACAATGCTCTGCACTGTGTGTGTTTATATATTTACATATTTATTCCATCTAGCTACAATGCTCAGCACTGGGTGTGTTTATATTTATATATCTATATATTTATTCCATCTAGCTACAATGCTCCGCACTGTGTTTTTATATATCTACATATTATTCCATCTAGCTACATTGCTCCGCACTGTGTGTGTGTGTATATACTTGCATATTTATTCCACCTAGCTGCAATGCTCCGTACTGTGGGTGTTTATATATTTACATATTTATTCCATCCAGCTACAATGCTCTGCACTGTGTTCATATATTTATTCCATCCAGCTACAATGCTCTGCACTGTGTGTCTGTGTGTGCGTGTGTATATATATATTTTATAGTAATATGTACATATGTATATTAGCTGCTCTTGCTTGCTTGTTTTTTTTCTTGCCTTCTGATTGTTGCTCTGAGTGTTGCTATCCCTGTGCTGTTGCAATCCTGGAATTTCCCCGTTGTGGGACTAATAAAGGCTTATCTTATCTTATCTTATTATACCCCTATACACAGGTGTGGAGATCATTGAGAGATTGTTGAGTGATGACAAAATGACCAGATTGCCAAATGATCTTTCAATGATCTCTCAACGATATTCAGTCATGTCCATGGTCCTCAGAGTTTTGACTTTTCCACAACAATCTCTCAATGATCTCCAAGGGCAGGGATCCTTCTGAGTAATTTTTCAATGATCTCTCACCGGAGCGCTCAACGTTTCTCCTGGAACTCTCAATGATCTCGCAGCAATCTTTTAATAATGACTCTACTGGTCTTTCCATCAAAGTCCCCAGTGATTCCCTCACTGATGCTCAAGCCCATCTCTACCTCTGTGGTTGAGAAATTTGGCATTCACTGAGAGATCACTGGTAGCAATGAATCGTTGAGTTCTCCTTGGACCGCTCAGCAATCTCTAACAAGTACTTTGAGAGGAAAAACAATATTAAAGCCATGTGGGGGGTTTTTTTTTCCAGGAGAAGTGAGTGTTCTGAATACTTTTTCAATAATCATGTGACCGATAGAGACATATCAGAAGGTTAAAACAGCCATAAAATCCATTTTTCAGTCACCAACCCTTTTAAAATCAGCTGATAGCACTGCAGTCAAGGTCAGGACTTGGACAAAGGAAAAACACGCAAACATGGCATGAATGTACAAGGTTGTGAAAAAGTATTTGGGCCACTCCTGATTTCCTTATACTTTTGCACATTTGTGACACCTAAATGTTTCAGATCATCAAACAAAATTTTAATATTAGACAAAGATAACCTGAGTAAATAAAAAAATACAGTTTTTAGATGATGATCTTCATTTATTTAAGGGAAAAAAGCTACCCAAAACCTACCTGGCCCTATGTGAAAAAGTAATTGCCACCCAAACCTAATAACTGGTTGTGCCACTATTGGTGCCAACAACTGGCAATGAGTGTTTTACATCGCTGTTGAGGAATTTTGACTCACTCTTCTGTGCAGAACTTGTTTAAATTCAGTCACATTGGAGGGGCTTCATGAACTGATGGCCGGACATTCTCCCTTCAGAATTTTTTGGTAAAGAGCAAGATTTCAAGGTTCTGTCAGTTACGGCAAGTTGTCCAGGTCGCTGACGTAGCAAAGCAGCCCCAGACCCTGACACTACCACCACATTTGACTGCTTGATACGATGTTCTTTTTATGAAATTCTGTGTTAGTTTTAAGCCAGATAAAACAGGACACACATCTTCCAAAAAGTTCAACTTCTGTCTCTCAGTCCCCAGAATATTTTCACAAAAGTCTTGAGGATCATCTAGATGTCAGTATGTATGTGTTGGTAACAAAAACTCACAGTTACTGAAGGTTACTTGTGGAGTCCCACAGGGTTCCGTTTTGGGGGCCACTGTTATTCAATATGTATATAAATGATATATGTAAAGTTTCGGAAAAAATGGATTTAATATTGTTTGCCGATGACACTAATCTATTATGCAGTGGAAGCAATTGGAACAACTTTTGGATACACTCGGAAAGGAATTAGGAAAGCTTAAACTGTGGTTTGATTCAAACAAATTAACGCTCAATTTAAGTAAGACAAAATTTATAGTTTTTAACAACCATCACAACAACTTAGTATCTAAACTCAGTGTAATGGTGTAGATATTGAAAGGGTATCCGAAACTAAATTTCTTGGAGTAAAATTGATAATAAACCGTGTTGGAAGTCACCTATTAATTATATTAAAGGTAAAATATCTTAAATCAATTGCAATACTACACAGAGTGAAATATTTGCTGAATCAACCCACACTATATATTTTGTATCATTCATTAATACTCCCATACAAGACATATTGTACTGAAGTATGGGGAAATACATATAAAACAAACATATATCCAGTCTTTATGCTTCAGAAGAGAGCTAATAGAATAATAAACAAAGCTGCTTACAGGGAACCAACAACCCACTTTTTCTTAAATTAAAAGCTCTCAAGTTGAAAGATCTGGTTGACTTTAAAACTGCAGTAATAATGTTTAAAGTGAAGAATCTATCACTGCCCGCAAATATCCAAAAGTTGTTCCAAATAAGGGAGAAACAATATCATTTCAGAGGAACATGTATATTTCAAAAACCTTCAGTGAGAACTACCACACGCAACACTGTGTTTCAGTGCAAGGAGTCAGATTATGGAACGATTTTGGACCTGAATTAAAATCATGTACAACGCTTGGACAATTTAAACAAAAACTAAAGGAAGAATACTCCAAACATATATACAAGATGACATGTAAAATCACATAAGGATTGTCATATCCAGTCTGTGTTGTGTTGTTGCTTAGTTTTATTTGTCACGTTTTGTCTTAGCTTTGTTCCGAATTGTCATCGCTCTTGTTTTGTTTTTCTTTTGAATTCTTGGATGGAACATGGGTGGGCAATATAAGCTGCGGCTTCAGCCCATCACCCATTTCGGATTAACTTAATGTTGAACTGTATAATCAGAGGAGTTATTGTTTAATTTGACCTTGTTGGATTTTTTTTTTCTTTTTTGCCCCTTTGTTATCTTATTCTGTTTCTTTTTAATCTTTACTTTTATCTATTCAAAATAAAGATTCATTCATTCATTCATTCATGTTTCTGGCATATGTGAGACGGTCTTGTGTTCTTTTTGTCCAGCAGCAGTTTTTGTGTTGGAGCTCTCCAAGGATGCCATATTTTGCCCAGTCTGTTTTTTATTGTTCCATCGTGGACCAGTGTCCAAACTGAGGCAAGTGAGGCCTGCAGTTCTTTAGACGTTGTTCTGGGTTCTTGTTTCTCATCTGTTCTTGAATTTCTTTAGATCACAGTGGTGTGTGTTGCTTTTTGAGGTCTTTTAGCCTACTTCAAGTTGTCAGACAGGTTCTATTTAAGTGATTTCTTGATTCAACAAGTCTGGCAGTAATCAGGCTTGGGTGTAGCTACTGAAACTGAACTCAACTTTCCAAAAAATGTGGTTAATCATAGTTAATTCATGATATAACAAGAGGGGCAATTACTTTTTCACATAGGGCCAGGTAGGTTTGGATAGTTTTTTCCTTTAATAAATGAAATCATCATTTGAAAACTGCATTTTGTATTTATTCAGGTTATCTTTGTCTGATATTAAAATTTGTTTGATGATCTGAAACACTGAAGTGTGACAAATGTGCAAAAATGTAAGAAATCAGGAAGGGGCAAATACTTTTCACAGCACTGTATTTACACTCATTTCTTATAAACAGACTCCAGACTTGTTATGAATCACATTTGTCTGGTTGAAGTGGCAACCTCACATGCAAGCAACGGCAGAATGTAGAAACACTTTTTCATCGAAGGACACATATGGGGGAGTTTTGAATATATGGCTTCGCTTTGATATTTCTGAGTACGGAGTCTGTCTGTATGACGCCAAACCCACAGATACGACTTCCAGCATTTGTCCACGAACAGCAGTATCACGCGTGTCTGTAGAGATCAGCATAGAAAGGCTGTGAGGAAGAACTTAGGCTCTAAACATCTGATGGGAATCAATGGAGAACATGTGAAGTTTAGTGCTGATATTCATTTATCTGAGAAAAAACAGAATGTTTTTCCTTTTTCTTTAATCCTCAGTGCCCGAGTTATCACCTGCTGGTAATAAACATGACAAAACCCCTTAATCATCTATTTTTTTAAGTGAAATTCACCAAAAGCAGCTACAGAGTCTCTAGGTTATCAACGGTTAGTCAGCCTGAACTGTGATGATCACTGCTGCACCGCAGAAGCTGAAAAATGTCTTTGTAAATACCCATTTAAGAACAAATGTGAAAAAACCTGGAAAATGAAAAAAAAAATGGCAGGAAACAACCTTAAGTTGAAGGACATGCAGGTCACAGAGTTTTGAGAAAAAATGTAGCAAATTTTATCGAAAAATTTATTTACCTTTTGTTCTTATTAATGGAGAAAAGCTGGTCCTTTACATGATAACGGTTGGGAATTCATGTAAAGTTGTTAAATTTACATGGAAAAAATTACAAATCTACACAAAGTCAGAAATTAATTGAAAAAAGTCACAAATTTTAGGTGCACATTTATGTGGAAAAGCTACAAACTTTTCCACTCTGTAGAAACAAACATCACAAATCTATGAGAAATGGTTACAAAATTTACATGAAAAAGTCACAAAATTAATCTAAAAGGTTCCAAATTCATGATAAAAAGTGCCAAATTTTATTTGAAAAAGTTGCCCATTTATGTTAACACCCCCCCCCCCACACACACACACACTTATTAGAGAAATGTTGCAAAACTTGTATGAAAAAGTCACACATTTCTGAGGAAATATCAGCAAATTTTGTGTGGAAGAGTCGGACATTTATGAGAAAAAAGTAGCAAATGTAGCATATTCAAGCCAGATTGAACTCTGCAATTCCCTCTCATAAGCTTTGTTGCTCAGTTTACAAACTTTTAAGACTGTTTTAACTCTGCTCGAAGTTTCATCATCCCCACAGGATCCAGCCGTGGCTGGTGGTCACAGCAAGATTGCCCCCTGTGTGTTAATCTGCAGCCTTATCACATGCTGCGAACTGAACCCGTGTCTCTCGGCGCTCAGCTAAGCAGAGGTTATGCCTCTGCTCTCACCTCTGAGGCCTTCTTGTTGTTGTTGATTTAGTCATCCTTTAAAATAACATTGTATTAAAAAACACAACCTATATTAAAAACAATGGGATAACACAAAAAAAGTATGCACACTACAGGCCTTACACACAGCTCTCCTGTTTTACTCAGGGTAAAATAAAGCTTTCTTTTGTTCTTAGTATGCTCTCTTCATTTAAACTTTTACACTTTTTGAATTTTTCCTTAAGTTTTAGCTGCCTTCTTTCAAAAGCAGTGACTAGTTGAAGGTTAATCCTCAATTTTTCCTTTTTTTCTAACCAACCCAAGCTTTGATTTTTTTTCTTCTTTACCTTAATTTTTCTGTAAACTCAAGCGTACTTACACACTTTAGAGCAGACCTAGTTAACCCATTTTAAGGTTTTCTGCTGGGCTGTACTCCAACGTCAAACACCATCCCAAAATGCTACCCATGGTTCTAAAGAAGACGCCAGCAGACCCAAGCTGCAGGCCGTAAGCTGGGCCCTCCTCCACAGAGGAGGCTTCTCGGTCAAGACCTATAGTGCAGAACTACAGACTCCTGCCGTCAAGGCCCTATTGCCAACCCAGGTTGGACAAACCAGGCTTCCAGAAGCCCCCAATCCTCCAGCATCTGCGACCCCATGAAGCTTGACTACTTCATTCTGATCTCGGTTTAAGTTTCTTGTGAACCTAGCCACTCCACGAAAGTGAGGCAGCCAACAGCATTAGTTTCAGGGACAGACTTTTAGTCACCTGAGCCATAACCTTTTCTGTAACTGCCGTTCCTTTTTGAGCATAATGTAAAGCTAACCGTTTTTTTTTTCTTTTTATAACAATTTTTCCAAATTCTTCTTTCATTAGCTTTGCGTTATACTTAATTTTTGTCGCTATTGTCATCTTACTAATTCTCCATTCATCCATATGATCACAGTTCAGCCTTATTCTACATAGGCAAGACCTGTAAATATGTAAATATTGCTCTTTCTTCATGTATGCAAAATTACCACTGTGAATGCTACCTTTGGTTATCTCTCCATTTTACAAGCTATACAGATGTCTGTTGTCACTTTAGCTTTCTTTATTAAAACTGCTAAACTGAGCACAGGTGTACTTTCTTTGTCCAGACTTCAGAATCGCACAGTGTCAAGAACTGACCCCCAGATTATGAGACTGATCAAATAATTACTAAGTAAATTATTAATGAATGCATAGCTTGGTAATTGTTAATTCCTAAGCTTATTTGTTCATGGAGTCCCCACAGTTCTGTCCAAAGTGTGTGTGTTGCCCCCTTAGTGTTATAACGAATGAATGAATGAATGAATGAATGAATGAATTTATTTCGGATAGTACATTACAGGTTAAAAGAAACTGTATAATATAACAACAAGGTCAAATTAGACAAAGACTCCTTCTACTATACAATTCCACGTGAGTTATCCGAAATGGGTGATGGCTGAAGCCGCAGCTTATATTGCCCACCCATATTCCATCCAAGAATTCAAAGGAGAAAAAAGAGAAAACAAGACAAGAGCGATTACAATTTAAAACAAGGCTAAGACAAAATATGACTGAGAGAAAAAGAAAACTGAGCTAGTCTAAGTTAAGCGGTTACTATTCAAAAACAAATCTAAGACATAGTGTCACAGAGAAAAAAGAAAAACTAAGCTATAACACAACACAGGCTGGAAATGTCAATCCTTATGTGAGTTTACATGTCGTCTTGTAAATATGTTTGGAGTATTTCTTCCTTTAGTTTTTGTTTAAATTGTCCAAGCTTTGTACATGATTTTAATTCAGGTCCAAAATCGTTCCATAATCTGACACCTTGCACTGAAATACAGTGTTGCTTGGTAGTTGTTCTCACTGTAGGCTTTTGAAATATACATGTTCCTCTGAAGTGATATCGTTTCTCCCTTGTTTGGAACAACTTTTGGATATTTGCGGGCAGTGATAGATTCTTCACTTTGAACATTATTATTGCGGTTTTAAAGTCGATCAGATCTTTCAACTTGAGAGTTTTTTGTTTAAGAAAAAGTGGGTTTGTTGGTTCCCTGTAAGCTGCTTTGTTGATTATTCTAATAGCTCTCTTTTGAAGCATAAAGAGTGGATATATGTTTGTTTTATATGTATTTCCCCATACTTCATTACAATATGTCATGTATGGGAGTATTAATGAATGATACAAGGTGTATAGTGTGGGTTGATTCAGCAAATTTTTCACTCTGTGTAATATTGCAATTGATTTGGATACTTTACCTTTTATATAATTAATATGTGGCTTCCAACACAGTTTGTTATCAATTATTACTCCAAGGAATTTAGTTTCGGATACCCTTTCAATCTCTACACCATTTACACTGAGTTTGGGTACTGGGTAGTTGTGATGGTTGTTAAAGACTATAAATTTTGTCTTGCTTAAATTGAGCGTTAATTTGTTTGAATCAAACCACAGTTTCAGCTTTCCTAATTCCTTTCCGAGTGTATCCAGAAGTTGTTCCAAGTTGTTTCCACTGCATAGCAGGTTAGTGTCATCAGCAAACAATATTAAGTCCATTTTTTCTGAAACTTTACATATATCATTTATATACATATTGAATAATAATGGTCCCAAAACTGAACCCTGTGGGACTCCACAGGTGACCTTCAGTAGCTCTGAGTTTTTGTTGTTAACACATACAAACTGATATCTATTCTTTAAGTAACTTCTTAACCAGGACAGTGCTACCCCTCTGATACCACAATTTTGTAGTTTCTTTAATAATAGATTGTGATCTACTGTATCAAATGCTTTTTTAAGATCCAGGAATACTCCAACTGAATACTCTTTATTTTCAATGGCTGTTGATATTTTTTCTGTAAATTCCATTAAGGCATATGCTGTTGTCCTTTTGTGTCTGAACCCATATTGCTGCTCACACAATAAATCATTCTTCAGTATGAAGTTGTCAATTCTCTCATAGAATATTTTTTCAAGTATCTTGGAAAATTGCGGTAATAGTGAAATTGGTCTGTAGTTGGAGAGTTCCCCTCTGTCGCCTGTCTTGTAAATTGGAATTACTTTAGCTATTTTCATTGCATTGGGAAATATACCTGATTGGAGAGACAGGTTACAGATATACGTCAGTGGTTTCACTATGCATTCGATAACAGTTTTGACTAGTAGCATATCAATACCATCGCAGTCAGTAGATGTTTTACTTTTGAACGATTTAACAATTTCAATGACCTCTCTTTCGTCTGTGTTCTTTATGAAGATGGTGTCTTTTACAGCAGTGTTATTGCATATTGAATCACCTGTTGGCACCGTAGTGGGTATTTCTCGGGCCAGTTTAGGTCCAATGTTAACAAAAAAATTATTAAATTCATCTGCAGGTGAAGCTATATTCACATTCGGAGTCGATTTATTATTTTTTGGAGTGTTAGTTGGGTAGCTGGTATTTCTGCTTTTATTTCCAAGGATACTGTTGATTATTGTCCATGTATTTTTAATATTGTCTTTGTTTTTTTCCAGTTCTTTACTGTAATAGTCTCTTTTACTACATCTTATTATATATGTTAACTTATTTTTGTATGTTTTATACCGCTGCTCTGCTTCTTTTGTCCTTTTCTTTATGAAAGCTTTATATAATAAATTTTTCTTTTTACACGCCTTTTGTAGTCCTTTGGTTAGCCATGGTTTGTCAGTAAATTTGTGTTTAAGCTTTTTTTTAACTAATGGGCAGTTTTTTTCATAAAGAGTGGTTACAATGTTTGTAAATGTGTCATAGGCTTCATTTACATCTGATACATAGACTTCTGTCCAGTCTTGCTTCAGCAAGTCCTCTTTAAAAGAACTGATTGCGTTTGGTGATTTGTGTCTGAACGATTTTGAGATTTTTTCTGGGTTGGGCCCCGTGTGGCCATGGATAAGTGCAAAGACTGGCAAGTGGTCGCTTATATCATTTATCAATAATCCACTTTCTATTTTCTTGTCGAGAACATTGACAAACAGGTTGTCAATAAGTGTAGCAGAGTGAGCTGTGATTCTACTGGGATGTGTTATTGTGGGATATAGACTCATGCTGTACATAGAGTTCATGAACTCTGTAACTACATTTTGTTGATGTGGATTAAGTAGGTCAATATTGAAATCTCCACAAATTGCTACCATTTTCTTACTAGTAATATTATTGTACAGCTCGACTAATTTATCTCTGAATGTCTCAATGCAAGTTCCCGGCGTTCTGTATATGCAGCTTATGATTAGATTTTTTGTTTTGTCTAGGTCAATCTCAACAGTAACACATTCCAGAATCCCTGGTAGTGCTAAGGACATTTCATTTACAAGCTTACATCTATATAGGTCATCAATATACAGTGCAACACCACCACCCTTTTTTTGAGATCTGTTAATGTTAAACATCTGATATCCCTCTATTGCCATCAGGGGAGCCTGGTCTGCATTAAGCCAGGTTTCAGAGACTGCTATAGCTGTGAATTTTCTGTTTAGCTGTTTTAAATAGTCCTGAATCTGTGAGAAGTTTTTGTTAAGACTTCTGCTATTGAAGTGTATTATTGACAGTTTACCATCTAATTGCACTTGACTTTTGAATTGCTTTTCAGTGTAATATTCACAGTGGTTATGAATATTATTGAAAAAGTGGTTATCAGGATCAATATCATTCTCCATCTCTTGTGGTTTATGTTCAGCATAGTGGCATATTTTTAGAGTTTGAGTTTCCTCACTCTGTGTTTCATAGTCAGTGTTCATCTGTATTTATCTAAGTCAGTAGCATCTCTGATCATTATACTTTTTGCTTGCTCAGGTGTTCCATTTAGTTTAATCCAAATTCTACAATTTCTTGTCCAGGTTGACTGTATCTTATTATGTTTCTTTAGCATCCGTGCCTGCCGTGCTAATTCAGCGTTTTTTTTTTGTCAGGTGTTCATTTAGGTAAACTTGAGTTTCCTTTAGTTTTTTGGCCTGCCTCAGTATGTCATTTTTCACCCTCCTGTTCACAAAGCGCATCACAATTGATTTCTTTGTTTTGTTATCTTTCTTCGGTAAAGCATAACAGGCTGAGATCGCATTGGCTTCTACCTTAATGTCTTTATCATTAAGGAACTGAAGCACTTGGTTTTCTAAGGACATTGATTCACTTATGGAAGCATGTTCACCACTCAGTCCTGTAGCGGCATGGGCGTACGACTGATATCTGATGTCTAGTCCACTTATAACTATGTCATCAATGCGAGAACCTTGTTCAAGATCCTCAACGCGTTGCTCCAAAAGACGCCCGTGTTGCTCCAGGTCCATAATTTTTTTGTCTTTTTCTTTTATTATTGAATGTAGGGCTTGTACCTCCTGTATTAGGTCTAATATTTTGTCCTGCTGGCTAGTCACTTTGGCCAGTTCATCTAACACAAAGTTCAGAGTTTTTTTAATTTCTTCCATTTCCTCTTTTTTGGGTGGCATTTTACTGACCTGTGGATAGAAATAAGCAGAGAATCCGGCTAGGCCTCAACTAGCTCGGTCACTACTGGACCCGCCGCTCCTGCGCAGCTTCTCCGCCGAGTGACGCTGCTCAGCTCCGCAGATCACCGCCGTCTATCGCCTGCCTCCGTCTACCTGGCCAGTTGTGTCGTGCACCGCCAGCGCAGCCGGAATCCACCGATCACAGCCACTCGTCGCCGTCTGGCTAGGCGGCTCCTCCGCTGGGCCCCGTCTAGGCCCCGTCACCGACCGCCGTCAGTCTGGTCGTTCCTCGGCTGGGCCTCGCAATTGAGCACCGGTTCAGACCACTGTCCTGCTGGATCCAGGTGGCCCCCGTCTCTCACCAACGCCGCGCCCGAGCTCCCAATCGCCGCCTCGGTTGGTTCGTCCTCCTTTTAAATCCTTCTCTCCTCGGCTCCAGATGGCCAGATGTAAAGAATACCTTCTCACTGCTGCAGTTACTCTGGGTTAGCATCTGGGTTAGCATCAGAGGCGAGCCTTTAGAGGTCGGAAACGGGGCGAAACGGAGCCAGATCTACCAGAACCTTCACCAGGTCAGCACTGGGTCGTAAGGGTATTCCCCACGTTTGTTGGTAGCCAACAGAAGTCCTTATTTTGATGGTTTTGCTTAAAATTCTCGGCTCATATCAAGCATTACAAGTGCAGCACCGGAAGTAATTACATTGCATTACGAGGTAATGCAATGAACACTAATAATTATTCCAGTTAATAATTGCTAATAATCATATTCATATAATTATAGTGTTAACGCTACATAAATTTTATGTAAAAAAGTTACAGCTCTGGAAAAAATAAAGAGACCTAAGAAACCACTGAAAAATTATCACTTTATCGTCTGGCTTTACTATTTATGCATATGTGTTTGAGCAAAATGAACAATTTTGTTTTGATCTCTAACCTACTGAAAAAAACTCACCCAAATTCCAAGTCAAAATATCATCATTTTGAGCATTTATTTGCACAAAAAAAAGATGAGGCTTTCAGATCAAATAATGCGAAGACAAGTTCATGTTCGTCCTTAAACACTACAATACTTGGGTTTTAACTTTGGAAGAACTCAGAAATCTGTATTTGTGGAATAACTGATTATTAGCTGCAGCTTTCACGCATCTTCCCATGCTTAGGTGATCACTTAATCAGTTCCTCCTTAAGTAGACTGAGGTGTCCTTATGTTGGAATTCAACAGAAACTCAAACTGAATGGCCGCCATACGTGTAGAGATGCTAAATTTAGATAAGATTTTGCAGTTATCTGCTTTGTTTTTTTTTTCAGAGCTGTATGTGTAAAAGAATTTACGTAAAATTATGCAAAGTATTTTTTTTTTCTCGATATCTCAAGTCAGAGATTAGAAAAAGCTCTCTTAAAAACCCGGGTCCTTGGACATTTCGAGTCCACATTTCTGCAGGAATTCAGTGACACGCTTCACATGCTTGGCAATTTATCAGCAGGAAGACTGCTTGAGCTGCTCATACTGTACGTGTGGTGTCCATATAAGCTAGTGCAGCACAGACAAACAGAAGAGCTGGAGGGAAGTTGTGTCCACTGGGCCGTACTTGTTCGTATCTGAAAGGCTGTGCTGCACCAAATTGGTCCTGAACGTCCACCAGCAGGTCTGCAGATCAGACATGGTGCTGCAAGTCTGGCACAATTTAAAAGCTTCCTTCCCTGAGCCAGAAACCCCTCCCCTTCCCACCACCACCACCTTAATTCCTGTTACACCAGCCAGGACTAACTGGGCAGCTGTGGAGTTTGGCTCTTTCAGGGTGTGCGTGTGTCACCGCCATTCCTGTTAAAATACTGAGGTCATCCGTGACGGCTACAGCAGGATTCCCACCCACGTTTGCTCCGGCAGAGGCAGCGGCGGCTGATATATTTCTTATTACGTTGAGCGGATTTTAAAGTGGAAGCTTCATGTTTCAGGTTTCGAGCTCCTTGCACCTGGTCCCTTCAACCGCCCATTACCAACACCCCCCGTTTTACTGGCTTCAGATCTACAGGCAGGAGTCCACTTAACTTGTTGGTGTGACAGAAGAGTGATAAATTGCACCCATAAATGGATGCACATGGTCAGTGAAGTGGAGCATTCAGATGATGACTGATCAGCTCAAAGAGCCCGACGTTCCTCAGCCTCCTGGTCAGAAATCCAGACCAGACCGGCGACGTTTGCCAGACTTTTACTGTCCAGCTCTGTTAGGCTGCGGGCACCACCGCCTCAGATTTGTGTCTCTGGCTGACAGAAGTAGAGCATCGCAAGGTGTTTTGAGTTCGGAGGCCAACTGCCTCATGGTTGGACATCATGAGGTGCTTTTCTGGACATTTACTTTTTTTTCTCACTTAAAGAAAACCTTTTCCGTTCCAAAGAGTGACTTGGAGATCGGCTGAAGCTCCAGTATTGACCGCCTGCAATTGGGATGTGATATTAATATGCAACTGCTCTTAAACCCCCTTTGCACATGGGTTGAGATCTTTGAGAGATCGCTGGGTGTTTAAAAAAAGGCCAGATCTCCAAACAATCTTTCAATGATCTCTCAGCAATTGCCAAAATCTGTGAATCATCTCACAAAGATCCTCAGCGATCTCCACGGTGTTGACTCATTCCAAAACACTGTCTCCACAATCTCCAAAGGGGAGTGATCTCTCAATGCTCTCTCAACGATCTCTCAATGAGTGCTCAACGATCTCACTGATCTCCCAGTGATCTCTCAGCAATCTTTTAATTAACTCTACTGGTCTTTAATCAAATGCTAAGCAATCCCCCACTGATCTCTCAGTCATCTCTACTTTCGAGGTGGAAAAATTTGGTGTTCATTAAAAGATCGCAGAGAGATCATTGGGAGAGCAATGAGATTGTTGAGCAGTCAAGAGCGCTCAATGATCTCACTGATCTCCCAATGATCTCTCAGCAATTGCCAAGATCTCTCAATGATATCTCAAGGATCTTCAATGATCTCCACAGCCCTCAAAGTTTTGACTGATTCCATAACAATCTCTCAACAATCACCAAAGGGAAGTGATCTCGCAACAATCTCTCAGTGAGCACTCAACGATCTCAATGATCTCCTAATGATGTCGCAGCAATCTTTCAATGATTTCTCAGCGATCACCAAGCTCTCTCAATGATCTCTCCAGTATCTTCAATGATCTCCACCCTCCTCAAAGTTTTGACTGATTCCATAACAATCTCTCAGTGATCACCAAAGGGAAGTGATCTTGCAACAAGATGAGCCCTCAATGATCTCACTGATCTCCCAATGATCTCTCAGCGATCTTTCAATGAATGCCAAATTTTTCCACCCCGAAGGTAGAGATGGCTGAGAGATCAGTGAGGGATCCCTCACCGTTTCCCTCACTCACAGTGGGAAAATTTGGCATTCACTGAAAGAGTGCTCCTTGACTGCTCAGCAATCATATCATCAATCTCCCAATGATCTCTCAACAGTCTCTGCCCCTGTGTAAAGGGATTAGAAGTGTGCTAGACTTGCTGTTTTTAAGGACAGGGCAAATTGATGAACATTGATATCAGTCAATGTAGAGGCTAGAGGGCAGGAAGTACCATTTTTATATGGTCTTTGGTATGACCCGGCTGGGGCTTGAACCCACGACCTCCCGGCTGAGGGGCGGGTGCTCTACCACTAGGCCACCACTGTGGTGGGGCAGAAACCTCTCAGATGTATGTGTATACCTCTTTGGGCGCTCAACAAACTCTCAATGATCTGTCAGCAATCTGTCCTGGTCTGTAATCTCTCAAGGATCTTTCAGAGATCTCTATCGCACAACAATCTCCCAAACATTTACATACTTATTTGCTTATTTGAGGTTTTAGGAGATCATTGAGAGATCGGGTCAATTTTTAATCTCTCAATGGTCACCCAGCATGTAAAGTTTAGTTTTTTGAGAAACATTTGACTTTGAACAATCGTTCATTTCCGTGATGAAAATCACTGTGTGACTCCAGCCGGGCTGATGAGTGTTCAGAACGAATCCGTGCACGTGTTGATAAGGAAGACTCAGATAAATTGAGCCCATGCTTCTCGCTGCTGCATTATAGATGTAAATCTTTTGGAACGCCAGGAAGCCTGAGTCTCTTCACACAAGACAATTTCTTAGCATTTTAAACACTAGAAGGCAGACAGCCGTTGACTGGCACCATCAGAGACGCCGACATTGTAACTGGGCTTGTGATCTCTCTCCATATGTTCACAGTTGGATTTTTGCACCAGAGTTAAAGAGGAAAAAAATAACCTTTTTCACCTCAGGCATTATTTTGCATTACATTACATTGCATTACCTCAAAATTTTACACACTCCCAGCCAGCAGGTCCATGTGGGCCCAACACAGGTTAAGCTGGGCTGGATTATGGATCCCATATGAGTTTGTCCACGTGGACTTTACCTGTGGTACAGGTGAGCAGGGAATCTGGTGTATTTACTGGCTTTAATATGGCTGAGCAGGTTTCAGTGACACTTGTGCCTTTGGCAAAATTATGCAAAAAAGTCACAAATTTATGAGGAAAAATGTGAAAATTTATAACAAAAAAGTGACAATTTTTTTTTTAAAAATTGTCGCAAATTGATGAGAAAAAAGTCCCAAATTTACTAGAAAAGTCACAAATTTATAAGAAAAAGGTGACAAATTTACAAAAAAATAGAAAATTTTATGAGAAAAAGTCAAATTTACTAGAAAAGTCAAAAATTTAGGAGAAAAAATACTTGTAAAGAAAAACTTAAAAGAAAAATTTAGCAAATTTAAATGAAAAAAGTCAAACATATGAGAAAAAAATATGTAAATTTATAAGAAAAAAGTGACAAAAAAATTGTCGCAAATTGATGAAAAAAAAGTCCCAAATTTACTAGAAAAGTCACACATTTATAAGAAAAAAGTGACAAATTTACCCAAAAAAAAAAATAGAAAATTTATTAGAAAAAGTCACAAATTTACTAAAAAACGTTTCAAATTTACAATTTTTTTTTAAATTACGTGTAAAGAGTTGTTTGTCTCTCTGTGTTGGCCCTGTGATGGACTGGCCATCTGTCCAGGGTGGACCTTACCTCTCACCCAAAGATGCTGGGATAGGCTCCAGCCCCCCCGCGACCCGAAAAGGATTAAGCAGAAGAAGATGGATGGATGGAGTTAGAAACTTTAAAGAAAAACAGCAAATTTACAAAAAAAAGTCACAAATTTATGAGAAAAAAATATGAAAATTTATAAGAAAAAAGTGACAAATTAAAAATAAACTGTAGCAAATTGATGAGAAAAAAGTCCCACATTTTAAAAAAAAGGAAATTTTCAAAGAACTTTCTAAGAACAAGTTGCTGTAATGCTTTAATGTTTTTTTTTATGTAAAGCACTTTGAATTGTCTTGTACATGAAATGTGCAATACAAATAAACTTGTCTTGCCTAAGAAAAAAGTGACACATTTACAAAAAAAAAGAATATGAGAAACAAGTCACAAATTTACTAGAAAAGTCACAAATTTATGAGAAAAAAGTTACAAACTTACAAGAAAAATTTTGCAAATGTACAAGAAAAAAAGTCACAAATTTATGAGAAAAAAATATGAAAATTTATAAGAAAAAAGTGACAAATTAAAAATAAACTGTAGCAAATTGATGAGAAAAAAGTCCCACATTTTAAAAAAAAGGAAATTTTCAAAGAACTTTCTAAGAACAAGTTGCTGTAATGCTTTAATGTTTTTTTTATGTAAAGCACTTTGAATTGTCTTGTACATGAAATGTGCAATACAAATAAACTTGTCTTGCCTAAGAAAAAAGTGACACATTTACAAAAAAAAGAATATGAGAAACAAGTCACAAATTTACTAGAAAAGTCACAAATTTATGAGAAAAAAGTTACAAACTTACAAGAAAAATTTTGCAAATGTACAAGAAAAAAAGTCACAAATTTATGAGGAAAAAATTAGAAAAAGTTGCAAATTAACAAAAAAGTATCAAATGTATGAGTAAATAAATTGAAAATTTATGAGAAAAAAGTCCCCAATTTATGAGGAAAAGCAATTCTGACTTTCAACACAGAAACACAGACAGAGATTTCTTGAATTATATATAGAGTGATGTTTTGATATAGAGTGATGATATAGAGTGAAGTGCGTGGTGGTAATGCACCTGTAGGCTGGTTGCCAACCCGCCAATCAAATCTAAAAGAAGAAAAACTAAGTTTACAGTAAAAACAAGTTGAAAGTTTTTGAGAAAGTTACAAATTTATAAGAAAAATGTCACAAATTTATAGGAAAAAACTCACAAATTTACAAGAAAGCAAATTTGCAAGAAAAAAAGTAACAAATTTATGAGAAAATGTTGCAAGATTACAGTAAAAAGTGGAAAATTTATGAGAAAGTGCCAAAATTACAAGAAAATGTTAGGAAATTTGCAAGAAAAAAGTCACACTTAAGCAAGAAAATTAACAAGTTTATGAGAAAAAGGTTGCAAATTTAAAAGAAAAAGTTGCAAATTTATGAGAATTTTTTTTTAATCAAATTAGGGGGAAATGACAAATTTACAAAAAAACAGCAAATTTCTGAGAAAACAAGTAAAAAATAGGTAAACAGGTAAAGTCCATGTGGGCAAAACACAGATGGGGCCAACATGGAATCTGCGAACAAACCCACATGGACCCATAAGACAGCCCCGTTGCACCTCTGGTGGACCCACATGGACATGCCGGCTGGGCTGCTCCTTTAATCCTAAACCTCGTGGCAACAGTTGAGCCTTTGCGTTGAAATCCTTTTCTCGCACAAAACCCGGCAGTTTGCTGCTCAGCCAGCAGCAGCAGTGATGCAGCTGCCAGCTGCTCTTACGGCCGTCGGCTGCGGAGTTGCTTCATACGTCACTGGTGACGCCACAGCAGAACGACGCTGTTCAGTTTCGGACAAAAGCGCGTGCCCGCCACACCGGTGAGCGCTTACGCCACTGATTTAAAAACAGCTGCAGCGACTCTCCCAATCCTCCTCCCTCCCGTGGCGCTCGCTCTGTTTGGCGTTGCGCTTGAGCAGCGGAGACGCGCGTGCCCCCCCCCCCCCCCCCCCCCCCCCCCCCCCCATGATGTCGTCCGATGAACCGTGTGAGGTCGGGCTGGCGTTTTAGCTGTACGACGGCAGCCCCGGCATCAGACGGCCCGAGAGAGGAGACCCAACGTCGGCGAACACGCTCCACAGAAACCCCAATCAGAAACTCTGAGTCGTAGCCAGCATAACAAAGGTCAGAGGCTCAGAAACGTTCTGTTTAGGTTTGGTTTGTGACAGGATACTTGCTAATAAAAAGGCGGCGACATTACACCAACAGCACCTGAACCGGCGGAAATTGACTTGAAGCACAGCTGCGGTCACTTTGTATCATTTCGACCAATTTGTCAGGTCTGAAAATTAAATTATCCATGCGACTGATATGAAATCTCATTAGCGGTGGCAGCGGTGTGATGTATTATTGAAGGGCAGGGCTGCTGAACACGCAGACCTGGCTCATCACGCCGCTGCAAAGCACCAGGAGACGGAGGGGGGAGGGGGGAGGGGGAGGGGGGCTACGTTTAAATTTGTAAAATATATTTAAAAAAAGGAGAAGGGATTTCTGAACCGATGATGACTTTAGCAGCAGCTGACAGGCCTGAAGTCATTAAGGAGCCCGGCTTTGAAGGCCCTTCTCTCTTCCTGCCGTCTGCTGCTCCGCTCAGATAAACAGCCCCACCGCTGCATGACCCAAACCGGAACTTTTCTCAGATGAATTGACAATTTTGAAAGCCCCAGAAAGTAACAAGCTTTTGAATCTTATTTCCTCTTGCTCGCGATACGGCCCGGCTCGGCGTGATGTGTAACTTGAACCTATTGATTGTCGATTTGATACACTGCTGGCGGAGCACGTTAGATCTAAATCACGGCTGAAATTCTATTAATATTCTCTGAGTATGAAACCGTCTACAGTTAAAGAGGCTCACTCAGGGGAAAGCGTTCCATCTCTGAGTCGACGTGTATAGGAAGAGGCGGCTTCTAACGGCTAAAAAACTGACGTTTATACGATTAACATCTGTCAGCATGTGGACATTTCAGCAACTCCATTTGACCCGAATGTTCCGCAGCTCCATTCATCTTGTAAACAACAGAGGCCGCTCTGTTGACAGTGAGTAGTACCACAGACTCCTTGAATTACTGCATGGTTGTTAGTAATTCTAAATTTGTACACATTTCGAAATTACAAAAAGCCTTCTTTTCGGCAGTAATCATTTTTAGAGATGAATGCAAAACCCTGGCATGCGCTGACAAAACACAAATATTCTTTAATCAAAAATTGGAGTTAGATCAAACTGCATTACTAAGGGTGAACGGGGGTTTTTAGACGCTGAAATAGGGAAAAACAGCAGGCGTCACAAAAATCAGCTGGCGCCTGAAACATTAACAAAGACATTAAGCTTTATAGCAGATGATTATTCCACCATCCCTTTGTTTAATTAGCCATTATGGTGTGTTCATACTGAACATAAAGGAAAAATTTACATTGCTTTACTTTAGTCTGCACAGCCATCAGGGCTGAGAGAACGACTAAAAATCACCTAGTGGATCAGCGGAGTTGGCTCCAAACCTCCTCCTGCTGCTTTTTGGAAATCCAAAAACACCCAAAAAGCTGTTGAGTTTGGGTTTCCGACAATATCCAGAAGCACAGACAGCTGAGAGAATTGCACTGCCTCCTCCAGGAACTGTGTCCTCATGACAGCAGCTCTACATGCTAACCAGTGTCCTCATGACAGCAGCTCTACATGCTAGCCAGTGTTCTCAATGACAGCAGTTCAACATGCTAACCGATGTCCTCATGACAGCAGCTCTACATGCTAACCAGTGTTCTCAATGACAGCAGTTCTACATGCTAACCGGTGTCCTCATGACAGCAGTTCAACATGCTAACCGGTATTCTCATGACAGCAGTTCTACATGCTAACCGGTGTCCTCATGATGGCAGCTCTATTTGCTAACCGGTGTCCTTATGATAGCAACTCAACATGCTAACCGGTGTTCTCATGACAGCAGCTCTACATGCTAACCGGTGTCCTCATGACAGCAACTCAATATGCTAACCGGTGTTCTCATGACAGCAGCTCTATATGCTAACCGGTGTCCTTATGACAGCAGCTCTACATGCTAACCGGTGTCCTCATGACAGCAGCTCTACATGCTAACCGGTGTCCTCATGACAGCAGCTCTACATGCTAACCGGTGTCCTCATGACAGCAGCTCTACATGCTAACCGGTGCCCAGTTTGATGAACTGGTCAGCAGATCAGCAGCATAATACAACCTACAGTCTTGGTGAGTGTATCATTTTTAAATTTAATAACACTTGAATCTCCTTTGTCGATTCTCACTCCCTGTGATGGCAGAATTTCAATGCTGATTGGCTGTTTTGACTAAGCATCTAGCAAAATTTTTACCCAAGTTGAGCATGTGGTAGCAGGTTTGCTTAGTATCATCTGGAGTGACTTTGCCGGTATCTCCAGCTTTCCTTTGACTTTGTATGTAAAGGTGTGTTCAGACCAAACACGAAGCAAATTTTTCACGCAACGCGAATATATTGTAACGTCGGGGCCATTTTAAGGGGGGCAGGGATTTCCCAGCATGCTTTGCCAGTTTGAAAACGTTACTGTGTGTGTATTAAATGTGTTATTACTGAGTTATACTGCTGTGTCATTATAACTGCGTTATAATGACCCAGCAGTGTTTAGCAGGATTAGGGCAAGATGTATCGTGTGTGTAACCATGATTGAAACGGAGGTCTGGGAGAATGACCTCCCCTCCTCTCTGTGCTCAGAAGTAGGTTGGGGGTCGGTGGTGTGTAAATAAAGCCTGTTCATCACAACCGTCTTGCTCCTCTTTCTTTGTGTGAATCCCTGCATACGTCACACTGGTGTCAGAAGTGGGATGGAGCAAGATGAGGATCCAGGAGGTCTGGCAGCCAGAGCGGTTCATCGCTCGGCTGGGAACGGAGCGTAGAGCTGAGACGCCGGGCCCCGGAGAGGTTCACCGCGATGGACGGAGCAGCGGACCCAACGGGCCGAGCAGAGCAAACCAGCCCCGTTGGGCTGGCGATTCCAGAGCAATTAGGAGCAGCGATTGACCGGGAGATGACCGTCCCATCCGTCCAGCAGTGGGCCAAGATTCCCCGCTACAACGGCGAGAACCTGTTGGATGACCACCTGGCCCAGGTCGAGTTGGCTGCCGCACTGAACGACTGGTCATCGGAGGAAACCACCGTGCTGAGAGTGAGTGGGAGGAGGAGCTACGGCAGAGCGTGCACGAAGGAGACAGCGGCGGCGACGCGAGGAAGGGGTGCTTCCGCTGCACAGAGCCAGGGTACATCGCATGGTACTGCCCCGCACACAGCGCACGACAAACTGGCCCCTCGCTGACGTTAAATTAGAGCGAGGTGGCATGGACGGGGAAAAAGCCGCCTCCTGCAGATGCTTCCCCCGGCGGTGACGTCACAGAGGCCTTTGGAGCGCAGCAGCAGCGGAGCGAGCAGGACAGATCCGGTCTTTTCCCGGGATCGGCAGGGGCTGGACGCCTGGACGCGGGCCAGCGGCCGCCTGGGAGGTCCTGGCAGCGGTGGGAGTCATGGGACTCCCGCTGCCAGAGGAGGAACTGTGCGTGTCCTACCGCCACCGCAGATGTTTCCCCTTTCGGTGACGTCACGGAGGCCCTCGGCGCAGCAGACGGGCAGCAGCGGAGCGAGCAGGACAAAGATCCGGCCATTTTTCCAGGCGCGGCAAGGGCTGGACGCGGGCCAGCGGCCGCCTGGAAGACCTGGCAGTGGTGGGAGTCGGCCGGAGCGGGCATGGGACTCCCGCTGCCAGGGAAGGGACTGTGCGTGGTCCTACAGAGGCTGTCAGATGTGTCCATCCACCCGCTGGTGGCCAAACCGGAACCCTACCCCAACCAGATACTCCGACCGAGACTCAGCTGGACACTGGATGGCCCGTGCATGCCGCCCCGGCACCGGGCTGACTCGAGTTGGATTTCTGAAAGTGGACTTTGAATTTTCTGGGGACAGAAACCAGTCCGGGGGGGGGGGCAGTGTAACGTTGGGGCCATTTTAAGGGGGGCAGGGATTTCCCAGCATGCTTTGCCAGTTTGAAAACGTTACTCTGTGTGTATTAAATGTGTTATTACTGAGTTATACTGCTGTGTCATTATAACTGCGTTATAATGACCCAGCAGTGTTTAGCAGGATTAGGGCAAGATGTATCATGTGTGTGTAACCATGATTGAAACGGAGGTCTGGGAGAATGACCTCCCCTCCTCTCTGTGCTCAGAAGTAGGTTGGGGGTCGGTGGTGTGTAAATAAAGCCTGTTCATCACAACCATCTTGCTCCTCTTTCTTTGTGTGAATCCCTGCATACGTCACAATATGTAAAGTTAATGTAAACATGCGGAAGACATGCATAAATGCGCATTCATGTGTTCACGTCTGAGGGATAGCACTAGCTAATAATGGCCTTGAGATTCTGCTGTCACCGGAGTAAAAGTATCAACATTGGAGAGTAAACTAGTTTGAAAATGAGATTGACACACACCTGGAGACAGATGGACCAGGAGCTCTGCAGCTTTATTGGAATAAAGTTTTTTTTACCCAGGGGCTCTTGCCACAGACATGCTAACAAGGCTAGCAGTGTAAACAACCATCATCCAGGTGACATTTTGGAGGCAGGGTCAATTTTTTTCAGGTGAGACTACCGTTGGATAATGTAAACAATGCTTCTCTCTCTCTCTCTCTCTCTCTCTCTCTCTCTCTCTCTCTCTCTCTCTCTCTCTCTCTCTCTCTCTCTCTCTCTCTCTCTCTCTCTCTCTCTCTCTCTCTCTCTCTCTCTCTCTCTCTACACTGTATATGTGTACATATGTATACTTGCTGCTCTTGTTTCTTTTTTTTCTCTTGCCTTCTGATTGTTGCTCTTAGTGTTGCTATCCCTGTGCTGTTGCAATCCTGGAATTTCCCCATTGTGGGACTAATAAAGGCTTATCTTATCTTAAACCAAAGCATGATGGTGTTTTGGGGATTTCCACAGCAGGTTGAACACAGCTGCAGAGGAAACTCCACCCATTTACAACTTACTAAGACAGTGAATTCACATCTATTTGCGTGTTTACATTGAGTTAAAATGTAATCATGCAGTGCAAAAAATTTGCCTGTTTGCATATGGTCTGAACGCACTTTTAATAGTTACTTTGTATGTGAAGAGTTAGAACGCACCATTAGAAAGTTAAAGCTAGCCAAGTGTAAGCGACTGCTAGTTTTCCACAGTTGTCTAAATCACCGATGCAGGTTATCAAATGCAGACCGTACTATCTCAAAACATTTAAAAAAAAAAAAAAATTACAACACACAATAGAATCTTAAAGCTTATTTTAATATTTACATTTTTCAGGGGTTTTCTAAACATATACAGTAAATATGCTAAGTTTTGTATTTAGAAACCATATTCTTAATGCCAATAGTGCCTTAAAAACTGATACACTTTTATTATATCAAATGCTCTGTTTTTTCCTCATGAGCAGCTTTTAGAAAGCCACTACTCTGCTGTTATGAATCTAACTAAACTGTAGCTTTTTAAGCTTTTTTTTTGTAGGCAAAAAAAATTATAGGAAACTCGCTTACTTAAACTCATGAATGAATTGTTTTCTCCTTCAGCACTTGGCTTCAAGTATTCTTTAAAGGGATTATATGAAAAATGTGTTTTTGTTGGTTTTAACCTTCCAAAATAATCTGTCCATGAAAAAAATATCAAAAGACTCAGTTCTTTTGAAAAAACACACAGCCTTTATATCGATTCTGTCTCCAATTAGCCGTTTTAATTCTTTCGGGTTTGTTCCTCTACATCAAGAAAAGGTAAGGCCAGCTTTGATACCCACCCCCTGCTCTATTATGGTTTGCAAATGTGCAGATGAGTGGGGAGCGCAAGCTTCAGAACTAACAGTGCTACTAGGAGTTAGCTTACCAAGGATGGTTTTTATTGTTATTTTCTGTAGATTTCAGTCACACTAATAGACATCCCTGTTTCCACCTCGTTCACAAATCCTAAGTCAATAGCATGTGTCGTGTCATTCTGGCTTATTTTTGTTATATTTTTGCCGTGATGCGACAATGAACTGTTCGCATTATTTTCCCTAACTAAGATTGAAGGTAGCCAATGTTTCTGCGCTTATTGTACTCCAGGGATCAGTCATACCCTGCCGACCTATCAAGCTCACTATCCAAGCTAAGCGTTAGCCAGCTAAGATTAGCAATAGTGACATAAGACGGAGGGTGGCGTTAACTGCGGTTGTCGGGCGTTTAAAGAGACATGCACTAAAATGAGCCATTCTGAGGCAAACTGCAAAAGCTGATTCACAGTGATGCTGTAATAATTAAATATATGAAGAAAATTTGACCAAAATATGTACAGACATTTCATTCAGCTCTGTACTCAATGACCCGTTCAAAGTACAGGGTGTATGAGAGTAATGATTTCACCACTCTGGACAAGACTGAGTCTAAAGCATTAGGTAGAAATTATGATAAAGACTGTCATTTATGTAGCTATGTTTTTCTGTTCTGTACAGTTAAATACCTTCACAGTTTAATTTGATAAAGTACACCACTGGTGCACTAAAGATAACTCTAAACTGATTTTAGCAACAGTACTTTTTTAAAAAAAATCTAAAACAAATCTAAGCATACAGTGGTGTGAAAAAGTGTTTGCCCCTTCCTGATTTCTCATTTTTTTTGTACGTTTGTCACACTTAAATGTTTCAGATCATCAAACTAATGTAAATATTAGACAAAGGTAACACAAGTAAACACAAAATGCAGTTTTTAAATGAAGGTGTTTATTATTAAGGGGAAAAATCCAAACCTACATGGCCCTGTGTGAAAAAGTGATTGCCCCCTAAATCTAATAACTGGTTGGGCCACCCTTAGCAGCAACAACTGCAATTAAGCATTTGCAGTAACTGGTAATGAGTCTTGCAGTGCTGCGGAGGAATTTTGGCCCACTCATCTTTGCAGAGTTGTTGTAATTCAGCCACATTGGAGGGTTTTCGAGCATGAACCGCCTTTTTAAGGTCATGCCACAGCATCTCAATCAGATTCGGGTCAGGACTTTGACTAGGCCATTCCAAAGTCTTCATTTTGTTTTTCTTAAGCCATTCACAGGTGGACTTGGTTTGTTTTGGATCATTGTCCTGCTGCAGAACCCAAGTGTGCTTCAGCTTGAGGTCACGAACAGACGGCCAGACATTCTCCTTCAGGATTTTTTAGTAGACAGCAGAGTTCATGGTTCCATTTACTACAGCAAGTCTTCCAGGTCCTGAAGCAGCAAAACAGCCCCAGATCATCACACTACCACCACCATATTTTACTGTTGGTATGACGTTCCTTTTCTGAAATGCTGTTACTTTAACACCAGATGTAATGGGAGACACACCTTCCAAAAAGTTCAACTTTTGTCTCGTCAGTCCACAGAGTATTTTCCCAAAAGTCTTGGGGATCATCAAGACGTTTTCTGGCAAAACTGAGACAACCCTTTGTTCTTTTTGCTCAGCAGTGGTTTTTGTCTTGGAAGTCTGCCATGCAGGCCATTTTTGCCCAGTCTCTTTCTTATGGTGGAGTCATGAACACTAACCTTAACTGAAGCAAGTGAGGCCTGCAGTTCTTTGGATGTTGTTGTGGGGTCTTTTGTGACCTCTTGGATGAGTCATCGCTGTGCTCTTGGGGTAATTTTGGTTGTCCGGCCACTCCTGGGAAGGTTCGCCACTGTTCTATGTTTTCACCATTTGCGGATAATGGCTCTCAATGGGGTTCACTGGAGTTCCAAAGCTTTAGAAATGCCTTTATAACCTTTTCCAGACTGATAGATCTCAGTTACTTTGTTTCTCATTTGTTCCTGTATTTCTTTGGATCGCAGCATGATGTCTAGCTTTTGAGGATCTTTTCATCTACTTCACTTTGTCAGGCAGGTCCTATTTAAGTGATTTCTTGATTGAGAACAGGTGTGGTAGTAATCAGGCCTGGGTGTGGCTACAGAAATTGAACTGTTTTCCAAAGATGTAATAAACCACAGTCGAAACATAAATTAACGGGGGGGGGGGGGGTGGCGAAATCACTTTTTCACACAGGGCCATGTAGGTTTGAATTTTTTTTTACTCTTAATAAACGCCTCCATTTAAAAACTGCATTTTGCGTTTACGTGTGTTATCTTTGTCTAATATTTAAATTTGTTTGGTGATCTGAAACATTTAAGTGTGACAAACATACAAAAAAAAAATGAGAAATCAGGAAGGGGGCAAACACTATTTCACACCACTGTAGTTACACTTTAATATCTGACAGTCTTCTATATTCTCAGCCCTTGTTTCTTTCACATCTACAGTCAATTTCTCTTTGTTTTTGCAGCTTTTTTATGGTCCTCACAGCACAGCAGAGCACATAGTTGGAAAGAAGGATGTAGCAACTGGTTACTGATTATTCCTGAGCAGTGCCAAGCACTGTAGGCAAGCCTGCTGTCAGAATTTGTTGCTTTCCACCATCTCAGAGCCTGTGCCTGGGCAGATATGGCAGAGGACATCTGAAGGATTTGGAACCTAACACCATGCTTGAGCATCATTGATGAAAATACAGTATAAATGTATGCATTACTGCACTGCCCCAGCGCAGCAGTTTCGTCTTAGGTTTCAACTCTAAAATGAAATGAAAAATCACCTTTCACATCACACAAATGTATTCTTCTTGCCCCGTGTGTACTCGCAGCCGGTGCAACTTCAAGTTTTATTATGCAAGTGCATGTCTACACTGCAGGAAATTTGAATATCATCATGCCATTCTGTGGTATACAGATGGACATGGCAGCCATTATAGTGTAGATATAATTTCTCAGCAGTTGTATGGATGTGCAATAAAACATCCATTCAGTCACTCTTCCAGTTGCATGATGTTCCTCGGCGGGGCGAGTTCACCGTTGTTGAGCAGGAGTTCAGATCAGTTCATCTCAACATTGTGAGAAATTATTTTCTAGGGAGACTACTTTGAACCACAATCCATTATCTTCCTGATAATATGTGAATAACACAACACCAAATGGGAGCAAACACCCGAAAACTCATCCTGGAGGTACAGTCAAACTCTTATTCATCAGTCGGTTATTGTGGATTTTTATCTCTAATGTTTTCTCATTTTGTATAATTTTCAGATATTATCAAAAACACAGTTATTGGAAATCTAAATCTGGAGCGAAATCAATCCCAGACCTGTGAAGCTCACTCCGCCTGACTTCATCAGAGACCTCCCCGAACAATACAATCACAATATTGCATCACAATGCTGGGGCCAATAGACAATAAAGCTGAATATTTTCTGTTTCAGCAAGTTCAGGAGCTCAATATCTCCCACTTTAGTCCTACATTTCATTTGATTATATCAGGAAAGTAAAGAGCCGAGGCTAAACCTCTCAGCGCGGAAATCAATTATGCATATAAGCAAAACAAACTCATCTTCTACGGCTCATAATCCACACTTTCAGACATTGAGTGCACTTTAAGGCGTCATTAAATAAGGCGGATCCCATTTTGTGCTCACGGACTGAGTCATTGTGTTAGCTTTTGCCAAGTTCGCCAAATCCTTAAAGAAGCCATTAACTTGAGAAGAAGTGGACAACTAGAGCAGATACTAGAAAAAACGAAGAAAAAAATCTATATAAAATAACAATGCTTGCATGAGTTAAATCCCAATCATATATTTCTGCCTTTTGAACATCACTTGCTGTTCGAACTTTCTGTACCTGTGCAAACTGTGAGACACAATCAAAGCTTTGTGGAGCAAGGTGAAGTGCTGGCAGCTCGACAGCATAATGACTACCATTATCAAATGACTGCTGACAAGAAAGTGAAACCTATTAGGGTGTATTATTGAAATTGGAGTCATCAGCTATCATCAGGCCCCTTTGGCTGCAGAAATAAACCCCCGAACTCTTGGATGCACATCCACCTGTGCATAGGAAACGCTGAGAGGTTGAATGCAAGATAGTTTAATAATATTATGGAATGACAGACTGGACCAAAGAAAAATATAGAGCATGACACAAAAATGACATACAGCTCTGGAAAAAATAAAGAGAGCAAAGATCACTGAAAAATTATCATTTTATCTGGTTTTACAATTTATACATACTGTATGTGTTTAAGTAAAATTAACGATTTTCTTTTATTCTCTAACCTACTAAAAACAACTCACCCAAATTCCAAGCCAAATATTGAAAATACAAAACAACATGCTAAAATTGTAAAGTTAAGATGCAAAAATATCAAGCAATCATAGATATTTCTAAGAGCACTTAGCATTTTAATCAGTGGTCGCCGAAGAGATCACTGCAGTTAAAATATTCATGATACCGCACAACCTCAAGTGTAATACTGTTTTTATACAAGTCCACAAGCACAGTGTATTAAATGACAGCAATACAGCACAAAATATGATTTGTTTGTTTAACCAGTTATTTTGCTCCGCTGACAAAAATAGTCCCTTCTAAATGTACCCAGTTTCTAAGCACCTTAATAAGCATAATATAGAAAAGAATAGTCATATTGTCATTGCTCACACCCACACACAAATTAAATATTGTCCAGTGCAGAAGTCAGTGTTTATAATACATACTGGTTACCTTTTGAGTAGGTTTGTTGGTCACCATGATATTGCGTCAGTGGGTAGTTTGTATGCTAGTCATTTGGCTTCAGCACACTTTGCTCGCTTTTCATTGGCATTTTCAGATGGAAAAAAAGAATCCATCACCACAAAGGTATTATGGTTTGCTAATCAAGACAATAAATCCAACTCTAGCTTGTTTATTTTTTTTTTTTTTTTTAACAGACATGAAATATCTTGCCGAGGTTTACAAGGGTAGAATTTCCAAGACATGGAGGTATGATAAGTGACAGAGTTTAAAAAAAAAAAAAAACTGACAAGCATTCTGTATATCAGGGACAGGCAACTGGCAGCCCGCGGGTCGCATACAACCCCCAACCTCATCCACTGTGACCCACAAGTCCATTTCAAAAAAATCAATTATTTATTTATATCCTGTTTGAATGTATTTGGAACTGCATCCCCCCCCCCCCCCCCGGTCCTGTCAGGCAGCTATA
Source organism: Pholidichthys leucotaenia (assembly GCA_020510985.1). Taxonomy (NCBI): domain Eukaryota; kingdom Metazoa; phylum Chordata; class Actinopteri; order Cichliformes; family Pholidichthyidae; genus Pholidichthys; species Pholidichthys leucotaenia. The sequence goes on along the minus strand of CM035839.1, from coordinate 50,772,121 downwards.
TAAGCAGAACAGAGATCTGTTACTCTTACTGTGTCAAAACAGATTTACTTTGCCAAAAGGAGCTTTATACAGTACCTAACTATGTACTGTATATTGTTGTGAACTCCTCCTGTAAAAACTCTTACTACTTTATTTAAATTATTTTACCCATGGAGGACCCGACAGGATGGGGAATAGGGGAAGGAAGTGTGTGGAGGGGGAAAGAAAAGGGAGGGAAACAAACAATAAGACAAACAAACCAACAACTAAAACAAATAGAAGACAAACTGCTTCTTCCACCGAAGATGTCAACACGAGTCTGGTATCCGCACCTGTTAGAGGAGAGACATTTGTGCGTGTGCGTATATATGAGAGTGCGTGCAAAATAAGTGTGTGCATGTGAGTGGTTTGTTAGGAAACATACGAAGAGGGGGGCCGGTCGCAGCAGCTCTCACCCCGGGAACCCCGAGCAGGAAAGGCAGCGCTGCCAACCCCCACAGGGCACAAATGCCCGAGGTCAGCAAGCCCCAGGAAAGCCAGGCATCTGCCCCCGGAGGGATAATCAAGGGAGGTCAGGTTGCCAGGTGGCCGGCGCAGCGGGCCCACACCCAGGGGCCCGCCAACCTCCCACCCAAAACTGCATTCTTAAATGCAGTTATAGAGTCCGCCAGCAGAGGGAGTTCTAATCGAAACCTAGGTGTCGCTCAGTGCAAGTGGTCGAGCGAGAGTGAGGGAGCCACAGATAGAGGGAGCATTGTGCCCCAGAGGACGTCTTTTAAGCTATGTATGTGTTGCATGCTGGGACCACATTAATAGGCTGTCAACAGCAGTAAATGTACAGAGGAGGTTGCGTTTAAACAACAATAAATGCTACAGGTCCTCACTGTGGAGGATTTGCAGTAACAAGTTTCAAACTGGAAGGCAAATTTATATAAGAAATGACAAATTTACAACAGAAATACATTAATTTAGGAAAACCCAGTACAACTAAAAAGTTATCAATTTTTAAATAAAATGATGCAGATGTTCAAGTAGACGCTTGAACATCTAATACCAAAATAAAATATAGATTTGCAAAAAATAATGGCCAATTTAAACCAGAAATGTAGCATATTTATCAGAAAAACTATTTTTTTACTTTGATCATTTTCTTCTAATATTTAAAAAACATTTTTCTTCATCGTCCTATTTTCTTTTCTTCTTGGCTTCTTTGTTAATTACCGTCCAGAATTTCTCTTTGATCATCATTGTGATGAGAGAGTTTAAAAATTAGGTCATGATAATGTTTTTTTAATCAGTAATTTTAATTCAAATATGATTAAACACTTAGGAGCTTTTATTTTCAATTGCATTTTCAGTTTTAATTGTGAAACTTTTGACTTTGAAGAAAATACCCCCCCCCCCCCCCCCCCACCACCACCTTCCGAGGTTTACATGGAAATCTGGCCCTCAGTAAGTGAGGAGAAAAAATGTGGCCCTCACTACTACCAAAGTTGCCCATCCCTACTGTTTATCATCAATATAAATTATAAACAGTAGAGGGCCCAAAACTGAACCCTGGGGAGCACCAGTTCTAACTTGCAGATCTTGCAGAGTCAAATTCATGACATCCGTCATTGTCCTCAGGAAACTTGAGGCTACAGGAGAGTTTGTCATCTTTTGTTTCCTTCCTGCCTCCCTCTGTAGCATTTCACTCACAAAGACCAGCACATGCCCATTATGCAGAGGAAATCCCAACCTTATCAACACCCGTTTCATGTTTAGTTTTCCCTCAAGTTTTCCCTCTTTTCAGTCCTATAATTTCTCATCATTTCAACCTGATTCTCATTCCTTCATCATTCTCTCTCCTTTCTTTTTTCACTACAGAAAAGTCCCTTTGAAGCCACTCAGTACAGCAGGCATAGTGCAGCCTGTGTCACTTCTCTCCTTTTTACATCCATCTTGTCTGTCAGTGGCTTTTTCTCCCTCTGTGGTCATGTAATTTTCTTGCATTTTGGCTTGCTCTTTTTCTATCTGTGCTTCAGTCACCTCAAGAGAGCTGGTAGAAAAAGCTTCTCTTGTTTTATCTCCAAAAATACATTTTTTGATTGAAAGGCCAAGGGTTAGGCTTTAATATATTTCTTTAAAACCAGCAAACAGGTTGATAACCCTCCTTAAAATTGCCTGTTAGAACATTTTTAAATCACTACATCTGTGCTGATATCCAAAGCCAGATTTTGTAGGCACTTCATTCTGAAGTGATTTCCAAATTAATGCTCACAACCTGCAGGCACAACTCGAAAATGAGACAAGCTGCACAAAAAACAGCAAATGTTAAACAAACAGCTGAGAGATCAGATGAACATTTCTCAGTTTATTTTCTTAAAATAGTGGAAGTCCTTAGGGTGAAATCCTTAATTGTTTTGTTTTTGCACAAAAGCTGATTGTTTCAACAAATAACTCACCACTCCAGTGACTGCAGAACACTTGACTTCCTGAGTATGGTTGTTGCTACAGAATTAATTTTCCATGGGGGAAGCAGGGAGGAAGACAACAGTCCGCTTGCTCTTGTGTTATTAAAGGATTCCATTATTTGAAAAGCAATAGCAACATTGCAAAAACTAGAAAAAAAAGGTGTAAGCTGCACAGTTTTCAAACCTATTTCACAGGCATTCAGATTGGTTATTGGCAAACTTTGCTTTCATGTAAAGCCATAAAGGAGTGGAACAAACTTCCCACAGATTTAAATAAATTTTCTACACAAATTTTGTAGATTATTCCAGAAGAAAAAGGTGGATATTTTTCTTGGATGTTTTAATCATAATGTAAACATGGATAGGGAATCTTAAGGATTATGGGTGTATATGTATGATACTTTAAATGGATTTGGTTGAGTGTGGGTTGGTTGTTGGTATGGAAAGCTTCTTGTCATTTTACCATGTTTATCAGTCTGTCTTTACTTATTGTTTTTTACCATGTAATTAGTCTTGTGCTCGCGTATGTTTTTACATCTTACAGGGACTGCAGATAAAAAAAAAAATAGCTAATACCAAGCTATAATCTGGTACAGTCTTTTTTGCATTCAAGATTAATGATTATTATACAACAGTTCTGACCAAGCAATTTGATTGGACAATAGAGATGCAGGGAGTTACGAAAATCCACAATAATTGCACTCCAACGTTTCACTGGATATGTTTCACTCCGCTTCAAAGGTGTTCATGTAACAGTAAATTAGTGTTAGTAATTAACGATCAACTAAGTCTCAGTGACAATTGTAATACTGTGTTGAATACCTTAATTCCCACAGTGAAGCGCTGTTTGAAAAGGTTTCTTACCTGACCCGGAAGTCCCACCCTTTTGGAAAAAAAAACCTTCTTTTTTTTCAGTCAAAGTCTGCCCTTGTATAAACATTGTGAAGCTATTTCACATTTGTTTAAAAAATTAGGCAGTGGTAGAGTTGGATTTATTGTCTCGATTAACAAACCACAATACCTTTGTGATGACGGACTCGTTGTTTCATCTGAAAATGCAAAGAAAAGCGAACAAAGTGTGCTAAATCACTAGCATGCTAACTACTAGCCACCAGCAAACTACCACATTGGCTACGTTTTGATCTCGGGTCTTCTGCAGTACTGACTCAACAGGTATATATTTTATAAACACTTACTTTTGCACTTGACAATATTTAATTTGTTTACAAGGGGGGGGGCATGAGCTTTTCAGCCCCCCCCCCGGTACCTGTGTGTGAAATGACAACAGATGTCTTCATGCTAATTGAGATGTTTAACAACAGTTACTGGCTACATTTAGAAGGGACTATTTTTTTTCTCTGCTGTGCAAAATAACTGGTTAAACAAACAAATCATAATATTTTCTCCAATATTGCTGTCATTTAATAAATTGTGCTTGCAGAACTGTTGTATAAAAGCAATATTACACTTGAGGTCATTGCGGTATCATGAAAATACAAACTACAGATGTGATACTCTAATGCCCAGCAGTTACTATATTCATTGATACCGTACTCCCTCTCGTGTAATATTGCTTAATTGTGTGGAAATCAATTAAAATGTGATGTTTAAGTACTTGCATAGTGATTTTGGGCTGTCTGAGTCAGTTTTAGATTGGTTCTCCAACTATTTTACTGGTAGAACTTCTAGCGTTGCCATAAACAATTTTATGTCTGAGCCAAGTGAGTTGTCATGTGGTCTACCTCAGGGTTCAGTCTTAGGACCTATCCTGTTTTTATTGTATATGACCCCTCTTGGAAGGCTTATAAGCCTTTTTAAGGATGTATCCTATCACTTTTATGCAGATGATATTCAACTCTATTGCTCATTTCACGAATTTGAGTTAAACAAGCTAATCTATTTGACTTTTTTGTCTACCATCAAAAAATGGTTACACAATAACTTTGTTCATGTGAACTCTGATAAAACTGAGACACTGATTAGTGTTTCCTGTGGCTTAAACACCTTGGAGCGGTGGCAACATGTTTTTCCCCCGGGGGGGGGGGGGGTACATACTGGAATATTTTAATTTTATACCATTTATTTCTTTTTAAAATTTTACACAGTAACATTGCATATGGAATTTACCATTTGAAGTATTGTACAACCGAGGCTTGAATACTGGGCCAGTTGGGGCCCCACCCAGACATCCTGTGTTTAGACTTTTTAGTGGTGTTATCCTTCTCTCCTTCCTCTGCCTGAACACTTTCCTCTCCATGGCTCCTCTTTTCTGTCTCATCTTGCCCTCTCTGAGCTCTGTCTAATTCAGGTTCTCTCTCTGTCTATGGTGGTATACACACAGGTTAGGAAATATCAAGCGTCATGTTTTGTCCTGTAGGATTTTTTTGTCATGGTTTACATAAATGACAAAAATATGTGTATTTTTTGTATTTTTATTCTCGTGTTTCTTTTTTTCCATTGAGAGAGTAGGGAAGGGAAAGAAACATTCATAATAGTAATGTACTCATGCATACTTAAATTATATGATCACGTGGGTATAGTAACCAGAAATTCTACTCATGTAAAAGCAGTGCTTTGAAATTAATAATTAAAAGTAGACGACCAAATATTTCTTGTAGAGTTAAGGGTACAAAGAGCACCCACTTAAAAACTTGAGTAATGACTTCAGTCTTGAAGGTTTGAGATTTTACTCAAAAATTTATAACAATTTTCTTATAGTTTTCTACTTTTCTCTGTAAATCTATCTAAAATTGAAACCATGTTCCTCAAATTTGTAATTTCCTCTTGTAAAATTAACTTTTCTTATACATTTGAAACGTTATTATAAATTTGTGGATTATTTTACGTCTAATTTTTGTCTGTTTTTTTAAGATAAAATTAATTTGTTTTGTTTTTTTTGTTTTTTTTAGATAAATTTGAAACAGACTGTGGTCATTTTTTTTTTTTTTTACTTTTTCCTTATAACAATTTACATTTTTGACCATAACTTTGCAGTCAGAACAGAACAATAATTTAACTGATTACAAAGAAAAAATATTAATAAAACTGTATTTAATTAAATAAATTAACTTAAAGAACCAAGGATGCCATTATTTCTGTTATAATATTTCTTTATAGTTTTTTTTTTTTTAGAAATCTCACCACCCAGACAGCAGGAAAAACCTCCCTTATTTTGAAATCAAATGTTGACACGTTTAGTTTGTCTAAAGGCTGCTGACAGATTAAAGCCACTGACTTCGTGAATTTCGGTCATCTTAACCTGCCAGGTACTGTACATAACAGGGAACTGTAGCAGACTCTAAAGACATAATTCACCACAATGTGTGTTCATGTACAGAATGATCTGTTTAGGCAGTTATAGTTGTGCGCTTAGGCTTTCTCATCAGGCACCTCTCTAGGCAGCCGCTGAAGGACCTCAGTTTAGAGCTAGCGTTTTTAGCTGTTGCTTTTTGTCACTGCCGCTGGAGAATTAAAACGGCATGCCTGTTCATGTGAGAAAAGGGAGAAATTGCCAGTCTCTTCATTCCTGCAATTCCTACAGAACATAACTTAATATTGTAGTGGCTGGTGAAACATATCCTCAGCAATTCATCAGTCCATTGCCTTTCCCTTCATATGAAGCCAGCTGCATATGAATTCTAACCACATCTCTTAGCTAAGCGACTCTTCCATTATTGCTCCCATTTCCAGCGGGTTAAAACCATGATAAATGCCAGTGCTTACATACTGTACCTCTTATGAATTTTTTCCGCATTTAAAGTACTTGAACAAACTCATGTTTTTGTTGACAGTCACGCTTAGCGAGACACTGCCTGCTGACTGAGTCGAGAACTCGTGTGGGCGGGGCTGATTAAAGTCATTGACTTTGTGAATTTCGCTCATTTTAACTTGTCAGGTACATAATAGGGAACATAACTTAATATTGTAGTGGCTGGTGAAATATATCCTCAGCAATTCATCAGTCCCTCACCTTTCCCTTCATATGAAGCTGGCTGCATATGAATTCTAACCACATCTCTTAGCTAAGCGACTCTTCCATTATTGCTCCCGTTAACAGCGGGTTAAAACCATGATAAACGCCTCCAGTGCTTAGATACATACCTCTCCTGATTTTTTTTTTTTTTTTGTGTTTAAGTACCTGAACAAACTCATATTTTTGTCGACAGTCGCGCCTAGCGAGACACTGCCTGCTGACTGAGTTGAGAACTTGCGTAGGCGGGGCGCTTCTAAACCACGCGCGTTGTTTGTGTGCGCGCTTGCGGAAAGTCATTGCTTCATATATTTTTCTTAATAAAATCATCTCACCTTGGGGTGGCAGTACAATTTCTGGCGAGGCGGGGCGCCACAGAGAAATGTTACCAGAGGAAACCCTGACTGATCATTGCACCTGATGTGAAAATTCCTCCCATCAAGCAGCATCTTGGATCTCTGGGCTCCACGGTATGGTCGAGCATCAGAAACCTGGGGGTGCTGTTTAACAGTTCAATGACCTTGGATAGCCATTCAAAGCAACTAGTCGAAAACTGCTTCTTCCACCTGAGCAACATTTCTAAACTCAAAAATGTATTATCAAGCTCAGATCTAGAGATGATTATCACACTTTTATTTCATCCACAATCAATTACTGCAACTCTCTTTTTACCTGTTTTAACAAGGGTTTGTTAAACCGCCTACAGATTGTTCAGAATGCTCCTGCCAGGCTTTTAACGGGAGCTTGCAAATGGGACCATATCACCCCAATTTTAGTCTCTCTTCACTGGCTACCAGTCAAATTTCCTACTGATTTTAAAATTCTCATTTTAACCTTTAGAGCAATTTATGGCCAAGCCCCAAAATACTACATTTTTGATCTTTTAACCCCATATTCTTCAGGTCAGAATCTCTTATTGGTCCCTAAAACTCGCTATAAAACCAGAGGTGATCTGTTCCAGTCCGTTGCTCCCTGCTTGTGGAACGTTTTCCCTCTGTCTCTGCATCTGACTGATTTGGTTGACTCTTTTAAAAAACAGTTGAAGACACTGTTATTTAGACAAGCTTTTAATTGACTGGTGGCCTGGTTTTTATTTATTTTGTTTTAATGTTTCTTTTTGCTTAACTTGCTGTTATTTCTTTGTTTTTACATTACATTTTTACTGTCAAAGCACTTTGTGATCTTTATCTGTGAAAAGTGCTATATAAATAAAGTTCTTCTTCTTCTTCTAAAATCTTTTCTGTTAGAAGCCAGTGATGTCACTTCCTGGTCAAAAGAGCATCAAATTTTATGCAGTAAACCTCACATTGCGCATTTTTATTAACCAAATCAAGGATAACTTAGGTGGGTACTTGCTTGTATGGAGTTAAAGTAGAACTGAACTGAATGGCACTGGGTGATAGTACATACAATTATAAAGATAATTTATCATTGGCACCCCCTCCACAAATCCCGGAATCTTGGAGAAAATCGCGATTTAGAATTTCCCGCCCTGAAAAATCAGACAAATCCGCCGAAGCGCAGCCGGAGTTCCGCGTGACGTCACGAGTGTGACCCAGTCCTCATGTTTACCATTGCGAGCACGTCAACACTGGTTGTTTTTGGTGCATTTTGTCGTGATAGTCGACTACAAAACACTTCCAACACCTGGGAAGATCTGTTCAGTGGCCAAGGAAAGCTGTCATGGCGACGAAAGAAAAGAAAGGGGGAGGAAAAGCGACCGGGAAGTGATGCGTTTCTAGATATACAGTGATCCATCACTTATCGCGTTTAATGGGGACCAGAACCGACCGCGAAAAGTGAAAAACCGCGGAGTAGCGTCACCCCCCCCCCCCCCCCAAGGGCGTCACAAGCACTATTTTGCACAAAAAGGCACAAGAGAACAGCGAAAAGTGCCACTAAGCAACACGAGCGATAAAGAAGGCGCTCTGCAGGGAGAGAAGCTGGGTAAAACGTCTCGGCCAATCAGCTTGCGAGATTCCTGAGCGGTGAAGAGGTGGGCGGAGAGGAGTGGAGCGGTGGTCAGAGAGGTAGATTTTGAGCTGTGCGGGCTCTCCGTGTTGATACCTGATGTTCTAATGAGAAGGCAGGGAGACTACATTAGAACATCAGGTATCAACACGGAGAGCCCCCTCTCCCCGGCTCCCCAGCCCGCTCGGGAATCTCGCAAGCTGATTGGCCGAGACGTTTTACCTCGCAAGCTGATTGGCCGAGACGTTTTACCTCGCAAGCTGATTGGCCGAGACGTTTTACCCAGCTTAGCTCCCTGCCGAGCGCCTATACCCAGCGAAGGAAGACCACATTAAACGCGATAAGTGAGGGATAACTGTAATAAGTTGGAAAAATGCTGATGTTTTTTTTTCCCCCCTTTCTTTTTTATTGTTAATTTTCCTTATCCTGACACCCCAAACATGCCAAAGTAAAGACTCACCATTCTGTATTCAATAAGCGACTCTCCTCCCCATCACTGCTGCGGTCTGAGTCGGTGCTGGAATCCCCCGAAAATTCTGGCTCTAATCTGTACGGTTCGATGCCTCCCTCGCTCTCTTCCTGTTCACTTGACACTCCTGCATCCTCCTCTGTCCTGTCACCGATCCTGAATGCCTCTTCACTCTGAAAACTCTGGTGTTCTTGACTGCTGGAACTGCTATCATCTGCCATTGTTGTTTTGATAAGGGTCACACTCGTGACGTCACGCAGCGTCGTCTGCACTACTTCTGGTTTGTTTGGCACTGCCAGCCAGAGGCAAAAGTTTATCGGCTTATAGCTTGGCCATCGCACGGCCTAAAAATTTCTTTTATGTGTTGAAAAATACAATAGGTAATAAGGAATTAATCTGCTATTCTACTTTTTTGGCAAAAAGGTGAGTTCAGTTCTACTTTAACATTAACAAGAACAGCTAGCATCAGAATCAAATCTGAGGTTCATAGGGAATATTGGGCCTTATTTATGAAACTAAATTAGCTAAGGGGCTAGCATAAGAGCTTCAAACAGCTCCATTCTCAACCAAAATTGTCTAAAATTGCATGAATAGTTTACATGTGGAGAAAAAAAATCACAAGTGGGACTTCCCAAAGGTTTTTTTTAATATTGCAGCCACCATGAACAGTAGGGATGCTACACTGAGAAATCCTGTCTTGAGAGTCTTTAACCAGACCTACACTTAAATGATTATAACAAACAAAAAAAACCCCACCTTAATTAGTAGAAGAATTAAAAATATAAGAACCTTGAGGGGTGAGGGTTCCCAACTCCCATGACTGAAAACAAACCACCAAGGCAGAGAAGTGAGACCCACGCGCTGGACTGTGAGCTTGTGAAATTTATTACAGAAACAACAAACAAAGTCAAAGAAGGTGCTCAAAACACAAAGTACAAATAAGGGAGAAAAACTTACTTTAGGAATACGCACCAGAGCGAGGCAGGGCTCTGGTGGAGACGAAGAGAAGATAAACAAGACAGCAGCAAATAAGAAAAGGAAATTCAGTTCTTAAATAGAGACGGAATAGATAACACAAGTGATGACAGGTGTGGGTTCACATGAGCGGGCAAAAAGGGAGCAATGAATGGTGATTGGGATCAGCTGAAAGAGATGAGGGAGGAGCGGCTGGACTTGACAGCTGACAGGGCGACACCCACACAGAGCACAAAACCAGAAATGCCACCTGACAGCTGTCAGCCCAGAGAAGGACACCACAGTATTAATATAAGGAATAAACATAATCAAATGCAGACTAATAAATAATTACAAATTGGAATGAAACAAAACTGAAGCCTAAACAGAAAAATAGAAAGCAGTACAAAAACTCAAAGACACAAAATACAACAAATATACTGTATATATAAATACAAAGAAAAAGCCACAAGAGTGAGTCTGGCAGAACTTCCAGATCTCAGCTCGTGACACACCGGTTTTTTCTGTAATTAATTACCAGAAATCTGAAAATAAAGACACAGTATTGTAGGTGTCAAGCTGATTTCTGGAGAAGTAGCTCTCAAGGTTGGAGAGGATGGTAGTTTTCCCTTTTCGTTGAGACTGCAGCCTCTCTTCCTCCTTCTGTCATTTCATGTCTCCCTCATTTCTTTCTCTGCAGGCTACACACATCCACTCATTCTTCCACATTCTCACACTTTTCCCTGCTCCCGTGCCCCTTTCTTTTTGGTGACAGCTCGACTCTTCATTAGCAGCAAACATTCCTGAATTTGCTCCTCAGCTGCTGTAACCTCCAGCCAGGTGGATTTATTTCCCTCTTACTCGCTCCTCCCGACTCTGATTTGTTTAGAATTTTCCACTTCATTTCCTTCTTCCCCAATCTCCCCCCTCCCCCTTCTTGTTTCCATAATGCTGACGCCTCTCAGCTTTGATTCACATTTTCAGGTTGTGCCTCCAGTTCAGTGGTTTCTCCAGCGACGTGATTGAGGCAGTTCACACTGACAGCAAAAGAAGGGAAAACAACCACGACAAGAGCACCGCCAAAACCTTTACAGTTCAGGCGGAAGGCCAGTTAGTGTTACACCTCTGCACAACTCTGGCTATTTGTCATTATTTGACAGATTTCTCACACTGAGGAATTTTAAATGTTTTTTTTTTTTCTTCTAAAAGTGTCCATCATTTCTGAGTGTCCCTGGCACTGCAATTTCCTTGGTGCAACCTGGGTGACACTGTAGCTTTCTGAGGGTGTTTTGACATCTGATTATTAAATCCCGGATTCTCGGCTATGCAGTACATGGATCTGTCCTTTGCCTTTCTTAAAAGCCATTTATCCCAAGTAAGCGTAGAGCCCTCAACATTTGGATGAGCAGTTTTAGAAGTGACACTTGTATTAATGCGGTCTGCCTGACACATGTAATGTCAGACTCATGAATGAATATATCAGAGGCTAAAGGTCAGACTTCTTTCTTTAAATTGCTGAACTGGTACCGATACTCTGTGCCGACATCTCACTGCTGCACAACATGACAAAGGCTATGCTGTACATACTTATAGACAGGTACATGCACGGATTGCGGTGAAGTGCAGCGCTAAGACTGCCCCTATGCCCCCTGAAGTGCCCTTATAGAGAGATTTTTTTTCTTAAAGGTATTTTAGATTTAAATCTTTCCCCACGGAGACACCAATTGCTGATCAAATTTGTTTTAATATCTGATAACTATATTTTGACATCTAAATAATTGGTGTGACCTGCTGCTTGAGCCCAGAAAAAGCCCCCCACTCCGTCCACCACACACACACCTCATCACAGCAGCTGCAGCCTTGGTTTCTGTGTCTCTTCTCCTTCAAGCAGAGTCAGGTTAGTGTTTTTATTGTCCTAAGCTTCAGAATTTCCTGAGGTTCCCTAAACATTCCCTCAAAAGTGTTGTGCGGGGATTTGATGCAATGTGATGACACCGCCGGCCACCACCGTCCATCTCTTTCATGCAAGGTTTGTGGACATAACATTTGGCGACTGAGGATTAAACCATGGAGGCGTGCGTGACACCACTACGGCTATTTCTTGAGTACCCAGGGGAACCAGCAGTCCTGTGGCCATGTTGGCTGGACGCGTTCGAGAACTACGTTGCAGCGTTGGGCCTGGGTAAACTCGACAAAGTAAGGAAATGAGCACTGCTTGTCCACAACCTAGGCTTAGAGGGCCAAAGGATTCTCAGGACGCTCGGCACGATGGACTTGTATGAGGAAGTTGTAGAGCTACTAGCTAACCATTTTGCTCCGCCGGACAGCATGACGGTACAACGGATTCGCTTTTGCCAGAGACGACAGAGAGTCGGTGAGCCAGAACAGCAGTTCATCGCTGACCTGAGACAGTTGGCTAGTGTGTGCTGTTTTGGGCCGCTGGAAGATGAAATGGTATGGGAGCAATTGGCCGAACACACATGTAACACTACGCTATGAGCTAGATTGCTAACGGCACCAAATGACTTGACGCTAGCTAGAGCGTTTGAGCTAGCGCTCCAATTGGAAGCAGCACAGGAGTTAGCCACGGAGCTAAATGGGCACCAAACACAGAGGTTATCCAGACAGTCAACGCTGGCTAATGCAGTGGACTCTGAGGACGACGAGAGCATGGCAGAAGAATACAAGGCTAATGTGGTGAGCCAGAAGTCTGCTCAGAGAGGCCCCGTCTGTGGGGGTTGTGGGTCCCCAACGCACCAAAGCAAAGCGCGAGTGTGCCCGGCAAGAGGAAAGCGGTGTAGCAAGGGTGGGCGTATGAACCATTTCACCAGGGTATGCCAGTTTTCAACGCCATGGGACCCGCCTGCCTGCTACCAATGACCATTCATTCGGTAAGCATCAGCATCAGTGGTTATTCGTACTACTTCTGCTCGACACGGTGGTGGTGCAGTCGACGTTAAACTTGGCCACGGTGAAAAAGTTTTTCCCCCAACCACAAAATCAAGGAGAGCCCACTGCTGCTGTATGGATATGGTGGTCACAGACTGTGCAATGTCGGAACAATGGAAATGACTGTTTGCTGTAAACCCAAAATTGCGTACGACTTCACGTTCCAGGTGATAGCGTGCGGTAACAACATTATGGGATGTGACCTTTTCTACAGACTGGGTTTCACTATCAGAGACAGCACTGGGTTTGAGTGGTCTGGATGCGGCAGTTGGGGCACAGCGGACCTGGATGACGACGTTGCAGTGTGGGATGAGGTAATACAGAACAGCACCGATACCGCTCCATCCACCCCATGCGCTCAGGAGGAGAGGGAGCCCGTGCCCATCAGGAACAACACCAACAAGGTATTTATGAACAGCGCTGACACCAAAATGTCCACTTCACCCTCTCAGAAGGAGAGCTGCCCGGAAGGGGAACCCAAGCATGCAGAGGGCCCCGAATTACAGCAGCAGCAACCGGGCACAAACACAACGCATGATGCGGCACAGGAGAACGCTTCAGATGGAAGACGGGAAGAACTGGACTTCTACCATACCTGCACTCAACAAGCTATGGAGGTTACAACCGAGTTAACGGGTAAAGAGTCCGCTTCAACGAACGACACTGGCGAGGCACTGGACACCTACCGTACCCACAACGAGCCTCGATCGACGATGGAGACAGCGGATGAAGGGTCCACAACGTACACGGTGACTACGGAACCGTCGCAGCACGATGGAGATCCCAAGCCGAACGAGCACGCAGAGCCACCGGGAGCGCAACAACTACACATAAAACCAAGTAAGGCACTGCTCCAAGTCATGAACTGGGTTTGGGTTCACACCGGCAAAAGACTGGGATGGCGACTGACTCACAGCCAGCAAAACAATGGGCGCCGCTGAGGATCGTAGTGAAGCTGAGGATGACGTGCTTTCGGCTGACGGATGGTTCGGTGCGGCACACCAACCAAATACAGCACATCCGACTGGCAGTTCCGGGCGGCAGGGCGAGAGTTAGCTGCTGCAGTGTGGGACCCGGGCCTCAGCGTCATGACGATTGACCCCCGGGGGTCCGATAGCCCCAGTTCAAAGCTCCAGAGATGAGGCCACCATGGGCTTGTTTCAAAGCTTCATTGAGGAGGCCGCCACAACCCCCCCCCCCCCCCCCCCCCCCCCCCCCCCCCCGAGGCAGAACTGTTCCTCCCATGGAAGACTGTTAAAAAGAAAAAAAAAAAAAAAAAAAGACCGTTTAGTTAGGTGCACAGCTCGACCAACACAAAGAGGCAGAATACCCCACTTAGCTGTGCTGGGTTGTGTGGTAGTCCACCCACGGACCCTAGTTTTAGGTGTTATTTAATGTGTGTTCAATGTGTTTAGACTATTTTATTTTAGTGTGTTTAGTTGGGGTTTCTTATGTACCAAATTGGGGAGGGTTTTAATTGGATGGGTTTTGTGTTTTGTGTGGGGGGAATGTTGTGAGGGGATCTGATGCAATGTGCGGTGTGATGACGCAGCCGGCTGGTGGCGTCATCACGCCGACATATATGTGGGAGTGTCCACCATTACAGGCTCTCTTGCCCTGGCGACTCCATGCGGTAACGGCATGTAGTGTATTATCAACCAGTCTGTAATAAAGTTCCAGTTCCAGTGCAGCATCCCCGTCCGTCTCTTTCATGCCAGGTTTGTGGACATAACACAAAGACCCCTGGCTGAAAAATAAGGTCCTATTATACACAACAACTAAAAGTCTTCTTCTTTCAGCTGCTCCCTTTAGGGGTCTCCACAGCAGATCATCTGCCTCCACCTCACCCTATCCCTTCATCTTCCTCTGTAACACCAACCCTCTCCATGTCCTCCTTCACTACATCCATGAATCTTCTCTGTGGTCTTCCACTTTTCCTCCTGCCTGGCAACTCCATCTTCAGCATCCTTTGTCTCCATGATCTCTCCTCTGCACATGGCCAAACCATCTCAATTTTGCCTCTCTTACTTTGTCTCCAAACCGCTCAACCTGAGCTGTCCCTCTCATATACATACTCATTTCTAATCCTGTCCCTTCTAGTCACTCTCAATGAGAATTTTAGCAGCTTTAGCTCTGCCACCTCCAACTCTGCCTTCTCTCTTTCTGTCAGCGCCACCATCTCCAAACCATACATCATAGCAGGTCTCACTACCGTCTTGGAAGTCTTCCCTTTCACTCTTGCTGCTATCCTTCTGTCACAAATCATCCCGACACTCGTCTCCACCCACTTCATCCTGCCTGCACTCTTCTTCACCTCTCCCGTGCACTGTCCATTGCTTTGGATGGTTGACCCCAGGTATTTAAACTCATCTACCTTCACTATCTGTACTCCTTGCATCTTCACCATTACACCTGCCTCCCTCTCATCCACACTCATGTATTCTGCCATGCTTCTACTGACTTTCATTCCTCTTCTCTCCAGAGCATTAACAACACTACAACTAAAAGTAGACACCAAAAATAAACAGCTACAGCACTAATTACAATAGAATCTATGTATACTAAGAGATATTTAGCTTTTTTTGCACACACACACACACACATATATACTGTATATATGTATCAAAATAAAAGCAAGCATTCAGATTTGATGTTATTTCAGCAGTTTTTTTAATACAATTTTTAGTAGTATTCATCTGAAACAAAGAAAAGATCAAAGTCACCTCCAAAGTCTTACGAAAGCAATCGGTGCTAAAATCTTGTCCTATCATGCCCCTCTGTTTAGTTTGCTTTATGCATCTGTACATGATTCACTGTAAAATGAACCCGGATGTGGGAAACAAGAAACGGGCTGTAAAGCTAAATGATATCGAGAGCCTGCTGAAAGTTGGCTGCTTCAAACCTGGCACGGATATCTGAGACAAATCTCCGCTTTGAAAGATCAAGTCAGGAAGTTGCGCAGATGAAACCTCGGAGTGCCGCCCCGACCTTGTAAAGATGATGTATGCTTTAATGTTTCCTTGTTTTAGCTTGTAATTTTCCTCACATCTTCGTGTCACACTCATCCATCTTATCTGCAGTGACCCCAGAACGATGCTCAAAGACAAAAGTAATGGAGAAGTTCACATCTGTCTAGATGCGAGCTTTAACATTGTGATAGCTCGCAATTGGAGCAGTTTTCATGTTAAAGGAAAGGAGAAAAACACCTTGTTTGTTTACGACCGGTTTTCACCTTGAGTGGCACGGTGGTGACATTTCTTATACTGACACAGAGACAATTACAGGGTGAGTGGAGGAGCATTTAAGCTGTCCAGTGTCCTGCCATCAGTGACCTTTTCTGATTCGTACTGATCACATTCAAGGTGTAACGTTCACTTCAGAGTTGTCAAACATGTGGCCTGGGAATAAGAATTGGTCTGCAGAAGGGGCCCATTGGATGGTTTCATGTGAAAATTGCAGAGCCAACTAAAGAGGACGTATTGTGCCCCTTTTCCACATGGTGACACGGCTTGGCCAAAACACCTCAGGGTTTAAATATTACAGCACCCAGATTAAACACCCTTCTTCACAACAACCCATTCAGCGCAAGTTTCTTTAGTGCCAGTGAGTGACAGTTCACCCCACCCTCCCTTGTTCCTTTTTTGAGGTCCATGTTTTATGCCAATGCTAGCTGGCTAGCTCTTACTGTCAGATGCAGCCTAAGTTTAAGGTAAAACTGCCTGAATTTGAGAATGTAAAAACTGCAGTAAAACATCAGGGATAGGCGCTTGTGATTTGAGTGCTCAATAGGATAGGGCCAGTCCTTGGAGGATAATAAGCACAGAAACATCCCAGAATGATTATGTTGCTTGTACCGCAAACTAAGGCTAACCACAGTTGTTGAAGGAGCCGTCCTGGTAAGAGAATAATAAACTATACAAAACTCAATAAAATAAGAAATCTAAGAATGAGATAGCGTTAGATTATTTTGTTGGGATCACAGATATTGGATGGGAACAGTGAGTTATGTCAAAGGGAGTCACAAGCCAAGGCAAGCCAAGCCTAGGCAAGTCACCCTAGCTTAACTGGCTAACATGGTTAGCCAGTTAAGCTAGGGTGACTTGCCTAGCCAGTTAGCCAGTTTTAAGGGTGATTTGTAACATCTGTCCAGGGACTACAGATGAAAAATAGCCTTTTGGCTAATTCTAGCACATTTACAAAACTGTTCATTAATGTGCACTGTCCCTACTAAATAAACCAATAAATAAATAAGCAAGCTAGCCTATCTGCCAGTGAATATTGCACTATCCTCTTTATCCAAAATAAAACAAAATAAACCACAATAACATCTCTAAGTAAGATATATAATTAAGTGTGGATTAACGAAACAGTACAATAAAGTAGAATATACAGAAAATAGCCATAAAAACTGTGGTTGCTAAGCTAGGCGAACAGCTTAATTATTTTGGCTTAGTTATAACAAAATAAAGCAAAGTAATGTCAGGAAGCATAATACTAATAAAACTGAGTGTAGTTAAAGGGGTCATTGACTGAAAAATGGTGTGTTTGTGGGTTTTAACTGTCTGAAATGAGTCTACTGGTCACATACTGTATGTAATTTTGAAAAAAATTTCACAACAGTCAATTCTCTTAAAAAAAAAAAAAAAAAAAAAACACACAGCCTTTATCTTGTTTTTCTCTCCCAAAAATGCCAGAAACATTTTTGACTCATCCTGATAAATCGTATATGTCATGATTAGAAAAAGCCAACCTAACGCCATCCTTAAGACCCTCCAACTGTTTTATTATTGACCCACCTAGCTGTCCATCATGCAGATGGGGGGGGAAGCAAAGGTAGCCTATTAGCCCCCGAGCTAAGTACCAGGAGGCTTGCTCTAAGTGCGGCTTATACTGTTATTTTCTTCAGATCTTAGTCACCCTAATAGTCATCCCTGTTACCACCTGGTTTGCCAGTCCACAGTCCCCAGCGTGCCTCACGTCACTCCAGCCAATCTCCCAGTGGTTTCATCGTGACTCCGCGGCGGGTCACCAGCACTGGCGTCCCAGTCACTGCAATCAACCTGGTCCAGGACCCGAGGCTGCTGGCTGGAGGATGCTGGCTCTCACGACCAGCTCCCCCACTGTCCTCTAGGGCTCCACGCGACTCTGCTCTCGCGGGCAGCGTAGGGTAGCTGCCTCGTGAGGGGGGACACTGCCCTTTGAGATCCCATGGCTGTCGAGTCACAGCGAGGCTGTTGGGGGATGGGCCGAGGAGGCGTTGTGGTTTTTTTTTTTTTTTCATCAATTGATAGCCACTCCAGACACCCAAAAGTCATGTGCAAGAGAACTGATAAGTTCATCATGTGTTCCCTTTAAGGATGAAAAGTTTTCATAAAAGCACTGCTCACTCAATCTATGCTGCTTCATTTGCAGGCTTAATGGGATTGCATATGTGTTTTATTATAGTGCACTTTAAACCACTGTAGATCAGATCTGCAGTAGAGGATGTGAAGGTAAATGACCCTCTTGAGCCTGAAAAAGAGTTTGAATTAATGCGAACAGGCAGCATTCAATTTAGAGGGCCGGGGACAATGATTGGGTAGTTTGAGCTGTTTTAAGTGCTGAATGAAAATTACCTGAGAACTCCTGTAACAGCTGTATAGATCCCTCTCCAAACTTGGCTGTCCTTACAATCGCGCCTACACAACTGTGTACAGTCTTCTTCCAAAAATATATTCAAATTTCGTTGAGAAAAATTGAAAAATGCATATATTAACAGCTGCTATACCAGACAGAAAGAGCAGAATGTTTTGGGGGCATGTTTGTTTGCGAGCTTGACTGATGAATGGAATCTGAGCGGTGTCTCCTGGTGTAACTGGAAGTGTGAGAGCTGCTCAGTCTTGGCAGATGTTTACACTTTCAACACATCTCATAGTTGGACATTTTTATAGCATAAATCATGAGTTAGTGCCTCGTGGCTCCGTGCCTCCTCCAACCGGTCGAGCGTCATATAAATATGCCGCGAGGGTTGAATAATGAGTCGTGCTTTTGAAAAGGATTTTGATGCTGACCTTTAAAACCTTTTGATATGAGATGTCCTCGTTGCAACCAACTAGAAATTTGCATGGAATTTTTGCCATAATTGGACTGTGATTTCTCAACCGAAACAACCGGGATGTGGAGCTCACTGCACGAGTCACAGAAGGCACCGTCGCCAAATCTGAAACAGGCAAAACACGGTGAAGGCCTCCTTTGGATAATGCGAGAATAGGACAGATGTACAGCATGGTATAGCAGAAATCCTGCAAACAAGATGCCTCAAGCTACAGCTGTCCCTGATGTGTAGGCATTAAAAAAAAAAGAACTCTCCACTCAAGCTCAGTTCAGTTTAAGCACTTTTGAAGGCTGCTTTTTACATTGCAACTCATTCAATTAATGGAATCCAATTCATTTCAAAGGGGTGTTTATATAGCAGCAGATGATCACTCTTCGTGCACAATAAGAGGAGAAGAAGCTTGAGGAAAGCTACGATTCTGCACTAAAAATGCATCTCTGAGCTCAACTGTAACAACATGTAAGAGGCCATTGAGACGTGAAGTCGTCAAACCCGTCTTTATCCATCTTAATTATTTTGCTGTCAGTTAATCTATCAACAACAAAACGTCTGAACACAAGTACTTTAAGACCACGATCACATTTAAATTAGACAAGAGCCTTAGTTTAATTTTAGCTTGAATATGTCACTATTAATGTGCATCTTTTACCACAAAAAAAGATGAGAAAAACTGCATAAAAACGCACACCTCATTAGAATAAGCACCTGGGTGTCATTATCACAGCGGAAACCAAATCAGCCAGCCACAATCATCACCGCCGCCGACCCGTGCCGTGTCTTTCCTAACCTTTCGGCCCACCCCAGTGTGACACACTAAATACAGACCCCACATCAGTGACAGCAGGTCCCCGAAGAACGGACGCAGGAAGCATTTAGCGACATGGGGGAACAGGCGGTCTGTGGGCGCGTGCGTGAGCGTTGCGGGCGTGCATGTTGCCATGAAGAAGCGATCTCTCTCCCAGCCCCAGCGTCTTGTTCTGATTGCTAATTAGCCATTTGTCACACAGTCATTCCTGTGTGCTCGCCTATCGCTGATGAGTGTGATACATGAGCACAGCTTGGAGGAATGGATGCACGTTTCACAGCACTACTGCTGCAAATATTATATCATATTATACTGCACACATTAGGTATGGGAAATTGAGTGAATATACCAGCTATCATCATGGTGGCTTTTGGGTGGCACATTTTTATACAGTTTTATTGTGTAAATTTAATTATTTCCCTCCATGAAAATGAATTTGGAAAAAGCACAACAAGACGCACGCAGCGCTGCCTCCTGCTTTTTAGGTGCTGAGCTATAGCTGAAAACAACTTGTAAACAGGAAAAAAATGTTATTCATGCATGAAAAACTAGTAGAGGTGGGAGAAAAAGCTGATGCATTGTGCTTGTGGTACTGTATCGACTCAGACACATGTAGCTGCCAATAATGTAATATCTGCCAATAATGTAATATTTTTGGCCATTTTAAATGTAATAAAGCCAATAACGTAATAAGTTGTCAATAATATAACTAAGTTTTTGAGCCAATAATGTAATAACATTTTATCAATAATGTAATAATTTAGGCCAATAAGGTAATAACGTAATACATTATAAGAAATTTATTATAACTTATTACATTATAAGAAACTTATAACTTATAAGAAACATTACATTATTACAAATGTAATAACACTAGATTTTGCCATTATTGGCAAAATGTTATTACACTATTGGATCAAAAATTTTATTAGATTATTGGGAGCTTGTTACGTTATTGGCTTTATTACATTTAAATTGGCCAAAATTCTTACATAAACAGCAGATATTACATTATTGGTTGTCACACACCACTACTAGGATATTTAATTAGAAGTTGTTAAAAAATGTTGCAAACACAAAGTTCCCTAAGTACCAGAGTAATAAAAATTAATGTACTTTTCAGTCCACTAGATGGTGCTAAATGTTCACTGTCTGGTTAGGTCAGCACAGCAAAGGAGTGACTGCTGAGATCTAGCCGGGAGCTGGACAAGACAAAGATCAGGATGGGAGATCGCATTATATGACCTCACAACACTAACCCAGGATTTCCACTGACTCTGGATGCAGTCCGTCGCAGATGCAGTGCAGACGGAGCCTTGCATCCATCATGGATAACAATAGGGTTTGAAATACAAGATTGCGCGAGAGTTATGTAAAATGACGTGTGAGATCTCGAGAAAGACCTGAGGGATACCAAGGAGGACCATTTGCGATCACGTGATAACAAGAAGGAACAAAGGATGTTGAAGATGAAGCTGCCAGGCAGGAGGAAAAGAAGAAGAGCACAGAGAAGATTCATGGATGTAGTGAAGGAGGACATCGAGACGGTTGGTGTTACAGAGGAAGATGCAAGGGATAGGGTGAGATGGAGGCAGATGATCTGCTGCGGTGACCCCTAGAGGGAGCGGCCGAAAGAAGAAGTGTTTATATGTTATGTCAAAGTTTTTACTTTCTTAGACACAGTGATGGAGGAGTAGACCTCAGAAAATAACAGACAATCCTTAAATAGTTTTTAATGAATAAACAATTATTAGACACAGTCGATACTGGGGCTCTTCCTTGCAGACTGGATCCAGCATCCATCAAAAATAGACTCCTTGTGTATTTTTAGCACTCCAAATCCAACAAGCCAGATTCATTCCACAGTGGTCCGGACTAGGTGGGGAGTAGAACATTAATTAGAAGGGGAACTATGTGCTGTGGAGACCTGATCACAGCTGTAACGGACCACATCTGGAGTCAGTGGAAACCCTGGGTAAGTGTATCGCCACATCATGATGGCATCGTATCGTGCAGCGTCTGGTGATTCCCACCCCTAGAAGTTAGGAAGCAGGCCCACAGCACCATCAACCAGGATGACGGAGCCTTCACGCTGTCGCACGCCTGGGGCTCTCTCCTCCAAAGACCGTCGCTGGTCGGAAAGGGTAGATCAGCTGATGTGGCACGTCGCAGAATTACAGATGAAGTTTTTCGGAAGCCGAAACATGTCAAAAAGGTATGAAACATCTTTACACCTTGACTGAACAGAAGAATGAGAAACAGGGAGAGTATATTTGAACAAATGTACAAGAAAACTTTTGAAAATGTACGAGAAAAAGACAAAAATAGAAGAAAAAAAAGTTAAAATTTACAGTAAGAGATTAAATTTGAATGGAAAAAGGGCAAGAAAGTTATCACAAAGTATAGAAAAATGTAAATATGTATAGGAAAAGAATAATAACTGTAACAGAAAAGTGATAGATTTGCCAGGAAAAAAGATGCAAATTTATCAGGAAAAAAGCTACAAAGTTATGAGAGAAACTTCACAAATTAGTGAGAAAATGGGACATTCATGAGAGAAAAAAGGCAGATTTGTCACTTTAGTAAATTTATTACTTATTTGTGAGTTGTTTTTCTTCCTCACAAACTTGCAATTTTTTTTCTTGTAAAGTTGGGACTTGCTTAAAATAAATTTGACTTTTTAAATTGTAATTTACCATTTTTAAACATATTGTGCACCTTTATTCCTATAAATTTGTACTTAATTTACGTGTAAATGTTTGTACCTGATGGTAAATTTGCAAATACTTCCATCACCTACTGAGCATGCGTCATTACAAACAGGTAATAAACTATCAAGAACTGACTGTAGACTCACCGGTGCGTGTCATGATTCAAGGCTTTTCTATTGGTGCTACGTCCAAATTTAACAAAAGAAAATACTTCATACCACACTTGTCAAACAACAATTGTGTGTTGGGCACTGAATAAATTGATAGTTGCTGAGTTTGGCTGCTAGTTGTCCTAAGCATGGCAGGTTGAAGACCCCACTTCACAAAGAAACACTTTCAGACGTGCGCTCCTTTCCATCAGTCCCTCAGCTGATGGGCAGCTCAGTGTCACGTATGAAAGCTGCGCCAGACACCTGATTAATGTTCAGCACACGTCTGAACCATGCAGCCACACTCAAGGTTGCCGCATGCTGATGGGGGACTCTTTTAAACTCTGAGAACAACATCACAGTGTCAAAAGTGCTTTTACCATAGGAACATCCTGTAATTTGCTCAGAAGTGGCTGAATTGGCAACTCCAGGTAACGCCACCACATCTCTCCTCTGGTTGATGCATCACAATACCCTTCCAACTGGCCTGGGTTCAAAATGAAATGACTACCTGTCCGTCATTCAGACAACAAAATTACTGCACAAATGAACAGTTTGAATTGCGAGGTAAAAAAAGGTGTTTCGCTTGTACAGACATTTTAATGCCTCGGTGAAAATGGAGACATATGGTAATCAGTCAGTGTGTGTGTGTGTGTGTGTGTGTGTGTGTGTGTGTGGTTGCATCTGTCTGTCTGTTACCAGCTTTTCAGCTCACCCAGTCAAAATGAAGTGCAACTAAAGGCTTGTATCATTGTATGGCCATATTTTCTTGACTTTTAATTTGCCAGAATTTTGAGATAAGGCTTTGTTTTCAAAATAAACACAAATGTAACTCACAGGGTTTCCTCCAGTAACATTTCTGTGTGGCAGCCCGTTGCCCTAAGGAAGTATGCTGCCGCACTGATGATATATTAATTTAAGAAAAAATATGAAAGAAACACTCCGCAAGCGCGCAGACGAACAATGCGCATGACCATCATCGTGTGGAAGCGCCCCGTCCGCCCAGCGCCCGCGTGACCGTTTGTGCAGGCAGAGAGTGTCTCTCTAGCATTGCTGTCCGAGAGAAGCATGAGCTTATTAAAGTACTTTAAACGTGGAAAAAAGTACAAGAGATAAGCAGTGGAGGCATTTATGGTTGTTTTAACCCGCTGGTAGCCGGAACAACAATGAGGAGTCGCTTAGCTAACAGGTGTGGTTAGGCTTCATTGCAGGGAAAAGCAAGAGTGACTGATGAGTCGCTGAGGATTTACTTCACCAGCTACTACAATAATAACTAATAATTTGTGTTCATTATCATGTACCTGGCAAGTTAAGATGACTGAAATTCACAAAGTCAATGACTTTAATCCGTCAGCAGCCTTCAGACAAACTAAACATGCCAACATTTGGATTTCAGAATAAGGGAGGTTTTTTCCTGCTTTCTGGGTGGTGAGGAGATTTCTAAAGAACTATAAATACATAGAACCATTGTAACAGAAATAACTGCATATTTGGTCATTTAAGTTAATTTATTTCTTTAAATATAATTTTAATAATTATATTTTTTTAATTCAGAGTTAAAATTATTGTTCTGTTCTGGCTCCACAAAATTATGGTCAAAAGTTTAAATTGTATGGAAAAAAAAAAGTTAAAAAAAATTGCCACATTCTGTTTCAAATTTATTTAAAAAAAAAACAGTAATTTTATAATAATCTGCCTTTGTCCATCAGACAGGCTTCTTCACTGTCCAGTTTTAAAACTCCTCTTAAAACCCATTTTTATTCTCTGGCTTTTGACTCAGTTTGAGGCATTGATTTTATTTGTTCTTATTGTCTCCATTGTATGACTATTGTTTTGTTTGTGCTGTTTTGTACTTTAGCTGTATTTTATTGTTTTTATATTTTATTTATCATTGATGTACAGCACTTTGTGTCAACTGTTGTTGTTTTTAAAGAGCTTTATAAATAAAGTTGGACTGCATTAAAAAAGATAAGCATTAACCATAAAAAATCCACAAATTTATAATAATCTCAAATGTACAATAAAAGTCATAATTTTACAAGAGAAAATTATAAATTTGAGGAAAATGATTGCAAATTTAGATGAACTGACAGAAAAGTAGAAAATTATAAGAAAATTGTTATAAATTTTGGAGAAAAACCTCAAACCTTCAAGACTGAAGTCATTACTCAAGTTTTGAAGTGGGTGCTCTTTGTACCCTTAACTCAACTAGAAATTTTTGGTTGTCTACTTTTAATTAATTTCATAGCACTGCTTTTACATGAGTAGAATTTCTGGCTACTATACCCACCTCTGATCATATAATTTAAGTATGAATGAGTAAATTACTATTATGAATGTTTTATTCCCTTCCCTTTCCAACTCTTCATCAATGGGGAAAAAAAGAAACACTAGAATAAAAATACAAAAAATACACATTGTGGTTATTTATGTAAACCATGAAAAAAAAAAAAAATCCTGCAGGACAAAACATGACACTTGGTATTTTCTAACCTGTTTGTATACCACCATAGACAGAGAGAGAACCTGAATTAGACAGAGCTCAGAGAGGGAAAGATGAGACAGAAGAGAGGAGCCAAGGAGAGGAAAGTGTTCAGGCAGAGGGTTCAGGAGAGGTGAGAGCAGAGGGAGGCGAGAAGGATGACACCAGTAAAAAGTCCAAACACAGGACATCTGGGTGGGACCCCAACTGGCCCAATATGCCAACATTCAAGCCTTGGTTGTGCAATACTTCACATGTGAAGTTCCATTATGCAATATTACTGTGCAAAATTTCAAAAAAATAATAAACTAGTGTAAAATTAACATATTCCAGTTACAATCGTGTCATGTGTTTTCTCCCCCCCCCCTTCCCCCCCGGAAAAGTATGTTGCCACCGCGCCAAGATCTTTAAGGCAGAGGAAACACTGACTCACCATTGCCGTTTAATGGAGCTGGGGAAAAATGTATTGTAATTACTATGCTAGGCCAGTAGAGGTGGCAGTACGATTTTTTTACGGCACACGGTGACTTCCTGTCACAGTCATCTCTCGCTGAGCTGTTATAAAATAGAGAATTTTACTGAAAACCCCCCCCACTTATTCAGCAACTCCACCATTTATTCATCACATCGATTGCTTCCACACTGGTTGTTTAGTTTTGCAGAGGAAGGACAAGGCATTTTCTTCCTGGAGTTTTCAGTTCATCGGTAAAAACTACAAGTCCCAACATTCCCTGCCTCAAAAACATAGTGGGCCTCAGTGGAGACCTGAATGAAGCAAAAACATTTAAAAGTAAAATCTGTGCTTAAATTATGCAGCAATGTCAATATTAAAACACCAATAACTCCTACAACTGCAATATTTGATTCTTAAAGTTTGTTACGTCACATTTGTTTCCCAATGTCCCATTTCTTTCAGTGTGGGGACTGCTTGGTTACATTAATTTAACCTGTTAAATAGTTTTCTTTAAAGTTTAAAGTTCAGCTGATTTTTTTTCTTAATACTAATGGTAGTAATATAAAAACACCATAGTGTGTCGTGCGTCATTCACTCACTTTAAAATGACTGACTCACTAAACCAAGCAATTTATTAAACTGAAGAGAAACATGACATCTATATTTTTTATACACATCACAATTTGCTGTTTTTCTTTCCTCTTTGTCTCTCTGAGGTCCACAATAGTGAACCTGAGGGTCAGCAGTCAGAGCAGCTGCGAAGATAACAGGCTGGAAGCTAAATAAAAATATTGCATGTTTACTGTTTATACCAGAGACTGCTACTTTATTTCAATAAATTAATATTTGGACAAACTTCTTTTTTTGCAAGATTATTTAAGCAACTCTCAATAGTCATTACATAAGTGTGAAACATTCCAAACTGTTCTGATTTAATATTCATAATTATGCTTTTACTTTTGGAAATTTTGATATGTTTACCTGCTATTGCATGGCATTGTGTAAATATACATGCATTCAATTAATAGGCAAGACAAGTTTATTTGTATAGCACATTTCGTGTACAAGACAACTCAAAGTGCTTTACATAAAAACATTAAAGCATTAGTTAGTTGCAAAAGGAATACTTAAGAATTTAAAAGGAAACTCAGAAGTAAATTAAAGAAAAACAAAAGCAGGCTAAAACAGAATACGACTGAAATAAAAATTTACAGTGCATTGTAGGAGATTAACAATTGTTCTACTGAAAGGCCGCAGCAAATAGGAGAGTTTTTAACCTGGATTTAAAGCAGCTGAGAGTTTCAGCAGTTTTGATGCTTTCTGGGAGTTTGTTCCATATGTGAGGGGCATAAAAACTGAACGCTGCCCTCACCATGTTTGGTTCTGACTCTAGGCACAGATAGTAGGCCTGACCCTGATCAGTTGAGGGCTCTGGGTGGTTCATAATGGACCAGTAGATCTGAAATGTATTTTAGCCCTATACCAGTCAGAGCTTTATAAACAACAGGAGTATTTTGAAGTTTATTATAATAAAATCTGTTACTCCCACATTTTTCTTTTTGATTGTAATTTTATTCTTGTGCTTCTGTATTTTTATGCCTCGGTGCAAAAGCAACGTGGGCATACAGTAATCACTCCATGTTTCTGTGTATGGATGTCTGTCTGTCTGTTACCAGCTTTTCAGCTCACCCACTCAAAATCAAGTGGAACTAAAGGCTTGTATCATTGTATCGCCATATTTTTTTGTATTTTAATTTGCCACAATTTCCAGATAAGGCTTTGTTTTCAAAATAAACACATTTAACTCACATTTACCATCAATGCAGCTGTGAAAAAAGGTATTGTAATAACTATGGTCACCAACTAAAAGGGGCAGTGTGACTTTTTTGCAGCCCCCTATGCTACCATGCCACAGGCACCGAGGCATCAGCACCTTGGTGCTTTCATTTTGTCTAGGTTTACTCAGACGGATCTGCCACATCATTATCGCAATATCAACATGCGCAATATGTGTATTGCAAAAGATGGCTTAAACAGCGATGATGGTGTATTTTTCATGTGCTTATGTATTAACACACTGCCATTTTGGGGCTAGGGTTGTAGTCGAGACCAGACTGTAGAAAGACCAAAACTTTAAGGCGTCGAGACCAAGACCAAGCCAGGCAGAGACCAAGTCTAGACCACGACCATGTAGAAAAAAATTCAGAATGAAACAGAGACCTGGATGAAATTAAATAGCAAATAATGATTACAGCAAATTATGTGTAAAATGGTGTAGAATGAGACAAACTGTATATGGTAGAAGATGAATTAAGTGGGCCTAAAAATGCCTAGTTAAGTCAGATCTTGAACTAAAGTGGCCCCCATACTGAAAGCAGGGGGAGGCAGACCCCCCCACCCACACACACACACAGGTGACTCTGGGAATGAACACCTGTAGGAATGTCATTTGGAAACTAGCCAAATCAGGGGAGCTTGTGTTAGAGAAAAGCAGTGAATTAAAGACAATGCTGTACATGCCCAGTCTTTTAAGGACCAACAAAAATTGTTATTTTTAATTAAAATGTCAAATACAAAACATTCCAAATTATTATGCAAAGAGGATTTTATTGTCATAAACATTATTTTTTTTTTAATTTTTCAATTAAACTCATGGATGGTATTGTGCCTCAGGACTCTTTGGATCACTGACATCAATCTCAGACACCTGTCATAATTAGTTTGCCAGGTGAGCCCAATTAAAACTACTTAAGAAGGATGTTCCACATTAAGCATCCCACAGGTTTCAAGCAATATGGGAAGGAAAAAGGATCTCTCTGCTGCTGAAAAGCATCAAATAGTGCAATACCTTGGACAAGGAAAACATTAGCTGTTTCACAAAAACTTAGGCCTGATCATCATTCATTCATTCATCTTCTTCCGCTTAATCCTTTTCAGGTCGCAGGGGGGCTGGAGCCTATCCCAGCATCTTTGAGTGAGAGGCAGGGCACACCCTGGACAGATCGCCAGTCCATCGTAGGGCCAACACAGAGTGACTGTGACAGTGAATGGTTGTCGTGATCATCATACTGTGAAGAAATTTGTGGCTGATTCAGAGCACAGACAGGTTTGTGCAGATAAAGACAAAATGAGGAAGGTTTCTGCCAGACAAATTCATCGGATTAAGATGGCAGCTGCTAAAATGCCATTACAAAGCAGCAAACAGTTATTTGAAGCTGCTGGTGCCTCTGGAGTCCCACAAACCTCGAGGTGTAGGATCCTCCAGAGGCTTGCAATTATGTATAAACATACTATTCGGCCACCCCTAACCAATGCTCACAAGCAGAAACGGTTGCAGTGGGCCCAGAAATACATGAAGACTAATTTTCAGTCTTGTTTACTGGTAAGTGCCATGCAACCCTGGATGGTCCAGATGGATGGAGTAGTGAATGGTTGGTGGATGGCCACCATGACCCAACAAGGCTGCGACGTCAGCAAGGAGGTGGCGGAGTCATGTTTTGGGCCCGAATCATGGGGAGACTGCTGGCAGGCCCCTTTAGGGTCCCTGATGGTGTAAAAATGACCTTGGTAAAGTATAAAGAGTTTCTGACTGACCACTTTTTTCCATGATACAAAAAGAACCATGCCTTCTGTAGCAAAATTACCTTCATGCTTGACAATGCACCATCACATGCTACAAAGAATACCTCTGTGTCATTGGCTGCTATGGGCATAAAAAGAGAGGAACTCATGGTGTGGCCCCCATCCTCCCCTGACCTCAACCCTATTGAGAACCTTTGGAGCATCTTCAAGCAAAAGATCTATGAGGGTGGGAAGCAGTTAACATCAGAACAGCAGCTGTGGGAGGTTATTCTGACGTCTTGCAAAGAAATTCAAGCAGAAACTCTCCAAAAACTCACAAGTTAAATGGATGCAAGAACTGTGAAGGTTTTTATCAAAGAAGGGGTTCTATGTTACCATGTAACTTGCCTGTTAAAATGTTTTTGATTGAAATAGCTTTTGATTTCAGTAAATATGACCTCCTAATACTGCAAATTCAACAAATGACCATTTTCAGTTCTTTACAACCAAAAAAATGTTTTGAAAGTCTGTCGTGCATAATAATTTGGAAAAGTGCATTTTGAGTTTTTTTGTTTTTGCCGAAAAAGTTATCATTGGGAGGATTAACAAAATTTGAATTATGATCTAATGGTTGACTTGAAAATTATACTGACTGTCATTTGCATCGATTATTTAGGAAAATCAGAGACAAATATCATTTGTATAATTTGGAATGCGGTGTATATCATAGCCCCTTACCAAAATCTGAATACATGCTGTGCCCAGACAGCTCTAGTCAGTTCTTCCTCGCCGGTAGAGACAACTCTGTGCAGTTTGTTCTGCATGTTAGGCACAATATTTAACTAGAAAAGCACTCGAAGAGCGCAGACCTCCGCCAAGCGCCACAGTTCCCCCCCATACAGTGTTTGTGTGTACGTTTTCAGATTCCTTGACCATGAAAACATATGACTAGCAATTGGATTCACAATGATAGGATTAGTGGTTCAGTAGTTATTCAGGAAAATCGCATTTTCCGTAATGGCGGTTTTCTTCTGGATGGTGATCCGGATCACCACCAAAATCTAATCTGTAGGATACCCCGTTTCTGACAATCTCTGAAAATTTCATGAAAATCCGTCCATAACTTTTTGAGTTATCTTGCGAACAAAGACAGACAAACCAACGCCGATGAAAACATAACCTCCTTGGCGGAGGTAATAATTGCAAATTTTCAAGGAATTCTACTGCCTCTTGGATTATTTTTCCAAGATGTTTTTGGGAGCCTTATCTGAAGACCTGTTGAATCTTGTGTCATGTGTGGAAACAGTTCATCTGGCCCAAACGTTTCTACCATGACAACCACTGTGTATGAAGGTCTTGGTCTTGACTTGGCCTTGACCCCTTACAGTTTTGATCTCATCTGGTTATGTCTTGGGAGACTCTGGTCTCAGTCTGGTCTTGACTACAACACTATTTGGAGCAGCATTTACACTCCAAAACAGTACCTGAAAGGATGAAGACGGGGGATGAAAATGTGGGTGAAGAAGAACTTGTGGCTAAAACAGAGAGACGTTAGCATGTTATACTTAAGTATTCATTTAGATATTGTAACATACTTCCTAATCACAATAGTCAACAATAATATTATTCTGAATATCGTGCACCCCTCGTCATCATAAGAAGCTGGATGTTGTGGCCTCTTACTGGAATATTGCATGATGATGGATGTGGGAAGGAAGTGCCGTATATTGTGTGTCCACATATTACAGGTTGGTCTAAAATGTAAGACTAGCCTTCAGCAGACCAGGAAAAGTCCCCAGTGTCCCCAGATAACTGATAATGATGAATAGAAGGGATATTTGGCAGTAAGCTAGCACCACTCAGTGAACGTCCTGATACTGGGAGGGTGGCAAATATCACAGGTGTACCGAAAATCTTACCCTTACTGCCACATCGACGTCTGAATGACACAGTAACGCCACAATAATTAGGACCCCATTTATTGTCTTTCCATCCGACCATATTATTGCATATGAAGGATATGTACATAGGATGCGCATAAACAGCGACAACTGTGGTTACCACCCAGATGTAAAAATGTAGCTACTGAAGAGAGTGCACACGACTCTTCCAAAGTTCATCTGCAGATTTTCTTCCCACACCTTTGTTTTAATTTACAAAATATAAAATTATCTTGTATTTTCCTGTCAGAATTATATTACATCTAAAGTTATGTTTTATAATAGGATGGAGGGAATAAATTGATACAGCATAATGTCATGCTATTATGTGGTGGTGACACTGTATCGATTCAGAGAGACCGGTATTGTGATATTTTAGTAAAAATTATTAATAAATGCTGCAAATACAAACTTGCCTATTTAGGTATCAGAGTAATAAAAAACAAATGACTTTTCAGTTCACTAGATGGTGCTAAATACTGATTGTCTGGTTAGGTCAGCACAGCAAAGAAGTGACTCCTGAGATCTAGCCAGGAGTTGAACAAGACACAGATCCGGATGACAAATTGTGATATACAGCCGTGGATAAAATTGTTGGTACCCCTGTGTTAATGAAAGAAAAACCCACAATGGTCACAGAAATAACTTGAATCTGACAAAAGTGGTAATAAATAAAAATTCTATGAAAATTAACCAATGAAAATCAGACAATGCTTTTGAATTGTGGTTCAACAGAATTATTTAAAAAAACAAACTCATGAAACAGGCCTGGACAAAAATGATGGTACCCTTAACTTAATATTTTGTTGCACAACCTTTTGAGGCAATCACTGCAATCAAACGATTTCTGTAACTGTCATTGAGACTTCTGCACCTCTCAGCAGGTATTTTGGCCCACTCCTCATGAGCAGACTGCTCCAGTTGTCTCAGGTTTGAAGGGTGCCTTCTCCAGATGGCATGTTTCAGCTCCTTCCACAGATGTTCAATAGGATTTAGATCAGGGCTCATAGAAGGCCACTTTAGAATAGTCCAATGTTTCGCTTTTAGCCATTCTTGGCTGTTTTTAACTGTGTGTTTTGGCTCATTATCCTGTTGCAAGACCAATGACCTGCGACTGAGACCAAGCTGTCTGACACTGGGCAGCACATTTCTCTCTAGAATACCTTGATAGTCTTGAGATTTCATTGTACCCTGCACAGATTCAAGACACCCTGTGCCAGATGCAGCAAAGCAGCCCCACAACATAACAGAACCTCCTCCATGTTTCACAGTAGGGGCAGTGTTCTTTTCTTGGTATGCTTCATTTTTGCGTCTGTGAACATAGAGCTGATGTGCCTTGCCAAAAAGTTCCAGTTTTGTCTCCTCTGTCCATAGGACATTCTCCCAGAAGCTTTGTGGCTTGTCAACATGCAGTTTAGCAAATTCCAGTATGGCTTTTTTATGATTTGTTTTCAACAGTGGTGTCCTCCTTGGTCGTCTCCCATGAAGTCCACTTTTGCTCAAACAATGACGGATGGTGCGATCTAACGCTGATATACCTTGACCTTGGAGTTCACCATGAATGTGTTTAGAGGTTGTTCTGGGCTCTTTTGTAACCATTCGTATTATCCGTCTCTTCCATTTTTCATCAAGTTTCCTCCTGCGGCCATGTCCAGGGAGGTTGGCTACAGTCCCGTGGATCTTAAATTTCTAAATAATATGTGCAACTGCAGTCACAGGAACATCAAGCTGCTTGGAGATGGACTTATAGCCTTTACCTTTAACATGCTTGTCTATAATTTTCTTTCTAATCTCCTGAGACAACTCTCTCCTTTGCTTCCTCTGGTCCATGTTTAGTGTGGTACACACCATGTCACCAAACAGCACAGTGACTACTTGTCACCCTTTAAATAGGCCGACTGACTGATTACAAGTTTGTAGACATATGTGATGTTAATTAGAGGACACATCTTGGTTGAACATGTCCCTATGGTCACATTATTTTCAATCTTTTCTAGGGGTACCATCATTTTTGTCCAGGCCTGTTTCATGAGTTTGTTTTTTAAAATAATTCTGTTGAACCACAATTCAAAAGCACTGTCTGATTTTCATTGGTTAATTTTCATAGAATTTTTATTTACCACTTTTGTCAGATTCAGGTTATTTCTGTAACCATTGTGGGTTTTTCTTTCCTTAACAGAGGGGTACCAACAATTTTGTCCATGTGTGTATGAACATCACAATACTGACCGTACCGCAAGATCATGCTATTATCACATCATGGGGTCCACCCTTATTATACAACTTCACATTACATACGTCAGTTGCCCTTCCAGATAACTCCCTTTAAAAATCCAGTGATAGCTGCATATTCAATGTCTAAAAGGTATTTTAGGCATACTTAAAATGGTGTGAGCTTGCAAAAATGTGCAAAGCCACTTTAACACAGACAATTGTGTTTGCATGTGTGTGACACTGATGTATTGATCCCCATCATAAGGCGTTAGAGACAACAGACTTTAAATGTGCAATGATACACAGCAGCAGAGTGAAGCAGCCAAACACAAACAGTATTTACTGTATATCATTCCAGACAGACGACATTAACATTTTTTTTTCCACAAGCTGTAACCCTATGACATGTAACTATAATTCATCCACAAACCATAAACGTGATGACTCCCAATCACGATATTGGTTTTTCTATACCCAAAAGGGATAAGAGTCCCACGACGAAGCTGAGTAAATCAAACCATGTCCCCACATTGAGTGTAATAAAAAACACGCAAACACACACAAAGAACAACCTCCAGTGGGCATGAGCAGTGTGCCTAATGAGGTGCGGTACAGTCACCAGGCCTAATAGAAAAGTCACAGTGTGTTATTCCTTCTCCGTCTGAGCTTCCTCACTCACTAAACACTTTGCGCCGCTGTCGACTGCAGGGTGTCAAATCACCCAGCAGACACCGCACACGTGCTGATGTATTTTCACTGCAGCTGCTTCTGCTTCACTGCATTCAAAACAAAGAGATTCCCAGCTGGTATGTCGTAATTATTATGCTTACCCAGCTTGCTAAACCAACAAGGACACATGGACGGCCACAGACTTCAGAAATGGGGCTTTAAATGGAAAATCATTCTTCTAGAGCTATTTTTTTTTTTTTTTTTTGCCGCTTCCCTTTGGACGTCCAATTACACCTCAATTTCTTTTTCACAACACTTTGAAATACAAAACCATTTTTAGCTCATTCCAGCTAAAAGGACCTAATGTGATGGCGTGGCGTCCATCCGTCTACATTTCATGGAATCATTACTCCTGCTATACACTTGGTCACCAAACTCACACACAATGATTAGGGATGTGCCATGTGACGATATGTATTGGGTGATGCAATAAAAAGCATCTGCCGTTTCATATAAAACTGTATGGTTTATATCGGGATTTAAAAGACACATACCCCGCTTCTACTTGTCACCACCCAGCCTCTCTCTCGCAGTGCAATAGTGGGTTCTGGTAGTTAGCACAGCAGCCTACTGCAAATCAATATTTTGGTCATATAGCTGCTAATTCTGTTTGCCAGGGATGTGGGACTTTTTCCTCCCATGCTGCATCAGAAAGGATAGTCCTCTAACCGCATTTTAACTGGAGATGAGTAATGCTAACACCATCTCTCTCTCATTATAAAACAGCAAATGCTAAATGGCAATGCTAACTTGTTGCTAATAGGAAACATTATAGTGTATCAGACCATCATTTCTTTGGTTTAAATTACTGCCGAGTTTCTTAATTTTCTTAATTTAAAGCTGCAAAAGTGTGTGACAGCAGCTGAATGCACACTAAATAATACATAAATTAAAACGTGTCAAGAGGAACAAACTGGCTCTTAATGTAACTTGATTTCTAATAACTTCTAATTAGTCAAGTAGCGATGATGAATAAAGTTGAAGTCATCTCAAATGCACTTTTAAAAAAACTATTTTATAACAACACTGCAAAATTAAGAGGGGGAAAAAG
Organism: Pholidichthys leucotaenia; assembly: GCA_020510985.1. NCBI lineage: Eukaryota > Metazoa > Chordata > Actinopteri > Cichliformes > Pholidichthyidae > Pholidichthys > Pholidichthys leucotaenia. The sequence goes on along the minus strand of CM035839.1, from coordinate 50,737,186 downwards.
GTGCATAAAATTAATGACATGAATTTGTACAATTGATTTTTTCAGTATGTAATTTAAAATTACATACATGTGTAATGACAATAAAGTTGAATCTCAATCTCAAAATGTAAAAAAAGTTCCTTTTTATTTGGTTATTATATATATAGTGGACAGGAGCTCTAGGCATTTAGGTGATTTCATGAAAATTACTATTCCTCCTAGGTAATTGCCTCAGTTGTCACCAAACTCACAATGATCCTCAGGTCAGTCTGCATCCAGGTTGTGCTCAAGGTCAATGCCACTGTCAAAGTTAAGGAGATGTGGGCATTTTTGATTTCATAAAAATCATTGCTCCTCCCAGGCAGTTGCCCCAGTTTTTGGCAAACTCATGCACAACGATCCTCTGGTAGGTCTGTATTCAAGTTGTCCTCATGGTCATGATCAAAGGTCAGGAGATCTGGGCACTTGTGTGATTTCAGAGGGAAAAAAAAAACCTCCTCCTAGGCAATTGTCCCAACGCTCAGCAATTTCATGCACAAGGATGTTCAGATGGGTCTGCACCCAGGTTGTGCTCAAGGTCAAGGTCACAGTGAAAGATCAGGAGATCTAGGCACTTGTGTGATTTCAGAAAAGTCACTACTCCACATAGGTTTGTCTGCATCCAGGGTGAGTCAAGTCACAGCCATCATCAAAGGTCAGGAGATCTGGGCATGCATGAGTTCATGAAAATTGTTACTCCTAGACAACTGCTCCGCTGTTTGGCAAACTCCTGCACAATGATCCTCAAGCAGCTCTGCATCTAGGCTGTGCTCAATGTCAACGGTCAGGAGATCTGAGCACTCTCTGACTGATTTTCAGGCTGTAATGAGCTACTATGTCACTGATGGTCTGATTAAAAAACCTTATGTCACCAACAGTACTCAAAAGGAAACAGACTGTAATAATCCACCACTATCACTAATACAGTAGTAGTATGAGTAAGAGAAAATTTTACTTGACAACTTAACAGAAATTAACATAGACTGATAGCGATGTGAAACAAACAACACTCCACTCAACCTTACACACTCAAGAATCAACTTTGGCCTTTTCTCTAAGTGTTTTTTGTAGAAATAAATTATCGCTGACTTCTGCTGCAAAGAGGACATTCATAACTACAATACCATAGAAAAATCACTTGAAATGAAGAGCAGGCAGGTCATCTGAAGACTGTGAACAAAAGCTGTCATAACTCCGGCAGTCACAACCTCACTTTTAGCAATTTTGGTCTTTAGCTCAGCCTCCTTTTAACTCTGCGAATTGCTTCATTTATTATTCAGCCAGTTCTCACTGCTGAAGTGTCAAACAATGTTGCTCTGTCAAATCTGCAGGGGTCTCACTTTTAGGCAAAGGTATTTCTGGGGGGAACAAAGGGGAAGGTAACTAGATTATGGCAAATTAAGACAAGTGCTCTGAATTCAACTTGTCAATTTTTGTGAAAGTGCAAGATTACTATCGCTTGAAGGGTTATATTTTAACCCAAACCACAATTTTTGTGCATTAACTTCTCAACAGTGTGAAAGATGAAATAAAAAGTGAGTGAAACAAAATAAGTGGTGAGTGGAAAATATACAGTCCAAACAGGATGTGAGCCAGGCTCTCTTGGAAGATGGACTTCAATCTTCTGTCACAATCACCCCATCCAACATCTCTTTGTGTAGCTCCACAAATGGGCTTTTATGTGATAATCACTGGAGCAGCAAAGGTTTCTTCAGCTAAAATGGGGTTTACAGATGACTGTAGAATATATATACTGTATGTGTCTTCTTCTTTTGGCTGCTCCCTTTAGGGGTCTCCACAGCGGATCATCTGCCTCCATCTCACCCTATCCCTGCATCTTCCTTTCTAACACCAACCCTCTCCATGTCCTCCTTCACTACATCCATGAATCTTCTCTGTGGTCTTCCTCTTTTCCTCCTGTCTGGCAGCTCCATCTTCAACATCCTTTGTCCAGTAACTCCACTATCCCTCCTCTGCACATGTCCAAACCATCTCAGCCTTGCCTCTCTTACTTTGTCTCCAAACCGCTCAACCTGAGCTGTCCCTCTGATATATTTGCTTCTAATCCTGTCCTTCTTAGTCACTCCCAATGGGAACGTTAGCATCTTCAATTCTGCCACCTCCAGTGCTGCCTCCTGTCTTTTTGTTAGTGCCACTGTCTCCAAACCATACATCATAGCAGATCTCACTACCGTTTTGTAAATCTTCCCTTTCAGTCTAGCTGCTATCCTTCTGTCACACTCGTCTCCACCCACTCCACCCTGCCTGCGCTCTCTTCCTCACCTCTCTTGTGCACTGCCCATTGCTTTGGACGGTTGACCCCAGGTATTTAAACTCATCTACCTTCGGAGGAAAGCACCTATAAGCAACTGCTTTAAAGAAATAGTGGTCCTAAGCAAAGACGCAAAAACTGTACCTGCTGTGCCTTTTCCCCCACTTATATCGCTGCTGATGTTTTGTTGTGACTCCATTTTAAGGTCAGTTTTGTTGTGACTCCATTTTAAGGTCATCTTTACTTAATATTAGCCCAATAAAGGTTTAATGTCATTCCTACTGGGACCTTAACCTTGTGACATTTGAAGCCAGAAGGGTCGGGTCTCAAGACAAAACCTGCGTTGTGATGCAGTGCATTAAGTCTGGTGGAGTCCCGGGCTGAAAGCAAATCAATACAAGCCTGGAAATCATGAACAGTGAAATGCCTTTTAAAAAGATTTGTCCTCTTCAAATGAGCTGAATAAATGAAGGGCAAAAAGAGGATAATGTACCACATTTGAAACTCCTTTAAAAGGAATAAAATGTTCACATTGAAATAATATTTCAATTTGACTCACCTCAATTCATAATGAACCAAAAACATGAGCCAGTGTTCATCAGCAAACAGAAAAGCTATTTTTTTTAAATTTATTTCAAGTAGAGCTGATGTGATGCTTCAGAATTTTTTTTAAAATAAGTCAATATTTAACAAAAAATAATAAATGAACCAAGATGACAGAAGTGAAGTAATTTTCTTAGGCTGAATTAATAAGATTCTCAATGCTAATGTTGATTCATTTGTTTTATTAGTGCTTATAACAACAAGAAAACTAAACAGCTTTCAAGAAAAAAGTTATTTGGTCTTATGGAAATGTCTGTATTATTAGAGAACATCCTTGGATATTCCACAGAAGAATCAAAGCAATCCAAAAAAATAACATCACAACTGACTTCCACTAAACAAGTTTGTAGCCTGATTCCTTTCCATCGCAACAGCTGAAAAGAGAGAAATCCTTGAACTTTCAGCTTAAGTGGTTCACTCCTCCGAGCGTGTAATTTGTCAACCTGTAAATAATTATCCTGACGCTTCATTAGGAAGGCGATCACAAAAATGCAAATCAGAGCGGAAACTCCAGTCTCAGATCGGTCCCATTTCCCGTGCAGTGCTTGGTGAACTCCTGAAGAGTTGCTGTGATGACAGGTCAAGGAGATGTTCACCCTGGTGAGCAAACAGAAGCATTTCCCCAGGATGAGCGGACGGGTCTAAACGTGCCTCCGAAATTCAGCAGCGAGTTACCGGCTTAGAGGGGATAAAGAAGTGACAAGAGGAAAAACCTGCAGCAAAAAAGGAGGGCTAAGATATGATCCGTCTCACATCCCTCACATGTACGCACAGGTTCAGGCTACACTAGGGCCCATTCTCTGCCCTTTTCCCATATGCTGACAGCTTCCAGAGGTCTGATTTTAATTATTTATTGTGCCATCATTATCATTATTGCACGTCTCTTTAAATGCTCATGAGCCCCCAATTCACCCCACCCTCCTCCTTTCATGACTTATGATGTCGCTAATGTTAGCTGGCTAGCTCCTAGCTCGGGTAGTGAACACAGCTTGACGCAGCTAACAAATTCATCTTAAAGGCTGAATGAAATAAGCATCACTGGTGGACAGGGGTGTGTGGCTTAAGTGGTCGACAGTAGAATAAGCACAGAAACAACCATGAATGAGTGAATGGGAAATGGCTAACAGCTGCTAGCCACCTTTGGACCTGGTCAAACTGTGGCAAAAAAAAGCTCTAATAATATCTAAAAAAGATGTGTACGGTCAAGTGTTGGTAGAAGAACATCAATTCCAGCAGGGTGGATAGAATTTAGGAGAAAACAGAAATCAAAACCTGCCATGATCCAACAGTTCAGCTAACGCTAGATGGCTTCACTGTAGGGAAGGACATATCGATATTCAAGTATCGATGCTTCAATACCAGCTGGACGATACTTTTTAAAATATCGCGATACCATTATATTAATACAAAACATGGAATTTGCTTTCACTTCCGAAAGTTTTAGGCATTGAATTTATGTGTGAAAAACCAGCCCAGGCATATTTTAGAGATGGTCTGCCATGTCACATGATTATGGCAGCCTATCAGATGTCAGAGCCAAAGACTCACTGCGCAGCCAAGAACTCGCTCATGTGCAGAGTGAGCTCAGCAGCGTTGGGGGCGGCAGAAGAAGTATTACTATTGAAATGTTTCACCATTCATCCAAATTCTATGGTAATACCAAGCAGCATAACATTTGAAAAATAAACAAAATGAGCACTATTTATGTTTGTAAAATAATAGTGTAAAAATAAAATAAAATGCGTAAATAATAAAATAAAAAAAACATTGCATTGTAAAAAATTACACATACAGTTAGGCCCAGAAATATTTGGACAGTGACAAGTTTTGTTATTTTAGCCGTTTACGAAAACATTTTCAGGATACAATTATATAATCAATATGGGCTTAAAGTGCAGACTCTCAGCTGTAATTTGACAGTATTCACATCCAAATTGGAGCAAGGGTTTAGGAATTACACCTCTTCAATACGTAGCCGCCTCTTTTTCAAGGGACCAAAAGTAATTGGACAATTGACTCGGTAGGCTGCAAAAAAAAAATAACAAGGCTGCATGGGCTCTTCCCTCATTAACCTGTCATCAGTTAAGCAGTTAAAAGGTCTGGAGTTGATTTCAGGTGTGGCGTTTGCAATTGGAAGCTGTTGCTGTGAACACACAACATGCGGTCAAAGGAGCTCTCAATGGAGGTGAAACAGACCATCCTGAGGCTGAAAAAAAAAAAGAAGAAATCCATCAGAGAGAGAGCAGAAATGTTCGGAGAGGCCAAATCAACAGTTTGGTACATTCTGAGAAAAAAAGAGTGCACTGGTGAGCTTGGGAACTCAAAAAGGGCTGGATGTCCACGGAAGACAACAGTGGTGGATGATCGCAGAATCCTTTCCATGGTGAAGAACAACCCCTTCACAACATTCACTCAAGTGAAGAACACTCTCCAGGAAGTATGTGTATCAGTATCTAAGCCTACCATAAAGAGAAGACTTCATGAGAGTAAATACAAAGGATTCACCACAAGGTGCAAACCATGAATCAGCCTCAAAAATAGAAAGGCCAGAATTGAATTGCCAAAAAACACCTGAAGAAGCCAGCCCAGTTCTGGAACAGCATTCTTTGGACAGATGAGACCAAGATCAACCTGTACCAGAATGATGGGAAGAAGAAAGTTTGGAGAAGAATTGGAACAGCTCATGATCCAAAGCACTACATCTTCTGTAAAACATGGTGGAGGCAGTGTGATGGCATGGGCATGCATGGCTTCCAATGGCACTGGGTCACTTGTGTTTATTGATGATGTGACAAAAGACAGAAGCAGCCGGATGAATTCTGAAGTGTATAGGGATATCTTTCTGCTCAGATTCAGCCAAATGCAGCAAAGTTGATTGGACGGCGCTTCACAGTACAGATGGACAATGATCCAAAACATACTGCAAAAGAAACCCAGGAGTTTTTTAAAGCAAAGAAGTGGAATATTCTGCAATGACCGAGTCAATCACCAGATCTCAACCCAATCGAGCATGCATTTCACTTGCTCAGGACAAAACTTAAGGCAGAAAGACCCACAAACAAGCAACAACTGAAGACAGCTGCAGTAAAGGCCTGGCAAAGCATCACAAAGGAGGAAACCCAGCGTTTGGTGATGTCCATGGGTTCCAGACTTCAGGCAGTCATTGCCTGCAAAGGATTCTCAACAAAATATTGAAAAGTAACATTTTACTTAGGGTTATGTTTATTTGTCCAATTACTTGTGAGCCCCTGAAATGAGGAGCGTTTGTATAAAAATAGCTACAATTCCTACATGTTTAATCATATATTTTTGTTCAACCCCTTGAATTAAACCTTAAAGTCTGCACTTCAATTCCGTTGTAGTTGTTTCATTTCAAATCCAATGTGGTGGCATGCAGAGCCTAAATCATGAAGATTGTGTCACTGTCCAAATATTTCTGGGCCTAACTGTATATGCTGCTTGGCATTACCACAGAATTTGGATGAATGGTGAAACATTTCAGAAGTAAAAAAATACTTGAATCCAGTTGAGAATCTTCACCAAATTAAGAAACTGAATTAATTTGGCATTCATTTTGTCTTAATAAAATGTTTTTTTCAATTATAATAAAAATAATTGTCATTTACTTTGCTCATTGTTCTATTTTATTATCATTTTATAAGCATTTCTTTCAAGAGTTTATGTTCATGAGTTTTATTCATATTTCATATTGCCCTTGCAATAAAGTTGTTTATGAAACTGCAATCATGTGATTTTGGGCAAAAAGTACCAGCATCGAAGAAAAAGTCCCATAAATTAATAGTATTGTATCGAAAGGAAAAATGCTGATATCGCCCATCCCTACTTCACTGCAGCTTCTTTCTGCTGACAGAAACAGATCCCAGCTACCTAGCCTAGCTAATGCTAATGGGTTTATTTACCAAATATTACAAATTAAGCCAAAATGATATGAGATAGGGACCGCCAAGGTCTTTGCTTTTGACCGCCACCTGATCCACATAGCACCGGACCCCCACGGTCCCTCCTGCAGGTGGTAAGCCCACTGGAGGGCGGACCCATGTAACTCTGTCGGGCTGATCCCGGCCGGGTCCCATAAGCAGAAACCTGGCCACCAGGCGCTAGCCATAGAGCCCCTCCCCCAGACTTTAAAGGGATCACACTCCTCAGCCTCCCTGGGAAGGTCTATGCCAAGGTACTGGAGAGGACAGTCCGGCCATTGATCCAACCTCAGATTCAGGAGGAGCAATGTGGTTTTCGTCCTGGCTGTGGCACATGGGGCCAACTCTTTACCCTCTCGAGAATCCTCGAGGGTTTGTGGGAGTTTGCCCAACCACTTTACATGTGTTTTGTGGACTTGGAGAAGGCATTCAACCGCGTCCCTCGTGGTTTTTTGTGGGGGGTGCTTCAGGAGTATGGGCTCGTTGTTACGAGCTATCCAGTCTCTATACAACCATTGTGAGAGTTTGGTTCGTATTGCCAACACTCGGTCGGACTCATTCCCAGTGAGAGTTGGACTTCGCCAGGGCTGCCCTTTGTCACCGATTCTGTTCACAGTTTTTATGGACAGAATTTCTAGGGGCAGCCAGGGAATGGAGGGTGTCATGCTTGGTGACCACAGGATCTCATCTCTGTTGTTTGCAGATGATGTTGTCCTGTTGGCTTCATCGAGCAATGGCCTACAGGTCTTACTGGGATGGTTTGCCGCTGAGAGTGAAGCAGCTGGGATGAGAATCAGCACCTCCAAGTCCATGGCCCTCAGCCGGAAAAAGGTGGATTGTCCTCTCTGGGTTGGTGACAAGCTCCTGCCCCAAGTGGAGGAGTTTAAGTATCTTGGGGTCTTATTCACGAATGAGGGGAGAATGGAGCAAGAGGTTGACAGATTGATCAGGGCAGCATCTGCAGTGATGCAGATGTTGTACCGGTCTGTTGTGGTGAAGAGGGAGCTGAGCTCTAAGGCAAAGCTGTCGATTTACCAGTCAAACTACGTTACTAAACTCATCTATGGTCACGAGCTTTGGGTAATGACCGAAAGAATGAGATCGCGGATACAAGCGGCCGAAATGAGCTTCCTTCGTAGGACTGCTGGACTCATCCTTAGAGATAAGGGGAGGAGTTCAGTCATTCAGGAGAGGCTCAGAGTGGAACCGCTGCCCCTCCACATTGAAAGGAGCCAGTTGAGGTGGTATGGGCATCTGATGAGGATGCCTCCTGGATGCCTCCCACTTGAGGTGTTTCGGGCACATCCCTCTGGGAGGAGATCCCAGGGTATACCCAGGACTCGCTGGAGAGACTATGCCTCCCAGCTGGTCTGGAAACGCCTTGGTATCCTCTCTGAAGAGCTGGAGCAGGTGGCTGGGGAGAGGGAAGTCTGGGCTTCTCTGGTTGAACTGCTGCCTCCACGACCCGGACCTCCAGAAAAATGGTAGAGGATGGATGGATGATATGAGACATTATCAACTGTAAATTAATGAACCAGGTGGAAACAGGAATGTCTATTAGGGTGACTGAAATTTTGAGAAAATAACCACAGTTGGTAAGCTAGCTCCCTGTTAGCTCTGAAACTGATGCCTTATGTTGCGTTCAGACTCAACGTGAAAGCGTTAATTTTTCAGGTGCCGCACTTATACGTTAACTGAATGTAAACATGTGAATAGATGCACATTTGTGTCTGAGCAAGATGCAGAGGGGCGGGGTTGCCTTCATAACTTCTGCAGCTGCTGGTGTGGAAATCCCAAAAACACCATCATGTCTAAGTGTACAACATTATCCGATGGGGCTCCCACCTGGGAAAATGCCAATACCTCCTCCAAAACTTCACCTGGATGACAGTTGTTTATGCTGCTGGCATTCATTAGCACATCCGTAGCAGGAGTCCGTGGGTGGATAAACAACAGACACTCCGCCTCAGCTGCAGAGTGCCGGTCTGTCTCTCTGCAGGTGAGTGGCAGTCTCATTTTCAAACTAGTTTACTCTCCAGCGTTGATACTTTTACACCAGTGACGGGAGAATCTCAGGACTGTTTTCTAGCTACTGCTACCAAAACCCTCGGATGTGACTGCGTGAATTTGCATGTATTTGCATGTTTACATTGAGTTAACATGCATTGGCACAGCACAAAAAGTATGCTTCGTGTTTGGCGTGAGTGGGTGGGGACTGGATCATCACAACCAACAACACAGTGGTGGGTTGTCACTAAAGGCCAGATTATTTGTTAGTGACATACAGAAATGTAACTCAGGAGAACTACAGCTTCTGCACATTCTGCATGTTTATAGATTTTAATATTTTTACTGCAGTCATATGACCAAAGAAAGCATATTTAGAAGGTAACCGTAAAACACAAAAAAAATGTGACAAACTTACAAGAAAAAAGCTTCTGAGGAAAAAAAAAAATCAACAACTTTAGAGGAAAAAAAATGCAAACTTACAAGAAAAAAGTAACAAATTTGTGAAAAAAATTACTAATTTCCATATGAGAAGTTGAAAATTTTTGAGAAAAATACCACAAACTAATGTGAAAACATCAGTTTTATTAGGGTAATTTTAAAACTCAAATTTCTGAGGAAGAAAAGACACAAACGTCCAAATGATTATTCAGCCAACTGAAAAAATTAATCAGTAACACAAATAATCGTTAGTTGAAGCCCTAGCAAATCATGGTAAAGTACATGCACATATTGCATACTGCTTATAAATCCTTTTTATTAGTTGTATTGTAAAGCAGTGCCAGCTTTTTATTTATGTGTAGAGAGGCAATGATTGCTTCATCAGTAGGACAGAATGTTGCATTTGAATCATTAACCAGTACAGGCAGAATAATTTAACAAACAACAGCCATTCTCTGCATTTTTCTATATTCTGGACTATATTCTGCTCTGACAAAACCCGAGGCCACCATTGTTAAAAATGAATGCGCCTGGGTTTCACCATATGTCATGTACTGCAATGGAGGCATTTTGAAAGTTTCTCTTACTTCCCAGAGTAAAAGAGAAGAGGGCATGACTGCAGTTTGACTCAACTTCTTCCAACTTCCAACAAAACTGAAAAAAGAAAGACTCCAACCTCCACTCGGGTGTTTTCTGCCAACGTCTGTGGCCGCGTGTGTGCTGAAAAGTCGATGGATGTATATTAGCTGACACACAGGTCCGTATTTGTTCATATTGGAAGCTTTTCAGTCGGCTCTCATTCATTCAAGTCTTTTGCAGCCAGATGCTTCAGGGTCATCGGACATTCACAACCAATAGGCACAATAAAATGTCGGATGCCCGCCGCATCACAATGACACTCACAAAAAATTTATGACTGAAAAAGAGGAGGCAGATAAATAAATGGACTCGCTCTGAGGCGGACAAAGCAGCGACTGTTGTTTAGAAAGGCTGTTTACCTCAACAGCAGCTGAGAAGGCTCACTTATTCTGATATTAACAGCTAATAACAATCAGTCTAAACAATACTCCTGTTTACAATAGTTGCAAAGATTTATTGGAACTGGAAAAATCTCATAATTTAGAACAAAAAAAACCACAACTTTGACAAAAAAAAAAAAAAAACCTTTTGATTTGTCCAGTCAATCACTGCTTGTGTTTTCTGCTGCAGTCGGAAATGACAAATTATAAAACCTTTTCATTTAGTTTTTAATTAGTAATTAAATGGTATTCATAACCAAATACTGACTTTGTTTTTTAATTAGTATTCTGAGAGATTTTCCAAAATATTCAGGGCAGTGCGGTGGTGGAGTGGTTAGCACTGCGGCAGCACAGCAGCTCACCCTTGGCCGGGGGATCCTGGGTTCGATCCCAGCCCCCGACCAACAGTGATCTGTGTGGAGTTTGCATGTTCTCCCCGTGTCTGCATGGGTTTACTCCGGGATTTCTCCAGTTTCCTCCCACATCCCAAAAACATGCAAGTTAGGTTAACTGGCATCAAAACTGGGGATTCTAAATTGTCCTTAGGTATGACTGTGAGCGTGAATGGTTGTCTGTCTCTCTGTGTTGGCCCTGCGATGGACTGGTGATCTGTCCAGGGTGGACCCTGCCTCTCGCCCAAATATGCTGGGATAGGCTCCAGCCCCCCCACGACCCGAAAAGGATTGAGCGGAAGAAGATGGATGGATGGAACCAATATTCAAATAATAAACTCATTTTTTCCTAAAAAATGGACATATGCTGGAAAAACTTTAAAAAATAATTCAGCTCAACTTTGTCCATAGCACCAGTTCACTATGGTCACCTCATAGCACTATATGCTATAGAGTAAAAACCCTACAATCTTAGAAAGAAAAATCACAACAATTTGAGTCCCACCCCCACCTCTCACTCTCGCAAGTTCCCGTGCACCTCTTATGTAAACAAACAAGTGAGAGTGGCTGTATCAAAATGAAGCAAGTTATCCGTTGACTCCAAACCCACTCCATCTCTACTGAAACAACAAAATGAACCCTAGTCCCGTCCAGGGTGCCAAAATGGCGGGTTTAAACACTTACGTGTTATTTTTTAAAACAGCATGCATCATGACGTCACACGCTGCCGTTACCAAGCAATGCCATGATGCCATCGCAACCGCAGGGCAATGGTGGAAGTGTATGTAAACGCTAGCAGCATGCTGTATGATAAACATGAGTTGAAGCATCTCTTGACGTGGCAACATGGGACAAAATGAAAGACTACAATGTGTTCAGCAGTCTACAAAGTGCATTCATACCTGATTCCCAAACAGCGGCACCTCCGTTAGTGTCGGTAATATTAGCTTATTAGTAGTAGTAGAATATTAGTGCAATGCTTGCAGCCTTACAGGTTAAGTTTAATCTGTTTTTTAACTCACAAAACCCAACGAAACAGTAAATATTTAAATATGATCTTATTCTTTTTAGATAATGACAGCAGCCGGTAGCTCTGAGGTTTTACCAACCTGCTCGTCCTCCATGCCTTGCCAGGATAACCCAGTAACGCTAGCTGCTCATGGAGCTGTAATGAAGTCTGTAGTGCAAGGCTTGCTGACCGTAGAGCAGCTGGAGTTTGGGTAGGTGCTACATGTGATGTAGGTTACAGATTAGTACTGAATTACTCTTTCCCACAGTGAGTAATGTCTTGAGGTTTTACCAGGATGTTAATATACAATTAATTTATGCATGTGCAGGTGTACAGTATATACACTGTGCATACAGTTATGTGAAAAATTTAGGACACCCCCATTAAATATTCAGTTCTTTACTGACAAATGTTCATATATCTATGTCTAACCTTGTTTTTGTTTTTATTTGCATTTTTTAACATTTATTTTAGCCATTTTAAGTGGGAATGAATGTGGGGGTTTCCTAAAAAAGATGGGGGGTGTCCTAATTTATTCCTCACTATTTTTTCCTCACTTTCCTCACTACTATGAATTACATTTCACAGAAAATTTGAAAAAGTCTTTAATTTTTAATTGTTTAGTTGTATTACATGAATCTCCCAGTATTTTTAACATACAGTAGATATTAAATATCCATATGTCCAAATATGTTAAAAAAAAACACACACACACACACACACACACAGCCTTATAGAGGGTGTCCTAATTTTTTCACATGACTGCATATATTGAATATATTTTTTAAAAAAGCAAAAGTTACACCCAAGTGAAGCATGTCCATTTTTGTGATTGCTAAAATAACAATTGTGCAGTTGTTTCTAATCACTTCTGTATTCCATTTATATCACTTTTAAACATAACAAATGTCATTCTCACAAGGCATAAATGCCCATTTCTACATGTTTACAGTCTTTTATATTTGATTTTATTATATCTTTTTAAGAGAAGAAGCATTGTTTAAAGTCAAAAAATAACAAAACTTCTGCATTGATGCTGAAATCCTGTGAACTTCTGCTTTTTTCTACTGTACATGGAAAACTGATGAATTGATAAGGGAATAAATAATCAGATTGATAAGAAAAATCAACAATGCCATTGATATTGATAAAATTTTATCAATCCCCTTCCCTAGGATGGGGAAGATGGGATGTCATCCCCAACATGAAAAAAAAAAAAAAAAACAGAGACACCCCCCCATTAAGATCATAAACCTTTCTATATCATGTTACAGAACTGAATAAAATGCACTTTCAGCACCAATGCTGAGCTGCAAACAATTTTTTGCAACTTTTCTTATAGATTAAATTTTTTTTTCCTCATAAATTTACAACTTTTTTCATGTAAATTTTCAGCTCTTTTTTGTTAATTTGCAACCTTTTTAATGTTAATTTGCAACTTTTTAATGTTAATTTGTGACCTTAATATAAATTTGCAATTTTTTCCTCAATCTGCAACTTTTTCATGTAAATTTGCAACTGTTTTCTCATTAACAACTTTTTCTCGTTAATTTGCTACTTTTTTTGCGTTAATTTGCAACTCCTTTCATGTATAATTTGCAACAATTTTGGACAGCATATTTTTGTAAATTTGCAACATTTTTCATGTAAATTTACAACTAAATTTCAGAATGTTCACATGGATTCTGGTTAAATTTTTGTGTTTGTCTATACAATGACCTCATTTTATTTTGTTTAATTTATACAGTATATAAACATATATACAGATGTTTTTTCCACATCATATAGGGTTTGAATTCTTCCCCATTACAAAATCTTGCATATTACCCATCAGTCCTAGGAATGGCCCTGACTACAATAATACTTATAGTGTCCCCCTCAATATTTACTTTTGAGAAAATGCTCTGTTTATTGTCCCCCCCACCGAAGAGTAAACTAAAATAACCGCCCATGCTTACAAGATGTGCAACAGACTCAATAGTGACTAAAAAGTTCCCACTTTTTTTTTTAAATTGTCAATCACTTCCCATAAACTGATTCCCTCATCTTTAACCCTTCTTGTGGCAAGATTTCATGGACAGATAGCGCCCCCACTGCCACTGTACCTGTCATGTGATGTTATATGATGTGGCCAAAAACTCCCCAGTTGATTTAGCCCTTTGAATGTGAGATTTTGCATGCCCCTAGTGGCAGAGCGTGGCGCTGCACCTGTCAACTAATTCGTGCCTGTTCAGAAGGTGGCAGACATGCGTTGGAGGAATCATGGCTGACATGTAATACACCAAAGAAGAAGAACTCCTCATTTCCTTTTCCTGTTTTACCTTCTTTTAGCTCAGAAAGCTAATATGGCTGCCATCCATCATCGTGCACTGTCACTTAGACGGCTTCATATCCGGAAAATAGCCGCGGGATACAAGCAAAATTAATGTGGGATAATCATAAGACTTTGTAGATGTGGTAGAGAGCGTAAATGGCTGACAGATCACAAAATAACAACCACAATGGGCGAAAACGGACTAACCATGGCAGCGAGTGAGTCCCCTTCGCCTCCAGTAAGTGACAAATTTCTTTGTTTTGTTTTTACTTTTTTTTTTTACATTGTACTGATTTCTTGTTCATATACTTTGAAGATAAGATGATAACATACCCCTGTACAAAAAACGGTGTGAAAAGACTGAACCATTCTTTGTGTAAATTGAGATTGAGATTCAACTTTATTGTCATTACACATGTATGAATACAAGGTAACGAAACGTGACTTGGCATTTGGGCACGCTCTGCAGAGCGCATCCAAGGCCGGGGCAGCTGCTAGGCTAGGCGCCGCTAGGCGCCAGTCATAAATATGTCCAAATATTTATGACAAATATGTCCAAAGTCCGCTTTTGACTGAGTTATGTAATTCAATATAGCTGCCGCGGCATTATGCAAATTAGATGTGTAAAATCACTCCTATCTGAAACTTTGGATCATATTTTACATCCTTCTAATTGACAGTAAGCCATTATCTCTTACCACTTTAAAGTTATATCCTTGGAAAGTTCTGACATCTGATCTGACTAGTTTCTTGGAAAAAATCTTTACCACTGTTGACCACTAGGGGTTATGTTGCAATTCGGCGACAGTCACACTGAAAGCCTTAAGTTGTACAAAGGATTCCATGTCACAAGGTGGCAGACACGTATAACTTGCTGCTCTTGCCTTGGAGGACTTATGGCGGACATAGAACCGTCCTAAAACCTCACTTCTGGACACCACAGAAAAACAGTTTGTAAATGAATGTTGATGTTCTCCATCGCCATCCCCATGGCAAGACAGATGAGGCATTTGCTCCCAAATTTGCCAACTATGATTCTAAAAAGAGATTATTTAGCTTATGTAGGTAAATATATAAATTTTGTTATAACAGAGGGTGGGCGAAGCTGGTTGATGTTCACCTGCCATCGCCCCCAACACCATGTGACTGGAGAGAACAATCACGCTGGTTCCATGTCGTCATATAAGATAAATAGCGGTGGGTTAAAAGCGAAATTGAGGTGGAATAATCAAAACAGTTTCTGGATGTGAGGGAGAAAAATAAAATGACTGACAGAAGAGAAAATAACAACCAAGATGCCGCAAAAGGACTTCCGGTTATGGCGGCTGCCTAGAAGGACACGTATCACTCTGCTCTGCTCCTGGAAATAAAGATTCGGCAAATAACTCTCATTTGGAACAGAACTTTTCCCAGCGTTTGGGTGAGGATATGCCGGGGAAGACTAAGGCTGGGAAATCAAGCGGGGGAAAAATTGAATCGCCGAAGCAGTCCAAATTAACGGACTTTAAAGTTTGTGGCGCAGTAGAAAAAGCTGCGGATATGGCGGATGAAACTAGCGGTGGTGCGGTAACTGCTGATGATGGCGGCACAGGTGCAGTGCTGGCTGCCATTAGCTCAATGAGAGCAGACTTTTCCGCTAAACTTGATGGGATTATGGCAGCGTTGGATGCAATGAGAAAGGAGTTGGGTGACTGCGTGGAGCGAGTGACGCAGGCGGAGCTTCGTATTTCCAGTGCGGAGGATGAAATCAGCGGACTTCAAATAAAGGTGCGCACTTTGGAAAAAAAAATAAAGATCTGGAAAATAACGTTCTGGACTTGGAGTCCCGGTCCAGACGGAACAACCTGAGGCTGGTGGGTTTACCGGAGGGAGCCGAAGGTCGTGATTCATGCTCCTTTTTGGAGGGGTGGATCCCAGAGGCGCTGAATAACGCGGAGCTAAAATCATCAGTCGTCTTGGAAAGCTCCCACCGAATTGGCCCACCGAGAGGTAACAAGGCAGCACCGAGGACGCTAATTATGAAGTTCCTTAGCTACAGGGACAGGATGACGATCTCCAACGCGGTGCGGGCCAAAGGAGAAATTAAATACCAAGATCAGCAGGTGCGGTTCTACCCAGATTTGGCCTCAGGAATCCAACAATTAAGGAAGCAGTTTGACCCCATCCGTAAAGAACTGCGCAACCTTGAGATTCGTCATGGAGTGATTCACCCTGCAAGACTTCTGGTCACATATGAGGGCAGAACACACATCTTCAAGACCCCCGAGGAGGCGCAGGAGCTCATCAAGAAGGTCCAGGAAGAGACTGGTGGGAGCTAAGCATGAACAGAATATAGGGTAGAATATTTGAGCATTTAACTGATTAGAAGCATATAACAAGATTACAAAATATAGATTGTATTACATATTAAAAAAAAAATTTTAAAAATTTTTTAAAAAAAAGTACAAAATTGCTATAAAATTTTGGAATTAAATTGGAAAATTACAGAAGAGAGTTAATGTTACGTTATTAAAAGCAGTAGAGTTAGGGTGATTGGGAGGATGAAGAAGGAGTGGCTTTGGCTGATCCTCGTGGGTGTGGAACGGCCGATGGCTATATCGGGAGACGGAATTTTTCTTTTGTTTTTGGGGGGTTTGCCACAAATGTGGGAAGGGGGAATTTGTTTGTGTGTAGTTTGTAGGGTGAATGTTCAACCATTCATTTTTTTGCTTTTCTGTTTGAGCATGTTTACACTGCAAGGTAATCCCAAACTCCCTATTGATCATAAATCAAAGCGTTAATCTTAATTTAACTTCATGGAATTGCAGAGGTCTACAAAATTTAAAAAAACTTAAACAAGTTACGAATAAAATAAAAGACATGGGTTCAAAAATTGTGTTTTTACAAGAAACTCATCTAATAGAAGAGGATGTAAAAAGAATTAGGAGTAGATGGCAAGGAAATGTTTTCACCTCATCATTTTCATCCCGAGCCAGGGGAGTTATGACTCTCATACATAAATCAGTCCCATTTCAAGTGAAAAATGTAATTGGAGACAAATTTGGAAGATATGTAATCATTCAAGGATCTTTGCTATTAGAAAATATAAACTTGGTCAACTTATATGGTCCCAATATAGATGATCAAAAGTTCTTTGCTAATTTATTTCTTATCTTATCATCACTTACAGGGCAACATATAATAGCAGGGGATTTTAATTGTACATTGAATCCCGGTATAGATAGATCAACAGGACTGGACTGTACGCACAATGGATGTAGGATGACCATTAATCATTTTATGAAAGAATTGAAATTGATAGATATATGGAGAGAAATGAAACCACAAGTTAAAGTATACTCTTGTTATTCCAATACCTACAAGACATTCTCACGTATAGATTATTTTTTGATCTCCACAGAATTAAGGTCCAAGATTCAAAACTGTTTTTATGATAACATCGTGATCTCTGATCATGCACCCTGCTGTCTAATATATGTAGATAAGAAATTGACAAAGGAACCAGGTAGATGGCAATTTCAGCATAAATGGCTTCAGGATGAGGAATTTGTTAAATACATAGAAAAACAGATAGATGAGTTCTTAGACATCAATACTACACAAACATCAGCATGTGTAAAGTGGGAGGCTTTCAAAGCTTTTATTAGGGGACATATTATTAGTTATACAGGTTCAAAATCTAAGAAGACTCGAGAGGAGAGAGTCCAATTGGAACATAAAATAAAAATTCTTCAAGAAAGAGTATATGCAGGAAGAGATCCAAGGTTGGAGAACGAATTACTGATTTTGAGAGCTGAATATGACAAAAAATCAGCGAATAGAGCTGCCTCGAGTCTTCTAAGATTGAAACAATCTTTTTATGAACAAGGTGAAAAATCAGGAAAGTTATTGGCATGGCAGATTAAACAATTAGAATCTAAAACACCAATTACCAGTATTATAAGTAACGGACAGGTAGTTATAGATCCTTTAGAAATTAATAGAGCCTTTAGAGATTACTATGAAAAATTATATGATACCAAAAATGAATCTGACTTAACAAAACTACATGGGTTTTTTAACGAACTATTTATACCGTGTATTCCAAATGAAAATAGGGAGATACTGGAGTCTAAAATTAGTCAAGAAGAAGTTGGACTAGCCATTGATAATATGAAATCAGGAAAAAGTGCAGGACCAGATGGTCTTCCAGTTGACCTTTATAAAAAATTTAAGAATAAATTAACAAAACCTTTTTTGGAAATGGTTTTAGAAGCATTTCAAAATAGTAATTTACCATCATATATGAATAATGCCTTAATTATACTGTTGCCAAAACCAGGTAAGCCCTCTAATAAATGTGAAAATATGAGACCAATAAGCCTATTAAATGCCGACCTTAAGATAATCTGTAAAATTTTAGCAAGACGAATACAAGAAATTTTACCAAATATTATTAATCGAGATCAGAATGGCTTTATAAAGGGAAGACAAGGCTTCCATAATGTAAGAAGACTATTTAATATTATTTATTCTAATAAAGAAGCACCGGATACAGCTCTCTTATCACTGGATGCCGAAAAAGCCTTTGATAGAGTTGAATGGCCCTTTCTTTTTGAAGTCTTACAAAGGTTTGGACTTGGAAATAATTTCATAAAATGGGTTCAGATAATATATAATAATGCTACAGCAGAAATCCTAACAAATAACAATATTTCAAAATCAATAAAAATCAATAGAGGATGTCGACAAGGCTGTCCACTTTCACCTTTACTGTTTACTATGGCAATTGAACCTTTAGCGATGGCGATACGTCTACAGTCACAAATATATGGAATTAAAGTTGGACCAACAGAACATAAAATCTCCCTGTATGCCGATGACATAATTTTGTTATGTCGAATCTTAAAAAATCAATTCCGACCTTGTTGAATTTAATAAAGAATTTTGGGGAAATATCAGGATATAAAATAAATAAAACTAAATCTTCAATATTAATGCTAAATGAGACCCAGAGAAATTACCCAACCCCTGAGGTAAATCAATTCAATGTTGTAAATCAGTTTAAATATTTAGGAATCCAAATTGTGCCTAAGCTAGAATCAATCGCCAGTGTCAATTATGAAGCCTTAATGACAGATATTGATGAGTTACTTCAGAGATGGATGTCACTACCAATGTCGATGATCGGGAGAATTAATATACTTAAAAGTAATATCTTACCTAAAATACTTTATTTATTTCAATACATTCCCTTACCACCACCTTTAGATTTATTCTCAAGAATTAAAAAAAAGTTAGTGGAATTTATATGGAACAACAGGAGGGCTAGATTACGTCTGTCTTTATTATATTTACCATTTGATCGTGGAGGTCTGAAATGTCCAAATTTTATGTTGTATTATTGGTCGGCACAACTGAGGTCTATGACATATTATTTTTCATCAAATGATCTCCCTCACTGGACTGAAATGGAATCATACAATTTACCTTTACCTCTTCCCATATTCATATACTCAGATTCGGCAAAAAAATTACAAAAACAAGTTAAAAATCCATTTGTAAAGCATATGATCAAAATATGGTGTGAAGCTAAAAACTATTTAAAAGAACCACAGTTATTGTCACAATTTAGTCCAATATGGGGTAATCAATATTTTAAACCAGGGAGAGCGGACGCTGTATTTAAAGTATGGAATTTAAAAGGGATACAAAAGATTCAGGATTTATATTTGCCATGTGCAGAAAACATAATGTCTTTTGAAGAGTTGAGGATCAAATTTAATCTCAATAGAACACATTTTTTAAAATATCTTCAACTTAGAAACTTTATTCGATCAAATCAAAATAAAGCTCTCACTCGACCTATCTATTCATCCTTGGAAAAAATGTTGATGAAAGATAGTAAAAGAAAGGGTATTATTTCAGAGTTTTATAACTCATTGACACTATTTTCAAGTGAAAATTCACTGAAAAGATTAAACTACTGGAAAGAAGATCTGCAAACTGAAATTTCAGAGGAACAATGGGAATTGGCTTGTACAGAAGCTCAAACCAAATCAATAAATGTACGCCTTAAATTGATACATTTCAAATGGTTAATGCGGATGTATGTTACACCGGAGGAGTTAAATAGATATAACAAAAATATACCAGATACATGCACAAAATGCATGGAAAGTAAAGGAACCCTATTTCATTGTGTATGGGAATGTAGATTAATAAGAATGTTTTGGGAAGAGGTGAGGGTAACAATTGAAAAAATAATCTCAAAACAAATCATATTGAATCCTAAACTGTTTTTGCTGGGTCTGTACCCAGAAAAGCATAATTTTAATAAAAGTGAAAGAACATTCATAGACCTCAGTTTGCTTAATGCCAAAAAATGTATTGCACTATTATGGAAAAAGACTCATAGACCAGATGTGACTCAGTGGTTAAGACAGATGTTAACAAACCTTCCATTAGAAAGAATAACATATATACTGAAATCAAAGGAAATTGTGTTTGAGAATATATGGAGACCTTTTATTGATTATGTAAAAAATTTAAACATAACTCTTGAAGAAGAAGGTGAATGATGTGTGTGGACCTTGTAAATTCCAAACTGGTGAACATAATATGTATACTTATGTATTGGATTGTCTAGACTAAACAGAGGAGCATTGTTGAAGATTTGATTTTGTTGGTGGTTGTTGGTGTTTTATAGTGCATTTTTTTTGTAGTACTTTAGTGTTAGTGTTTGATTGTTTGTAACATGTTTGTTTAAAAAAAAGGTTCAATAAAGATATTGTGGAAAAAAAAAAGATGCCGCAAAAGGACGACGCGAGGGAGCTGCCTGGCCAGCGGTAAGTGACGAATTTGTTTGTTTGTTTGTTTACATTGTACTGATTTTCTGGTTCATATACTTTGAAGATAAGATAACAAAATGCCCAAAACAAGAAACGGTGACAAAACGCAAAACCATTCTTTGTGTAAATATGTCCAAAGTCCACTTTTGATTGAAAGTTATGTAATTCGATATGGCTGCCGTGGCATTATGCAAATCAGGTGCGTAAATTTACTCCTATCTCAAACTTTGGATCATATTCTACATCTTTCTAATTGACAGTAAGCCATTATCTCTTACCACTTTCAAGTTATAGCTTTGGAAATCTCTGACATCTGAACGGAATATTTTCTTGAAAAAAATCTTGACCAGTAGGGGCTTATGGTGCAACAGAGTGCCTGTGACAGTCATTGGGTTAATGTGTTGACCTTCATTAAAAATTAAAAGTCTCAACAATAAATTCCCCACTTCTATTTGACTAACGAAGGAAAAACAGGTGATGAAAATAATGATAAACAAGCAACAGAACTCGCCCGGGCCATGCAGATTTGACCATTTGAAATCTGGGTTTGTGAGGCCCTGAGGGTGCAAAAGTGTTTGGAGCCACGGATTCAGTGCCGCCTTTAAGCCCTTAAACCACCTCGCAAACAATGTGAGCAATTTCAGACAGGCACTGCATGCAGAGATTTTATAGCTGGAGAACGTCAGCGTTTTGTGCCCTCGGTTAACGGGAAGCGGGAGAGGGGGAGATAATCAAACAGTGCTTTAACAAATGGACACTTTTGAGTGAAGCTTTGCAATATTAATGGGGTGTTGAGCCCGCTGGAGGCGCCCTTTAATCCACGCCGATGCAAATGGACCCCAAGGTCAGTAACATAACATTGCCGCAGCCTGGTCAGCACAGACTGACGAGGAGAGAGCCTGTGAAATGGGGGTCTTTCATAGTGGGGCAGAATACAGCACACACTGTATAATGGAATGGCCTCAAGCCCGCGGAAGGCTCAGGGGGAATTAGCTGCAGCTCAGGCCACATCAAAGTGTTTGAAGCACAATGTGTGTTTTTTTAAACCTTCACCCCAACTGACCTGCCATTTTCTCTGGCATTAGGATTCACAAACTAACCACAGGAATGTTGTTACAACGGTAATGAGCAAGGGCTGTGTGTTTACAGACTTCCCCTTGCTGCGCCGCTTTAATTTCACTCATTAGTTTTTTCGAAGGACAGGGTGAGGATGGTCCTCACGGCTAAACATGATTTAAGTCACAAAAAGTTATGCTGAATTTTAACTTTGGCTAAGAGAGCCCTGCACTTCAAATGACTTCTTTTATTTTTTTATTTTTTTTTTTTACTGTGGCATAGCAACAGAAGCACCTACATTTTGCTCTTTTTTTGTTTTTAAATGAGGCTATCTAGGACTAGAGTGGTCCACTAAACACGAGAGCTCCTCTGTGCTAATAATTAAGCTCTGGTTGGCCTTCCAGTGAAGCCCAAACAATTAGTGGGCCTGAAATTGTTCAGGCTGAAGTACTTTGCCAATGTGGAAAACTTGATAACAGCCATGACCTTCTACAAACTCAGAATAACCAACGCATTTTTCAGAAGATTACTAACAGCTACATTTTCCAGCCTTTAATGGCTACAGCACACACTGTATGACTAGTTTGATGGTGAGATTAAAAAAAACAAAACAGGATGATGGCTTCGTAGCTGAGCGTTCTTCAAGTAACAGAACTAAAGAAAAGTTTTAACTCTAGACAAAGTAACTGTGTGCTTAAAATGGCAACGGTCACATAGCAACAGCCTCTGTTCAGCAACCGAGCAGCCTCCATGCTGTTTGTCTGTTTAGATGACATCTGCCGTGGTTTCTGGTGTTTACTGGTCACAAGAGCTCATCGGCACTAATAATTAAAACTGCTCCAACAGAACTGAGAAAGTCAGGAAGTATGAAATGCTTTAGTACAGCTCAACTTTGTTAAATGGGTAAAGTATCACAATAATTATACACAGAGGTGGGACTCACTAGACGGCCAAAGATACGATATTATTATGAGTATTGCAATATCATATGTTGCAATTTCAATCTCTGTGTTGTTCAACTCCCTGGTAGATCTCAGCAGTCACTCCTTTGTTGTGCTGACCTAAGCAGACAGTGAGCATTTAGCACCATCTAGTGGACTGAAAAGTAATTTGTTTTTTTCTTAAGTACCAAAATAGGTAGGTTTGTATCTGCAACATTTCTTGATATTTTATGATAAAATATTACAATAGCAGTGTGTCTAAATTGATACAGTATCGCCACCACACAGTATCATGATGACATTGCATCGATTTTCCCCCCACCCCAATTATACATACAAACAGAATTTCAATAAGTCATCCAACTAATACTTTACTTTTGCTTTTCATCCAGCTCACTCAGTCACTCCTTTTACTAAATAATGTTATTTTTTAATAGCTGCTTAAAATTACACTAATTGTTATGGTTTGTCATTAAAACAAAAAAAAGGTAAAAAGTTAATGTCATGTTCTGAGCTCAGACTTCCTCTGAACTCAGAACTTATTTCCTGTATTATTTATCTGTTAGTCTGTTTTTGGTTATTTTCTGTACATATCATTGTGTGTGTTATTCTGTCTCATGGCACAGCGCTGCTCTCAATTCCCAGGCACACCCTCCAGCTGATTGCTGGTCCTCTGGTCCTCTCAGCTGCAATCAGTTGGTGATTAGGTTTCCCTGCCACCTACACCTGCTGCTCGTTTGTGTTCTTACTATTTATGTGGCTGCTGTACGTTCATTCAGCACGGCAGCCTCTGCAAGTTTGGTTGGACTCTTCTCCCCTTCTTTGGAGAACCATTCTTATGTATGTCTATTGAGCTTTTTCCATGGACTGCTTTACTGTTTACTTTTATACTACCTGCTACTCTAGTGTCCGCAGAACGATGCCGGCTCTGGGACACCATTCGTAGTCTTCCTGCGTTTGCTGAGCAATACCGGCTTAGGAACGCCAGCCTCATTGTTGCATTTTTGTATGTCTTCACCATCATTTTGTACCGTCATGTTCTTCTGTTAATGAATGGCCTCACTGCAGTTTAAGCATGTGAGTTTGTTTTTTGCCCCGGAGAGGCGATCATGACAGTTAATCTTAGAGGTTAGAAGAGGATGAAGGGTTCAACCTCTCACACAATGAACCTCCCACCCACACTTCTCTTCCATTACTGTATCACTTGGTTTACTTATTTTCCACAATCGCTGGAGGTTGTTTTATTCAAACATGTAATCAGGCCTAATTCATGCTGGTAGTGCTGTAGTTGCAAACAGACCGAGAACACAGTGTGGAAAGACCAAGACTAAGCGGTCGAGACCAAGTCGAGACCACTGTGTATGTAGGTCTCTTATCTTGGTCTTGGGATACTCTGATCTTAGTGAGGTTTTGAAAAGGTCTTCACAACAACACTAGTTAGACGTTAGGAGAAGGTGAGCGGCTCAACCTCCCACACATTAAACCTCCCACCCAAACTACATTTCTCTCCCTTTATTATAACACTTCATTTCATTCTTTTCACAGTCACTTGAGGTCTTTTTATCCAAACATGTAATTCCTGCCGGTAAAAACCCTTCATGGCCATCTTCTGTGGGGGGGACAGAATTTTCAGCACCACACATTTCACACAGCACCTGCTATATCGGTTTCTAACTGTAAAACATATACTGTTGGTCTCTGGAAGAAAAAAAAAAGTCTTGTAGCTACTTGCTCAAAAGCCAGGGCAAACAGATAGCCAACACTAGCTTAACCTTATTACTTGCTACAAGAGCCTTGTTCATTAAACCAGAATTCTGCTGCTGACCATAAACATATTTATTCCAATTAATCTTTTTGCCCTCAACAGAAATGAATACCATATCATGCAGTAAAGAAAGTGTAGTATACAGAAGTAGAAATCCATATTTCTCCACATGCCTTTTCATGATTATTAACTTTGCATTTGTTAAATTTCCATATGCATACAAATCCACTTAAGCACTGCTTAATTCCACACAGCGTCATCCCTCTCGGTCTAAAAATCCAAAGAGAGAAATCCACACCTCATTCCTTTCAGTCACATCTGCTGCTGGATCACAAGTGACAATCAAAACTCAAAGCTCGTTTCATTTCCACATTGCAGAAGATATTTGCTCCTCAAAGTACTCAAACAGGATTAAATCTGGGGAGATAAAGTTTCTATTTTCAGGAAAAAAAAAAAAAGAAAAATAGGGGGAAAAAAAAAAACAGGTCAGGGTTTTATTTTGCCATGCTGTCGTGTTGTGGTCAGGGATAATTGTTCTGTCTGGGTCCAGGTCTGTCCCTGCTCTGCTGCCTGGTAGCAGCAGGTTGCACCATGATAAAAAGGGCTAATTGTACACAGCGGACCTCCATTATCCGCCACAGTTTTTGTTTCCGCAGAAACGAGGTTGCTATCACTCCCTCTTCCCTCAACATTTTCCTGCAGAGATGCCCTTTCACTGCTGAATGAGCACCGGCACTGCATGGTCCTGTGTAGCTAATACCTACCATAATCTGTTTAACTCCTTGTAGCCCTGTAGGGTGAAGGCCGACTGCTCCAAACAGAAACAGAATCGTTCGCCCTTATCGCTTCAGACAGCTGATCCAATACTCTGACAATCTGCCAAATCATTTTTTCCCGTCTGTCTCATCTAATGAACTCCTCAGAAGCTCTCCCTTCACAACCAGCTCCATTTCTAACGTTGTTGAGCAGTCTCTCCGTATGGGTTCACTGCTCGAATGTTTGGCATCCAAATTAGTGGAAATGGGAGGCCCTTCCCTGTCGTGGCCCCAATTTGGGATTTAGACCGATAAGCAGAATGCTTCGTAGCATGAAAGCCTTTCCTGGTGCAGAGTTAATGAATTACCCGCCAACCTCTGTGTTTCATTAAACACATTCATGCAGGATAATGAAATCAGCGCAAATCACAGGTGCCCCACATACTGTACAGCTGTGTAAGGTTAAGGTTTTACTTCACTCACCACTAATTTGCTACAGAAAGGTCTCTATATTAATAACTTAATAGTTCAATCTCCTTATGGTCTGAGATTTTACTTTGCAGCACCAGTATGAGTTGAATTTTTCATGGGTTTTACTGGCAAAGAGGAGTTTATGGAATAATAGATCAAAGGAAATCACTACTAAGGTATGTTTTTGACCCCTTTTGTGTCACTCGAAACACACAAAAAATGTGCTCAAACACCTTCGCAATGTGTTTATTTTAACATAAAGGTCAGACATACTCTAAAAATATCACATTTCTTCAGGATATTTAGAAGATGAGCAAAAGAAGCGAGCAGACTGAGCTGAGTCAAGCCCCACTTCCTCTTCTGACGACAATCCCGACCCTTAAATATAGGCACCATGAGCATGTGGATAAGGCATGATTCACTTTATGCAGGTTTGAAATCAAAGGCAATCACAGTGATTTCTCTGCAACACACAGCTAGATGAGTCACACAGGCGTCACATACAAGTAACTATTACCCATTTCCCCTCATGTCTGATAAATCTGTATCATCTTCTCCATAAGAACTTCAAAAACAGTACAAGGAGATGATTATAGGGGTTCAGGAAAGTTGCTATTGAGCAAAGACAGAGCAGATGGCTCAGCTGTTACCATTCTATCTCTAAAAGTGGACAAGTCTGTTGGTACCCCATCTCTGAAATAACTTGAAACTGGCAAAAGTTTACTGGTATATTTCATGGTTTATAACACAAGTCAGACCACACTTTTGATTACTGATTCAGTTGTGTATTTTATATAATTAAACAAATTAAAATGGCATGGACGACAAGGATTTTTTTTTTTTTTTGTGTACTTGATTGATCCCCAGAGGGGAAATTCAGGGCATCCACCTGGATGGATGCAGCAGCCACGGTACGGCGATATCCCTTAAACATTCACACACACATTCACACCTAGGGCCACTTTAGACTCTCCGGTTAACCTAACTTGCATGTTTTTGGCCTGTGGGAGGAAACCGGAAAAATCCCGGAGTAAACCCACGCAGACACGGGGAGAACATGCAAACTCCACACAGATCACTGTTGGTCAGGGGCTGGGATCGAACCCAGGATCCCATGGCCAAGGGTGAGTTGCTGCGCTGCCACAGTGCTAACCACTGCACCACCACACCGCCCAAGATGGCACCAACCATGGTCAGAGGAACATGAAGCTGCATGGAGATGGCTGACACTTAACATGGTTATCTGTAATCTTCTTTCTGAGCTCCTCAGACAGCTCTCTCCTTTGCTTTCTCTGGTCCATGTTGAGTGTGGTGAACACTATGACACCTAACTACACAGTAGCACGTTTTTTCCTCATTAAACAGGCTGAATGGCTGATGAAAACCTTGAAGGCATCTGTGGTACTAATTGAGATCACTTGGTGGCAGTGACTGCTGCAAAAGGTGTTGCCAGAAAATATTCAATTTAATCTAGTTTAATCTGGTTATTTCAGAGGTAGTTGTGGGTTTGTTTGTTTTTGTGGAATGGTGCCAACAAATTTGTCCCCATCTGTAGGTAGCACCATCTATCTTGCAACTTCATAGTAGATTATGGGCATTTGCAAGCCACTTTGGAACCCACTTTCACTCCAGCTCCGCTGATTTATGGAGACTCTGAGAGGATGGATGGATGGATGTTTTCACAAGCAAAATAAATCTGTTACTATTTCCTTTTCCAAATATCAAAAAGATCAAGGTGGAACAGAGCATTCACATTCTCTTAATAAAACAACTGTGTCTTGTTGCAAATTAGACAAGAGAAGCACAACTGTATGACCTGTTAAACATTGGGCAAGTAAGTGACTGGAAACCAAACCAGGCAACAGGTTAACAAATTTGGCCGAGCGTCCTCTGATGTAGATCACTAATTCATCATGTGTTTTCAGCCAGCGGGGGATAGAGTTGCATGTTGTGGGCTGTAGTAAGTGGAGTCATATAAGCTGAACAGCTTCCCAACACAGCATCTACTTATTTATTTATTCACATATATAAAGCAAAGTACTTCTCTGAATAGAAAGCTCAGAAGCAGACAGCGATGGAGTGGCTCATTCTGGCCCGATGAACAGCTTAGGTCTGCCAAACTTTAACCCTGACCTTGACCTTGCACACAACTCAGATGCCAACCGACCTACGGATCACTGTGTGTGACTTTGGTGAGCATCGGGAACACTGCCTAGGATAAGTAGCGATTCCTGTGAAATGTGGATGCATTAATTCCTTTTGTCTTCATCAGAGTGAGCTAAAACTAGAACTTAGGCTCCATTTATTTGATATGTAGGAAGACTTGCCAGCAGTACCAGTCTTCTGAAGATGCACTGACTAGTGATATTAGAATCCACAATGTTATACCCTCATTACACAGGAATGGGGATTGTTGAGAGATCCTGGAGCAATGGAAACATGGCTAGATCTCTGTGATCTTCTAATGATCACCCAGCAATTGCCAATGATCGCTCAATGATCGTCCAGGGATCTCCACGGTTGCCAAAGTCTCCTCAAAGTATTGACTCAGTCCTAAAAAATGTCTCAATGATTGCCAAGGGAAGCAATCTCTCAGCGAATGTTCAATGATCTCAGTGATCCCTTACTGATCCCTCCGCCGTCTCTACTTTCCAGGTGGAAAAATTTGATGTTCATAGAAAAATTGCTGAGAGATCATAAGAAGATTGTTGAGAGGTCTTACCATTTTTTGTGTTGCTCGACAATCTCTAACGGTCACCAACACTGTATAAATAAAAGGGGATATAAGAGCACCAGAAACCTCTAATATAGAGAAAATACTCAAGAAACACTCAGCAATCTCCTTGGTTGCCCAAGAAATTTCTCAGTGATCCCTCAGTGATCTCTCCTCGTCTCTGAATGATCTTTCAAGGATCTTTCAAAGAGCTCTATAGAGCACCCTTAAAGCTGCCAAAAACTGAATTTGTAATACTGCAAAAATCTCCCAAACATTTACAGAGAAACTGCTTTTTCAAGGATTTAGGAGATCGTTGAGAGATCAGGTCAATTTTTAATCTCTCAATGGTCACCCAGTGATCTCCATGCTGTGTAGAAGGGCCCTTAGAATCAAGATAAATGCTACTGTAGTGCATTGCAGCCTGCTAACTGTAAGAACACTTTTTTATAATAAAGCACAAAATGTTCCTTCACCAAATTTATGTATAATCACGATCAACCTGCTACAGAAGCCCATAAGTGCTATTGCACCAGGGTGTTAACATGCTAATTTATCCTCCAAAGTAACACAGTGGTGCATAGGACTGAATCTCAAGAAGCAATTTGCTGAATTGCAGTTATTTGGCACCAGAGGTTGCTGCTTAGTTAATAGGTGCATTTTCCAGCCTGCTGAACTATTCCTTTAACTCTGTTTCTAAACGTCCTAAACGGTGTGAGTGAAACATCTCACAGGGAGCAGATGGATGGCTAACGCCCAATTTGTGGAGCTTAGCAGCCGGACGTTGATGAGACCGCTACCAATCCTCTTTTAAGTGGGCAGTTACCGGTATTGACAGAAACTAAGTTTTTAGTCCTTTAAGACTATTTCCCCCTCATCTCATCCTCTTACTTGTTTTACTCTCACCCCGACCCTCCCCGCACGCTCGTTTCTCATTCACTCCTCTTCCTCGTCGCCCCACAATCTGAATGAATAAATGCTGAGACGGGCAGAGGAAGAAGGGACGCGAGGGAGGAGGAGAGGAGAAACTAGGACACTCCAACCTGGATGTGTCGTCCAAAGCAATTTGCTCGGATGGGGGAGCGAGGCCGAGAGGAGGCGGAGAGAAAACAAGGGGCTTAAGAGCATCTCCACTAAAGAGGGGAATGGCTTACAGAAAACAAGCAAAATGGACTGACAAGCTGAGCCACTGAGAAGGACGGAGGGAGTAAGTAAGCAAACGGAGGGGAAGAGAGAGTGCTGGTGAAATGACAAAAAGGACAGAGCAAGCTGGAAGCGAGAGAGGAGAAGTGGAGCAAGACCACGGCCTCCAAATGACATCTTCACTGAAATAAAAGCACCAATAATTAACAGGGAAAATTACAGAGACTGCTTATTTTTAATTCCTCTCTGCTCTCTCCATTAATGGATAAACATCCAACATCAGATTCTGCAATTAGACCTGAAACAATAAGTCGCCACATGAGAGAAAATTAATTACCAACAGTGTTTGATAATTTGCTGGAAAAACTCCTGGTGCAAAAACACCAAAACAGCTGCGAGTCGTAACTTCCCTCCACCGTGTGCCATGTCTCTTTGTTTTCAACTTTTGATCATCCACGCAATTATAAATACCCCGAGGCTTACAGATACCAGGAAGAAATATTGATTTCTTCAAATAATAATAATAATAATAATAATAATTATAAAGAGATTAACCAAACTGCAAATGCAAGACATCAGAGTGAGATAGAAGAATTATGAGTCATCACGAAAGCACAGAAACTCATTAAACACTGAACCCAAACCTACGTAAATTGAAAAGTTAGAGGCAAACATCCTTCATCCGTGTTTACACATTTAAAAAAGGGAAAAAAAAACCCTGCTGTTGCCATTCCATTTAGGGCCCAGTGAAGTGCAGCCAGACGCAGCAGCTCACACTACACTAGATAACAAAATAAATAATGGCCCCCAGAGCTCATTTTTATTCCCGACACCCGGCATCAGGCCATTAGTGAGCTGATATTGTGTCGTCTGAAAGCAAAGTGACAGCGACCCAAAAATAACCAAATAAAATTGCCCCAAAAACGGGTCCAACAAACTAAAAATAATAAGAAAGAGAAGAACATGAAATAAATGGTGTTTATAACTACATTCTGCGGAGTTGGCAAAACAAACGAAGCGCAGTAAGAATCAGAAATTTGCTTAATGATCCCAGGGAGAAATTGGATTTAACACAGATGCCCCAACAGAGAATTTACTTCATCCTGAAGAATACAAACCAACAGAATGTGATCAAATTGAATATAAATGAATTAAAGTGCATAAACAGCATTCTAAACAATATAAACATTAACAGCAGTGTATTATATACTATGTATTAGGTGCTAGATATTTGCAGTAATGGTGCAGAAATGATAAACCACTGAATTTCGCTGTGCTGTACAACTGTACAAAGACTGAATAGCTCTGCTGACTGCACAGATGTGCGTCTGCTGCTCAGTTCTTCACACAGCACAGTCCAACTGTTGTGTGGGGAAAATGGGATGCAAGTGTTGCATTTCTTTCCATGTACTTGTAACTTTCTGGTCATTTTACAAAACAGGAAAAAAGTGGTCAAATCAGCTGTTCCTACATGATGAGCATACCAGAGAGGTCTGATGTGGATCGGAGCAGGCGGCACGCCTAGTCATCCACACCAAGTCATCCACACATAATTTGTTTTGAAGAGCTGCAACTGGCAAGGTTAAAAAGCAGCCAAACTACATGTTTTTGATGGGAAACATCTACATATTGTAGTGCAGGTGTAGTGTGGCCAACTACTGATCGGAAGGTCGGGGGTTTGATTCCCGCTCTGTCTGCAGTCTGCATGTCGGAAGTGTCCTTGAACAAGACGCTGAACCCCCAGTTGCTCCTGGTGGGTCAGGCCAGCGCCGGTGTATGGCAGCTACGCCGCCATCGGTGTGTGAATGTGTGTGTGAATGGGTGGATAGCAGGATCTGTAAAGCACTTTGGTCATCTAGAGATGAGGAAAAAAGCGCTGTACAAGTGACCACCATTTACATATGGGTTTGCTATATTTCAATTTTACCTTTATATGTTCATATTTGCAACCTATGTTGACTTCTTCAAGTTCCAAAACAGTTGACTGAGCATGTTTGTGCTTTTATTCATTTGGATTTGATGATTTTTGTGTATTTCTGAGCCCATTATATTAATAAAGCAGATTAAAATGAAAAAAAAAATCCACAATTATCAGCTCATATAAGTGAAGTTGTGCTGAAAAAAGATGCCAAACATTTTTTATGTGGTATATGAATGCAAAACTGAAAGTATTCAAAAACAGCCAAAATAGGCTCAGAGCCCAAAAGGGTTAAAGTCTTGGTCCTGATACTAGGGATGGGCATTCGGTGAAATTTTCTTCACCGATCGTCGGGAGAATTAATGATTAATAATCGGTTAATCATTAACATTTTTAGGTACGTAACAAGGCAGGTAGACTACATTAGAACATCAGGAATCAGCACGGAGAGCCCTCTCTCTGTTCTCGTGTTGGCTCAGCTCGGGAATCTCGCAAGCTGATTGGCCGAGACGTTTCACCCCGCAAGCTGATTGGCCGAGACGTTTTACCCAGCTTCTGTCCCTGCCGAGCGGCCACCCAACAAACGAAGACCGCATTCATTGCTCTATCGCTCGTGTTACTTAGTCTAGCCGCGCAGAACTTTTTGCTGTTCTCTTGTGCCATTTTGTGCGAAATAGTCTTCCCGTCGAGCCACTACGCCGCCTCCTGCAGCTTCCCTCGACGTGTGTACACCGAATCTTCATGACCTTCTCAATAAAGTTTCTGAAAAAAAAAAAAAGAATCTTCACGACCGCCATTACTCAGCGCGCAACCACTGTTGGCGGTTTCTTCGCGTAATAAGGGTGTTCCATGGACCCTGTCGATGAGGTATATTTGTATGCTGAATTGCAGTGATTGCAGTACACCTGGTCATTTTTTAAATTGAAATGGTCCCACACAACACTTCGCCGTAACCGCTTCATGATTTGGCGATTGCCCTACGGAAGCCCGCATGTATCAACTGAAGCACGCCAGGGTACGGCGATGGTGTAATGTTGCCCCCTGGTGCCCAAATTTTGCCATTGCATTGTTTGAGGACGGCCATGCACTAGGCCTAATAACGTCGGATTGTTTAAAAAAAAAAAACGGTTTGTCGACGAAAATGAACTTCCTCGGTGAAATTCTTAATGATCAATTATCGGTTAATCGGTAAATTATGCCCATCCCTACCTGATACAGTCTGGTCTCAGTCATGTCTTGGTCTCTGTTAGCGTGGTCTACATGCCTGCTCTTTTCTTCTTCTTCTCTATCCCCTCACCCCCTCAGCCAGTCGCAGCAGA
The DNA here is from genome assembly GCA_020510985.1 of Pholidichthys leucotaenia. Lineage (NCBI taxonomy): Eukaryota > Metazoa > Chordata > Actinopteri > Cichliformes > Pholidichthyidae > Pholidichthys > Pholidichthys leucotaenia. Next base: position 50,704,262 of record CM035839.1, on the reverse strand, counting down.
TGACTGCCCCTCCCTGATCCTGGTTCTGCTGGACGTTTCTTCCTGCTAGAAGGGAGTTTTTCCTCCCCCCTGTCGCCACATGTTTGCTCACATGCTTGATTGCTGGGGTCTTTCTGCAATTGTGGGGTTTTCCCCCTACAGTTTGAAAGTGCTATGAGATGACTGTTGTTGTGAAATGGCGCTACATAAATCAAGCTGAATTGAATTACTGTAGTTCAGGAATGTGGTCAATGCAGAAATGACATCATTCTGAACTTCCAAATTAGCCATGAACACTCATTAAATCTGTTCACACGTCCACCGTCTCCCGCTGACCTACTGCAACGATCCAGTGATAAAAATGTGTTTTTAACCGTTTACTAACGACGTCTCACTTAAGAGGTACTGACTGATGTGAAGTTTGGATCTGTCAGCACCTACTAAACTAAACAAAAAAATCAGTTTTTTGTGTAAAGTTGAGTTTTTCCTTGCCCTGACTCCTAATACGCCATCAAATGTACAGATGTTGGAGCTTAATATAAAGTGTATGTAGCGTGCTTTACGCTGTCTTTGTACATCTGATTTTAGTTGTGCCTGAATAGTTGTGACTGTAAGCAATGTGGTGCACAGTAAAGAGCCATATCATTAAATCTGGTAGAGCTGAGGAGGAAAAATCATGAAAAATCATGCATGCAGAAACCCTTCAGCTGCTTCCTGTGGATGTTAGAGTCGTCATACAGGCAAACTTTGGCGCACACGTCGATGGAGAGGAAAAATGAGCAAAAACTGAACGAGGGCTAGCCAGAGAGCATGCCCTCGTCACTCAGAGATAATGCGGCGAACTCTTCAGACGGGGGTGGATAATAAGAGGTGCCGTCCTGTGAGGTGCTCCATGTCAAAAACGCCAATTTGTTCAAACCCCAGAGGACCTTATCAGCCAATCACACCGACTTCCTGGGGTACTTTATTAGCCCGGCTTTCTCCCACAAAAAAAAAAGAAAGAAACATCAGAAAATGCGGCACGTTGGCACATTTACTCCAGAAGTCTGGAAATGCAGTTCAGTGGTGATGAGATGTGAGTAGCGGGGAATAAAGACGAACCGCAGAAGAGGCCCGCACAGGGAGAACATCTTCCTGTGCAAGAGGTGGACAGGAAGATGGAATGGAAGCAGAACTGACAAAAAGGAAGATAAAAAGATGAGCCAAGGCTGGAATGAACTAGGAGGGGTGTGTGTGTGTGTGTGTGTGGGGGGGGGGGGGGGTTAGATAGAAGTGGAGATTGAAAGGAGGGGAATGAGTGAAAAAGGGACGAACTTGTGAGTCGGCGGCGGGTCAAGAGTTGGCAAGAGCGAGGAGCTGAAGCGGGAATTGAGGGTGGGGGATAAAAGGCAAAAATGAACTTGAACCAGAAGGAGAGAGACAACACAGAGGAGAGGAGAGTGATGAAAACACACGGTGGAGGGGGAAGGAAGAGGGGGAGAGCACGGTGACGGGGGCGGGAGGGGAGGGCAGGATGGAGGGAGGGCAGCTCCTCAGAGATAGGCCATTAATAATCCATCGAGCCTTAAGTACTCCTATTGAGGGAGAAAATCGCTCCTGTGAGCCTCAAAGCAGCACACGCTCACGCACCCCCCCTTCACTCCCTCAACAGCTTTTAAATATGGTGCCTTTTGTTTGCTGCTTTTATTTATTTTTTGGCGGTGCGAGTTGTTATTGAGTTGTACCGCTGCTTGAAATGCGATGGTAAATCTGTCTCTATAGGGCCCTAGACGCCGCGCGATAGCAGTAATCTTACCGCTTCATTACGCGTCACAAGTGAAATGGCTCCCATTTAAAAAAAAAAAAAAAAAATGTCCATCCCAATCAGTGACAGAATGCACAATATCAATTTGGTGACATCAAGGTAAGGCGGGGGGGGGGGGGGGTGTTAATACCTGATTATTGAAACACATGGAGAGATACAAGTTGTGGCCAAGCTGCTTCTCTTCCCTCCACCACACCCTCGTTTTATGCATCTTCTGCCTGATTAAAAAGGCGCCTTGTTGCCATCGCTCAGTGACTTTTGCATCATCACACCTTCTGCAATAAGACTCCACTTTGGGTTCTTCTTACTACCTACTTCTCCAGCAGGTTCAGTTTTCCTATTAGATATTTCCATTAGTTTTCTGACCTTGCTGGCTTAAGTGGTTTGCTTCAAAACCAAACAGAATTTCTAAATTATCTGGCTGGGAGTTTTTCAGATATGAGCTGTAGAGATACTTGTTACTTGTAAATGCCACTAACCTTGCTGCGCTCAAAGCATCAAAGACATACACAGAAAAAAAAAAATAATCACATGCCGTGATTTTATGTGGAAAATATTTCCTCCACTACTATCCATTTCCACTGACAAAAACAAGTTTGTAGTTTTCTGGCACCACAGAATGACTGAAATAGGTATCATCACAGTTTTTTCATGCCATCTTAATGTCTCAGTCACAGGTGTTTACTAAAGAGGAAGCACATCTTTATCAGGCCCCAACAAATTCTGTTTAGTTTAATATGACCAAATTTAGTTCAAGATTGAAATATACAGGTATGTTACACCCTCTGGCTGAGCAATTAACCCCAAAATAACCCAAACTGACAGACCTCAAACCTAAGTAATTTTGCTGGTTACTTTGGTTTAATACTTTTCCCCTGTAAGTGTGTTCATGCACAAATGCTTTAATAAATTCATTATGAAGTAATAATCCTTTGTGACAGTGAAAAATTGAGTAATGCTCTGGAACAAGCCGAGTCTCTCCTAAGGTTAGCAGCATCTCCTGTGTAAGGTTGCATGTCTACTGAGTGCGTAAAATTGTTCTGGACTTATTTTTCTGGGTGCTTTATAGGTGTTCTTAAAAAAAAAAAAAGGTCTCAGTCCTGTATCCTAGCAACTTGACCAGTCACTCACAGTTTGCTGTCAGCGTTTCACACATTTTGCGCTGAAACTCTCTACCAGCTACACAAGTCCACATAAAACTGGCAAGAAAACATGCATTCCTCCAAGCTTTTGCTGTTAAATATTGATCACGGTATACTTTCAGACCCCGGGCAGGACTGTTTCACCAGGCTAGGCTAACCTGTTTTTAGCTAGCTAACTATCCACTTCTCGCCTGGAACGTCATGACACCTAGATACTATAATTCTCAGGCGGACAACAGCCCCGGCAACTGACTCACAACTAGCAGAGACAGCTACTTACCTGGGTGAATTTAACACATCGCCATCCACTTCCACCCCTGTTCCAGTCTCCTCAGCTGTCCAGGACCCCGGCAATAAACACTGGCTTCAGCTCTGAGCTAAACCCAAAGCCCCGGGTGGTTTTTCACACCCTCAATGCAGTCCCTGGACCTTGGTTGGGCCAACTAGCAAACATCGTGGATTGACCAGACATGGCCGCGCCTCCTCTCTTCACCTGTTGCTGGGAGTTTTTCCTCTCCCCTGTCGCCACATGCTTGATTGCTGGGGTCTTTCTGCAATTGTGGGGTTTCCCTCTACAGTTTGAAAGTGCTATGAGATGACTATTGTTGTGATATGGCGCTATATAAATAAAGTTGAATTGAACTTTTAATCTAATTCCAATCAGCTGGGTAGAGAGGTGTGCTGCTTTAACTTTTTTCAACTTTAAGCTCTGTGAGCACAGAGACAAAAAACGCTCACCGCTTAGAACATTTTTGAGCCAAGGTTGCTCAGTGCTTTAAACTCTGGACTACGTTGAAAATGAACAGAAAATGTAGTAGATGCCCACTGTGGGAGGGGGGGGGGTGCACTCAGTGGACACTCAGCTTAATTCACCTCTTTTTTCCTTCAGATTTATCCTGATAAAAATAAATGCAAATATTGGACTAGAAAAAAATTAGTTGAAGAAATGTGCATTGTATTAGTGTCAACAATACTTTTTTAAAAATTTTATTTTGTTGCTTCAGCTTCTTATTATGAAATTATAAAAATCATGAACTGTCATGATTGCGAGAGGGAGAAGCTCACATGCAGGGAGCTAACACCAGAGAATGCACACGACACAGAGGGGCAACGTTAAACACAATTTTATTGAAAATAACAGGCAGCTGTAGGAAAAAGCGACACTCGCCAGAGGAACACGCAGCCTGTGAAGAGAGGGACACGAGAGCAGGTTAGGAACGAGGAGGGAGGCTAAGAGCAATGGATAAAATAAGGGTAGATCTTACAGTAGGTGAGCAGAGAGCCCAGCAGAGGAACCAGCAGGGCAGAGCTGGCGGGAAGTGGGAGAGGAGCGGAGCTGGGAGGAGAGTCTGACCGGGTGGAGAAGGCAGTCTGGAGTGGAGATGATGACTGAGCAGGTGAGCGTGTTGCAACCCCAGAGACGCACCGCGGAGATGGCAGCAACCTGAGGAGAGAGGAGGAAAGGGGTGTTAGGCAGAGTTCCCAAAAATGTGTTCAATTCAATCTCTCGTTTAAGGCAGCTATAACCAATGAGCCAGCACCAGAGCATTCACGAACAGGTCCTTTTAAGCGCTGGCAGAGAAGGGGCAGCAGGTCCTGGCCAGGACAAACAGGCAATCGTCGGGGCCCCCCCTCGGGTTTGGGCTCAGTAGTCAGGGCCTGCCAGACCCTCTGCTCGATCTCCCAGGACAGAGCACCAAGAATGCAGGTAGAGGGCGCTATGGGTTTGGGGAGAGAAGAAGATGCTGATTGGTTAGGAGTGAACTGGCGGGAGAGAGCATCCAGCTTGATGTTACGGAAGCCAGGCCGGTAGGTGATGGTGAGATTAAATCTAAGAAAGAATAAGGCCCAGCAGGCCTGCCTGGAAGTTAATCTGCGGGCTGACCTAAGTTTTTATGGTCCGTCCACACTATGATGGGATGGACCGCCCCCTCTAGCCAGTGCCTCCACTCGCCAAGAGCCAATTTAATGGCCAAAAGCTCTCAGTCCCCTACGTTGTAATTCCTCTCAGCCGACATGAGCCACTGAGAGAAATGCACGCATGGGTGGAGCTTCTGATTGGAAGCTGAGCGCTGCAAGACGACAGCGCCCACCCCCGAATCAGAAGCGTCCACCTCTACTACGAACTGGAGCTGAGGGTCGACCTGGGCCAAGATGGGTGTGTTGGAAAACCAGGCTTTCAATCTTTAGAAAGCCCGCTCCGTTGCCTCAGACCAGGCAAAAGGCACCTTGACCAAGGTCAGCTGGGTGAGAGACTGTGCAACCCCACTGTAGTTCCGGATGAACCTGCGATAAAAATTTGCAAAGCCCAAAAAGCGTTGAAGGTCTTTGTGAGACTGTGGGGTAGGCCAATCAAGCACAGCCTTCACCTTGGCCGGGTCGGCCTTCAGTTCCCCTTCAGCAACAATAAACCCCAGGAAGGAAGTGGAGCGGGTGGAAAACTCACACTTCTCGGCCTTCACAAAGAGCTGGTTTTCCAGGAGCCGCTGTAACACCACCCGGACGTGTACTGCGTGCTCCTCTGGCGTGCGTGAAAAAAATCAAAATGTCATCGAAGTAGACAAACACAAATTGGTTGACCGTATCACGGAGGACGTTGTTAATCATGCGCTGGAAGATGGCTGGGGCATTAGTGTGCCCAAATAGCATCACAAGATATTCAAAGTGCCCCAGGTGTGTTTTAAAGGCCGTCTCCCACTCGTCCCCCCTTGCGTATGCAGACCAGATGGTACGTGTTGCGTAAGTCTAGTTTGGTAAACACCCGTGCACGATGAAGGAGCTCAAATGCAGAATTGACCAGAGGCAGAGGGTATTTATCCTTAACTGTAATAGCGTTTAGCTCACGGTAAGCTTTCCATCACCTCCCTTTCCAGTCCAGAAATGCTGTAGAGCCGGCTGGGAGGCAGCCGCACACCCGGGAAGAGGTCGATAGCACAGTCGTTAGTGCAGTGAGGTGGCAAAGACAGTGCTCTCGACTTGCTAAAGACCTCCTCAAGGTCATGGTAGACCTCGGATACAAGGCTGAGGTCTGGCGGCTCTACTGGGAAGAAGGAGATGGGAAGGGACGGCGAACATGTGGCCAAGCAGAGGCAGGATGCTAAGCAAAAAGGGCTCCAGGAAGAGACTGAATTTTGTGCCCAATTGATAATAGGGTTGTGCTTCTGGAGCCAAGGGTACCCCAGGACCACCAGGGAAGACGAGCTAGGGAAAATAAAGAATGACAAAGTCTCCCGGTGGTTCTCGGAAAGAAGGACAGAGACCGGCACCGTGCATTCGGTGACAGAAGCCAAAATACAGCCAGATAATGACGCAACATTTAATGAAGCCGGCAACTTAATCGTGGTGATGCCTACCTCCCGCACAAGCCGCAAAGAAATGAAATTATTTTCCGCCTCTGAATCAATTGGTACTGACACCTTCCTCTCAACCCCTGGTAACTAGATGAGAGCCAGAATAAAAAAAGTTATCAGGGGGATTTCAAAGAATTCCTGACCGTCAGACCCCTCACGGCTACTGGCAGGCTGCATCTTTTTGGCTTTAGATGGCAGTTTAACAGTTTATACTCTAATGAGCCGCAGTACATACATGCACCGGCTTTCCTCTGTCGCTGGTGCTCCTCCGGAGTCAAACCAGCTCAGCCAAGCACCATCACTTCAGAGGAAGAGTCAGGTTCGCCTGCGCCAATAGCCGGAGGAGGCATGCGTGAAGCGGGTGGGCCGGAGGAAGTCTTCCGCTCCTTTCCTTCGCGCGCTCGCAGTACCAGTTGTCCCAACTGACGGCCTGATCAATGAGCCCGTCCAGAGGGGAGGGAATCGCATGAACTGCCAGGTCGTTGCGGAGGTTGGTGTTCAGACCCTGGAGGAAGGTGCTGAGTAAGGCAACGTCATTCCACCCAGAGTCCGCCGCGACAACCCGGAACTCCACAGAGAAGTCGGCAGCAGACCAGCTCCCCTGACGGAGAGACATAAGGCGGCTCATAATAGGCGGCCTCACTTTCCGAACGGTCAAAAGCCCGGGAAAACAAACTCACAAATCAGTCCAAGGTGTAATTAGGGCCCTCAGCGCTTTCGAGGACAGACTGAGCCCAACTGAGGGCCCGGTCTCACAGCAGGAGGGTAAAAAAGTGGATTTTGGAAGTGTCGTCCGGGTACTCAGCGCCCACCTGTGTCAAATAAAGCCAAACATGGAGCAAAAATCCCTTGCATTTCCCCACCTCCCCCACGTACGGGGCCGGTGAGGGAACGGAAGTGGTACGGCGGATGGTAGTAGCCACTGGGATGGCAGGAGGGGAGGAAGGGCCCGGACGAGACACGTGGCAAAGATGATCGGTGATCGTGGTCAGCTGCTGAGTAGTAGTCTGCAGTTGCTCCATAAGCATGGCCACCTGCCGCTCTGTGACGTCAAAGCGGTAAAGGGCGAAGTGCTCCGCTGATGCAGCGCCTGCTGAGCTTGAATTATGACTGGCTCGTTCTGTCATGACTGTGAGAGGGAAAAGCTTACGTGCAGGCAGCTAACACCAGAGAATGCACACGACACAGAGGGGCAACGTTAAACACAACTTTATTGAAAATAACACGCAGCTGTAGGAAAAAGCCACACTCACTAGAGGAACACACAGCCTGTGAAGAGAGGGACACGAGAGCAGGTTAGGAACGAGGAGGGAGGCTAAGAGCAATGGATAAATAAGGGCAAATCTTACAGTAGGTGAGCAGAGAGCCCAGCAGAGGAACCCAGCAGAGAAGGAGGAACTAGTAGGGCAGAGCTGGCAGAAAGTGGGAGAGGAGTGGAGCTGGGAGGAGAGTCTGACCGGGTGGAGAAGGCAGTCTAGAGTGGAGATGATGACGGAGCAGGTGAGCGCGCTGCAACCCCGGAGACGCACCGCAGAGACGGCAGCAACCTGAGGAGAGAGGAGGAAAGTGGTGTTAAGCAGAGTTCCCAAAAATGTGTTCAAGTCAATCTCCCGTTTAAGGCAGCTATACCCAACGAGCCAGCGCCGGAGCGTACACGAACAGGTCCTTTTAAGCGCTGGCAAAGAAGAGGCAGCAGGTGCGTCCACTTACACAGGTGCACTAATGACCTGCAGAGCCGGAAGCCTGATGGAGAACCTCCCACAGAAAGGGAGGAGGAGCGCGCTCACCTGATCATAACATGAACTGAATGTGCGGATTAAAAATGAAGCTAAAGTTGTTCAGATGACCTGACTGCAGCAACTTTCAAAAATAAAAGCAATTCAAAATTTTCAATCATAAATTTAGTCAGTTAATGTCAATGTTAGTCAGTGAAATGTAAGATGTGAAAATCAGTAATAGGTCAATGACCTATGAAGACTGAAGAGGATTAGAATAAGAATAAATTTAAGTCTCTTTCTCTCTGATGGATGAAAAAGAGAATGTAAACCTGAAGTTAATAATATTTATAAATAACTTATAAATGATTTCTACTAATAAATGATGTTTTTATTGGCATATCACTACATATGTCCCTAAATAAATAAACTCAATTAAAAAAAAAATCCTTGTAACAACTGAAAATGAAGTAAATTACTCAGTGAATCATGCTGTTTTTGAGGTCACATTCCCCAGCACTGTTAGAGGATATTAAAGTGAACGAACAGAATACATTGGCATAAAAACAAAGTGTACGAATTAAAAAAACTCACCTTCAGTGGGAGCGCTGAGGTTGTTTTCCTGCAAGGAGACGATCACGTCTAGGGAGGGTTGACTCGTGTGGCATTATGCTCGTAAAAGGGTTGTGGATCGGGTCCTTCACAGTCCGTGGGTCTGGTTGTTTTTTATTCATTTTGGCTACGTGTCTGCGCCTGTAACTCTGGAAGCTGCACAGTCAGCAGGCGGAACAATTAAAGACGGCTTGTAACGAAAACAAACACAGTCTCCATCTACATAGTACATGATGACTGACTCTTCATTTCATCTCAAGATACCAAGAAAAAGCGAGTGAAGGGTACGAATACTAACATTAAAAGGAGCAGAAGCTCAGTCACTGTTAGCCTCTGAAAGCTAGCTGCATCATCGCAACTGTTTTACAGTGGGAAATGACAAGCTAAGCCTGTGTTTAAGAACCCAATAAGAGACTCGTAATCTCTATGTGGTGCTTACACAATCATGGGTGCGCGAAGGACTCCCCCATTGCAGCTAACAAGCTAATTAGCTAACGTGCACATGTGACCTACAAACACTCAAGAGGTATGTGTTGTAAACACTGGACAATGCTTATTTTGTGTGAAAATGACAATAGTCCCATTCTTTATTATAATATGCTCATTTAGCACAAAACCTGACATTAAAGGGTCATTTAACCGTGATGCTGACTTGAGGTCAAATTGCCCAGCCCTACTGTATAAACTAGACATACTGAAAGTTGAAATGGGATGCATTCATATCTTGTGATGCAACCTGCCTGAGAATTATTGTGTGCGAGATTGATGGGCATCCAGGCAATTGCCTAGGAGTAGTAGCAGATCCCGTTAGCTCAATTTTGCTCTACAGAATGATAAGATAAGATAAGATAAGCCTTTATTAGTCCCACAACGGGGAAATTCCAGGATTGCAACAGCACAGGGATAGCAACACTCAGAGCAACAATCAGAAGGCAAGAAAAAAAAAAAAAAAAAAAAAAAAAACAAGCAAGCAAGAGCAGCTAATATACATATGTACATATTACTATAAAATATATATATATACACACACACACACACACAGTGCAGAGCATTGTAGCTGGATGGAATAAATATATGAATATATGAACACACAGTGCAGAGCATTGTAGCTAGATGGAATAAATATGTAAATATATAAACACCCACAGTACGGAGCATTGCAGCTAGGTGGAATAAATATGCAAGTATATAAACACACACAGTGCGGAGCAATGTAGCTAGATGGAATAAATATATAGATATATAAATATAAACACACCCAGTGCTGAGCATTGTAGCTAGATGGAATAAATATATAGATATATAAATATAAACACACCCAGTGCAGAGCATTGTAGCTAGATGGAATAAATATGTAAATATATAAACACACACAGTGCAGAGCATTGTTGCTAGGTGGGATGAAACAGCATAACCGTCTATTTAGTTATCCTACATGGTATGATTATGTGCCCATACATATTCTCACCCTCCATAGCGACCGGTATGTTCCTAGTTGTATGCCGGAGAGGACCATTGTGTAAGTCTATTGCATCTTTTGCATTCAAAAAAAAACTATTAGTTTGTTACGTCTTTTTGCTATCTCTGCGAGCAGCCCTGCTTAGGTTGTACAGTCTGACAGCCGTTGGTAGGAAGGACCTACGAAACCTCTCGGTTGTGCACCTGGGATGATGTAGTCTGCTGCTAAATGAGCTCCTCAGTGCATCCAGTATGTCCTGCATAGGGTGGAACTCGGTCTCCAGCAGAGATGACAGTTTAGCCACCGTCCTTCTCTCTCCTATCTCCTCCATCAGATCAAGGCGTTGCCCCAGGACAGAGCTAGCTTTCTTAATCAGTTTGTTCAGTCTCTTCCTATCGGCTGCAGTGATGCCACTGCCCCAGCAGACCACTCCAAAAGTGATGGCTGATGCCACCACCGTGTCATAGAATGACTTCAGCAGCGCCCCTTGTACACCAAAAGACCTGAGTCTCCTCAGCAGGAACAGCCTGCGCTGTCCCTTCTTGTAGAGTGCGTCAGTATTGTGTGACCAGTCTAGTTTATTGTTCAGATGAACACCCAGGTACTTGTAGGATGTCACCATCTCGATGTCTGTTCCCTGTATATTTACTGGTGCTGTGAGGGGCTGCCCATGCCTGCGGCAGTCCACCACCAGCTCCTTAGTTTTCCTCGCGTTGATCTGGAGGCAGATCTAACCATTGTTGATCTAACAATGGAAAACAAGCCTGTGTCTATAGTTCTAGTTCTTTTCGGACAGCAAGTAAAAACAAAACCTGGCAACACACACCAAAACAATGTAGATAGAGCCACAGCAATTTAGCTTAGAGGAAAAAATATGTAAAACTGATTTGGAGGTGAACAATCTATGTACTTTTTTCATTTTTTATGATCATGGAAACACACAAGAGTATTTGTAGCTCTGTTGTTTTGCATGAGAATCATACCAGTAACCCTTTGATGGGAATTTTGGTCCCACACATCACAGTTTAGGAGCTCACAGCTATCGAACGAGCCAATCTGCATTGTAGCATTATCCCGGCCCATTTATTTCTCTTTTTTAATCTTTCCTTTTCTCGCTCTCCTATTGTTTGTCTGTTAATTCCCTCTTCCCTCTTCTGTTTCACCACACCGACCAAATGACAAAGAGAGAGACAGAGGGAGTCCGAGAGAGGAGTAAAAGTGAAGAATGACTGGAGGAGAAGGAGAAGAACAATGGGCGCAAAGCAAGATAAATGAGCGAGACGAAAAAGGAAAAATGGGTGAGGGAAATGGATGGGAAAGAATGCAAAGCTAAGAAGAGACAACATTTAGAAAGGATGCAAAATAAAGTAAGACTGAGTGTTTTCTGTATTCCCTTTGTTGAAAAGTAAGTTGTTATTGTGCTTTAGTGTTGGTTAATGTTTGATGCATTTGCCCCGTGGTAAAAACCAAAATAGAACTTGGTATCCGTGACATTTGTGAATCTCAAAGTGTATATTTTAGACTTTAATACAAAACATTTAAAAGTGTCTTTGTTGTTTGTATGTTTGAAAAATAAGTCACAAATAAATCATCACCAAGAGAAGATCCACCTACAGGAACTTACTGTAAATTTTAGCTGAGGACTAAAAGCTGTTTGCAGATGGCGTGGTCCTGTTAGCTTCATTGATCAGTGACCTACAGGTCTTACTGGGACGGTCTGCTGCTGAGTGTGGAGCTCCGAGTTCATGGTCCTCAAAGGTGGATTGTCCTCACCGGGCTGGGGGCGAGCTCCTGGCCCACGTGGAGGAGTTCAAGTATCTCGGCTCTTATTCATGAGTGAGGGGAGAATGGAGCGGGAGATGGAGCAGCATCTGAAGTGATGCTGGCCTGGGAACACCTTGGTATCCTCCCTGAAGAGCTGTAGGAGGTGGCTAGGAGGCATTAGAGGATGGATGGATGGATGGATGGATGGATGGATGGATGGATGGATGGACAGAACAACACGAGAGAATGGCACAGCATCAAGAAACCATCAAGCAGCAACTGCATCTCCACTGGAAACTTAAATCGACTCTGTATTGCAGCGTTGAATTTTATCACTTTACCCCCCACTTGGAGATGTTTTCATTTACACAAATGCAGAAAAAAAGAAGAACGCAACAATATGACTGGCAACTGCAATGAATTAACTGACAAACTGCTGCACGGGACGGCAGACAGCAGCGAGAGACAGAGAGAAATGGACAAGAATAGAAGAGAAAAAAAACAGACGGAGTTAAAGATGAGAAAATTAATGAGTGAGATGACAGCTGAGGAGGAAGAATTAAAAAGAAATGGAACAAAGGGAGGGAGAAGATAGAAAATAAAGGTGAAGAAATGGGGAGACAAAGATAAAACACTAGGGATGAGAAAATTAATGAGGGACAAGATACGGAGGAAAAAGGGGGATAGCTCAGTGAGAGAGAGGGATGGAAATAAATGAATCGATAAAACAAAGCGGACCAAATGAGGACTCTAAAGAGAAAGAAAAAGAAGGCAAACAGGGTCACAGGACAGAGACTCTCAGAGGGTGAGAAATAGATGGAAACAGATAAAAGGTGAAAGCAAATGTGACAGGTGAAAGAGGAAAAAAAAAAGGAAAAACAGAATACAGAATGAGGAGCAAGCAAGTCGGGGGCTTAAGCCGACCGGGTGCAGCCTGAGGCAATGCCATCGCCGCTATGTGCATGCATGAGTGTGTAGAAAGTGTGTTTACACTCAGGGGAAGTGCCAGTAAATGTAATTTGGTGACTGATGCCATGGAGACTCCCCTGCTTTTGGTTCCGTTTCATCCCATTGCTCTTTGTCCATCAATACCGCACATTTACACTCAAAGGTAAGCTCCCTAAAAAGGCCACTGCAATCACAGCTGGAAAGCAGGAAGTTATTTGCACCGTACTCCTTCATACCAGATCACAGGGTACAGTGTTGTCTCATGATTTGGTAGATGGATAATACAGAACTTACTAAACACAATAAAGAAAATGCACACCTAGATATGACACCATCAGTTCATTCACTGGACCAACTGACAACAGTCTGCAGCACATCTAATAATCTTCTCAGTCTCTGGTGCTGTTCTATGAAAGTTGCTGGCATGTTTCCTCAGCAGACATCATGTCCCAAGTTATTTCATTCCTATTTACAACATTAAAAGTACAAGCAGGGTTGTTTGCATCATAACCCAAGCCACAGCATTTCTCCAAATAGAGTAAACCCAGCATTGAGTTTAGTACCCAAACTTAATCAGCAAGTAAATGTAAATGAATCCAGAATAAAATAGACACTAGACTGGGTTCCAAGCAGCAATAGACTTCAAGATATATGGTTCACCAACAGCATTTCAAACCTAAGGTGTGCTACACATTAGGTTTTATAGCGTACAGGAGAGGCATGTTGCAGTCCAGAAGAATAAAGGTATATTCAGACCAAATGCGGAAATGAGATGCAAATACATGTAAAGTTAATGTAAACATGCAGAAAACACACAAATCTGGGCATTTGCACATTCAAGGGATTTGGAGGTGCTGGCTAGTGATCAGCTGGATAACGTAAACCTAAACATGACAGTGGTTTGGGGATTTCCACAGCAGGTAGAGCACAGCTGCAGAAGTCATAAAGGCAACTACACCCACCTGCATCTCACACAGACGGTGATTTCATGTCTGTTCGCATGTTTACACTGAGTTAAGATGTAATCGCGCGCACGAAAAATTCACGTTTGGTCTGAACACACCTTAAGACTTTACTGGAATTTGAACCTGGGATCGCCAGTATACCATCTTAATGCGTTAACCCACTACACCACAGGACTCGTTCTGCTCATGGTCTTACTTGCTCAAGACAAGTTGTTCCATTGACAAGACACAAAGGCTGACCGTTTCATAAAGATGACTTTCGGCACATGAACAGAACGGCATTAAATTTGGTGTGATTCTGAAGAATACCATTGTGATTGTGAGTATGAAGTTTCATTAAGTTTGGTCACCACATCAGAAGATACATAGCAGAAATCATACACAGAAAATACATGCCAAAGAGCAACTGTACAAATTTGCTGGCCTGTAAAACCAAAACAGACTGATGCTTTTTGATGATATTCACCACTTTTCATTGTCATGACTACCTCCAGCAGGCAGGTAAGAAGGAGGACTCAGTGCAGACAGTACTCAAGTGCAATATGACTTATTAACAGAAAACTCAGAGAAACAAAAGACAGCACGGGGGCTGGAAAATAACCCAGGAGTCTAAAGAAAAAACACTCACGGGGGTAACTCCAGACACTAGGAAGCCGGCAGGGAAGATCGACAATTACGCTACACAGAGCACCAACACAGACTGACATACTGTATATAGGGGAACTAATAATTATACAAACATAGGACAGCTGGGAAACAATCAGGGCTAAATAGTAACACACATGAGGGCAACTGGCTATAGGTATAGAGGACATGAGGAACTGGGAACAACAGGTAAACAAAACCAGGGGATACACACGAGACATCAACTCAAGGACCAGGGGAAGCACAAAGACAATCACAAATAATCACAAGGACAAACAGGGGATGACACTGGAGACACAAAAGACAATTAATGCAAATAATAAGGGAAAACACAAAGATATCATGGTCTCCAGATCATGCCCAGATTATGACATTCATTATGAATATTGGCAGATAATTCATACTTAATTTCAAGCAATTTAAGTGACTGGCCTAGGAGGAGTTCATTTTGACTTCACTCGCACATTTTTGGAAATATGCTGCAGAAGATGAATGAAGCAAAGCTGCGGAGGATTTCAGAGATTGGAATGATGAAAGAATTTTAAGTCTAGGCCCAGCCATTCTTGAACAGCTAAATTGCAACAGACATTTTAAAATATACTACATAGCACACCTTAGGTTTTAAACGCCATTGTTAAAAAAAAAACATCTTGATGTGTGTACAGCTGCTTGAAACCCATTTTTAAATTGGACTTAATGTGAGTTTCTGCTCCCACTTCACTTCCCTCAGCTGCTCCGGTGATGCTCTGGAATTGAGCTAATTCAGTGGCAGTATTCAGTTTTGTCTTTGTCCCACAGACATGCAGTCCACACGCACAGAGCAGTCGACACTGTGCTAAATGCCCAACTCTCTGCTAGCCTAGTATTAGCTTGTTTGTTTCTAGCCTGACGATAAACTGAGCTGACAGTCACCTGACGAAGAGCGCCAGCCGCCAGAGGAGGGTCAAACATGCATAGAAGCTCCAATCAACACAGCAAAACTCCAGCAGTGGTAGAAGCTTGTGTAAGTGGGCCCTCCTTCCATGGAAAGAGAGACTCTAAAATATCAGCATTGTTCAATATGGTGTATTCAATGATTGCTTTCTTGACACTCATGGTTTCGGCTCTTATGTGGTTTTCTTATTAAAAGTTCTCTCAGTGGCTGAGACTCTCTAAGTCAGTCCCAAACTAATTTAAGACTGAACATTTTTCATTAAAATTAGGAAAGTGTTTCCTTACATAAAAAGTAAGACAGAAGAACCTAGACCTCACAAGCTTAACTGATTTTATCGGACACAAGGGGCTTTGAAAATAGCATTCACGAAGCAGGCGCAGAATGATAGATGCGTGCATCAGCTTGAGAGGCCAAACACTGCGCCACACTGATGTTATGGGGAGACATTTTACTGCTGCGCAAAGCTATCATGAATGAAAAGACAATATTTATCTTTCATCTCAACAGCCAGAGTAAAACATTTACGATACAGAGTGATGCAGTTCAGATGTGGAGAATCGTGTGTGCGTTTGCCCCCTTCACCTCTAGCTGCCAAAGTTAAGTTTGGGGACCAAAAATAACAGCATTAGCACATCCCAGTACAACAAAAAGCCTCGAGCAGAAGGATGAGAGAGATGTATTTTTAATGGATGGCAGATGTTATCCCGAACATGGCCTAATAGTAAAATATTTAATTGCATAGCTTGAAATAACCTGACAAGTCAGTTCCATTTTCTGCATTTCATGATTTTATCAGATAAAAATGTAATTCAAATCTCTGTGCACTCCATTTCAGCTGCACCTAAATATTTCAGTGTGTGCTTCACGCCAACTTTTCATTTCAAGAGATAATAATAACTGCTTTTCTTTCTGATGCAAGATATGGACCTTGAGAAAATTCATCTTCAGCATGCAAAAATTCAACATTAATTTAAACACAGCTAATGCATAAAAGGAAAAAGCCTAACCCTTCAATCCTACAGTAAAGAAGCAGTGTAGCAACAACAATTTAAAAGCCCCTGCCACACAGATCTGTACTTGTTATGGCTGTGTTGTGAGACATGTATATGTTGGACACTGCATATGTGATTTAACCACGATGAAGGAGAGCCAGCCCCCTGCGGTGCGGAGCCACAGAGCCTGGACCCCCTGCGGAGGACAGGGGACAGAAGACTTCCTGACCACTGAGGCTCGGGAAGAGAGAAGGGGGAGTTATGTAAATAAAAGGCTAATGAATGTGAATAAAGAGACTTTGATATAGATGTGTGATTTCCCCCGCGAGGGAAATGGTTTGATGTGAGAAGGTTTAAATGAGAGAACTTTGGTGTGTTCACTCTCTTTGTTCGCTGCTCAAGAATAAGAGCAGACAGTGGAATGATTTCTTGAATAAACTGAAATGAAAGACAATTCGGTTTCGTTATTCAAGTCTCCCCACATTGGTGACTGACGACGTTGAGAATGAACGAAGAAATTCTCAGGGTCCCGGACTCACAGCGCTCAGAGCTGGCGAGCGCAGTGGCCGTTAAGCTGCCTGATTTCTGGCAGGATAACCCACGGTCGTGGTTTCTGCAAGCAGAGTCGCAGTTCGCGCTCGCAGGAGTAACGGTGGATGACACTAAGTTCCACCATGTCATCGCTAAACTGGACAACAGCACAGCTCGGTGCGTGCAAAGCTTGGTGGAGCAGCCACCCGCGACCGACAGGTACAGCAAGCTGAAATCCACCCTCATCAAGTTTTTCACCCCCTCGGCTGAAGTGAGGGCGAGGAGGATCCTGTCTTTGCTAGACCAAGGTGGACACAGGCCGAGCGCCCTGATGGAGGAGATGATACAGCTGAGAGGGTTGGACAACGATGATTTCATTTTTCAGTTCATCTTCCTCTCCAACCTCCCGGCGCATGCGAGAAGCAAGCTGGCCGGCAAAAAGTGTCACACCCTGGAGGAGTTCCGGGAGCTGGCCCAGGAGGCAGACGGGATCCTGGACGCCTGCGGCGGGCAAGCAACCACAGCAGCGACCCGAGACAGCGGGGAGCCAGAGGCGGCAGAACCGGACTGGCCGACGATGGCGGCAACACGGCCGCGACGAGGGGGAGCCAATAGCCCGGCGACAGAGGCGCGGGCACGACACAGCGGAGGAGAAGATCTCTGCTTTTACCATCGGAGGTTCGCAGAGAAGGCACGCAGGTGTGTGCCGCCCTGCATCTTCAGGAGTTCGGGAAACGGCAAGACCGGGGGTCGCTAGCAGCTTCGACCCTCGGAGAACGCAACAAGCTGCTCTACATCACGGATGCGCGCTCCGGACGAGTGTTCCTCATTGACACCGGAGCACAAGTGAGCTTCATCACCCCAACATACGCGGACCGGGTAGCTGGACCCCACGGTGACGGAGCTACAGCGGCAAATGGCTCGAACATCAACACCTACGGGAGAAGGACCTTGCCTTTATGCTTACATGGCCGCACATATGAATGGACTTTTGTAGTAGCGGCGGTGAGTTTCAACATGTTGGGCGCGGATTTTTTGTGTTCACACAATCTGTTAGTTGATCTTGCTAATAGACGGCTGGTAAATGCACTCTCTTTTTACTCTCTCCCCTGTTCAGCTCGAGTGTCCCCGCCACCAGTACAGACCCACGTCGCTACAGCAGGTGGTAAGTTTCACACACTCCTCACCCAATTTCCAGCGCTCACTGTGCCCACTTTTTCAGCGACGGTCGCGAAGCACGGGGTGAAACACTTCATCCCCACTTCTGGTCCTCCCGTGTTTGCAAAAGCTCGGCGCTTGGATGCAGTTAAGCTCGCCATTGCGCGCGAGGAGTTCGCCAGCCTGGAGAGGCTGGGCATCGTTCGTAGGTCGAAGAGCCCGTGGGCTTCGCCGCTGCACATGGTACCGAAAGCCGATGGCTCCTGGAGACCGTGCGGGGATTACCGCAGGCTAAACAACGCTACGGCACACGATCGTTATCCCATCCCGCACATTCAGGATTTTTCGGTGCACCTGGCGGGGGCGCGCATTTTTTCAAAGATTGATCTAGTTCGCGGCTATCACCAAGTCCCGGTCCAACCGGAGGACATTCCTAAAACAGCGGTAATAACCCCGTTCGGACTTTTCGAATTTTTACGCATGCCGTTTGGTCTCAAAGGGGCGGCGCAAACATTTCAGCGGATGATGGATGCCGTGTTACGCGATCTCCCTTTCGTGTTTGTGTACCTCGACGACATTTTGGTCGCGAGTACTTCAGAGGACGAACACGAAATGCACCTCACAGCAGTTTTTAGGAGGCTGGGAGAGCACGGCTTAATAGTTAACCCAGCCAAGTGCCAGTTCGGCGTTGAGCGGATTGATTTTTTGGGTCACCGCGTCTCCCCGGAGGGAGCGGTTCCGTTACCAGAGAAAGTACGCGCGGTAGCGGATTTTCCCCGTCCACAAACGGTCAAATCACTACAGGAATTCTTGGGGATGGTGAATTTTTATAACCGGTTCCTGCCCCACGCAGCTCAAATCATGCAACCGTTATATGCCGCGCTCAAAAAACAAAAGCCGACCCAGGCGGTCGAATGGTCCCCGGAGCGGGAGCGCGCGTTCACAGAGGTTAAAAAAGCCTTGGCTGACGCTGCGCTCCTGGCCCACCCAGACCCTGCAGCACGTATCGCGCTGACGACAGACGCTTCAGATTTAGCCATAGGGGCCGTTATTGAGCAACAGGTAGCCGGAGTTTGGCAGCCTTTGGCTTTCTTTAGCAAATCTTTAAGCGCGGCTGAGCGAAAATACAGCGCGTTTGACAGAGAACTGTTGGCGCTGCATTTGGCTATTCGTCATTTCCAGTTCTGGCTGGAAGGACGGTGCTTCACCGCTTATGTGGACCACAAGCCGCTCACATACGCCATGGCCAAAATTTCAGATCCGTGGTCCGGCAGGCAGCAGAGGCAGCTGGCCGCAATCTCGGAATTTACCACTGACATTAGGCACGTCGCGGGCAAATTCAATGTAGTAGCGGATTGTCTCTCACGCGCGTTCACGACCCCGACACGCGCAGAGGCAGAACGGGCCACCGTGACCGCGCCGCAGGAGAGCGGCACGGTGGCGCGCGCAGCCCCGGTGCACGTGGGTATAGATTACGCAGCCATGGCAGCGGACCAGGGGGCGGACGCAGACGTGCGCGCGCTCCAGTCTGGACCAACAGGGTTGAGGCTGGAGAGCAAGTGTTTACAAACCGGTATGCCCCCCCTGATCTGCGACATGTCGACGGGGCGCCCGCGTCCGGTGGTTCCGGCCACGTGGCGCCGCCGTGTTTTTGACTCGGTCCACTCACTGGCGCACCCGGGGGTGCGCGCGTCGGTGAAACTAGTGGCGGAAAAGTTTGTTTGGCCGTGCCTGCGCAAGCACGTGAAGGAATGGGCAAAAACCTGCATTTCCTGTCAACGGGCCAAAATTCACAGGCACACAAGAGCCCCGTTAGAACCGTTCCGCATTCCGGCCAGAAGGTTCGACCATGTGCACGTCGACCTTGTGGGCCCCCTACCGGCATCACAGGGGTTCACGTATCTTTTGACAATGGTGGACCGCACCACACGTTGGCCGGAAGTGGTCCCACTTGCGACGACCACGGCCGCGGAGGTGGCTCGCGTTTTTTTAACGGCTTGGGTGGCGCGCTTCGGGGTTCCGTCGGACATTACGTCCGATAGAGGACCGCAATTCATCTCTGAGCTGTGGTCAGCGATGGCCAACGGCTTAGGAGCCAAAATTCACCGCACTACGGCTTACCACCCTCAGGCTAATGGTTTATGCGAGCGTTTTCATAGGTCTTTGAAGGCAGCACTCAGAGCGTCGCTCACGGATGCAGATTGGGTAAATAAACTCCCTTGGGTTTTATTAGGGTTGCGTTCTGCGCCTAAAGAGGACTTAGACGCCTCCCCAGCGGAGCTGGTATTCGCACAAACTCTGAGGCTGCCGGGCGAGTTTTTACCAGAGCACCCAGAGCCCCCACCTCTCTCTGCTCTGGGACCGTTAGTTGGCACGGGGGCAGACACGCTCCCGGGTCCGGTTCATCACGCTTTTCCACGAGTTTTCGTCCCCAAGGCTTTGAAAAATGCCGATTTCGTTTTTGTCAGGCGCGAAGCCCTTAAAGCAACGCTCAAACCACCTTACGAAGGGCCATTTCGAGTGCTGGAGGCAGGTGATAAGCAATTTGTGCTAGATTTTGGGGACAGAAAAGAGACAGTCAGTATTGACAGACTAAAACCTGCTTTTGTCATGAAGGACGTGTCTGTACCGGTCGCGGTGGCGCCTCGACGAGGCAGGCCCCCGCAGAGGGCAATTAACCACTCTCTTCCTCAGTCAACAGACCCGGAGCAGAACAGCACCGCAGGCAAGGCGGGGCCAACGCACAGCAGATTCGGCAGACGGCTGAAGCCCAAGCGGCGCACAGACTGAATGTTGGTGTTGATTATTCAGTAGTGAGTAAGGTGCTATTAAATTTTGGGAATTAGTCTGTTCTTCATCGTTTGGGGGGGGGTTATATGGCTGTGTTGTGAGACATGTATATGTTGGACACTGCATATGTGATTTAACCACGATGAAGGAGAGCCAGCCCCCTGCGGTGCGGAGCCACAGAGCCTGGACCCCCTGCGGAGGACAGGGGACAGAAGACTTCCTGACCACTGAGGCTCGGGAAGAGAGAAGGGGGAGTTATGTAAATAAAAGGCTAATGAATGTGAATAAAGAGACTTTGATATAGATGTGTGATTTCCCCCGCGAGGGAAATGGTTTGATGTGAGAAGGTTTAAATGAGAGAACTTTGGTGTGTTCACTCTCTTTGTTCGCTGCTCAAGAATAAGAGCAGACAGTGGAATGATTTCTTGAATAAACTGAAATGAAAGACAATTCGGTTTCGTTATTCAAGTCTCCCCACACTTGTAAATCTTTGTGAATACCTCTATCCACCTACGATGCAGGTGGGAGAAGGTGGTGACGGCATGAATGCGATTATATTGAAGCATAGTACATGTAGATATGAAGAGTGTGCAGGTATGGTGCATGTTGAATGCCAGAAAAGATTTAAAATTTGTCTGCACGTTCACTGATTGTGATTACAGGTATCTGCAGGGGTGATTACAGGTGAGTAAGCCCAAGTGAGGCCGGGCAGAGTAATAATGTGCTGTGGGTATTCTCTTGTTCACACTCCAACCCGGTAGGTGGCGGTAATGCACCTGTAAGCTGGTTGCCAACCGCCAATCAAATCTAAAAGAAGAAGAAGAAGAAGAATGTGCTGCGTTACAACTAGTGTTGCAACAAAACCAACCAACCAACCAAGCAAACAAAATCATTTTATTGTAAAACTGGTCGGGATGATGAAACTGAAGAAACCTATTGTAATTGGTTGCCAAACAGTTATGCAATAAACCCAAATTACAATAATTTTTATTGCAAAACTGGTTGAAATAATGAAACTGTTATTGAAATTGGTTGCGAAACAGTTTTGCAATAAAATCCGGAGTTGCAATAATTTTATTACAAAACTTGCTGTGATGACAAAACTTAAAATACTTATTGCAATTGGTTGCCAGCCAGTTTTGCAATAAAACCTAAATTACAATAATTTTATTGCAAAACTTGTTGGAATGATGAAACTGAAGCAACTCGTACTGTAATTGGTTACCAACTAGTTTTGCAATTAAAAAAAACAGCTTTGCGATAAAATCCAGAATTGCAACAGTTTTATTGCAAAACTGGTTGGGATGATGAAATTGAAGAAACTCTTCTAGCAATTATTTGCCAAATGGTTTTGCAACAAAACATGAAATGCAATAATTTTGTTCCAAAACTGGCTGGGATGATGAGCCTGAAGAAGCTTACTGTAACTGGTTGACAACCAGTTTTGCAATAAAAACCATTTTACAATAAAACCCAGACCACAACTGGCTGGATAATTAGACTGATGAAATGTTTATTGCAATTAGTTGTCAACCAGTTTTGTACTAAAAAAAAAAAAAAAAAAGAATTCCAATAAACTTTTTCCAAGAAAACAAAAATCCCTATTCATGCACTGGTCTGTGTTCCAAATTGTTCCATATATGCTTCTGCACTAGACCAAGACGATATACTGTATAATCCTAAATGGGCTGATCAGCAAAGAAAGTAACGGAGTGAAAATTACTAATTTTGTGTTTCACATTAGATGCCAAGAAATATGACTGAATTTAACAAACTGAACTACCAGTGACACTGTATGGACTATGTTTCATCAGTTTCATCATCTCAACCCATTTTGCAATATAATTATTGCAATTCAAGTTTTATTGTAAAACTGGTTGTAACAGTGCCGTGTCTTTCTTCAATCCTGATCCAGCTCAAAGCATATTTACGCGCACGCCCTACAGCAAGGGCTGTCCAATCATGTGCCATGGAGGGCCAAGACCCTGCAGGTTTTCTCTTCTACCCAGTCTTTTCAGCAGGTGTTTTCACTTATCAGCAATCAGTGGGAAGAAATTCAATGAAATTTGCTGTTGAAGACACTGGCTGGAGGTAAAGCCTGCAGGGTCTTGGCCCTCCATGGCACATTGGACACCCCTGCCCTACAGTCACACAGGAATCACTGACGTGAAACTGAAGTGCATTTTTCCACCTTTGTTTTACACACACTGCAGGTACACACAAGTGTTGACAAGTTTCAAACATAGAGGTCTCTGTGACCGAGCCCTGAGCAGCAATACTCCAATATCTCAACCGAAATGAACACCCATGGGAGATCTTTATACTTAAAATTGCAAAGCACTGCCCAATACAATCATAAAACCTGCAAATCAGGGAATATATTCTAGAAGAATTGTGCTCCATGCCTTCAATACACTTGAAGAATCAATGACAAGGAGCAGTGAATCTAATCTTGCAACACCTGGTGGCGAAACACTTTTCTCAGACACTTTATGCTGATTTTTTCCCTTGGATTTATCACGGTCGGTACATTTTCCTAGTCAGAATCCAAACACTTTAAATCCGCATAAATCACTGCCAGCCTATGAAACCCTCCCCATACTGCATCAGCTTTCAGCCTAGAAGCTACTCAGCAGCTTTACAACACAAACAAACTGGAAGTGGACCAACTGTGCAACAGCTTAGCGAGAGTTTTGTCTGAAACTCCTACAGATTACAGTCTTATTGGTGTTCTTGGTCAGCATCACATCTAGACATGTTATTATAACCATTTCCTGTATGACTCATCACAGACATTCAAATGTACTCTGTAACGCTCATGTCTGATCCCTGCGGTAACTGGCTTGCAGAGCGTGTGATCCTGGCTTTGGGCAATGTGTCTAGCCAGCAGTCAGTTTGGAAGCCCAGACCCTGTTTACTTTGGACTGTGAACTGAAAAACAGCATCATGGCCATGGGCTCAAGCATCCTTGTGGAAGCAATGCAAGTGGGCCTGTTATGATTCTTTATTCTTCTGTCAGTAGATGGCTTTACAAAATAAGGATAATTACTGTTCTGATATCTACAGTATAAATCAAAATAGAACTGAAGTAGCTGCTGCTGTACAGGAAGAATATACAAACTCCACACTGATGGGCTTGACCTGAGTTGAATCTTAAACCATTTTGCTATGAGGCAGCAGTGGTAACCACTGAATCACCATGCCAAGCTGAAAGCTCAGGTTTGAAGCTGCTCTAAAATATGCCATTTAGAATTATCTGTAGAGTTGCATGATGCCATAGAAAGGTAGCATTTCAGGCACACAACTGTTACACTGTCAGAGCAACGTTTGCATGAGGCACGTGTGGGCGAAATAAGGTCCCCAATTAGGGAAACAGATCCCAGATCAATTCAAACTAGGGCTGGGTGATTAATCAAAATAAAAGCGGAACCAAAGTTTGGGGTGTAGAACCGGCGTCATCTTACTCATGTCGGTTAGGGTTTTCAATTTTTCCCCTTCCCCTGTTGTGTGCGTGTATGGGAGAGCTTTTCATGTAGTGCCCCTTTAAGATGTGCCCATGGAGTTATAGGCATGGGCGCATGACCAATGGCAGAGCTGGGGGGTGGCTGTGGCCCTCCTTGGCATAATCTTGGCCACTTAATGATAATGATGGATTAGATTTACTGTATATGGCACTTTAAATGTCAAGTGACATCACAAAGTGCTAACAATGAGTCCATTATTCATTCACTCCAGACAGAAATTGATAGTGGTAAGCTACCTCTGTAGTCACAGCTGCCCTGGGGCAGACTGATGGTGTGGATTAGCAGCCATGTTTCCAACAGCTTCTCCGACCACTACCAAACATTTATACCCAGTGTCATGGTCACTGGAGGAAAGGTGGGTAAAGTGGTGGGGAGGTGGGGAGAGCGGGATTTGAACCGCCAACCCTCCGGTTACTGGACGACCCGCTCTACCTCCTGAGCTACTGTCGCCCCTCAAGCACCAACAGCTGTCGCAACTGCATTTGCCTCAGGCAGAACCTTTTACAGTCATGCAGCCCCGCTGGACTCTCAAACTACACACATATCCGGTGGGGGGGTGCTTGAGCGGCGGACAGAGTAGTTGCTGGTCAGCAGTAAAATTCTGACTAACAAAATGATAAAGGTAAGCTATTAGAGGGGATGTCACGTTGATATGCTTTTACTAATGTTAACTATCACTTGGCTGTTCATGTAATTTAGCAAAGATAAAATGTTTGAGCAGCAGCAGCTCGCTGGGATGAAAAACGGCAAAGATGTGGCAAAAGTTAACTTTTTTATGCACTGTGCCCCCCGTAATGTTGGTGGCTAAGTGAGCTACTGTTCCATGATAAGAATAACACAATGGTTAGTTGTATTTTTGAGGCGTACGAACTTGAGCTGGGGTAACCTTTTTCAGTCAGAAAAAATTAGCTAACATTACAATAAGTATTTGTCAACCAGGCAGAATCACTTTAAGTTTTGATAAAGGATTCTGTGTGTATTCCGAAATATAAGTATTCCGATCACTTAATGACTTACACAGATTATTTTTCAGTTGTTTGCCCTTGACCTCACACAGACTTGGCAGGTGAGACAGAGGATTCCTCACTGGACCTCCAGGTCAGTCTTTCAATCAAATATCTGGTTACTCTTGTGCCGCCATCACTGATACCATCAACTGCTAGTATGTCTCGGGAAATTGTAATATCATGTGTAAATTGGTTTCAAAAACTAACTGTAATTATCGAAGTTAAATGAAAAAGGTTAAAAGTATCTCACTGTGTGTGTAATAATACTGAATAAGTTTATACATTTTTAATTATATTGTCAAAACACAATATTTCACAATATTCTAATTTACTGAGATACACTAGTAGTTTGAGCTTTGTGTAAAAGAAAAAAAATGCTGTTTAAAACGTATTATTAATCCTACTGGAAATTTTTTTTTTTTTTTTAAATACCCCAAACTCTGATTTATTTGCAGAGGTTTCTTCAAACCACTTGAAAAGTGAAACAGAGGAGGCCCCACTAACCAGTGGCTGAAGAGCACCTCCAGGTCTACTAACTCCATCACACATATTGGGCACTTGAATTCTGCTCAGTTTTGCTCAATCTAATAATAAAACAGCACTCTTAAGATAGGGCTTTAAATGAACAGGGCAAGTTCACATCACTTCTATGAAAACCTCTGTCAGTGTAGAGCAAAATGAATGAGTCTGTTACTTTACTGAGCAGACTGAAGAGCATGGATGAGCCAATAGATGTAGATATTTTTAAAACTGTAAATCTGTGCTGTAACCGAAGTTCTTCGTTTGGAAACAGACATTTCGAAATCAAGAAGTGATGGACCCGTCCAGCCAATACTGAAACTCTTTCCCAGGACAGTCCAGGGTGGCAGGTGGAGAAACTTTCCAGCCTTCTGGTACCACATACACTCATGGCTGGAATATTCAAAGACTCAAGACTCTGTACCCTGTTATGCATACAGGCATTTTGGCCTCCCGAACACAAAATCTGTGTTTACATCACCGCCGGGATACAAAAATTGGAAAAACACAACATTTAAAGATGGTGGGTTTGCCATACATGCAAATTGTGAGGCACACAAAAATGTGATGGTGGCTTGGAAAGAACTTGAAAGAGACAAAACAGCTAATGCATCTTTAATGAGCACTAACAGAAGAACACAGTAAACAAATACAGCAAAACCAGACTTATACAAAAACAGTAGCTGAAGTCTTACTTTTAACTGCAACCTAAAGAGGTCATAGAGAGACCAAACACAAATGTAGTGTTTGAACTTGATGTGTTGCATCATACAAAGTGTTAGATTATTCATGTTTATTTTGATTATATAATTAAATCAGAAGTTGACTTAAAACAATCCGTTATGTGTCTGTGTTTCCTGTATTTCGGCAGTGTGAGGTCATAGTCTTAGTGTGACATACGAGTGCATCTCAGGAAATCAGAATGTCATGATCTGTAATTTTATTTTAACAATTATACAACAGTTCCGACGGAGCAATTTGATTGGGCCATAGGGATTCCAGGAGTTGCTATGTTCCACGATAACTGCACTCCAACGTTTCACTGGATATGTATCACTCCACTTCAAAGGTGCTCTAGTAACCGTTAATTACTAACAGTAATTTACTGTCAACTCTATCCATGAGAATTGCAGTACTGTGTTGGGTACCTTAATTTCCACAGTGAGGCGCTATTTGAAAAGAAATCTTACCTCTGTGACCCGGAAGTCCCACCCTTTTGAAAAAACTTTATTCAGTTTATAAAGTCTGTATCAACATCATCAAGCTATTTCACGTCTGTTTAAAAAAAAAAAACACACAATACCGTTGTGGTGATGGACCCTTGTTTCATCTGAAAATGCCAAGAAAAAGTGAGCAAAGTGTGCCCAGACCAAATCGCTAGCATGCTAAGTAGCCACCGGCATTGGCCCCTTTTTGATCTCAGCCCTTCTGCAGTACCGACTCAACATCTGACCGGTATGTATTATAAACAATGACTTTTGCACTTGACAGTATTTAATTTGTTTACATGTGTGTGGAATGACAATAGACTTCTTCATGCTCGCTGAGACGTTTAGCAGCAGTTACTGGCTACATTTAGAAGGGATTATTTTTTTCTCAGCTGAAAAAAATAACTGATTAAACAAAATGATATTTTGTCAAGTATTGCTGTCATTTAATAAATTGTGCTTGTGGAACTGTTGTATAAAAGCAATACTACACTTGAGGTCGTACTGTATCAATGAATGTAATAACTACACTACGCGTCAGGCATATCAAACCCACAGTTACCATATTCATTGATTCCGTAATGACTCTCCAGTAATATTGCTTAATTATAACTATGATCATCAACATTAGGTTAAAAAAATGAATTAATTCCCTGCATAATGAATATTAAATGCATGAAAGTTTCTTTTTAAATTAT
Organism: Pholidichthys leucotaenia; assembly: GCA_020510985.1. Classification (NCBI taxonomy): domain Eukaryota; kingdom Metazoa; phylum Chordata; class Actinopteri; order Cichliformes; family Pholidichthyidae; genus Pholidichthys; species Pholidichthys leucotaenia. The sequence continues at coordinate 50,676,518 of CM035839.1, read as the reverse complement.
ATTGCAAAAATACACCAACTTTTTCCACAATATTCTAATTTACTAATCTGCACTAGTAGACTCAGAGCAGTGGTTCAGGTTGTCTGTACTTAAGAATAGAACAGATTGCCTAAGTTGTCATCACAGAGCTGTTCAGAGATGTTTTATCCATCTATAAATTCAAGACATCTCTGTCTGTGTGTTCCACAGATATCTCTCAAACCGTTCGTCACACTGACCATACATTTTAAACGTGCTTTGCTGAAGCTACGAGGGTGTGCATCCCCGACTATGGAGTCACTCAGTCAAAATATGTCATTTTTATCAATAAAAGTTTATCCACCGCTGTGTGACCGCTCTATGTCTTCATCCTCTGACTTCAACAAGTGTGGCCGGGGTTTCGGCTTGATTCTGTGCTCACTGGAGAATACGCCGCATCACAGCCATGCTGATTGGACCATACGCCGCATCACAGCCATGCTGATTGGATAACACAGCACCACAATCTTATCAGTCACCACAATCTTATCAGTCACCACAACGCTTGCTGCTGAGGTTATGAGGGTATGCATCCACATGTATGGAGCCGCTCAGTCAAAATATATACCATAAAGTTGCATACTCACCATAGAGAACGCGGGGGGGGGGGGGGGGGGGGGACCCGCACATCCACAAGTATGGAGCCGCTGTATACCATAAAGTTAGTGGATGTATTTGCCATAGAGAACACAAGGTGTGTGTGTGGGGGAAGGGGGGGGGTGGCGGCACTGCTGGGTACTGGCGCATCCACAAGTATGGAGCTGGTCAGTCAAAATATATACCATAAAGTTGCGTAGGTCTAATGGATATATTCGCCATAGAGAACATGAGGTGTGTGTGTGTGTGGGGGGGGGGGGATGCCGAGGACCCGTGGTGCCGCAATGACATCACTGGCACACAGGTAAGGCAGCAGCCAAGACTCCCGTTAACCAGGCAACACTGGTGTCCAACGGGGAGCTCCACGATCGTTCGCGGGGAGGCATACTTAGCCTGCCCAATCAGTGGTACACAAAAGTCCCAACTGCTGCTTCATTGTGGAGCGGAATGACCAGATCAACTGCATATTACATGCGGACACATGCTTTGACTAAACGACAGCAAGATGCAAAACTGTCCAAATAATGAAATAAATCATTTTTATTTAAATATTTACAGACGAATGGACAACACTGATGCAAAACTTGCAGCCAAATGGCTCATTCTGCTCTGTGTGAGTGAGTGAGTGAGTGAGTGAGTGAGTGAGAGAGAGAGAGAGAGAGAGAGAGAGAGACACTGGTGAAGGGATCGGCCCTGAATTTCCCTCTGGTGATCAATAAAGTATACAAGATACAAATACAAAAAATAATAATAATAATAATGTTTGGTGTTTTGTACTTATATTACTAAAATATAAAAGGATGCACTACAATGGGTCTCAAATATTTGTAAACGTGTCCTGTTATAGTACTGCATGACTTTATTGACGATAGACTATCAACTACACATAAACTAAATTATAATGGTGACTGAACAACTCCCATTCCCCAAAGTGCAAAATACAACATTTATGAATATAACTCATAAAAGGTCACACAAATAAGTGGTCTGACAAAAAAATAAACAAGTGGTTCTTAAACGGTGGCTAATATTGGATGTCCCATTCATTTTCAATTATTCTATAATTAATAGTCACACAATCAAATAAATCTCAGTTCAGTCCCTTTAAAATTTGTCAAAGTCTAACGTGTGATTGCCTACACACAGGCAACACCTCTGTATTCCACTTTCAAACACAGCCTACATTTGGGCCTGTAAAGCCTGACTGGGCTCCCTGTTTCAGACAGGAATACTTGCTTTCTACGAGCATGCACTAGTTTTTACAATTAGTACAACTCTATACACAAAATTTAACAGCCAGTATAAACATATAAATACAGAGTTAATGTCTTTATATACACTCAAAAAAATATTTATTTTTTTTGAGCAGTATATAACCCCTTATTTTGTGACAAACATTAAGTTCTTGTAATACCCATTTCTTGGCCACCCTAAACTGATCACCTGGCCACCCCACTGAAAATTTCCTGGCTCCGCCACTGCACATGACTCCGGAAGCAGCTTTTAATGAAAACAAATGCGGTCTCCATCTACATAGTATGTGATGATTGAGTCTTTATTTGAGTGAGCTGCTCAGATATTAACACTAAAAGCAGCAGAAGCTAAGTCACTGTTAGTCTCTGATGGCTATCTGAAGCATTTCAACAGTTTTAGAGAGAGAATGGACAACAAAATGGAAAAGCTAAGGCTGTATTTAAGAACCTGATAAGAGACTTGTAATTGTTATCTGGTGGTAACACAGTCATGGGTATGTAAGGGACTCCCCCATTGCTGCTAACAAGTTAATTAGCCGCAGTGCATGTGATGTGACCCACAAACCCTCAAGAAGTATGTGTTGTAAGCACTGGGCAATATTTAATTTGTGTGTGAAATGACAATAGGGCTGCTTTTTATTATATTATGCTCATTTACTCATACTACCACACCACAGTGATAAGATCCCACACCCTTGTGTAATCATGCTTAATTACGAGCCTTGTCAGTAAGAAGAAGGAAGAGAAAAATTAATGGAACCCCCCCTTCCCCTGCCCAAAAACCAACATGAAATGGTCAGTTAACCCTGACACTGATTTAAGGTCAAACTGCCCAGCCCTAATTCAAAGCATCCTTAAATATCCAAAAAGCGTGTGCTGAGCTAACACTTCCTAACCACGCCATCAACCAGACGGTAAATGAAGAAGCTCATTCCAGCCTGATGAAACTCCACCAAGGTCATGTTCTCTCTATGTATGCACGTCTATAGCATAGGTCTGCTAAAAGCTGAAATGAACTCTAAGTGAGGATGAAGTGCCATGGCATCAACTCATTTCACCTTTGCTGGAATAAGATAAAGACGCAGTGATTCTTTTCAAAATAGTGATTCTTAGACACACTGCTCAAGGCTGTTTACAGCTTAATAACAGATCCTTTTATGTGAAACAGCATTGAGAAGCATTTCCATTTAAACCTGCAGCAGTTTTTGAATTGATTTAACACGTGGCCCTTTGTTACACTCTGACTCAGTGTAATTTAAAGGAAGATAACCTACAAAGGCTTATTTTGATTAGGGTTAACACATAGGCTGCACCCCCTCATGGATCGTCACCTCATCGTGGTGGGGAGTTTGCGTGCCCCAGTGATCCCAGAAGCTATGTTGTCCGGGGCAATTTGCCTCTGGTAGGGTCACCCAAGACAAACTGGTCCTGGGTGAAGGGCCAGACTAAGAATGATCCAAAGGACTCTCATGATGAATGCTAGAACAAGGATTCAGTGTACCCCACCCGGTATGGGGTTACCAGGGCCCCACCCTGGAGCCAGGCCTGGGGGAGGGGCTCAATGACGAGCGTCTGGTGGCCGTGTTTCCGCCCATGGGACCCAGCCAGGCTCAGCCCAAAGAAGTTACATGGGTCCGCCCTCCAGTTGGCTCACCACCTGCAGGAGGGACCATGGGGGTCCGGTGCTATGTGGATAAGGTGGCAAAGGTGGAGACCTTGGCAATCTGATCCCAAGTTTCCTAAACTGGCTTTTTGGACATGGAATGTCACCTCTCTGGTGGGGAAGGAGCCTGAGCTGGTGCATGAGGTTGAGAGATACTGGCTAGATATAGTCAGCCTCACCTCAACACACAGCTCCAGTTCCGGAACCAGTCTCCTGGAGAGGGGCTGGAGCTTGGCCTACTCTGGAGTTGCCCCGGGTGAGAGGCGACAAGCAGGGGTGGGTATTCTTGTATCCCCCCACCTTGCTGGCTCTAAATTGGAGTTTTTCCCGGAGGACGTAAGAGTTGTTTCCCTGCACCTTTGGATTGGGAAACGGGTCCTGACCATCATTTGTGCCTATACTCCAAATGATGATTCAGAGTACCCACCCTTTTTGAAGTCTCTGACTGTTGTGCTGGAGAGTGCTCCTCTTGGAGACCCCATTGACCTACTGGGGGACTTCAATGCGCACGTGGGCAACAACAGTGAAACCTGGAGGGGGGTAATTGGGAGGAACGGCCTTCCCAATCTGAACTTGGGTGGTGTTCGTTATTGGACTTCTGTGCTAACCACAGTTTGTCCATAACGAACACCATGTTCAAGCATAAGGGTGTTCATATGTGCACCTGGCACCAGGACACCCTAGGTCGCAGGTTGATGATCGATTTTGTTATCGTGTCATCAGACCTGTGACCGTATGTCTTGAACACTAGGGTAAAGAGAGGTGCAGAGCTGTCAAATGATCACCACCTGGTGGTGAGTTGGATCTGATGGCAGGGGAGGATACCATTCAGACCTGGTATACCCAAACGTATAGTGAGGGTGTGCTGGGAATGTCTGGCTGAGGCCCCTTTCTGGGAGGTCTTCAACTCCCACCTCCGGAAGAACTTCAACCACATTCTGAGGGAGTCTGGAGACATGGAGTCTGAATGGGCCATGTTCTCCACCTCTATTGTTGAAGCGGTTGCCCAGACCTGGGGCCGCAAGGTCGTCGAGGCATCTCGTGGTGGAAACCCCCGAACTAAGTGGTGGACACCAGTGGTGAGGAGGGGCCATTAAGCTGAAGAAGGAATTCTATCAGGCTTGGTTGGCTTGTGGGACTCCTGAAGCAGCTGAGGTGTACCGGCAGGCGAAGCGGAGTGCAGCTCGGGTGGTTGCTGAAGAAAAAACCCGGGTATGGGAGGAGTTCGGTGAGGCCATGGAACAAGACTTTCGGTCGGCCTCGAACAGATTCTGGCAAACTGTCTGGCAGCTCCCTGTCCACACTGTGTATGGTGCGGATGGGGCGCTGTTGACTTCAACTGGGGATATCGTCGGGCGGTGGAAGGAATACTTTGAGGATCTCCTCAATCCCACCGATATGCCTTCCATGGAGGAAGTAGGGCTTGTGGACGAGGGGGACGACTCACCCATCACAGGGGCTGAGGTCGCCAAGGTGGTTAAAAATCTCTTTGGTGGCCAGGCCCCGGGGGTGGACGAGACTTGCCCTGAGTACCTCAAGACCCTGGATGTTGTAGGGCTGTCATGGTTGACACACCTCTGCGACATTGCATGGAGGTCGGGGGCAGTGCCTTGGCTATGGCAAACCAAAGTGGTGGTTCCTTTCTTCAAAGAAGGGGACCGGAGGGTGTGCTCCAACTTTAGAGGGATCATACTCCTCAGCCTCCCTGGGAAGGTCTATGCCAAGGTACTGGAGAGGAGAGTCTGTCTTGGATTCAGGAGGAGCAATGTGGTTTTTGACCTGGCTGTGGCACATCAGATCAGCTCTTTACCCTCCCAAGAATCCTCGAGGGTTTGTGGGAGTTTGCCCAACCAGTTTACATGTGTTTTGTGAACTTGGAGAAGGCATTCGACCGCATTCCTCACAGTTTCTTTGTGTGTGGGGGGGGGGGTCGTCGGCCTCCGTCGGTCTATGATGACCATGGAAGAGAATCCTAAACGTCTACTCTGCTGGAACAGCACCGCCTGTGGCTGAACAGGCCGATGCGCACCAGTGTTCTACCTTCCAGCGTTGGGCATTGGTAGGATTCAAGCCTGGGCAGGAAAACATGGAGGACAAGATGTTACCCATGCAGCATGTCCCCCCTCTCCACGTCACTGATGAATCCAAAGGAACAGCAGGGCTGCTATAGTTTGGCACCAGCGCCGTCGCAGGAGCTGCCAGAATGATGTTGAGCACAACAGAGAACTGCCTTGGGGGCTCCGACTCCGGATTTTTCCTCAGGGTTGACTCCCGAGGCCTTTCCCGTGACCAGGTGTGCCGCAAGGCAGCGGAGGGTTGAAATCAGGGTTTACCTTCCCCTAGATGGGCTACCTTCCCAGGTTGACGAGCCACCATCTACCCGAAGCATCTGGTTTTAAGGCGCCAGAGATCCGCCCTCGCCCCTTCTCCTATTAGTAGAAGCAGTTCCGCCGGGCTTAGAGACTAAACCACACGGGCAGGCTAGGAGTTGGACTTAGTTGTCAGAGGCTTTTCGAGACGCACGCCGTAAGGAGCATTTTATGAGCACTAGGAGCTTAACCCCAGTGCCGCTCCTGGCTATGACAACCTTTTGTGGGGGGGGGGGGTGCTTCAGGAGTATGGGGTATCGGGCTTGTTGTTACAAGCTATTCGGTCTCTGTACGACGGTTGTGAGAGTTTGGTTCGTATTGCCAACACTCAGTCGGACTCATTCCCAGTGAGAGTTGGACTGCGCCAGGGCTGCCCTTTGTCACCGATCCTGTTGATAGTTTTTATGGACAGGATTTCTAGGCGCAGCCAGGGAATGGAGGGTGTCCTGCTTGGTGACCACAGTAGCTCATCTTTGTTGTTTGCAGATGATGTTGTCCTGCTGGCTTCATCCAGGTCCTACAGGTCTTACTGGGACAGTTTGCCGCTGAGTGTGAAGCGGCTGGGATGAGAATCAGCACCTCCAAGTCTGAGTCCATGGTCCTCAGCCTGAAAAAGGTGGATTGTCCTCTCCGGGTTGGGGACAAGCTCCTGCCCCAAGTGGAGGAGTTAAAGTATCTTGGGGTCTTATCCACGAGTGAGGGGAGAATGGAGCGAAAGACTGACAGACGATCGGAGCAGCATCTGCAGTGATGCGGCTGTTGTAATGGTCTCTTGTGGTGAAGAAGGAGCTGAGCTCTAAAGCAAAGCTGTCGATTTACCAGTCAGTCTACTTTCCTACCCTCACCTATGGTCATGAGCTTTGGGTAATGACCGAAAGAATGAGACTGCGGATACAAGCGGCTGAAATGAGCTTTCTTCGTAGGATTGCTGGACTCACCCTCAGAGATAGGGTGAGGAGCTTGGTCATTCGGGAGAAGCTTAAAGTAGAACCGCTGCTCCTCCACATTGAAAGGAGCCAGTTGAGGTGGTATGGGCATCTGATCAGGATGCCTCCTGGACGCCTCCCACTTGAGGTGTTTTGGGCATGTCACAATGGGAGGAGACCCCGGGGAAGACCCAGGACTCGCTGGAGAAACTATGTCTCCCAGCTGGTCTGGGAACGCCTTGGTATCCTCTCTGAAGAGCTGGAGCAGGTGGCTGGGGAGAGGGAAGTCTGGGCTTCTCTACTTGAACTGCTGCCTCCATGACCCGGACCTCCAGAAAGGCGGTAGAAGATGGAGGAATGGATGGACATAGGCTGCACCAAGGCCCACTATATCATGTACTGTATATACAGATGTGACATGGAAGGCTTCAGTAATTACCTTTGAGATGTAATAAGTGGAGCTGGAGAAGTGTATCACAGATCAGAGACAGCATACTGTATATTTAGATTCAAATCAATGACAATGATAAAATTCAGCAATTCTGAGCTTAATTTGTCCATTTTCAGCCTGTGAATCTACGGCCTGAAAAGTACTCAGAGAAAAAGTTTCAGACAGTGAGAGGTAACAAAGTTCTTTTTCATTTTCATTCCCCGTTTCCATTTCTTACCAATAAAGCCGTAAATGTCAAGATAGATGAGGTTCACAGCCTAAAGAGACTTAAAACACACCCAATAAGACGTTGAATGCCACATGAGCACTTTTCCATCAGTACCGATTCGGCCTTTCACTGCAAATAACGTCTCAAATCCTGCCAGCGTGTTTTCCTCCCCGCCGAGCATCACAGTTTCATGCTCACAGAAAGAATTACAATCCCCGGACGGCCACACAATTTATGAGTTCATGCCAGTACTTGTAATGCTATTGTTAGCACGGCCTGCGCATTGTGGCACACACCATGTCCCGAGGTCTGCCGCAATCCAGTATTTCTTCTACCTCTCAATCGCTGCGCCCGCTCCCCTTCCACCCCCCCTCAACCCCTCCCCCCCACAGCTTCCAGAAAAGAGCAACAATGCTGGCGTGCGTCGCTGCCAAGCTCACTTCCAGCCATGACAAACACGACAGAACCATGAATGCACGGCGAGGCACGCAGTCGCACAGAAACACAAAGTGAGCACAGCAGAGGAAACTGTGCAGAAATGAAAGGCAGAGGGGCTGGAGACTGGGCTAAAAGGGAAGAGTCGGGGGAAGGAGGCGGAGGAGGAGGCCCCGCTCCTCCTCACCCACCTCCCCATCACTTCCCCTCTCATCTCTAAAACATGCACCAGAGTCCTCCACGCACAGCAGCAATGTGCAAACTGACGATAAACTGGCTGAGCGGGGGGCGGGGGGGTGAGCAGCACATGCTAAAAGCAAACTTGCACACAATCACGGATACATATCTGTTTATCTTTACATGCTGTTTTCATTCTGCTACTGACTGCTCTCACTCCTCCACCCCCTCCTCGGTTTCCCATCTAACCCCCTCCATCCTGCCTGCCTCCCTCTTTCACTTTGCCGTCTCTAACTGAGCTGGCTGTCTGGCAGGCAGAGGAGATTCTCAAATGGGTCCCGAGTTAAGTCACAAGTATGATGGGATCACGGCTGAGTTCTTAGCATCATGACCTGTCCGTGACATCATTGCGGGCTCAAATGCGTGCTGGGAACTAAGGTGTCATCCGTCCTCTCTCGGCATCTCCCACAAATTCATTTCCCTTATCTGTCAAAAGTGCTGAATTTTGAGATATGGCCCATAGTGTGCATAAAACTAAATCTTTTTTTTTTTTTTTTAATTTTTTTTTTTTTTTTTTTTAGGAAATGTCTACCAGTTCAGAATTGCAGTCAGCTATACCCAGTAGCTGATGTTATTTTTTATCAAGGGGGATGGGGAAATTCACCAATTTAGTACAAGGAATAAATGTATAAAGGTAAAGTAGGTACAAATTTGCAAGAAAAAAGGTGTCAACCTGTGATAAAAGATACCAGTTTAAAGGTTTAAAAAGGCACAAATCACAATTTAATTACACAGAATAAAAATGTGACCAGCATCCAGATGAGCACTGCAAATTTACAATCAACAAAAGCTGAACATTTTTTTTTTCCACAATATCTTTATTGAACCTTTTTTTTTTTTTTTAACAAACATGATACAAACAATCAAACACTAACACTAAAGTACTACAAAAAAAAAAAAATGCACTAAAAACACCAACAACCACCAACAAAATCAAGTCTTCAACAATGCTCCTCTGTTTAGTCTAGACAATCCAATACATAAGTATACATATTATGTTCACCAGTTTGGAATTTACAAGGTCCACACACATCATTCACCTTCTTCTTCAAGAGTTATGTTTAAATTTTTTACATAATCAATAAAAGGTCTCCATATATTCTCAAACACAGTTTCCTTTGATTTTAGTATATATGTTATTCTTTCTAATGGAAGGTTTGTTAACATCTGTCTTAACCACTGAGTCACATCTGGTCTATGAGTCTTTTTCCATAATAGTGCAATACATTTTTTGGCATTAAGCAAACTGAGGTCTATGAATGTTCTTTCACTTTTATTAAAATTATGCTTTTCTGGGTACAGACCCAACAAAAACAGTTTAGGATTCAATATGATTTGTTTTGAGATTATTTTTTCAATTGTTACCCTCACCTCTTCCCAAAACATTCTTATTAATCTACATTCCCATAAACAATGAAATAGGGTTCCTTTACTTTCCATGCATTTTGTGCATGTATCTGGTATATTTTTGTTGTATCTATTTAACTCCTCCGGTGTAATATACATCCGCATTAACCATTTGAAATGTATCAATTTAAGGCGTGCATTTATTGATTTGGTTTGAGCTTCTGTACAAGCCAATTCCCATTGTTCCTCTGAAATTTCAATTTGCAGATCTTCTTTCCAGTAGTTTAATCTTTTCAGTGAATTTTCACTTGAAGATAGTGTCAATGAGTTATAAAACTCTGAAATAATACCCTTTCTTTTACTATCTTTCATCATCATTTTTTCCAAGGATGAATAAATAGGTCGAGTGAGAGCTTTATTTTGATTTGATCGAATAAAGTTTCTAAGTTGAAGATATTTAAAAAAATGTGTTCTATTGAGATTAAATTTGATCCTCAGCTCTTCAAAAGACATTATGTTGTCTGCACATGGCAAATATAAATCCTGAATCTTTTGTATCCCTTTTAAATTCCATACTTTAAATACAGCGTCCGCTCTCCCTGGTTTAAAATATTGATTACCCCATATTGGACTAAATTGTGACAATAACTGTGGTTCTTTTAAATAGTTTTTAGCTTCACACCATATTTTGATCATATGCTTTACAAATGGATTTTTAACTTGTTTTTGTAATTTTTTTGCCGAATCTGAGTATATGAATATGGGAAGAGGTAAAGGTAAATTGTATGATTCCATTTCAGTCCAGTGAGGGAGATCATTTGATGAAAAATAATATGTCATAGACCTCAGTTGTGCCGACCAATAATACAACATAAAATTTGGACATTTCAGACCTCCACGATCAAATGGTAAATATAATAAAGACAAACGTAATCTAGCCCTCCTGTTGTTCCATATAAATTCCACTAACTTTTTTTTTATTCTTGAGAATAGATCTAAAGGTGGTGATAAGGGAATGTATTGAAATAAATAAAGTATTTTAGGTAAAATATTACTTTTAAGTATATTGATTCTCCCGATCATCGACATTGGTAGTGACATCCATCTCTGAGTTAACTCATTGATATCTGACATTAAGGCTTCATAGTTGACACTGGCGACTGATTCTAGCTTAGGCATAATTTGGATTCCTAAATATTTAAACTGATTTACAACATTGAATTGATTTACCTCAGGGGCTGGGTAATTTCTCTGGGTCTCATTTAGCATTAATATTGAAGATTTAGTTTTATTTATTTTATATCCTGATATTTCCCCAAAATTCTTTATTAAATTCAACAAGGTTGGAATTGATTTTTTTAGATTCGACATAAACAAAATTATATCATCGGCGTACAGGGAGATTTTATGTTCTGTTGGTCCAACTTTAATTCCATATATTTGTGAATGTAAACGTATCGCTATCGCTAAAGGTTCAATTGCCATAGTAAACAGTAAAGGTGAAAGTGGACAGCCTTGTCGACATCCTCTATTGATTTTTATTGGTTTTGAAATATTGTTATTTGTTAGGATTTCTGCTGTAGCATTATTGTATATTATTTGAACCCATTTTATGAAATTATTTCCAAGTCCAAACCTTTGTAGGACTTCAAAAAGAAAGGGCCATTCAACTCTATCAAAGGCCTTTTCGGCGTCCAATGATAGGAGAGCTGTATCCGGTGCTTCTTTATTAAAATAAATAATATTAAATAGTCTTCTTACGACTTCCGGTTATGGCTGCCACGTAGGACGGACGTGTCTCGCTCTGCTCTGCTCCTGGAAAAAAAAAAATCGGCAAATAACTCTCTCATTTGGGACAGAACGTATCCCAGCATTTGGGCGAGGATATGTCGGCGAAGCCTAAGGCTGGAAAACCAGGAAAAGGAAAAAGCGAGCCGCCGAAACAGTCCAAATTAACGGACTTTCAGGTCTGTGACGCAGCAAACAAGGCTCCATATATGGCGGAGGAAGCTGGCGGCGGTGCGATTTCTGCGGGGAATGGCGCAGATGCGCTGATGGCTGCCATGAGTTCAATGAGAGCGGACTTTTCCTCTAGATTTGATGGGATTATGACAGCGCTGGAAGGAATAAGAAAGGAATTGGGTGACTGTGTAGAACGAACGGCGCAGATGGAGCTCCGTCTCGCTAGTGCTGAAGATGACGTCACCCGTCTTCAATTAAAGGTGCGCACTTTGGAAAAAAAAAATAAATCTCTGGAAGATAATATTTTGGATTTGGAATCTCGGTCGAGACAGAATAACTTGAGGCTGGTGGGTCTTCCAGAGGAATCAGAAGGTCGGGACGTATGTTCCTTTCTGGAAAAGTGGATTCCGGAGGTGCTGGGCAGCGAGGAGTTGCAATCAGCAGTGGTTCTGGAAAAAGCACATCGTATTGGCCCACGGAGAGATAAGGGACCGCCGAGGACCTTAATTATGAAGTTTCTAAGCAACAGAGACAGGATGAAGATCTTCAACGCTGCACGTGCTAAAGGAGAGATTAAACACCAGGACCAGCAGGTGCGGTTCTACCCAGATTTGGCCACAGGAATCCAGCAATTGAGGAAGCAGTTTGATCCCGTACGTAAGGAGCTGCGCAACCTTGGGATTCGTCATGGTGTAATCTATCCTGCGAGACTGCTGACCACGTATGAGGGCAGAACCCACATCTTCAAGACCCCAGAGGAGGCGCAGGAGTTCATCAAGAAGATCAAAGAAGAAGAAGAGACTGGTGGGAGCTAAGCATGAACAAAATATAAGGTAGAATAACTAAGCATTTGCACAGGCATCTGACTGACTTGAAGTAAATAGTAAGTTTACAAAATATAGATTGTATTATATATTAAAAAAAAACAAAACAAAAACAAAACAAACAAAAAAAAAAACTAGGATGTACAAAGTTGGTAAAAATTTTGGAGTTAAGTTGGAAAACTACAGAGGAGAGTTAATGTTACGTCATTAAAAGCAGTAGAGTTAGGGTGATTGGGAGGATGAAGAAGGAGTGGCTTAGGCTGTTCCCCGTGGGTGTGGAACAGTCGATGGCTATATCGGGAGACAGAATTTTTCTTTTGATTTTGGGGGGTTTGCCACAAGTGTGGGAAGGGGGAATTTGTTTGTGTGTAGTTTGTAGGATGAATGTTCAACCACTCATGTTTTTGCTTCTCTGTATGAGCATGTTTACACTGCAAGGTAATCCCAAACTCTCTATTGATCATGGACCAAAGTGTTAATCTTAATTTAACTTCATGGAATTGCAGAGGTCTACAAAATTTAAAAAAACTTAAACAAGTTATGAATAAAATAAAGGACATGGGTTCAAGAATTGTGTTTTTACAAGAAACTCATCTGATAGAGGAGGATGTTAAAAGAATTAGGAGTAGATGGCAGGGAAGTGTATTCACCTCTTCATTTTCATCCCGAGCCAGGGGAGTTATGACTCTCATACATAAATCAGTTCCTTTTCAAGTGAAAAATGTAATTGGAGACAAATTTGGAAGATATGTAATCATTCAAGGTTCTTTGCTATTAGAAAATATAAATCTTGTGAACTTATATGGTCCCAATATAGATGACCAGAAGTTCTTTGCTAATTTATTTCTCATCTTATCATCACTTACAGGGCAACATATAATAGCAGGGGATTTTAATTGTACATTGAATCCAGGTGTGGATAGATCAACAGGACTGGATTGTACGCACATTGGATGTAGGATGACTATTAATCATTTTATGAAAGAATTGAGATTGTTAGATATATGGAGAGAAATGAAACCACAAGTTAAAGCCTATTCTTGTTATTCCAGTACCTACAAGACATTCTCACGTATTGATTATTTTTTGATTTCCACAGAATTAAGGTCCAAGATTCAAAACTGCTTTTATGACAACATCGTGATCTCTGACCATGCACCCTGTTGTCTAATATATGTAGATAAAAAATTGATAAAGGAATCAGGTAGATGGCAATTTCAGCATAAATGGCTTCAGGATGAGGAATTTGTCAAGTATATAGAAAAACAGATAGACGAGTTCTTTGACATCAATACTACACAAACATCAGCATGTGTAAAGTGGGAGGCTTTCAAAGCTTTTATTAGGGGACATATTATTAGTTATACAGGATCAAAATCTAAGAAGACTCGAGAGGAGAGAGCTAAATTGGAACATAAAATAAAAAATCTTCAGGAAAAAGTGTATGCAGGAAGTGACCCAAGGTTGGAGAATGAATTACTGATTTTGAGAGCTGAATACGACAAAAAATCAGCGAATAGAGCTGCCTCGAGTCTTCTAAGATTGAAACAATCTTTTTATGAACAAGGTGAAAAATCAGGAAAATTATTAGCATGGCAGATTAAACAATTGGAAATTAAAACACCAATTACCAGTATTATAAGTAATGGACAGGTAGTTATAGATCCTTTAGAAATTAATAGAGCCTTTAGAGATTACTATGAAAAATTATATGATACCAAAAATGAACCTGAATTAACAAAACTAAATGGGTTTTTGAACGAACTATCTATACCGTGTATTCCAAATGAAAACAGGGAGATATTGGAGTCTAAAATTAGTCAAGAAGAAGTTGGGCTAGCCATTGATAATATGAAATCAGGAAAAAGTGCAGGACCAGATGGTCTTCCAGTTGACCTTTATAAAAAATTTAAGAATAAATTAATAAAACCTTTTTTGGAAATGGTTTTAGAAGCATTTCAAAATAATAATTTACCATCATACATAAATAATGCCTTAATTATACTGCTGCCAAAACCAGGTAAGCCCTCTAATAAATGTGAAAATATGAGACCAATAAGCCTATTAAACGCCGACCTTAAGATAATCTGTAAAATTTTAGCAAGACGAATACAAGAAATTTTACCAAATATTATTAATCGAGATCAGAATGGCTTTATAAAGGGTAGACAAGGCTTCCATAATGTAAGAAGACTATTTAATATTATTTATTTTAATAAAGAAGCACCGGATACAGCTCTCCTATCATTGGACGCCGAAAAGGCCTTTGATAGAGTTGAATGGCCCTTTCTTTTTGAAGTACTACAAAGGTTTGGACTTGGAAATAATTTCATAAAATGGGTTCAAATAATATACAATAATGCTACAGCAGAAATCCTAACAAATAACAATATTTCAAAACCAATAAAAATAAATAGAGGATGTCGACAAGGCTGTCCACTTTCACCTTTACTGTTTACTATGGCAATTGAACCTTTAGCGATAGCGATACGTTTACATTCACAAATATATGGAATTAAAGTTGGACCAACAGAACATAAAATCTCCCTGTACGCCGATGACATAATTTTGTTTATGTCGAATCTAAAAAAATCAATTCCAACCTTGTTGAATTTAATAAAGAATTTTGGGGAAATATCAGGATATAAAATAAATAAAACTAAATCTTCAATATTAATGCTAAATGAGACCCAGAGAAATTACCCAGCCCCTGAGGTAAATCAATTCAATGTTGTAAATCAGTTTAAATATTTAGGAATCCAAATTATGCCTAAGCTAGAATCAGTCGCCAGTGTCAACTATGAAGCCTTAATGTCAGATATCAGTGAGTTAACTCAGAGATGGATGTCACTACCAATGTCGATGATCGGGAGAATCAATATACTTAAAAGTAATATTTTACCTAAAATACTTTATTTATTTCAATACATTCCCTTATCACCACCTTTAGATCTATTCTCAAGAATAAAAAAAAAGTTAGTGGAATTTATATGGAACAACAGGAGGGCTAGATTACGTTTGTCTTTATTATATTTACCATTTGATCGTGGAGGTCTGAAATGTCCAAATTTTATGTTGTATTATTGGTCGGCACAACTGAGGTCTATGACATATTATTTTTCATCAAATGATCTCCCTCACTGGACTGAAATGGAATCATACAATTTACCTTTACCTCTTCCCATATTCATATACTCAGATTCGGCAAAAAAATTACAAAAACAAGTTAAAAATCCATTTGTAAAGCATATGATCAAAATATGGTGTGAAGCTAAAAACTATTTAAAAGAACCACAGTTATTGTCACAATTTAGTCCAATATGGGGTAATCAATATTTTAAACCAGGGAGAGCGGACGCTGTATTTAAAGTATGGAATTTAAAAGGGATACAAAAGATTCAGGATTTATATTTGCCAGGTGCAGACAACATAATGTCTTTTGAAGAGCTGAGGATCAAATTTAATCTCAATAGAACACATTTTTTTAAATATCTTCAACTTAGAAACTTTATTCGATCAAATCAAAATAAAGCTCTCACTCGACCTATTTATTCATCCTTGGAAAAAATGATGATGAAAGATAGTAAAAGAAAGGGTATTATTTCAGAGTTTTATAACTCATTGACACTATCTTCAAGTGAAAATTCACTGAAAAGATTAAACTACTGGAAAGAAGATCTGCAAATTGAAATTTCAGAGGAACAATGGGAATTGGCTTGTACAGAAGCTCAAACCAAATCAATAAATGCACGCCTTAAATTGATACATTTCAAATGGTTAATGCGGATGTATGTTACACCGGAGGAGTTAAATAGATATAACAAAAATATACCAGATACATGCACAAAATGCATGGAAAGTAAAGGAACCCTATTTCATTGTTTATGGGAATGTAGATTAATAAGAATGTTTTGGGAAGAGGTGAGGGTAACAATTGAAAAAATAATCTCAAAACAAATCATATTGAATCCTAAACTGTTTTTGTTGGGTCTGTACCCAGAAAAGCATAATTTTAATAAAAGTGAAAGAACATTCATAGACCTCAGTTTGCTTAATGCCAAAAAATGTATTGCACTATTATGGAAAAAGACTCATAGACCAGATGTGACTCAGTGGTTAAGACAGATGTTAACAAACCTTCCATTAGAAAGAATAACATATATACTAAAATCAAAGGAAATTGTGTTTGAGAATATATGGAGACCTTTTATTGATTATGTAAAAAATTTAAACATAACTCTTGAAGAAGAAGGTGAATGATGTGTGTGGACCTTGTAAATTCCAAACTGGTGAACATAATATGTATACTTATGTATTGGATTGTCTAGACTAAACAGAGGAGCATTGTTGAAGACTTGATTTTGTTGGTGGTTGTTGGTGTTTTTAGTGCATTTTTTTTTTGTAGTACTTTAGTGTTAGTGTTTGATTGTTTGTATCATGTTTGTTAAAAAAAAAAAAGAAAAGGTTCAATAAAGATATTGTGGAAAAAAAAAATAGTCTTCTTACATTATGGAAGCCTTGTCTACCCTTTATAAAGCCATTCTGATCTCGATTAATAATATTTGGTAAAATTTCTTGTATTCGTCTTGCTAAAATTTTACAGATTATCTTAAGGTCGGCGTTTAATAGGCTTATTGGTCTCATATTTTCACATTTATTAGAGGGCTTACCTGGTTTTGGCAGCAGTATAATTAAGGCATTATTTATGTATGATGGTAAATTATTATTTTGAAATGCTTCTAAAACCATTTCCAAAAAAGGTTTTAATTTATTCTTAAATTTTTTATAAAGGTCAACTGGAAGACCATCTGGTCCTGCACTTTTTCCTGATTTCATATTATCAATGGCTAGCCCAACTTCTTCTTGACTAATTTTAGACTCCAATATCTCCCTGTTTTCATTTGGAATACACGGTATAGATAGTTTGTTCAAAAACCCATTTAGTTTTGTTAAATCAGGTTCATTTTTGGTATCATATAATTTTTCATAGTAATCTCTAAAGGCTCTATTAATTTCTAAAGGATCTATAACTACCTGTCCATTACTTATAATACTGGTTATTGGTGTTTTAATTTCCAATTGTTTAATCTGCCATGCTAATAATTTTCCTGATTTTTCACCTTGTTCATAAAAAGATTGTTTCAATCTTAGAAGACTCGAGGCAGCTCTATTCGCTGATTTTTTGTCGTATTCAGCTCTCAAAATCAGTAATTCATTCTCCAACCTTGGATCTCTTCCTGCATACACTTTTTCCTGAAGACTTTTTATTTTATGTTCCAATTTAGCTCCCTCCTCTCGAGTCTTCTTAGATTTTGATCCTGTATAACTAATAATATGTCCCCTAATAAAAGCTTTGAAAGCCTCCCACTTTACACATGCTGATGTTTGTGTAGTATTGATGTCAAAGAACTCGTCTATCTGTTTTTCTATATACTTGACAAATTCCTCATCCTGAAGCCATTTATGCTGAAATTGCCATCTGCCTGATTCCTTTGTCAATTTTTTATCTACATATATTAGACAACAGGGTGCATGATCAGAGATCACGATGTTATCATAAAAGCAGTTTTGAATCTTGGACCTTAATTCTGTGGAAATCAAAAAATAATCAATACGTGAGAATGTCTTGTAGGTACTGGAATAACAAGAATAGGCTTTAACTTGTGGTTTCATTTCTCTCCATATGTCTAACAATCTCAATTCTTTCATAAAATGATTAATAGTCATCCTACATCCAATGTGCGTACAATCCAGTCCTGTTGATCTATCCACACCTGGATTCAATGTACAATTAAAATCCCCTGCTATTATATGTTGCCCTGTAAGTGATGATAAGATGAGAAATAAATTAGCAAAGAACTTCTGATCATCTATATTGGGACCATATAAGTTCACAAGATTTATATTTTCTAATAGCAAAGAACCTTGAATGATTACATATCTTCCAAATTTGTCTCCAATTACATTTTTCACTTGAAAAGGAACTGATTTATGTATGAGAGTCATAACTCCCCTGGCTCGGGATGAAAATGAAGAGGTGAATACACTTCCCTGCCATCTACTCCTAATTCTTTTAACATCCTCCTCTATCAGATGAGTTTCTTGTAAAAACACAATTCTTGAACCCATGTCCTTTATTTTATTCATAACTTGTTTAAGTTTTTTTAAATTTTGTAGACCTCTGCAATTCCATGAAGTTAAATTAAGATTAACACTTTGGTCCATGATCAATAGAGAGTTTGGGATTACCTTGCAGTGTAAACATGCTCATACAGAGAAGCAAAAACATGAGTGGTTGAACATTCATCCTACAAACTACACACAAACAAATTTCCCCTTCCCACATTTGTGGCAATCCCCCCAAAATCAAAAGAAAAATTCTGTCTCCCGATATAGCCATCGACCGTTCCACACCCACGGGGAACAGCCTAAGCCACTCCTTCTTCATCCTCCCAATCACCCTAACTCTACTGCTTTTAATGACGTAACATTAACTCTCCTCTGTAGTTTTCCAACTTAACTCCAAAATTTTTAACAACTTTGTACATCATAGTTTTTTTTTTGTTTGTTTTGTTTTTGTTTTGTTTTTTTAATATATAATACAATCTATATTTTGTAAACTTACTATTTACTTCAAGTCAGTCAGATGCCTGTGCAAATGCTTAATTATTCTACCTTATATTTTGTTCATGCTTAGCTCCCACCAGTCTCTTCTTCTTCTTTGATCTTCTTGATGAACTCCTGCGCCTCCTCTGGGGTCTTGAAGATGTGGGTTCTGCCCTCATACGTGGTCAGCAGTCTCGCAGGATAGATTACACCATGACGAATCCCAAGGTTGCGCAGCTCCTTACGTACGGGATCAAACTGCTTCCTCAATTGCTGGATTCCTGTGGCCAAATCTGGGTAGAACCGCACCTGCTGGTCCTGGTGTTTAATCTCTCCTTTAGCACGTGCAGCGTTGAAGATCTTCATCCTGTCTCTGTTGCTAAGAAACTTCATAATTAAGGTCCTCGGCGGTCCCTTATCTCTCCGTGGGCCAATGCGATGTGCTTTTTCCAGAACCACTGCTGATTGCAACTCCTCGCTGCCCAGCACCTCCGGAATCCACT
The DNA here is from genome assembly GCA_020510985.1 of Pholidichthys leucotaenia. NCBI lineage: Eukaryota > Metazoa > Chordata > Actinopteri > Cichliformes > Pholidichthyidae > Pholidichthys > Pholidichthys leucotaenia. Next base: position 50,657,119 of record CM035839.1, on the reverse strand, counting down.
TTTCCAGAAAGGAACATACGTCCCGACCTTCTGATTCCTCTGGAAGACCCACCAGCCTCAAATTATTCTGTCTTGACCGAGATTCCAAATCCAAAATATTATCTTCCAGAGATTTATTTTTTTTTTCCAAAGTGCGCACCTTTAATTGAAGACGGGTGACGTCATCTTCAGCACTAGCGAGACGGAGCTCCATCTGCGCCGTTCATTCTACACAGTCACCCAATTCCTTTCTTATTCCTTCCAACGCTGTCATAATCCCATCAAATCTAGAGGAAAAGTCCGCTCTCATTGAACTCATGGCAGCCATCAGCGCATCTGTGCCTCCCCGCGCAGACATCGCACCGTTGCCAGCCTCCTCCGCCATATATGGAGTTTTGTTTGCTGCGTCACAGACCTGAAAGTCCGTTAATTTGGACTGTTTCGGCGGCTCGCTTTTTCCTTTTCCTGGTTTTCCAGCCTTAGGCTTCGCCGACATATCCTCGCCCAAATGCTGAGATACGTTCTGTCCCAAATGAGAGAGTTATTTGCCGATTTTTTTTCTCCAGGAGCAGAGCAGAGCGAGACACGTCCGTCCTACGTGGCAGCCATAACCGGAAGTGAGCTGAACATTTTTAAGAAAATTTTCATTGCTATGCAGATGACACAATTATATTTGTCAATGAAGCCAGATGATAGTAATCGATTAGCCAAATTAGAGGCTTGTCTTAAGGAAATCAGAGCTCGGATGACTTGTAATTTCTTGCTATTGAATTCAGATAAGACTGAAGTCATTCTAGTTGGTCCAAAACGCCTGTGAAATACCTTTCCAAATCAAATTCTTAGTTTGATGTGATTACTCTTTCTCTTAATAGTTCTTTGAGGAACCTTGGAGTTATTTTTGCTCAAGATCTGTTTTTTAATTCACAAAAACTTGTTTCCAAGACTGCCTTCTATCATTTGCGTAATATTGCCAAGATTAGGAGCATCTTGTCTCAGAGTGATGCTGAGAAACTGATCCACGCTTTTGTTAGCTCTAGATTAGATTATTGTAACTCTTTATTATCAGGCTGTCCTAAAAAATCTTTAAAAAGTCTTCAGCTGATACTGGAGCAAGAGTGGAGCAAGAGTTTTAACAGAGAGAGATCGTATCTCTCCGGTTCTGACCTCCCTTCATTGGCTTCCCATAGAGTTTAGAATTAAGTTTAAAATCCCTCTTCTGACTTTCAAAGCTCTAAATAATCAGGCCCCTTTCATTTAAAAGATCTGATACTACCCTATCATCCTAACAAAGCACTACACTCCCAAAATGCAGGATTATTTGGAATACCTAGAATCTCCAACAGTACAATGGGAGGCAGAGCCTTCAGTTATCAAGCTCCTCTCCTTTGGAACCAGCTGCCAATCTGGATTCGGGAGTTAGACTCAATCTGTTTTTAAGAAGAGGGTTAAAACCTTCCTTTTTGATATAGCCTAAAATTAGGGTGGGATTAGGAAAGATAAGATAAAATATGATAAGCCTTTATTAGTCCCACAATGGGGAAATTCCAGGATTGTAACAGCACAGGGACAGCAACACTCAGAGCAATAATTTAGAAGATAAGAAAATAAGAGCAGTGAATATACATATGTACACATAAATATATAAATATATATACACAGTGCGGAGCATTGTAGCTAGATGCAATAAACAGCATTAACTGTCTACTTAGTTATCCTACATAGTATGAATATGTACCCATACATATTGTCACCCTCCGTAGTGACTGATATTGTCCTAGTTGTATACTGGAGGGGACCATTTGTGTAAGTCTGTTGCATCTTTTGCATTCAATACTATTAGGTCGTCACGTTTTTTTGCTATCTCTGCGAGCAGCCCTGCTTAGGTTATAAAGTCTGACAACCGTAGGTAGGAAGGATCTGCAAAACCTCTCGGTCGCGCACCTAGGATGATGTAGTCTACTGCTAAATGAGCTCCTCAGTGCGCTCAGTATGTCCTGCATAGGATGGTACTCTGACTCCAGCAGGGATGACAGTTTAGCCACCACCCTTCTCTCTCCCATCTCCTCCACTGGGTCAAGGCATTGCCCCAGGACAGAGCTAGCTTTCTTGATTAGTTTGTTCAGTCTCTTGCTATCGGCTGCTGTAATGCCACTGCCCCAGCAGACCACTCCAAAAGTGATGGCTGATGCCACCACTTTGTCGTAGAATGTCTTCAGGAGCACCCCTTGTACACCAAAAGACCTGAGCCTCCTCAGTAGGAACAGCCTGCGCTGTCCCTCCTTGTACAGTGTGTTGGTATTGTGTGACCAGTCTAGTTTATTGTTCAGATGAACACCCAGGTACTTGTAGGATGTCACCAACTCAATGTCTGTTCCCTGTATATTTACTGGTGCTATGAGGGGTTGTCCTTGCCTGCGGCAGTCCACCACCAGCTCCTTAGTTTTCCTCGCGTTGATCTGGAGACAGTTCCGATGGCACCAGTCCACGAAGTCCTGGATAAGTCCTCTGTACTCAGATTCATCTCCGTTGGCGATGAGGCCGATGATCGCAGAGTCGTCTGAGAACTTCTGTAGATGGCAGTGTGTTGTGTTGTGCAAGAAGTCTGCAGTATAAAACAGGAAGGGTGCCAAAACCGTTCCCTGGGGGGCCCCCGTGCTGCCGATCATGTCGGACACACAATACCAGGTTCTCACAAACTGTGGCCAGGTGTCCCTGAACCCTCCCTTAGTTATGCTGCTAATAGGCTTAGACAGCCCGTCAGTCTGTTCGGCTCCGGAGAAATGGACACACTTGCATGATTACACACCTGCTGCGTCCTGATGACCAGTGTATATAAGGGCCAGCGTGTGAAGCAGCCACCGCTGGATCGTTAGGTTTGCTAAACCACTGAAACTGTTCTTAGCCTTTATTCTGTCTGTACCTGTGCTACCCGTTTGTCCTCCTGTCTCTCCAGGTTTGTTGCCACCTCTGCAGTGTGTCTTCCGGAGCTGATCACGCTTGCCTGGCCATAGAAGACACCGGACAAATCCAACCAGGTCAACGCCTTTCTCCTGCTTCACCTGGTCCGCATAGGAGTTCCATGCCGGGCTCCTCTGCTCTTGAGTAAATGTGCTTCTCACTTTCTTCTCCTCATTTGGGAGAGCTTGTCCCTAATAATCTGTCTGCTCCTTCCACTGCAGGCAGTGTGCGCTCCAGCGGGCACCAGAATTGTGTGTAAATTTAATTGTGCATTTCTGTGTTTTGTTTTTCTTTAGTTCTGCCTCCTTATTTACTGTGTGTATTTATCTTCATTTTTGTAATAAACTGGTGTGCCATTATTTCTGAGTCTGAATGTTCGTTCTGGCAGCCCAGCATTTAAGTCTCACTTGCCAGAATCATGACAGAACAATCCGGCCAGGATTGAGGCTCAGCAGGCGCTCAGTCAGACGGACAGTCAGCGCTCTCGCACTTGGACGCCACGGAGCACCAGGTCATGTATTTGTCTGAACAGTTGCAAACTATTACCCAACAATTGGCAACTGTAACCGAGCACCAGTGTCGCCTTCTTGTTGTGGCACCTCCTCCCGCACCTGCTGCCACGGCAGAGCATGCCATCTGCAGGAACATCTCCATTCCCATGCCTGCCCCCTATGGGGGTGGGGTGGGGGGGGGGGTGTAGGGAGTTGCTGCTGCACTGCCGGATGTATTTTCAGCAGGTGAGGGGGGAGTATAGGGAAGATTCAGACAAAATCCATCTCATGACCTTGTTGTTGCGGGACCGGGCACTCAAGTGGGCACAATCCACCTTGAGCGGCCCAGAGGGGCCCCTCTCTTCTTAAGAGTGGTTTGTGCTAGAGTTCTGCGAGGCTTTTGACCATTAAGAGAGTGAGAGGAACATAGTTAGTCAGCTGATGGAGCTATGGCAGGGAGACCCGTTGGTGGCTGATTTCTCTGTCGAGTTCCGGGTCATTGCGGTGGACTCTGGGTGGAATGACATTTCGCTTCGGAGTGCCTTCCTCCTGGGTCTGAATTTGCATCTCAGTGATGAGCTGGCTATCCATGTGTCCCCCTTTTCTCTGGATGAACTTATCGTGCAGGCTGTGACCCTCAACAACCGGTTCAGGGAGAGTGCAAGAGAACGCAGTTTTTTTTGCAAATCAATGAGAAAAAGTTGCAAATTTGAGAAAAAAAGACAAATTCATGAAAAAAATGTTGGAAATTTAAAGGGAAAATTATAAATTTATGAGGAAAAAGGCACAGATTTTAAGAAAAAAAAGTTGCAAATTTATGAGAAAAAAGAACATGGAAAATTTACAGGAAAAAAGTTGAAAATTTACAGAAAAAATTGCTAATTTACAAGAAAAAAATGCACATTTATGAGAGTCAACTTCATGACAAAAATGTTGGAAATTTATGAAAAAAAAGTTGAAAAATTACAGGAGAAAAGCTGCTAATTTAAAAGAAAAATTTTGCAAATTTATGAGCAAAAAGGCAAAAAAAAATTTGAGAAAATGTTACAATTCTACGACAAAAGTTGAAAAAAAATTTTTGCATTTCTTTTTTTTTCCACAATATTTTTATTGAACCTTTTTACAAACATAACACAAACAATCAAACACTAATACTAAAATAATTTTAAAAAAAAGTACTAAAAACACCAACAACCACTAACAAAGGCAGGTCTTCAACAATGCTCCTCTATTTAGTCTAGGCAATCCATTACATAAGTATACATATTATACATTCACCAGTTTGGAATTTACAAGGTCCACACACATCATTCACCTGTTTAAATTCTTTACATAATCAATGAAAGGTCTCCATATATTCTCAAACACAATTTCTTTTGATTTCAGTATGTATGTTATTCTTTCTAGTGGAAGGTTTGTTAACATCTGTCTTAACCACTGAGTCACATCTGGTCTATGAGTCTTTTTCCACAGTAGTGCAATACATTTTTTGGTGTTAAACAAACTGAGGTCTATGAATGCTCTCTCACTCTTGTTAAAGTTATGCTTTTCTGGATAAAGACCCAACAAAAACAGTTTAGGATTCAATATGATTTGTTTTGAAATTATTTTTTCTATTGTTACCCTCACCTCTTCCCAAAACATTCTAATTTTCCTACATTCCCATAAACAATGAAATAGGGTTCCTTTACTTTCCATACATTTTGTGCACGTATCTGGTATGTTTTTGTTATATCTATTTAACTCCACCGGTGTAACATACATCCGCATTAACCATTTAAAATGTATCAATTTAAGACGTACATTTATTGATTTGGTTTGAGCTTCTGCACAAGCCAATTCCCAATGTTCCTCTGAAATTTCAGTTTGCAGGTCTTCTTTCCAATAATTCAATCTTTTCTGTGAGTTTTCACTTGAGGATAATGTCAATGAGTTATAAAACTCTGAAATAATACCCTTTCTCTTACTATCTTTCGTCAAGATTTTTTCCAAGGATGAATAAGTAGGTCTGATGAGAGCATTATTTTGATTTGATCGAATAAAGTTCCTAAGCTGAAGATATTTTTTTTTTTGCATTTCTCACATTAGAATTGGCGTTTCAAAGTCATGTTATTCCATTATGTAACGTGACATAGAAAGTTTTATGATGATATTGGAGGCAATTCTCTCTTTTTCCCAGGTTGGGGTCCCACTGCCTTTGATTTACACTGATGAATGGGGATGGCAGGTAACAAGGGGGACTATTCTGGGTCATTTTGCTAACAGGGGGAATAGCACCCACCACTACCACCATCACCTATTGGCTATCACCCCATGGCACCCATGCTTACACACACAAACACACACACACACACTCTAACCCACTCCACACACACGCCTGACCCAGTGTTGACCTGCCCTGACCCCTATTTGTTTTCTATCCTCCACTCTCTCTTTTAAATCATCCAGTCTGACGCTGAAAAGCAGGCCCCCCTCCCTATAAATCCTCACCGAAAAGGACCAAATGTCAATGAAGTGCTACTCCGGAGTGCGTTAAGGGTCACCCGCACATAATTTCTCAGCTAAATAGCCGCACAGAAACGGGGGCCCATCAGAGCCTCCACCGATAAAATGTGCACCGCGCCACACCTACCCTGCGCCGCCGAGGTGAAGCCGGCAGATAAAGCAGAGGAAAATGGCAGCAGAGCGAGGTATAAAGTCTGCCGAGTCAGATGGCATTTTTCACAATGCGACGCGTGAGACCTCTCAGCCCGACTTGAGCAGCCGAGACAATTCTGCTACTATGATGTAGTGCACCGTCGCAGCCCCCCGCCCCCTACGCACACTTACTTGGCGGCCAATGATTTCATCCATCATTCAGTAAAACAGAGGAAAATGCCACTGTGAAGAAGCCTGAGGGGCCAGGTAGCATTTTTCAAGTGCCAGCAGGTAAGATTTTGGTCAAAGCAGTTGTTAAAAATGCAGAAAGTGCCCGCCGAGTCTGAAATGAGAGAAAAATCAGGCACCAGTTCACACCTTAAATGAAAACTCCACTTCTATAGTACAGAAGTGAATGAGAAACAAGCCCACTGCTTACTGGATCTATGATCTCACATAACATTTACATGATGAGTTTATAATCACAACAGCTGAGATGTTAATTTCTTTACAAACTGTGTTTTCAGCATCAATCAAAGATTCATTTGATGGGCTGAGGTTAATCCATTTAAGAATGTATTGTAATTGATGTGCAATGAAATGGTAGAGAAATTTGGAGTATCAAGTCCTCCTTAAGTTTTAGGTTTCTGTAAAGTAGTTAACGTGATCCTGGGAGTTTTGTTATTCCAAAAAAATTTTGTGATAAATGAGTTGAGAGATTTAAAGCAGCTGGGAGGTGGTTTGATGGGATTCACAGAAAATAAAGTTAATCATAGGTAACATTGCCATTTTATTTGTAGCTTTTCTGAGTAATAAAGAAATTGGAAAATTATTCTAATGCTGCAGATTGTCTTATATTGTTTTAATAGAAGACTGAAGATATCTGTCACACCTTGACGATTTAAGGCCTTTACATACTCTGCAAAAACAGAGAACTTTTTTTTTTCTTTTTCTTGAGGTGGCAATAACAAGAACAAAGCTCTTTCTGGACAGGACATGCCATACGTCACAAGAAACTCAAGTGCAGAACTCCTGGGAAATTCAAATTTCTGAACAGTCACACAGTAGTTCTTGGCCACCACGCACAAAAAAAGTTCTGCCACGATGATGTGTCAAAAACAAGCTGCAAGAGCTCTCAAACCAGGACTGCAAGAACAAAATGACATCATTTTGTTCTTGCAGCCTGGGAGAGAGAACAAATTTCTCTGTTCTTGCGGAGTATGTATAGGCTTTTAGGCAGCGTATGCCACTAAAAAATGTGGTAAATACGCCGTCATAGTCAAATAAGTTAAGGGTAAATTTTGTATAAGTTAAGAGCACGCTGAAGCATGGTGATATACATTGTAGTACAGCGAGGTCGTTGTATGGCTCATACATCCCATATACGCGGGCCATAAGTTGTAGGTAAGTTATGCGATCATTGACACACATTACTTGTAAGTTACTCATAAGTTGATATACACTGAGATAAGGTCTAGCGTACCGAAACATTATTTCCAACCTATGAGTAATGCGCTTTGAACCTATGTGTAACTTACTGAACGTGTTTCTAACTAACAGCTACTATATAATGGCATATTGGCAGCACTGGTTTGCAGGAGGAAACCATCAAGACTCCATGGTGAACAGACGGCCATGTCAAACTGGTCTTGTTCTTTTATTCAGACAAAGTAAAGAGATGTTTCATACCTTGACATGTTTTGACTGTCATCTGACATTCGTTGTCACATCAACTGTTTTATCCTTTCCATAGGTGTGACCGACCTGACAGAGTTGACAGATCTGCCAGGTCGGTCACGACCCCTGCTGTGCGATAGGCTCTGGAGGAGAGAATTGTCTTGGTTGAACCAAGATGATGGAGCCTTCATGCTCCCACACACCGTGGATTCAGGGATTGGGAAGCGACGCAGTTTGGCATGACCGCACTATGCATAAGTTATGCATAAATTAGACAGTCACTGGGCATAGGTTGTGAATGCCAGCAACATGCTAAGCATTTGTTGATATAAGTTATCAAAATGTTCTATATAAGTTACTAATTTGTTATGTATACGTCCAACTCGTTATGGACATGCGATGCATATGCCCCAAATTGAAAATGCGTTTTAGAGAAATTTTGATATGTCGGCATACGCTGCCTAAACCGTCAAGGTGTGACAGGGCCTTTTGGGAAATGGTAACACCTAAATATTTGAAATTCCCAGTGTTAAATGTGTGATGTGCTTGGATTGTCACATCCCATCTATTAAGTTGAAGCAATTTTGATTTTGACCAGATAACTGAATAATCCCAGATAACCGAATATGAGTTAATTAGGTCTGTCATTCTGGCAAGTATTGATGAAGGGGTTGTTAGGTAATGAAGACCATCATCTGCATATAAACTAATATAATGATGTATTGATTGTATTTGAATGCCAGTAATATTTCTGTTTTGACGAATAGCTGTGGTAAGAGGTTCAGTGAATATAGCAGATAAAGATGGAGAGAGTGGACATCCTTGCCCAGGTTTCCCTGTGAATGGTGAGTGGTTGTGAACTGAGTCCATCTGTAATAACCAAAGCCACTGGAGCAGTATGTATAATCCTCACCAAGTGAATAAATTGTTCCCTAAAGCCAAATTTATGTAATGTTGTGAAAAGAAATTCCACAATACCTTTCAATAGCTTCTTCTGAGTCTCAAATAGAGCTAAGGACTGAAAATCAAACAGTCACTCAGCTTCAGAGGTGGCATTAACTGAATATCGTCTGTAATTGGCATTTTTTTTAGTAGTGACAGAAAAATCTGAACTTTTACTTTCATTCCCACCCATCCACTTTATAGCTCATATTAAAAAGGGATTATCTAGTGTTGCTTCACCTTTAATTATAGTGTGTTAAATCTTTATGACCGTTCACCGTTTTATGTCTGTGAGCAGTCACACACAGTCTCCCCCGCAAAAATGCCAAAGCAGCTGAGTGTGGGAACGTTCTTTAAACAGCCAAACAGTTGGGATGCTGATGATGAAAAAAAGGAGAATGAAGCACAAACATGGACAGCCACCAGAGTATCCAGCACTGCAACATCGTGCCCCTCCGCCACAAAAAAAAACAAAACGTGAATCTGCTTCATGTGGCGTTGAACAACACTGACCCACAGCCTCTGTTCATCAGTTCAGCTAATAAATGAATAATCTACATATTGTACCCTGTAGGTTCATGATTAAAGCTTAGCGTCAACAAAAAAAGCTATGCAGCATCTTATGTGAAAATTAAAACAAAAGCTACAGTAATAATAGTTAGTGAAAGAATTTCTACAACCCTTTTTGTCAAAATGAGATAATAGAGATGTCTACGCTTATGGATCATGTGACCTTTGCTTTAGCAGCAGAGCAAGGTGCAAACAAACCTGAGATCTCAATGTATCTCTGTATCTGTTGTAACTTCTTCATGGGGATCCACTGCACCACTCTTGGTCGGGCCCTTCACCCAGGACTAATTTACCTTGTCATATTGTTAAAATTCCAGTGAAAATATCACATTTGATCATAAATGTCCCCACTGTGGGACTAATAGAGGCTTATCTTATTTTATTATGTTATAACATGTCTCATCGGCCGAAGGGTTCACGATCACACACGAGGTGTACGAGGTTCTCTATTGAACTTACAGTCAAACAGAAGATTAGGGTGGATGTTGAGGAGGGTTTTTTTGTTGGTTTTTCTGTTAAATAAGACACCAGTTCAGTTACCAAAAAAGCCTCTTTTAAATGGCAATTCAGCAAGGGAAAAGACAAAAAATCTGCATAAAATTACTTTAATTGTGACACCATTAACAAACAGAAACAACACTGGAAAGCAGGCTACAACTAATATTATTTGGTGCAAGGTGTAAAAATGAGTTCGGAGTATGAAGCAGTAATTCTACTGGTGTTTATTAAAAATAGTGGCAAGTTTTCGCTAGAAGTTTTTAAACATGGGTAAGAAATAAAGTAGTTGTTGCAAATAATTTGACTGAGACCCCAGTGGAGTAAAACGCTGTAATCTTTCACAATTCCGTGCAACCTGGCACTAAATGGTGGAGGCAAAGCAAAGAGAAGCTGAGGTTACAAATGCTGAGCGGAAAATAAATGAATGGAATCAGACCAAAGCTCCATTTGAATGGTTAAATACCAGCTATTGTTCGTTGCCTTAAAGCCCAATTGTTTCTCAGTTGATATCTTGATGTGCCACCTGTAACTCTACAAAGAGAACGGTTATGACTAACAGTCCTATTTGTCCTTCAAAACGTACACACACACACACACAATAAAAAAGTCCGTGTACACTGCATGCATACTCCATTGAGTGTTTATAATAAGCTAGCTGGAGGAAAATGTCACAAGATCTACGGGGTATTTTGACTGAAAATGCAAAGCGAAAACAACAGTCCAGCTGAAGCAACCAAAGAGTTCTCGCTCGCATAAAGCTCTGCAAGGACAGAGGGAGCAGTAAGTCGCAGCTACCCCACTGGCAAAGCTTTGCCATTATTGCCTTGCTTATTTTCTTTCATTACCACAGCAATTTAAATATCATACATCTCCCCCCATCTCATTTCTTTTTGCCCTTGCTATTACCTTCCTTGCGCTTTTTTTTCCTCCATTTTTGAGTTTAATTTACTGCTTCCTGGCAAATAAGAAAAGTGGCTCACTTTCATGGGCAAAAAGCACCAGGGGTGGTGATGAGGCTCCTCTTGACATTGAATCATAATTTCAGGATTATTAGACGCTGCCTCGTCCCTATCATCTTTATAAAACAACAGCGGCGAGCAGAAGAGCTGGGGGCTGAGTGAGCTGCTCTGTTTTTCTTTATGTGCCATATTAGGAAGTCTCTTATTGACAGCTCCGCACAGAAACGTCCCTGACACCTACAAATGAGACGACGTTTATGGCATCTTTAAACAATATTACACAACAGGGAGTGTGGAATCTATGACTAGATGAATTCGCCTGCGACCGAATCACTGTGGCGCTATATTCAAGGTATCGTATGACATTCCTTTTTATATAACAGTAGGTGACAACAGATGCTTGCTTAATGATATATTGTTCCTCCAAGACTAGCACTGCTACACATCAACAAGTGTTCCCCAACTGCTACTCTTGAATGCTGCTAACACAAACAATGAGTACAACACTGACTGTACAACAGTTAGTTCTGACCGAGCAATCTGTTTGGACAATAGGGGTTACAGTTCACTGAATATGTATCATTTTGCTTCAGTGGTGGTCTAACAACCTTTAAATTATAGTTAATATCAGTGGCTTCTTATATGTGAGAATTATAATACTGTGTTGGATACTTTAATTTCCAGTGAGGCGCTATTTGAAAAAAGACAGGTCTACAGATCTCTGTGACCTGGCATCCTGCCCCTGTATTTATCTGGCTAGTCACGCTTGTTTACAACAGAAAAAAACAAGCTAGAGTTGGATGTATTGTCTTGACTAGCAAACCGTAATACCGTTGTGGTGATGGACTTTTTATTTCATCTGAAAATGCCAAAAGCAAAGTGTGCAGAAACCAAGAAAATGCACTGAAGCTAAATTGCTAATGTGCTAACTAGCTACCGACACAAGTCGCGGGATCCACAGACCCCACTCAACAGGTGACTAGTACATACATAAACTGCACTGGACAGTATTTAACTTGGCTACGTGTGTGTGAAATGGCCAAAGGCCTATTCTTTTCTATATTATGCTCACTGAGGCGCTAAGTTATTTAACTGGGTACAATCATCCATTCATTCATCTTCTTCCGCTTAATCCTTTAAGGGTCGCGGGGGGGCTATCAGAAAGGACTATTTTTCTCGGCAGCTCGAGGTCATGCAGTCATGATGCCACATGCCGTCTCGTGTAATATTGCTTAAATATAACTGTTTTCCTTTCATTTTTCACAGCTGATCAATCAAATTTGCTACCGTCCTCGAGTCATCATTGAAGGTTGGAACAACACTGTACTCATTCAACTGTGAAATACACTGTCAGCATATATTGCAGAATAATTTAACTCCTTACTAGCGCTGTAAATGCTATTTTACCTATTTTTAACTGTAAAAAACTACTTCTTTTTTAACTTCTTGCACTGTTTATATACTGTTGTTGCCCTATTTTATTACTCATTACCCTAAGTGCTACTATCCCTTTGCTGCAGCAATACTGTAAATTTCCCCACCGTGGGACTAATAAAGGATTATCTTATTTTTATCTTATCTTGTCAGTTCTGTTTAACTGATTGCGGGCTCCAATTTTTTTTTTTTTAATCTTTGCTGCCTTCTTATTAGCATCTTCAGACGAGGTAAAGAGTCAGAACAATGCATTACAATGTAAAACAGTACAAATTGTACCGGTAAACTTTGGGATAACTATTTTTAAAAGTATAAAGTTAACCGGGCTAACTATTAGCATGAGCCCAGAACCAAACGGCACAACTTATGGTTTGTCAAAGCTGTCTCTTTTCAAAGAGCGCCTCACTGTGGAAAATAAACTACACAACATTTCAGTTCTGCCAAGTAAGAGGCCACAGACAGGCCACTGTAATTAACAATCAGTAGAACAATGACGTGATTCATGTGTGGTGAAATGTAACTGAACTGCCTATTGTCCAAATTGCTTGGTCAGAACTAACTCTTCTATAATGAATACCCACCCCTTTTACTGCTCTGTGTGCTTTCTATTCTCTCATTTTACCTCCATCTTTCTATTTAGTCTTTTCTTGCTTTCTCTTTGAGCTCTCCAACCATTTATTACCTCTTTTATACTCATTTCATCCCAAACAATCTCTTTCTCCCCCCATTACGCCTCGCTCTTATCATATCTGAATGATGAATGGCTCTTTTTTTGACCTGTCGTCACCTCCCAGCCAGTGTTCGGTTGGTAAGCTTCTGTAACGTGCATCTTCTCTTTCTGCGCTTTAGTGTGTGTGTGTGTGTCCCCGCTTTATAGCCAATGCGTGTGTGTGTTGTGAGTGTTCCTGTGCCAAACCAGGTGCGTCTTTCAGGAAGCCGCAGCGGTACCATCGACCCGCTTGACCCCACCGCTATCTCAACTGGCGCCAACTCGGGCTCGGGGCTACAATTAAACCTCCACCCTGGAGGGCAGTCATCTTGCAGAAAACAAACGCACCTGTGACGGTCCGGGCCCAGCGGAGGAATGACATATGCGCCCACCTGTCAGATGGGTCTGGCAGGGTTTGATAGCCTGGAAAGGGCTGCCGCGCCGCCTGTCCATTATGTCTCGATCCACCTGAGCTACACTAAGTGCTGCCTTGCCTTCCAGGGCTTAAGTGGCAGGAGATTTGCTCAAATGAAAAGTAAATTGATGTCTTAATTATTTACTTTGAATTATTTATCTGTAATTACTTCACAAAATGAAACGGCCTGCATCTCGGGCCATTTTAAGCCGAGCTTTCTTATCCAATCAAACACCCACTTCACACCTGGAAGCTGCCCGCTGCAATCGCAGCTTCCTTCATACCAGCTGCAGAGAGCTGAGTGCTTTGCTCCAAGGTAATTTGATGGTAATTGGTCAGGGCATGCTTTTGTCAAAGTGCCAGTGCCTTTTAAACATTCAAGTCAATTAGAAGCAGCCCAGACTTGGACGGAAAGCCTCAGCTTAGCTAGACACGGACTCTATGGCTGCTTAATGCAAAGAGAAGCACTCAGCAGATTTGACAAAGGTTTAACGTTTTAGACCGCATGGCGTCGGCTGCCTCGCTTTTTAAAGGAGAGTGGTCATAACACACAGGAAAACGTGCTTCAGCTGACATGGAAAAGACATGGAAAATGGGTGTTAGAGCAGGGAGTCAGCATTACCGCAGCTTCTGCGTCCATTTAAGCCAATTAAACGGTCAGTAAAAGAATAAAGCAATTTTATTGATGGTGCCAATCCAGTCGAAACGTTTCACAGTTTAAAACATTTGGGAAAATTGGAGAAAGTGGATTGTTGCCTTTGCATTGCCTCAATATTTGTTTCAAGCTCAGGGAGACTCAGTTTCATAAATCAAGTTTGGTGCCAATACATGAGAGAGATAATAGTACCAAAGTAAATTTGGTGTGGTAGACATTAGTAATCATCTCGTGCATTCTTTAAGTCCTGCCCTGAAAATCATCTGTACCAATATCAGTGATGTTAGAAGAAAATATGCAGTGTGTAAAAAAAAAAAAAAATAAGCGTTTAAATAAAATCCAATTCAATGACCTAGTCGGTCAAATTGACATCATGCAATAATATAACCTTACATGGCATCAGATGGAGGAAAATCTTACAATAGCTAGTGGCTTTTACCACTGTAAACCCAGATTAGTTGACAGACCTAAGCTTTCGTGTGGGTTTACTCTCAGAGCCTTGACTTCTTTATCCACTGGTTATACCCCCTTTACGCAGGGGTGAAGATCTTTGAGAGATCGCTGAGTGATGAAAAAATGTCCAGCTCTCCAAATGATCTTTCAATGATCTCTCAGCCATCGCCAAGATCTCTCAATGATCTCCAGTGACTTCCACAGTCCTTAAAGTTTTGACTCATTCTAAAACAATCTCTTGACAATCTCCAAAGGGAAGTGATCTCTCAAGAATCTCATCAACCTCCCAATGATCTCGCAGCAATCTATTGGTCTTTCATCAAATGCTCAGCAATCTCTCACTGATCTCCCAGTCATCTCTAACTCTGGGATAAAAAAAAAAAGTCAAATGACTTTTCAGTCCACTAGATGGTGCTAAATACTCACTGTCTGGTTAGGTCAGCACAGCAAAGGAGAGAATCCTGAGATCTAGCTGGGGGTTGAGCAAGACAAAGACCTGGATGGAAATGGCAATGTATGATATCACAGTACTAGGCGTATAAGATAGTCCTGATAGTATCACATCACAGCCAAGTATCGTGACAGTATCATATTGTGCAGCCTCTGGTGATTCCCACCCCTATAGCAGCACGATGTAACTTTGATGTTTGGTAGGAGACTATAACTAGCATATTTTACAGCCTGTGTCCTAATAGCCAATCATAGGGCCTATCTTTAGCCACCTACTCACATCGGACCCTGTGATCAGCTACTGGGACTCAGGCTGTAAAATGTGCCAGTTGTAGTCTTTTCAGTGCTCCTACCAGGAACACACTGCTACTTTAAAACCTTAACTGGTGAAGAGAAACACGTTTTCTGTTGGTCTGATGGAACGACCCTGGTTTATGGTTTACAGTGAAGGTTAAAAGCTTTCAGATTGCCAGATACAAACATATTCAATTGGCTGTAATGGACAAAGACTTTCAGCAATCACAATCACAAATGCTAATGGCACTTTTTATGAGCTTGATCCTACTTGAGCCACAAAAATCCAATGGTGCCTCAGTCAAACTCAAGCACTCACCAGAGAACTAAAGATAGACATGAACGTGGCTAAAGAAAGTTGAGATTGTCCTCAGTGTGGGAATAAAATGTTTTATGAGGGAGTTCTGCTACTTCGTGTTTATTACAACTTTTATTTTGGAGAGAATTTTTAAGGGAAACAACAAAAAAAAAAAAAGAAAACAGCAGGGATATCCAAAATATTCAATACTTTGTTTTCATCCATCCATCTTCTGCTGCTTTTCTGGAGGTCCGGGCCCAGGAGTCAGCAGCTCAAGCAGAGAAGCCCAGACTTCCCTCTCTCCGACCACCTGCTCCATCTCTTCAGAGAGATGGAGCAGGTGTTCCCAGGCCAGCTGGGAGACACAGTCTATCCAGCGTGTCCTGGGTCTGCCTCGCGGTCTTCTCCCAGTGGGACGTGCCGAAATACCTCAAGTGGGAGGCGTCCAGGAGGCATCCTGATCAGATGTCCAAACCACCTCAACTGGCTCCTTTCAAAGTGGAGGAGCAGCGGTTCTACTCTGAGCCTCTCCTGGATGACCAAGCTCCTCACCCTGTCTCTAAGGATGAGTCCAGCAATCCTACAGAGATTTATGTTTTAAATTCTGAAAACTGTTGGACTGAACACACTTTTAACACCATATGTGAATGTTTCCTTTCTTTTCCTTCTGTCCATTTTCAGGTTTTGTCTTAAGACATGGACCAGGTATAAAACACCACTGTCCTTCCTTTTAGTTCTGACTGACATTTCATTGGAACCACATAATTATGCTATCACACTGACAGTGGGAGATTTGCAGGTGTTAATGTCTTTTTTTTTCCATTTCTTTTTAGACATGGTATTTAAAAAAAAAAAAGCTCAATCAAGCTTTCCAGAATAAATAAAGGTCAAAATATACTTTATATGATAATTTGCCAATTTAAAAGCCCCAACACCTAATTAGCACAGCAACTTCGGAGCAGTTGCTCTGTAGGGTGGCAGCCCTCTAAAATATAACTCCCGCTCTTGTGTGGACAAACAAGCCTTTGTGTGACATTTCCCACCGATGTGTAATTAGGTTTATTGTGATACTGCGGCATGTCTGTATTCAAAGAAATTAGTATCTGTGCCTTAACACACAACCTCCAGCGCACTTACGGCACCACCGGCCTTGTCTCGCCTCTATGGAAATCAATTGAGCATGGCCTGATACTATTTAGAAAAGCAGATGGCATGTCTAAATGGTGAGCAGGAACTAATTTGTTCATTTCATACCAACAATGTCAACAGCACATTCCCCATTATGCCATTCATATTTGCACAGTCAGTGAACTGGGCCTGCAGTGTACAATGTGTAGCCAGCCTAAAGTTATGAACGAGAAACGGCAACTGTACTCAGGATAAAGAGGCTGGCGAATTAAAATGTGTGCAGCTAGATTAAGTATAAAGCAAATCCCAGAGAGGCATTTGCAGTGAACATGGTAGAAATGTGACGGAGTCCAGCAAGCACAGACGTGTTCACTGTTGCATGTCAGACAATGTCTGGTCTTTGAACTTTATGAACAGTGCAAATGTGCCTTTTAAGGCAGTTTGGTGTGCTTGACATTTGCACCGCTTGTTTGCCAAAATTCGAGACGGTTTGACGTCTACAAAGCTTGACATGCAGTGACGTCCAGCTCTCAGAACCTCTGTAGCGTGGAGGAGCTTTCTGAGCAGCCAAGTTCATTCAGCTACAACAGGTCAAACTGGAGGCAGAACTGAGGATTACCAACCAATTTATGCCCAGCAGACATTCAAGACAAAGATCACAAAGTTCGCTGTCCTCCTGTAAGGACAGGTGTCTGTCCTTTGTTGGGCTACAGTCTGTATGGTGGAAAACTTCAGCTCATCAACAGTACTATGTATTGTGTGACAACAATTAGAGCAATAACCAGCTGCATCTTTAAGCATTTTGGCAGCTTCCACAGGTCTTAATGGAATGTTTGTGATTTAAGTTGGTAACATTGCATGCAGTTGGTTTCAGTGGTCGACAGGATACGACCGGCCCCTGGAGTACAATAAGCAGAGAAACATTTGTGAAGGAATGAATAGGGCTGTCTTTGGTGAAAATATAACAAAATAAGCCAGAATGACATGATGTAATATTGACAGTGGATTAGTGCACCAGATGGAAACAGGGATGTCTATTTGGGTGACTGAAATCTTAAAAAAATAACAATATAAACTGCACTTGGCAAGCTAACGCCCTAGTACTGTTACCTGACGCTTGGGCTCCCTACTCGTGTTTGCAGACTGACAGCTCGGCTGGCCAATAACAGAGCAGCGAGTGGGTATCAAGGCTAGGCTTACCGTGTTTATGATGATGTTCTGCAACAAACCTAAAAAAGTTAAAACGGCTCGTCAGAGACAGAAAGTACATAAAAGCTGTGGGGGGGAGGTGGGGGTGGTAAGAGAAGTGAGTGTTTTGATATTCTCTGATGATCATGTGACCAACAGACACATTTTAGAAAGTTAAAACCTACAAAAAACACTATTCTTCAGTCAATGAAACCTTTAAGTACATCCAGCAGACTCCACTGTCTTGAACCCAGGGCAGTAGATGATTGTTCAGGCTTTGCTCTGCAGCCATGCGCCCGACAAGGAGACTGTTCTCCATCTGCTGCAGGTTCTGGTTAAACCGAGCCTTCAGCTTATGGGAGATTTCTGAACAACAGTCTCCAGGTCCAGCCCACAGTGGCTGGGGAGGGGTTACAGTTGTCTGACTGTAGGACAAGAAACTTTCTGAAGATGTAAATCAATGACTTTCACATCGAAAATGACAAAAAAAAAAAACAACAAAAAAAAAAGGCTGGTTAGCAACTGAGCTTTCCAAATAAAAGGAGATGATGGCTCAGAAGTGAATCAATCAAATACACACAAAAATAGAACTAAACTTTAGTGTTTGTTGACATATCTGATGGGTATTCTAAAGGGAAGTCGAAGTTTAGCATGATCCCCCACAAGTATGTCCGAGTCGGTCTTTCCAGCCTTGGCAAGACCGACTTGAAGTCCAAAAGTTAAAATGGCTGCACCCATACACCACACATTAACAGTTGTGTCAAATGTACTCACTATTAGCACTTCTGCGTTACTGTACATTTCCCAGCTGCACACACAGCAGTCCCAACATCCATTTCTGATCATTTCACTGCTGTGTTTTTATGCACAAATCACCTCGTACTGTGTTGTTTTCAGTGGGCTTCGCTACCGCGAGCTAATGGCTACCTGCCGACAGCATACAATCCCCCGCTTCCCCCGGCCAAATGGTGATGTATGTGGATTCAATTTGGCTTAAAGATGCCAAAAAGAATCTTTACTTTCTGGGTTGTTGTGATGAAGCGATGCTCGTGATGTCATCGGTGTCAGCCAGTGTCCAACCACAGTCACAAAGGGGACTAACTACAGTATATGTCTGGGGAGCACTGATTACTACAGATTCACAGGGAAGAAAGTGATTAAAAGTATCTCACACAGCAAACTACAAAAACAAAAATCTTGTATGTTTCCATAGTAAAACAGAGACAGACAGTGTGTACAGACCGCCTCGCTCATTTAGGCTGCAGCTGTTTGCACAGAAAAGGCAACTGAACAGTTAAAAAACACATAAATCTGGATGACAAAAATCCACAACTGAGCTTTGCAAAGAGATGTAAAGTTAGAAATGGGGAAAACTTTAACAAAGTTGTTTTTCTGCACTGAAATCTTTAGAGCGTGGGTTTTAAAATGCATGTCACAGCGCGTGCATACTTCCAACTCAATAAAAGATTGCACGCAGTTTAATTATTCTGGCGACTCACAGCTGCACCAATAGCAGTCCCGATTCATGGTGGAACAATCAAAAAAATCTACATAGAAAAGGCGTGGAGCAAACATGAGCTGGAAGCAAATGATTAGCCTCTAAAATCCGAACCACTGCATCTAACGGACTGGAACAAACTGGTTCTAATGGCAGTCAGTCCTCCCACACAAATGAGATCAATAATCACGACACGACTAATAAAACGACATTCCCATTAAATGGCCAAACGTCTCTGGATGATGAAAGGTAAAGAGCAAACATGGCCTTAGTACGACTTCAGTCCCATTTCCTGTCTCCAACCGATCTACGATTAAAGCAAACACTGTTCTATATCCTATCAGCACGTTTACATACAGAAGAATCAAACGTTCCTCTCACGTCCTGCACATGCCCACCTGTACTCCCACCGTGGTAAAATTAACGCGGTGGAAGATTAAATAGCTTCAATGCATTTCAGGACTGCTGACTGTGGACAACCGCGCTGAAACAGGGTCTGCATTAATGAAGGCGGTAACACGCAGCCAGGCTTATTACGACAAGCTCTGCTCCTGTGGTTTTAAAGGAGCAACACAAAGCATCGATGAGCATCTGAATGGAAAACCTTCCATTTGTCAGAGCAGGGGTCGGCAACCTGTGCTACACAAAGAGCCACTTGGAGTGATTTCTGTCTAAAAACAATCTGCATGGAGCCACAAAAATGTCTGAGCCTGAAGACTGCAGTAAAACAGCAGAATTGCAACTACAATCTGGCCTGACGACATCGGGACTAAGAGTTTTTTTCTTATAAATCTGCAGGGGTTTTTTTATTGTAGATTTGTTACTTTTTCCCCACAGAATTGCTAGTTTTTCTGGTACATTTTTGATTTCTTCCCTAAATTTAGCATATTTTTCTGTGTAAATTTAAAAACTATATTAAGTAAAATTAAAGGTCTTTTTCCATATAAATTTCTGACATTTTTACCAGTAAAGTTAGGATTTTTTCATACATTTTTTTTTCTGTTTTTGCTTTTCTCATAAGATTGTCTTATCTGATTGGTAACCTTTTCAGGTAAAAATGCTGCCTTTTTATTTATATAAATATTCAGCTGTTTTCTAAAAAACTGAGCTTTTTCTGGTAAATTTTGGACTTTTTTTCTTGCCAATTTATGGAGGTTTTTTGTTTTTGCAGTACTGCAGCATTTTCCCTATATTTCAAGTATTTTTGGCATGTTTTTAGCTTTTCTCATAAATTTATTACATTTTTCTTTCTAAATTTATAATCGTTCATGTGTACAACTACAGCATTTCTAACATTTAACAACTATTACATTTTTCTCATAAAACTCCAACTTTTTCCAGTAAATTTGTGATTTCTTTTCCAGAAATTTGGTGACTTTTTTCCCGTTTGCATGGTTCCTCTCACGAAATTGCAAAAATCTTCCCTAAATTTGTGAGATTTTTTTTTCATAAATTCCCAGGTTTTCTCATTTTCTGCTTTCGAGGATATTTTTTCCTCATTGACATGAAACCTTTTTTCTTGTAAATGTGAGCTGTTTTTTTCTCAAGGCCTCAGGAAGCCACTATCTATGGGCAAAAGAACCGCACATGGCCCCAGAGCCGCAGGTTGCAGACCCCTGTGTTAGAGCAAGTTTCTGCACTCGTGGTCCGCTCTTATGCTTCCCGGACTGAGAATGAGACCAGTGACATCATAACACATGCCTTTGTTACAGAGATGGATGGCCTGCTTGGGAGACTGAGCAAACAGGCCAAGTTTATCTTTGGATACGTAAAACAGTGTTTATCCTGCATTAGGTGGATGCTTATGGGTAAGTAAGAGGGCTGAAGGAATGTTTCCATCATTTCAGAGTAAATACCTACAGCAGCTACTGCAGCTCCAGCACCACCACACATTACAGGCTGCATACCCTGATGATTTAATAGCACAGTGCTGCATGCTATTACATATACATTTTAATCTTTCCATTGCCTTTGGCTTGTTTTGTCTGGAGACTGTATACAAGTTACCCATGGGTGGAGTGGGTTGTTTCTGGAGCCAAGGAATAAACGTGTTTAAAGGGAAGGGAGACTCAAACTGTATGGGTGAAATACAGTATAAGCTACGTTCCGATCCACAGTGTACTTCAGCTGTATTCCCTACACCCTGCTCCGTTCTCAGGAAATATCAGTTAACTGCCCTTCACAAAATTTCCCCATTTGAAACACCCTGTAACCGTTGGCTCCTCCTCCGTGAGTTACCATGGTAACCATTTACACGTACTGATACTATGTTGGATAATTTGTATTTCTTAAATAAAATATTAATACAAATATATTTTTATTACTATCAGTTGATATAAACAATAACCAACATCAGTTTAGCTTGTTAATAACGTTAGCAAAAACAGTTTGTTTTACTTGTATGTGAGGCGCAATGGCTTATGGGTAATCTTCTAGTCAACTTCCGGTGAAGTGATATCCGGTTGTTCACTTCTTCCCTGCTCAGTTCTCAGTTCCCTTTGAACTGAAGACCGTTCGCTCCCTTTGATTTGGAATCTCAGTGAATATGGCGGATACCCTGAGAAGTCCACTTCGGAGTACACTACTGGGCGATCGGAATACGGCTATAGTTACAGATACAAGCTAGGGCTGGGCGGTCTCACCTTAAATCATATTGTTGTTTTTTTTTGTTGTTTTTTTGGTGGGGGCGGGGGGGTTATCGTCCTTGCTTGTTCTTTCTTATAGTTCACTGGCAAGGCTTTTAATTAAGCAATATTACAAAAGAATGAGTGCAGTATCAATTAATATATCACTGCAGTGATTTGGTAGTAAATTAGCATAATATAGAAAAAATAGTCCTATTGTGATTTCACACACATGCAACCAAATTAAATATTATCCAGTGCAGAAGTCAGTGTTGATATACAGTACATACCTGTTGAGCTTTTGTGGGTCACGTGACTCACGTCGGTGGCTAGTTAGCTTGTTAGCTGCATTGAGGGTGTCCTTTACGCAGCCATGACTGTGTTATCACCACATAGGGGTTATGATTGTCTGATCGGAAATCTAAATCCAATCTTGGCTTGTCCATTTGGTCAAGCTGACACAGATAGCGGTTAGAGGCTAACAGCGATTTAGCTCCGGCACACTTTCGTATTCGTGTCCCCCATTTCGCTTGCTTTTTCTTTGCATCTTCAGATGAATCAATCAAGAGTCAACCATTACATACTATGTGGATGGACACTACATTTCTTTTAGGTACAAGCTGCTTTAATTTTTGTGTTTGTGTTTTGTGTTGGTGTTCTACTTCTGAATAATGATGTGTAATATGACTGCACTGCTTCTGGGTTAAGGAGTCATGTGACCCGACGTGTTAAAGTGGCCATACTTGAAAGCTCTCTTATACACAGGCGTACAACAGGAAGACAGGAAAAACAACAACAACAACAAAAAAAAACATTCATGAGCAAGATTACAATGGTGATTACAAGATTACAATGGTGTCCAGAATGTCAGTTTCAGTTTGTTTTTGTTTTTTTGTTTTTTTCGATTAATCATCCAGCCCTAATACAACCTAATATAAATGCTACTGTATGCAACATAAAACACAGTACTCAACTACTGTATACTGGGCCACAGAGTTCTTCAGTGGGCATACAAGAAGTCATAAATCATTTGTCAACCTTTTGACAAACGGGGCTTTTAATAAACCTGTTTGACTATTACTGAAGTAGTCATTTATGTTCCATTGTTTTATGTTCTTCTTGGTGCCATTTGTTTTCAGATTTTCTCATCTTCTTATTGTGTTTAGTTCAGTTTTTAAGTATGGGTTTTTAGTTCCTGTTTTTATGTGTTCTTAGTTTCTTTTTGTACCTTTTTAAATTTTGGCTTTAACAAACCGTTTTACTATCATTGAAGTAGTCATTTATGTTCCATTGTTTTACATTCTTCTTAGCTCCATTTGCTTTTAGATTTTCTTATTTTGATAAGTGATGACATGTTTAGCCGCTTGTCATCCTTCAACCGCTGTCTGTCTGTGTGGTGTCCTGCAAACAACGTGGGCTACATAGACAATTGGAGCTCATTTTGGGGAAAACCTGGTCTTATTAGACGAGACGGCGTCCATCCCACTTTGGATGGTCCGTCTCATTTATCTACCAACCTGGCATCATTTTTATCCAAATGTCCAAAACACTGACAACTCAGAGTTGGGACCAGGAAGCAGAGTCGCATCCTTACACGCCTCTCTGCAGCTCCTCTTCATCCGCCACCCCTCAGCTTAGCCCCTGTCTTCCCCATCAGAGAATCATTGTCTGCTCCCTCCAAAGTAAATAAAAATATAATGCATAAGCATCCCAAAGTGATTAAACAAAAAGTTGGTATAACTCAAATTAAACATGAAGCCTCTAAATTGAATGAGTTGGTCTCTGTTCCTCCTCATAATCTAAAAATTAAATGCAGTTTGTTAAATATTAGGTCTCTAACTCCCAAGTCTCTGCTAGTCCATGATCTGTTAATTGAGCATCAGATTGATTTAATAGCCCTAACAGAGACTTGATTAGGGCAAGAGGATTATGTTGGTTTAAATGAATCAACTCCCTCTGGTTATTTAAACTATCAAAATCCCAGAAGTTCTGGTCATGGAGGAGGAGTAGCAACAATTTACCATTCCAAATTACTAGTTAATATAAAGCAAAAAACACATTATCATTCCTTTGAGGGACTGGTCCTTAGTATTGGGCATTTTAGCAATTTTAGGCTAAACCCAATTTTATTTGCCATAGTTTATCATCCTCCATCAACCTACTCAGAGTTTTTATCCGAATTTGCCGAATTCTTAGCTGATTTAGTGCTGAAATCAGAATTATTATAGAATAATTATAGTAGGGGACTTTACTATACATGTAGATAGTGTTTGCCTCAATATGGCATTTAATTCAATATTAGACTCGATGGGATTTTCTCAGATAGTAGGAAATTCTACCCATTATCTCCACCATACGTTGGACCTTGTTCTGACATACGGCATAGAAATAGAAAATCTGGTAGTGTCTCCTCATAACCCTGTACTGTCAGACCATTGTCTGTTAACCTTTATTTTACTGTTTCTGACTATTTGGCTCCTAAAGAAAAATATTTCTACAGTAGATGCCTCTCAGATGATGATATTACCAAATTTTTGCAGACTGTTTCCTCTATGCCATGTGTCAACACAATGGAAATAAGCTATAGACAGCTTACTCCTTCTGTAATTGATGATAGCATGGTAGATAGTGTTACAGCTTCTCTGCATCAGACTCTAGACTTGGTGGCCCCTTTAAAAAAGAAAAAGTCTAATCAGAGATTTCTAACTCCTTGGTTTAACACAGAAACTCGTAGCTTAAAACAGAAGTCTCGTCAACTAGAAAGAAAATGGTCTCCACTAATTTAGATGAAATATATTTAGCCTTTGGAGAAATCATCTTATAATTTATGAAAAAAAAATCTCTTAAAAGCTAGAACAAGTTATTATTCTGCATTAATAGAAGTGAACAAGAATAATCCCAGGTTTCTTTTCAACACTGTAGCCAGGCTGACAAAGAGTCAGGACTCTGTCAATACTAGCATTCCCTTAGAGCTTACTAGTCAAGACTTTATGAACTTTTTCAATAATAAAATTTCATCTATTAGAGATGAAATCAGTCACATTCTTCTCACCGTTAACTTAAATACAGTAACTACTACAACTCCTTCCATTGATATCTGTTTGGATGAGTTGACTCCAGTTGACCTTTTAGAGTTAGATAAAATAAATTCCTCATCCAAGCCTTCAACTTGTCTTTTAGACCCTATTCCTACCAGGTTAGTTAAAGAAGTCTTCCCATTCATTGGTACCTTTATTCTTCAAATAATCAATTCTTCGTTAACTTTAGGCCATGTACCGCAGGCTTTTAAAATGGCTGTAATTAAACCCTTACTCAAAAAGCCAACGCTGGATCCAGGAGTCTTAGCTAACTATAGACCAATCTCTCATCTCTCTTTCATTTCAAAAATCTTAGAAAGAGTTGTTGCTACGCAATTATTTGACCGCTTGCAGGGAAATGGTTTATTTGACGAGTTTGTGTCTGGGTTTAGAATCCATCATAGTACTGAAACAGCCTTAGTGAAGGTCACTAATGACCTCCTTATCGCATCTGATAATGGACTTGTTTCTGTACTTGTCCTTTTAGACCTTAGTGCAGCTTTTGATACGATCAATCATAATATTCTGCTTGATAGATTAGAACACTATGTTGGACTTTATTTGGGTTTTAGACTTTTGAGTTTTTAACCTCTTTGACTAGTCTTTAACTTTTTAATATGACCCTTCTCTCTTATCTCTTTGTTTTTTCTCTTATCTCTTTGTCTTGTGTCCTGATTGATGGAGCCTTGAGTACTTTTATCATCTTTATAGTCAGCCTCATGTGTGCCTGTGTTTGTGTTCACGTTGAATGTAATTGTGGTTTGTAAATATGGATGTCACCTGACTGCAAAACAAATCTACCTATGGGTACAAATAAAGTAACATGAACATGAATAATGAGTTTTCTTCCAACTCAAAGCTCAGTCATGGAGTCCCACAGGGATCTGTGCTAGGCCCTACTCTTTTTCGTTTATATATGCTTCCGTTAGGCAACATTATTAGAAAGCACTGTATACATTTTCATTGTTATGCAGATGACACACAATTATACCTGTCAATGAAGCCTGATGCTAGTAATCAATTAGCCAAGTTAGAAGCCTGTCTGCAGGAAATCAAAGCTTGGATGACTTGTAATTTCCTGCAGTTAAATTCAAATAAGACTGAAGTCATTTTTGTTGGTCCAAAACACCTTAGAAATACCTTTCCAAATCAAACTTTTAGTTTGGACGCAGTTACTCTTTCTCTTAATAGCTCTGTGAGGAATCTTGGAGTTATTTTTGATCAAGATCTGTTTTTCAATTCACATATTAAATTTGTTTCTAAGACTGCCTTCTATCATTTGCATAATATTGCCAAGATTAGGAGCATCTTGTCTCAGAGTAATGCTGAGAAACTGATCCACACTTTTGTTAGCTCTAGATCAGATTATTGTAACTCTTTATTATCAGGTTGTCCTAAAACATCTTTAAAAAGTCTTCAGTTGATCAAAAATGCTGCAGCAACAGTTTTAACAGGTACCAGAAAGAGAGATCATATCTCTCCGGTTCTGGCCTCCCTTCATTGGCTTCCCATAGAGTTTAGAATTAAGTTTAAAATCCTTCTTCTCAATTTCAAAGCTCTAAACAATCAGGCCCCTTTTTATTTAAAAGATCTGATACTACCCTATTATCCTAACAGAGCACTACACTCCAGAAATGCTGGATTACTTGTAATACCTAGAATCTCCAAAAGTACAATGGGAGGCAGAGCCTTCAGTTATCAAGCTCCTCTCCTGTGAAACCAGATGCCAATATGGATTCGGGAGTCAGACTCGATCTCTGTTTTTAAGAATAGGGTTAAAACCTTCCTTTTTGAGATAGCCTACAATTAGGGAGGGATCATGTGTTTCTGAACCCTCCCTTAGTTATGCTGCTAATGGATTTAGTCAGCTGGGGGACCTCCAATAATGCACTGGGCTTCACTCCTTTCTTCACTCTCAATGAATTTTTTTTTTTGCTCTTCATTAACATCTGTTTGTTCTCTCCCATAGATTGAGTCCCCATTGTGCTGTTTGCTCTCTACATGTCTGTTCTTCTCATCTTCTCTATCCCCTTACCCCACAGCCAGTCGCAGCAGATGACTGCCCCTCCCTGAGCCTGGTTCTGCTGGAGGTTTCTTCCTCTTAAAAGAGAGTTTTTCCTCTCCACCGTCACCATGTGCTTGCTCACAGGGGATCGCCTGATTGCTGGGGTCTTTCTGCAATTGTGGGGGTTTCTACTGCAGTTGAAAGTGCTATGAGATGACTGTTGTTGTTAAATGGCGCTATATAAATAAAGTTGAATTGAATTTTTTGACCTTTTCTCTGTAAATTTCTGAGTTTTTCCAAAAGTTTGCATGTTCTCCCTGTGTCTGCGTGGGTTTACTCCAGGATTTCTCCAGTTTCCTCCCACATCCCAAAAACATGCAAGTTAGGTTGATTGGCATCAACTGGGGATTCTAAATTGTCCTTAGGTATGACTGTGAGAGTGAATGGTTGTCTGTCTCTCTGTGTTGGCCCTGCGACGGACTGGCGATCTGTGCAGGGTGTACCCTGCCTCTCGCCCAAAGAAGCTGGGATAGGCTCCAGCCCCCCCGCGACCCGAAAAGGATTAAGCGGATGAATGAATGAATTGAATGTGTTCTTAGCTCAGATTATAAGTATGGGTTTTTAGTTCCCTTTGTTCTATGTGTTCTTAGTTTTATCTTGTATTTTATGTGTTTTAGCTCCAGTGTTTCCTCAGTAGAGACCCTCATGCCAGATGCTGCCTGGCCCATCTGCAGGGGTGCTGGTCTCGTGGGTCCCTCTAGCTTGGGTGGGTGAGGGCTTTATGCCACTGCCTACAGCTGTGGTGCGGGCCCCAGCCTGTCCTGGTTGGGGTGGCCTTTGTGGCGCCCTCTGTGGTTATGGGCTGTGTGGTCTCCCAGTGTTGGGGGCTCCACAGGATGGCTGCTCCTTCACGTGGTGCCTCGGTGCCGAGCAATGTCTCTTTTATTTTATACACTACCGTTCAAAAGTTTGGGGTCACTTAGAAATTTCCTTATTTTTGAAAGAAAAGCACTTTTTTTCAATGAAGATAACTTTAAACTAATCAGAAATACACTCTATACATTTCTAATGTGGTAAATGACTATTCTAGCTGCAAATGTCTGGTTTTTGGTGCAATATCTAGATAGGTGTATAGAGGCCCATTTCCAGCAACTATCACTCCAGTGTTCTAATGGTACAATGTGTTTGCTCATTGCGTCAGAAGGCTAATAGATGATTAGAAAACCCTTGTGCAATCATGTTAGGTCTGCAATGCTGTAATTGCTGCAAATGGAGGATTCTTTGACAAAAGCAAAGTTTGAAGGAAAAAATTATTATTTCAAATACAAATCATTATTTCTAACCTTGTCAATGTCTTGACTATATTTTCTATTCATTTTACAACTCATGGTGGTAAATAAGTGTGACTTTTCATGGAAAACACAAAATTGTCTAGGTGACCCCAAACTTTTGAACGGTAGTGTATGTGTGTAAGAGAAGTATGGGGTGATGTACAGTATGTGTGTGTGTGTGTGGGGGGGGGTATGTTTATGGTTAGGGCTGGAAGGGGTGGGGATGTATCGTGTAAATACATGTAACTAAATGTGTCTGTTTTATCTACAGTGATGTGAAAAAGTGTTTCCCCCTTCCTGATTTCTCCTTTTTTTGTATGTTTGTCACACTTAAATGTTTCAGATCATCAAACAAATTTAAATATTAGACAAAGATAACAAAAGTAAACACAAAATGCAGTTTTTTAAATGAAGGCGTTTATTATTAAGGGGAAAAAAAGCCAAACCTACATGGCCCTGTGTGAAAAAGTGATTGCCCCCTAAACCTAATAACTGGTTGGGCCACCCTTAGCAGCAACAACTGCAATCAAGTGTTTGCGATAACTGGCAATGAGTCTTTTACAGCACTGTGGAGGAATTTTGGCCCACTCATCTTTGCAGGATTGATGTAATTTAGCCACACTGGAGGGTTTTCAAGCAGGAACCCCCTTTTAAAGGTCATGCCACAGCATCTCAATCGGATTCAGGTCAGGACTTTGACTAGGCCACTCCAAAGTCTTCATTTTGTTTTTCTTAAGCCATTCAGAGGTGGACTTGGTTTGTTTTGGATCACTGTCCTGGTGCAGAACCCAACTGCGCGTCAGCTTGAGGTCACGAATAGATGGCCAGACATTCTCCTTCACGATTTTTTGGTAGACAACAGAGTTCATGGTTCCATTTACCACAGCAAATCTTCCAGGTCCTGTAGCAGCAAAACAGCCCCAGACTACCACACTACCACCACCATATATTACTGTTGGCAGGATGTTCCTTTTCTGAAATGCTGAGTTACTTTAACACCAGATGTAATGGGACACACACCTCCCAAAAAGTTCAACTTTCATCTCGTCAGTCCACAGAGTGAGTCTGCAGTTCTTTGGGTGTTGTTGTGGGGTCTTTTGTGACCTCTTGGATGAGTCGTCGCTGTGCCCTTGGGGTAATTTTGGTCGTCTGGCCACTCCTGAGAAGGTTCAACACTGTTCCATGTTTTCGTCATTTGTGGATAATGGTTCTCACTGTGGTTCACTGGAGTTCCAAAGCTTTAGAAATGGTTTTATAACCTTTTCCAGACTGATAAATCTCAATTACTTTGTTTCTCATTTGTTTCTGAATTTCTCTGGATCACAGCTTGATGTCTAGTTTTTGAGCATCTTTTGGTCTACTTCACTTTGACAGACAGGTCCTATTTAAGTGATTTCTTGATTGAGAACAGGTGTGGCAGTAATGAGGTCTGGGTGTGGCTTGAGAAATTGAACTCAGCTTTCCAAAGATGTAATAAAACCACAGCTAATTTCTGTTTTAACGGGAGGGGGCAATCACTTTTTCACACAGGACCATGTAGGTTTGGATTTTTTTTTTTACCTTTAATAATAAACACCTTCATTTAAAAACTGCATTTTGAGTTTACTTGTGTTATCTTTGTCTAATATTTAAATTTGTTTGATGATCTGAAACATGTAAGTGTGACAAACATACAAAAAATGAGAAATCAGGAAGGGGGCCAACACTTTTTCACACCACTGTATGTAAAGCACTTTGCGCAGCATCTAATGTTTGAAAAGTGCTATACAAACAAAGTTTGATTGATTGATAAGTTACACAACATGACAAAAATATTTTTTTTGTAAGTTGTTTGTATTTTTTCAACTGATTTCAGACAATTTTGCACTGCTGAATCCGAAAATGACATCCATTTCTCTCGATCAGGTCAGGTTTTTATGCCAAGTTGTAAGCAGTTGTACAGCAGTTGTACAGTACTGTAAATTGAATAGCAGACATTGGTCTTGGCCTGTCCTTGCCACTGATAATACCGCTATCTGCCAAGAATGTGCCGCTAAGGACAGAGCTGCGTGGAGGAACCTGATCAGACCAAAATGAAACAATCATTGTCGCCCCCGACAGACTGCTATGATGATGATAATAAAGGTAAGTACATGTGAATTGAATGTTACATCATCATTGTTCAAAATTCAGAGAATTTCAAGAAATAAAGAATTTTGCATCATATAAAGCAAAAATACCCGTACATGTAAACAAAAACGTAAAAAACATGCGGATATAGTTCAAAAAGTTGGCCTGATTGAGCAAAACCAAAGTGATTTTTGGATTCAGCACATCAAAATTGTCCTAAATCAGCTAAAAAACAACAACTTTGTCAATAAATTTGGCACTAACCAGTGTTATGAGGGCGGGCTGAAAAGTTCATAGACTGACAGAAGGAGTTATGCTACAGCAACAAAACGAGCCATGTATTAAATTCAGCCTTTTCTGATACTAACTGCATTGTTTCTTTTCAGATACACTGACATTGCAGACTGTATTGAAAAATAAACCACATTTGTTCAAATTTCACCACTGCATTATGAATATGCCTATGAACTATATATATACATATATATACACTACCGTTCAAAAGTTTGGGGTCACTTAGAAATTTCCTTATTTTTGAAAGAAAAGCACTGTTTTTTCAATGAAGATAGCTTTAAACTAATCAGAAATACACTCTAATATCTAATATACATTGCTAATGTGGTAAATGACTATTCTAGCTGCAAATGTCTGGTTTTTGGTGCAATATCTACATAGGTGTATAGAGGCCCATTTCCAGCAACTATCACTCCAGTGTTCTAATGGTACAATGTGTTTGCTCATTGCGTCAGAAGGCTAATGGATGATTAGAAAACCCTTGTGCAATCATGTTAGCACAGCTAAAACAGTTTAGCTGGTTAGAGAAGCTATAAAACTGACCTTCCTTTGAGCAGGTTGAGTATCTGGAAAAAAATATTATTTCAAATACAAATCATTATTTCTAACCTTGTCAATGCCTTGACTATATTTTCTATTCATTTTACAACTCATGGTGGTAAATAAGTGTGACTTTTCATGGAAAACACAAAATAATTGTCTGGGTGACCCCAAACTTTTGAACGGTAGTGTATATATATACACATATGCCTATGAACTTTTCAACCTCCCCTCATAAAAGGCATTATGTGATCAAAAGGCGCAGTTCAGCCACTTGGATAAACTCAAGTCAAATCTATCAGCCTTAAGATATTGGTGAAGGGAATAACAGGCACATCAACGAAATCTAATATATAATAATTACCCCACAGAAAAACCAAAGCCCTTTTTAATTAGACTGTAAACATGTTTGTCTTTAAAACTTAACATGGCATTTAATGGAGTTTGACTCACTTTTTGGAGGCTGCCTCAAGTGGTCTTTCAAGGAACTACACATCCTTTGAAAGCTCTATTTTTAATAGTCTTATCTATCTATATATAAAAGGGATTCCGCAGTGTGGATATGTATGTATGTATGTATGTATGTATGTATGTGGCAAACTTTGTCCCCCTCCTAACTCAGAAGCCACTTGACTGCGGGCTCTCATTTCTTACATGGTGATGCTACAACACCTGAAGAGTGCACCTGACAAGTTTCACTGACCGCTTCCCTGAAAATTGATCATTTTGATCGTATCTGAAACCGCACTCTTAAATGCACTTATAGTGTCCACCAGCAGAGGGCACTCTAATCAAAACCTAGGTGACGCTCTGTGCAAGTGATCGAGCAAGAGAGTGAGTGAGGGACCGGTGTGCACTGAAGTCCACGTTGATCGGAGCAGGAATAAAGTAAGCATTAACAGGCTGTAAACAGCAGCAAATGTACATGGTAGGCTGCTGTAAAACAACAATAAATGCTACAGCTCTTCAGTAGTGATGGCCAGGGGAAGCGTCACTGAAGCTCTGAGGCTTTCAAAGCTTACAGGTTTCATCCTAAGAACAGTGACATCTGGTGGCCATCATGCATGATCTGACATACTACTAGTATTTTACTGCTGTTATACATAATTTTTCCTTTGTTTTGACCTACTGTTATTTTTTTTTTTTTTGTTACTTATTTGTACCCGTAGGTAGATTTGGTTTGCAGTCTGGTGACAAGCCACCGGCTGCTGGTCGCTGCGTGCGCGAGCGCCCTAAACCTACATGTTTTTGGTATGCGGGAGGAAACCGGAGAAATCCCGGAGTCAACCCACGCAACACGGGGAGAACATGCAAACTCCACACAGCTCACTGTTGGTCGGGGGCTGGGATCGAACCCACGATCTCATGATCCCCGCGATCCCCCGGCCGAGGGTAAAACTGTGCTGCCACAGTGCTAAACCACTGCGCCACCGTGCAGCCACCGTGCAGTGTTATAATGATAGTTGTACTATAATTTATAAATGCCACATTTCCCAGCTTCATTTTTTGGGGTTTTTTTTGCTTCACCTTTCCATAATGTTGGTGTCCAAAACTCAGAACATAATATCATAAAATTCCTGATGCAACAACAAAAAAACGATTCCATGAGATTCCATGGACCGTTCTGCAGAGTAACCAATTAAGATGGGAATGACTAAAGTCAGTGAGTACAAATTAGCCACTTAACATCTCAGCAGATGTCTTGAATGTCCATTGGTGCAGCAAGTTTATATACAATAACCTTTCTGTATCATCATGCTTGATGCATGCCAGATGCATCATGTCACTGGTGTATGTCTGTATGTATGTGGGCGAAACTCTCTTACTACTACCACTATTGTAGTCCCACCACCCTTAAACGCTGCATGCCATATTCAACGGGCATCAATGCTTGTCCTAACATATAAGGGGGCAACTCGTCACCCATTCTTGTCATGTTGCCTAAAGTGGATGATTGACCTACTTGGGTTAGGCAAAGTTGGTGTATTTACAGAACATATAAGATTTGAACATGTCAATCTTTTCTTTTTTTTTTAACCATCCATGTTAGGCTAAAGAATGACAAGTTTCTGCAGCAAAATAAGCTTCTTTGCAATGTTAGGAATACTAATGGAAGGCTATACTTCACATTACTCTCTTAAACGTGTGAATTAATAACAGCTTGTTTTAGCTCATAGTGTTAATTAGACAACACTCCAAATCATGAATAAGGAGAAAAAAAATCAATAGAATAGAGAAAATATTGTGATCTAATTTGA
Organism: Pholidichthys leucotaenia; assembly: GCA_020510985.1. Taxonomy (NCBI): domain Eukaryota; kingdom Metazoa; phylum Chordata; class Actinopteri; order Cichliformes; family Pholidichthyidae; genus Pholidichthys; species Pholidichthys leucotaenia. The sequence continues at coordinate 50,623,648 of CM035839.1, read as the reverse complement.
TGCCAGTGTTGGTGTCCAATAAGAAACAGCTAATTATCTGTTCTGTGTTTGTGCAAAAGTGTCTCTTTTGCCAACCAAAAACGTTAGCTTTAATTTTGTGTTAGCACTCATTTTCTCTGTGTGCAAGTGAGAAATCTAATCATCATGTTGAAAGGCGCCTTATATACTAACAAGGAACCACACACAAATACATGTGGCGTTTGACAGTGTGAACCGAAGACTTGGCGACGGCAGCAGTAGGGGTTTGTGACTAAGCTGCTGCCGCTTTGCTCATAAATCATCATACAACACTGTAATTAGTACACGCTGCGTTGGCCCTGATTGATAGCAGACGGGGCTGCAATCACTCACTTACAACACACACAATGCATATAGATTCATGCGCAGATCGAGGGGAAGAAAGCGTGTAATCTCGCGCTCCTTTATTTCTGGCTGTGAGACATTTTATCAATAGTGTGTGTCCGCATGCGCTTGTGTAGCCGGATCCCTGCAAGTCCTGAGGTGTTGTCTCCTAATTGAAATCTAAGGAAAACAAACAGAATGAGCGGCTGCTAAACAGGCAGGCCTCATTAAAACAAATGGGAAGTTCTTCCCATCCATCCAACATGTTTGTGATTAGCATGACAACGACCTGGCAAGTACAGGCACACGCTTGTATCCGAGTTGGAAATAGACAAATATATAATTAAAGACAGATGCACACATCCATCAGGTTATTGATCCAAGCCCGGGCAGAGCCACAGAAGGATGAGGCCAGGAAAAATGCATTATCTTAATGTACTCCTGTTTCTTTATGGTGCACCGCTAACGCATGCAGGGGTGTACACATCTGGCATCCCATAGTGCCCACACGGAAGCTAAAGAAGCTACTGCACAAGTATGTGTTTTAGCCTGTAAACCTCAGCATGTTGATATGAAGGAGTTAAATAGCAGTTAGAGGAAATTGGATTCGAAGAAACAAATACTGGTAAAAATGAGGTTTGCAAATTGTGCTTCCACAGTTTCTTCTTTGATTGACTTTGAAACACAATCAGCTTTTTCTGTTTTTATTGTTTGTTACTGGAAGCATTTTCTGAGTGATAAGCATCAACAGAGCGCCTTTTCTACGGTAAACCGCCATGATTGGCCTCCTGTGGTAACAGGAAACGTGACTTTTCTGTATATGTTGGGAAATCTAATTGAGATGAAATCAGTTTACTCCTTTTAAAAGGAATTTACAGAAACATACTAATGCACTGCTCCTGCAGTGAGATAGATGAGAAAACTGAAATCAATGTGTACATGAAGCTTTGTGTGTCAGTGAATCAGTTTACCTTCAAAGTACCATTGTTGCAACTACTGGAAATTAGTTTGTTTTTTTAAGTTATTCATTTTGGTCACTAAATGAGCTACAACATGACCTCAATTCATTTCTCAGGACAGTAGGACTGATGATAAAACATCAACCAAAAAAGAAATCCTACCAAAAAAGACATTAACCACCCCTTTATGCAAACAAAAATTGGCCCAATCTCTCAATGATCTCCTGAAGCTTTGAAAACGCCACTTCTGTGTAAATGTTTGGGAGATCCTTATTTTTTTGGCAACTTCTATGACAATCATTGACGCTCATTGAAAGATCTTTGAGAGATCAATGGAGACTAAGGGATCCTTTACACAGCACGGAGATCGTTCAGAGATTGTGCCCATTTTTGATTTTTGGGATTGTTTGGGAGATCTTTGTGTGTTTTGGACTCAGTCAAAACTTTGAGGAGACTGTGGAGACTGTGAAGATCACTGAAGATCATTGATAGATCAAACATTGGCCAGATCTCTCAACAACCTCGCAATGATCTCCACTCCTGTGTAAAGGGGGTGTAAGTCTCCTTGAGTGGTTGTTGAGCACTCATCGTGCAATCAAAAGAGATGAGAGAGTCTAGTAGAGATGGCTGAGGGATCACTGAGAGTTCCTTGGGTGACCAAGGAGCCACTGGGTATATCAGAGGTGGGAATCACTATAGGCCACACGATCCAATAGTGTCATGATCTTGCGACAGTGTTGCAATGTCATATACTGTGATTTCCCATCCCGATCGTTGTCTAGATCTCAAGAGTCATTGTGCTGACCTAATCAGACAGTGAGCATTTAGCACCATCTAGTGGACTGAAAAGTCAGTGAGCTTTTATTACTCTAGTACCTAAATAGGCAGGTTTGTTTTTTCAACATTTATTAATAATTCTTAATAAAGCATCATGGTGCTAGTGTCTCTGAAATGGAATCAACAGCTAATGTCTACGCTTCAGATTTTTCTGCTGACTTTCTAGCTTGTTACGTGGTGCTCTTTAAGAAAAAAACTTCACCTATTCTAGAGGAGGTGATATTCAGTAATAATGTTGTGACATAGAACAGTATAATCAATGCTGAAAGTAAGAAGGATCGTAGCTGGTTTTCCTGTTTTCTAAGACAACTCTCGGGTTCAAGCCCATACGAGCCCCCCAACATGTTCCACTCCAGCTTGAAGGAAGCAATAAAAAGGAGTCAGCCCCAGTGGCGAGGTTTTAGTTACCAAACAAAGTCGACAGACAGCAAATCATCCTGGAGAGAGAGAGAGAGAGAGGCAATGAGAGTTGGAGCTTGGCAGGATGTGTATCAGCTGCCAGAGGTCACATGGTCTAAAAGGGTGTTCCACGCTGCCTGCAAAAACTCCAAATAAACACCAGTCTACTGGAATATTTATGTACAGCCCTACTAATATGTGCACATTCACTGGACACCTCTTGCAGACATGCCATACATGTCTTAAACATGTAGCATATATTGCTTCTACAACCTAAAGTCGCCACAGGCTCCACAGATACATTAAAGTCAGATGCTGAAAATAAGACTCCAAGCCCTGCAGATGTGACAGACGCGCGTGTGCGCACGCATTACATTCCAGGGTGAGGGAATCCCTGCTGGGCGAAATAACTAAGCAAGAATCCAAATTTAGGTTGGAGGGAATCTACAGGTGCGCCAGCTCGGCGCTGACACGTCAACTCCCTCCCAGATGGCACCCAGATGAGGAGAGGAGGGGGTGTGGAGGGGGGTGCTGGGTGGATAGCTTGTCAGGGTGATAGATTATGTGTCGGCCGGTATGACAGATTGTTGGGAGAAACGGCGGCGGGAGATTCGCCGGGGAACGGAATCTCATCCCAGATTCAACAATAATATTTACATACCCAGCCTGAAATGAGGGCATCAGCAGGCCTGACAGGAGACTAAATCGAACCAAATTGAATGAGTGAGCAAAAGAGACACGGAGAGAGCAAAAACCGGGAGAGGGAGCGACCGGGACTGTCAGGCTACTGTCATCGCGGTGCTGCCATCAGGGCATAAATTTGTGATCAGGCGTCTGATTTTCTGTTCACGCATCCAAATCTTGACTGCAGTCGTGTTTTACTCCACCTGTGCGTGGCCTTCTGTTTACGTCATCAACAATCACAGTTTGTCATCACATCTCAAGTTTTATTCGTTAAAATCAGCTGGGGGGTTTTTCCTCAGCATCTCTGCCCATCTGCTTATGTGCATCTGTTTGTGGGCGAATCGGCTCGTCGCTTGATGACTGGGAAGAAAGGCGAGAAGCCGATGGAGGAGCAGATTTACAAAGCACACGACGAAAAGGAGAAGAACAGAGATGAAATCAGAGACTTCGGGGGGGGGGGTGAGAGTGAGAGAACAGGAACTTAATCTAGAGAGAGAGAGAGACGGGAGGAAGGTTTCAGGCTGAGAGATGGAAGTGGAGAGAGGCAGAAAAGCAGCATGAGGAGGGAGAGGAGAAGCACAAAAAAAAAAGTGGGTGCTGCTGGAGCCAGTGAGGAAGAAATTGTCGGCTTATGATGTTCTCTAATGAAACACATCACATCGCCCTTCGCACATCAAAAAAAAAAAAAAACACCAGAAAGTGACTAAAAACCACCTAAGGCACTCGCAAAATTACACACGATCTCAGCAAAATAACGAAAAAAAAACTAAAGCTAATGGCGCGTGCAGCGAAGGCAACACAAACATCAGACGGCTGACAGCAATCTGTCAACGTGTGATATTTCAATTCTCGGTGAGCATCATTTCAATGCTCCGGCGTGTGCTGGTGTGCACGTGTGGCACATTCTAACGCAAAACCTCCGTATTTTAAAGGGACCAATTTTTGCTCCCTAACGGGGGAGGAAATGGACCCAAAATGTGTCGTTTGTGATCTTATCGGCCACTCATTCTAATTTACACGTACACCATCTGAAACGAGAGTGACGCTGGGAATTTTAGGCAGTGGTGGACCGTGTATTTTACAACCAGGCCTTTAGTGGTGGTCTACCCAATTTAAGTGCCATCAAGCACCATAAAAACAGCCTATGAGGCCGTCCACACAAAGCATGTTAAAGATAACTAACTGTAAAATTATAGTTTTAAAAATCTTTACCTTTTCGTCGTAGAGCTCTATTTCCTTGCGCACTTGTTCACTGAGCTGCAGAGTCACTCTTGTTTCCCCAAAGGTTTACTTTCTATGTTTACATGGACACAAGTAACTGGATTAAAAGCCTAATCGGAAAAAAAATGCTTCATGTAAACACGCCAATCTGAATATTCTGACCCAATCACGCTCGTTTGGATCAAAATTTCATTCCGATTGAGACGGGTGGGTTATGCCGATTGTTAATCGGAATGGTGCGCATGAAAACACTTATTCCGAATGTAGGGCAGAAAACATTGTTTACTGCGCATGTCTGTACACCAGCCGCACGTCAACATGATGTATTTCTGACTTAGCAGCAGCTAGCGGAAAACATAGTGGGAGTAAAACAAAACTGGTCTGTATCGTCCTGCTGTCTCCCTCTGTTCATCATATGCAGAAGTATGTACTTGTAGCTTCATTACGGAGACCAGCAGAAGCAAAAGTACAGTCTGAATAACACGATACAGGTCCATTTTGACACAAAGCGGGGCTTGCTAACACTGGAAGTTACTTCTTCTTCTACTGTTTTCGGAATGTCGAAATGTCGACGTGCACATGTCAAAATGATTTATTCCGTTCAAATGTGTGACACATAGAAACGCACGTCCTAATCAGATCAGCTTTTTCAGGATACATGTAAACAGTAAAATTCTGATCTGAATTGTAATCTGATTGATGAAATTTTGCCCATGTAACCGTGGCCAGTGCTGTTGCTTCTTAGTGTCCGGCTGGCGGCTGTGCCTTGGTTAAGGCCCAGTCACACCTAGATGAGTTAGGCAGTGTTTGCAAAGCGTATGAAGAATTTGGAGAATACGCTGGGGTACGTCAAACCAGTTATGGCTAAGTTTTGTCTAAGCCAAGAGCACGCTGAAGAACGCTGGTATGTGGCGTTGTTCGCCGAGCTCCTCTGAAAATTAATGTTCAGTATGGTGAAAATTTTCGGACATATCCAGCACACTGATACATCCCGCATTCACCGAGCAAATGGCATATTTGCAGCGTTGGTTCACAGGAAAAACCCGTACAGAGCTCTGCCTGCAGGCACACACACACAGAGGTAAACACACGTATTTGTTCATATAGCACGACCTGTTGGAGGTTTTATATTTGACTGAAGTGTGCACCATCAGCTGTCCAGTGCTGTTCTGACAGATATGCCAAAATGTCAGAACACCGGAGGAGGAGGATGCAATCAGCTGATTCCCTGAAGCACAGCTGTTTACTTTGCTGTTGGCTGCACCTTCCAGCAAAAACACACTCCAAGTTTATTTCCAGTTATTGAAAATAAACTTTTTTTTTAATTGCCATCAGGTCACGTGCCTTTGAACCAGGTTGTGACAACTGTTATCTGATGTTCCTGACATGTCACATCAGCTGTTTTAGGCTTGACTGACCTGACAGGTTTGACAGCTCTGCCAGGTCGGTCACGCCCCCCCATCGTGGTGCTGGGACTGGAGAATAATCTGGGTTGAACAGAGATGATCTCTCGCACACCTAGGATTCATGGATCGGGAGGCAACGGCAATTTGGCATGACTGCGCTGTGCAGAAGTGAGACTATTGTTCCGCATCCCACAGTTTTGTTGTACTGTACTACTGTACAATGACAATAAAGCCTATTCTATTCTAAGTTGTGAATGTCGGTAACACACTAAGCATTAGATGGTTTAAGTTACTTAAAGTTATGGAAATATTCTATATAAGTTATTAATACATTATGTATATGTCCAAGTCATTATGGATATGCGACGCATAAGGCCAAAAGTGAAAATTTCAGCGTATGCCAACATTTTAGACCAATTTTTATACGTTTGGCGAATGTTGCCTAAATTGTCATGGTATGACAGACAGCTCAAGTTTACAAACCCTGTCTGGCTCCAAGTATCTACTCAATCAGTTGCAAACAACAGGCATTCCCAGCAAGATAATTTGCAGCACTCCTCAGAGTCTGTAATCCAGCGATACCACTCGTTGCTAATATGCAAGTGACGGACAAATCCTTTCCCCGGCTGAGACTGGCCTGCTAGCTTCAGGGTTGGCAGACCTCTCTTCACAATGACCAGCTTTTCTTGTCCGTCTGGAAAATTGATTTTTTTTAAATATCAGCGACCAAATCATTTTCCTCTCCCCTGTCAGCCGTTGTGGGTGGAAAAACAGCTATTATATTTAAACAGAAACGGTATATTGTAGCTGCTTAAGCAAGTCTTTGCACTGACATTTTACTAGCTAGGATCCTCTACATTGTTGGTGGAGGAGTCTAACCATCCAATCAAAAGATGTGAAAATGCTGACGTTCTCGGATGCCTTCTATGCATACCCCTTGACGTACAGAAGACGTTTGATTGGTTAAAGCAACAGGATAAGTGTAACAGTTAATTTAACCTACAGAGCCGCACTGTTAATTCCTGAAGGCCCAAGGCAGATCTGCTTGACCCTGGCAACACAGATGGCTGAAATATGATTGGACAGAAAAACTAACATGTAGTACACTACTGGAAGGAGTGCAGCCAAGAGAAAAGCTACAAACTGAAGAGAATAAACTATTGGGAATAATTTAATCCATCATCATGGAACAAATATAAGAATGTTGGTTGTAAATGTAATTCTGATGGTGTTTAGGCCAGCAGAGAAGGCTTTGCTGGCCCTGAGGGTCCGCCACTGATTTCAGGGATGTGTGCTTTAACATGCAGGGAAGACCCAAGGATTGACCGACGTTGCACTTTTAACAGGTGTGGTCAGCAGGCGATTGTGAGGGGGGTGCCATCCCCCTTTAGCAAAATGACCAAAAACCACCCCCAGTTAGCCTGCCATCCCCATACAGACTGCAAGGATCCTACGATGGACTATACTGGTAAGAGTATAGTTGCAAATGAATACAAAAATATTGAAAACTATTTCAATTTATGAGGAAAAAAGGTAACAAATTTATCACAACAAAGGTGGAAAATTTATAAGCCAAAAACACTACATGTATTATATGATATATTATCATAAATTTCAAAGAAATACAAGAAAATCTTGAAAAATTTTCCCATAGATTTACCGCTTTTTTCTTTGTAAGTTTGCACAATTTTTCTTGAAATTATTTCAACCTTTTTTCTTGAAATTATTAATTATTACTGTTCTATAAATTAGTTTCCCCTCATAATTTTGCTACTTTTTTTTCATCCTAAATTTGCATTTTTTGCTGTTGCAATTTTACAACTTTTCTTCTTGCAAATTTACATTTTTTATTTAATTTTGCCACTTCTTGTAAATTTGCAACTTTTTTGCTTAAATTTTTATACTTTTTCACTCATATTTTTACTACTTTTTTACTCATATTTTCACCTTTTTCTGAAGATTTTGCTATATTTTTCTTTGTGAATTTGTTGCTTTTTTCTTGTGAATTTGTGACTTATTTTCTCCTAAATATGCAAAATTTTCCTTCTTAATTAGTCTTTTTTCTTGTAATTTTACAAACCCTTTCTTCATGATTTTGCCTTTTTTTTATAATTTCATCGCTTTTCTCCAGTAAATTTGCAAAGTTTTTCTCGCAAATTTGCAGCTTTGTTTTGTGAAAATTTGCAATGTTTTTTTCTTGAAATGTTGCCACATTCTCTTTTTTTCACACAACTTTGCAAAGTTTTTCTAAAAAATTTGCAACTTTTTTCCCTTAAATTTGTTACTTTTTTCTCAAAAATGTACAACTTTTTCCTCATCATTTTGTGACTTTTTTCTTATAGGCTGGCAATTTTTTTTCTCAAATCTCCAACTTTAAATTTCAAAGAAAATGTTCAAAGCTTACAAGAAAATCCTCAAAAAAAATTCTCATAGATTTGCTGCTTTTTAAATTTGTAAATCTGCACATTTTTTCCTTGAAATTTTGCTACCTTTTTCTTGTCGATTTGCTACAATTTTCTTGCAATTATTGTTAATTATTACTTTCTCATAAATCAGTTTTCCCTCATAATTTCCCTACTTTTTCTTCATAAATTTGCCTTTTTTGTTGCAATTTTACAACTTTTTTCTTGCAAACTTAGAATTTTTAATGTGATTTTGCCTCTTTTGCAACTTTTCTCTTAAATTTTACACTTTTTTACTCATATTTTTGCTACCATAGCAGGGTCTTCATCCAGTGTGAAAGCGCCTAAATTATGCACATGACACAGCATGACAATCAGCCTGATAAATCACAAAAACTCCTAAAACAGACAAAATATCAGAAAGTTTGAGCCAAGGAGTTTGCTAATCAAACTGAAAAATCAGTCAGCGACCATGAACAAATTGATCTGATTCAATTATCTGTTAAAAGTGGCGACAATTTCACCACATAAGTCTTCCTAAATGAGAGGATTTGTCGATTTTCACTCCAAGCATCTGATAATTGAATATCATCTGGATTGTTACCCTGATTAAAAAAAAATAACAGAACGTAATGACTTCAGTCCCTGAATCTTTAAGGCTTTGCTGACTAAATGTTTAATCTATAACTGCTTCTGCTTCTATCCACAGCAGACAACATGGCGGAGAGCATCCCTGCTGGGAAATGAGGCAAGAACAGAGGAGTGTGACCAGCTCAGGGCACTAATATGAGGACAAAGTCACAACTACAGCCAGCGGCCATTTACAGTAATATTTGTTAACAGGGAGGGTGGAGGTATTCACAAATTAAGGCACAAACCTAAAAACATAAAAATTAGATACAAATTTGGACGAACAAAGGTGTAAAAATATGATAAAATGTACCAATTTAAAAATTTGCAAATTACAATTTAAATACACAATAAAAAAATTCCACCAGCACTGAGATGAACGCTCCAAATTCACAAAAAAAGTGCAAATTTATGAGAAAAAAAATCACAAATTTTTGAGAATAAAACTGCAAATTTACAGGAAAAAAATTGTTATCCTATGAGAAAAAGTTGCAAATTTACAGGGGAAAAAAAAAAATCACAAATTTATGAGACAAAAGTTGCAAATTTATGAGAAAATAGTTGCAAACTTTTGAGTAAAAAGGTGCAAATGTACAAGAAAAAAGTCATAACTTTATGAGAAAAAAATTGCAAATTCATGAGAAACAGGTTGCTGATTTACAAGAGAAAAATCACCAATTTATGAGAAAAAAAGTTGTAAATTACGAGAAAATCGTTGCAAATTTTTGAGGAAAAACACTGCAAACTTGCAAGAAAAAAAAGTCACATTTATGAGAAAAAAGTTGCAAATTTATGAGAAAACGCTGAAAATTTAAAGGGGGAAAAATTGCAACTTTATGAAGAGAGAAGTTGCAGATTTATGAGAAAAAAGTTGAAAAATTTTGAGAAAAAAAATCATATTTCTGAGAAACATTTTGCAAATTTACAAGAGGAAAAAATCACAAATTTATGAGACAAAAGTTGCAAATTTATAAGAAAAAGTTGAAATTTTACAGGAGAGAAAATACAAATTTAGGAAGAAAAGTTGCAGTTTTATGAGAAAACAGTTGCAAATTTTTGAGTAAAAAGGTGCAAATTAACAAGAGAAAAATGATCAATTTATGCGAAAAAAAAGTTGCAGATTTATGAGAAAGCAGTTGTAATTTTTTGAGCAAAAGGGTGTAAATTTACAAGAGAAAAATCACAAATTTATGAGAGAAAAGTTGTAAATGTATAAGAAAAAGTTGAAAATTTACAGGGGGGGTGCAAATTCATGAAGCAAGAAGTTGCAGATTTATGAGAAAAAAGATGAAAATTTACAGGAAAAAAAACTGCAAAATTGTGAGGAAAAAGTTGCACATTTATAAGATTCTTTTAATGCATTTCTGCTTAGAATTGGTGGATCAAAGTCATTTGATTGGCACCTATGAATGTGGATGGCAGGCTAATAAGGGAGGATGATTTGGGGTTATTTTACTAACAAAGGTGATACCCCCCCACCACCACCACCACTGAAATCACCTCCTGACTACAGCTGATCACACACAGGGTGGAACCCAAAAACATGTAAGTGAGCAATATGAAGCGAGAGGCTCGGGCTCACAAGGTAAAGATGAAGGAAGTTTAATATGTTTGGAGCCCCGACAGCTGCCCTGATATTACGCTGGCCTTCAAGGAGAGCACGGCTGAAGATAAACCGAAAGCTGAGAGCTATATAAGGTCAGGCTAAATGGGTGTGGGGGGGGGGGGAAGGTGTGTGGAGGAGGGAGGATGGAGGCCAGGAACCAGAGATAAAAAGTCGTCTTAAGTGGAATAAGAAAGAGGGATGGGGAGAGACAGAGGCGTGAGGTGAGAGGTGAAAGGTTGCGCCTCGACCGGCCACTAAAATAAACACGAGCCAACCCGCACGGCTGCTCTGTGGCGGCGAGGTCAGCTGGAAGATGGAGCGAAAAAAAAAAGGGGGAAAAGGAGAAGAGGAGAAAGAGGGGGGGCAGATCCATAGCAGGGTACGGATTAACCTGGTGGAGCCAGTGAGGTCTGAGATGAAATGAGAGGAGAAGGGGGGAGAAGAGGAAGCAGTAAGTGGGACGCGCGCCACGCTTCTCAAAACACCGCTGACACATCCGCGCTAAAACCTCTTAGAAATTAAAAATAAATCATCCTTGTTGTCCTGTTTTGGTCAGCAAAAGTGTGCATCAAAGCCGGCGCGGCTCCCGCTCCTCTGCCGAGTCTCATCTGGCTGCAACATCTGTTCCTCCGGTTGTTCCACACACACACAAAAAAATCACTGGCATTCCTCCCTAAATCCAGTCAACCAAACCAAAGAGATGTTTGTGATTATTTTTTTCTATTATTCTAACTGTCAGAGGAGTGAAATGAACAATTTATCCACCGTGAAGATGGCTGTTTTCTTCCTTTTAGAAAGCCTTTTTTGGTGTGAAGCCCCACCACAACAGAGCCTGAGGTGGGTGTTAGGTGATGGAAAACGGCAGGAATCACAAAGGGGCTGAAGAAAGGAACGAGGGAAGCAGAGTAAGACATAAAAGAGAGGAAAAAAACATGTTTCAGAGGAAAAAAGAGCAAAAGCAGAGAAAGCGGATTGAGGCTGATTGAGACAGTAAAAGAGAGATGGAAGGGGGCAGGAGATAGAGGACTGAGCTGGAGACTGGAGCCACGGAAGGAGCAGGGAGGGCAGATTGCCAATTTAGCTTTCACCAGTAATCATTCCCACTAAGCCTTTCTTCCAGCCGAGCGGGAGAAACATTCTCCCCGTCGTCTTTATTGCTCCCATTTTTCCTCCTTCCTCGGTCTGGGTCACCTCGCCATGTTTCACAGTCATTCCGCCAGCACCGCCCGACACCCAAATCCACAAACAAGCTGCCATGACTACATAAAGGCTGCTGCACTCGTGGGAAAATGTTCACCAAACGCACGAATGGCAGCCAAACCAAAAACACAGTCGCACCTTTTTGTCATGTTAGACGTTAAAAATAACGATTCCAGCCTTTTCCCACATGTTGACACGTTTTCCAGAGGCCTTAGTGACACGTGGTGCTGAGGTTCTGCAGCGGCCGTCACGAGGGGGCGGGGCTTCACCGCAGGGAACGCAGCAGGAAGGCACACAGACGAAAATATGTGGATATGGAGATGGCTTACCGCAGCCGCACCAGAGACTGTCCATGTGGGCCACACCCAAGGTTGAGTGGGCTGTCTTATGGTCCATGTGGGTTTGTCCGTGGCGTCCATGTTGGCCCACATGGACTTGACCTGTTTACCAATTTTCAACTTATTTTCTCATTAATTTGATACATTTTTCTTGAAAATCTGAAACTTTCTCATAAACTTGCATCTTTTTCTCGTAAATTTTTGATTTTTTTTTCTTGTCTGTAAATTTTTTCAAGTAATTTTACAATTTTTTTCTTGTAAATTTGCAACTTTTTTCTCCTATAGTTTTACTTTTTTCCTCATAAATTTGATACTGGATTTTTGTAAATTTGTCACTTTTTGTCTTATAAATTTTCAATTTTTTTCTCATAAATTTGCAACTTTTTGTAATTGTTTCCTTATAAATTTGTGACTTTTTTCTTTTAAATTTGCAAAATTTTTCTTGTAAGTTTGTAACTCTTCAAATAATTTTAACATTTTTTTCTTCTAAATTTGCAACTTTTTCTCCTAAATTTTTACTTTTTTCTCATAAATTTGCAACTTTTTTCTAGTAAATTTATTACTGTCTCATAAATTAACTATTTTCTGTAAATTTGTCACTTTTTCTTATAAATTTTTCCACTTTTCTCTCATAAATTTGCAACTTTTTCTAATCGTTTCCTCATAAATTTGTGACTTTTTTCATGTAAATTTGCAACTTTTTTCTCCTATATTTTTACTTTTTTCTCATAAATTTGCTAGGTTTTTTTTTGTAAATTTGTCCCTTTTTCTTATAAATTTTCACATTTTTTCTCACAAATTTGTGACTTTTTCTAATCATTTCCTCATAAATTTGTGACATTTTTCTTGTAAATTTGCTAAATTTTTTCATGTACGTTTGTTACTCTTATTAAGTATTTAAATATTTCTTCTTGTAAATCTACAACTTTTTTCTCCTAAAGTTCTACTTTTTTCTCATACATTTTCAACTTTTTTCTAGTAAATCTGTCACTTTCTCATGAATTTGTTACTATTTTTTTTGTAATTTTGTCACTTTTTTCTCATAAATTTTCATTTTTTTTCTCATAAATTTGCAACTTTTTCTAATTGTTTCTCATAAATTTGTGACTTTTTCTTGTAAATCTGCTATTTTTTTTTCTTGTAAGTTTGCAACTTGAAATTTTACAATCATTTTCTTCTAAATTTGCAACTTTTTCTAATTATTTCCTCATTAATTTGTGACCTTTTTCTTGAAAATTTGCAACTTTTTTCTCCTATATTTTTACTTTCTCATAAATTTGCTACTGTTTTTTTGTAAATTTGTCCCCTTTTCTTATAAATTTTCACATTTTTCTCATAAATTTGCAGCGTTTTCTAATCACTTCTTCATAAATTTGTGACTTTTGTCTTGTAAATTTGCTAAATTTTTTCATGTAAGTTTGTAACTCTTAAGTAATTTTACATTTTTTTCTTGTAAATCTGCAACTTTTTTCTCCTGAAGTTTTCCTCTTTTCTCATACATTTTCAACTTTTTTCTAGTAAATTTGTGACTTTTTTTCTCATAAATTTGCTACTAATTTTTTTGTAATTTTGTCACTTTTTTTCTCATAAATTTTCACATTTTTTTCCTCATACATTGTTGTCGTCAATATCACGATAGAGCAGTAAAGGGCTGCTGCTAGCATCCTGATACGATGTAAACGAATGGCCTTCATGAGATAAGAGTCGTGTTTCAGACCGTTCACAGATAATTTCTCAACATACCGACACTTGTGCAGTTGTCATGCTCCAGTAAAGTCACACAACCCAATTTTAAGAAGCTCTGCTGACTGGCTCGTGCTAAAATCTCCTGTTAGTAATGCATTGGTGTGTATGAGGTAACCATAGCAACGTGGGACTTTTCACTGCTGGCGGTCATGTGACTGTAAAACCTCAATTTGGTCAGCATAGCTCATGTTTTAAATATAAAGCCCCACTTCCCACTCAGATTAAACACCCCTCTTCACAGCTTTCTCTCAGTGCTGATGGCACCGGTCGGCCCGGGCAGGTTGACCTCAAGAAATTTCAGTCAGTATCTGTGGGCACCGGAAGCAAAAGAGGAAGGGGACGACACGGGGAGAATTTCTAGTAAGTGAGCCGGCGTGATGAATTGATTACACAGGAGATGAAGAAACGGAGTCAAGGGAGAGAACAAAAAAAAAAAGATGAGGGGACACGGACGGGAGAAGGAACGGAGGACAGAGAGTGACTGGCAAATCCACAAGGAGAATACTGGAAGAGGGGGAAGAGCAGAGGTGATGAATGGCAAACAAAAAAAAGAGGAGGGCCATGATGGGAAGGGAAAGGTGAGAGGAGAGGAGAGGAATAACAAAGAGAGGGAGAGAGAAGGGGCGCATGCCAAGTGGAGGAGGAAGGAAGAGACGTTAAAGATGAGGAGTGACACGATGCAGACGGCCGAGGTGACGAACAGCATATAAAGAAGGGGGAAAAAGGAGGAAAGATGGCTCAAAAGGTTGGGGGGGGGAAATTAAATGACAAAGTGACGTGGGGAGGAGGAGGAGGAGAGGGGAAGGTGTGTGCCGAGGAGGGTGATTACGCTAAACAAGCCTGTGGCCTGACAGTGGACTGCATTGTGCACCGCTGCCCATTTATGGAAAAGGAATGTGTGAACGCAGCTGCTGTGGTAACCTGCATTGATCGGGGATCAGACCACCGCAGCTGGCAGACAACAACAACAACACACACACACACACACACACGCGGGCCAGCGCCGGGCCTGCAGAGTCTCCGGCTGGCACACAAACAGACCGAACGGTGGTCGAAGCAAGGACAGGCGGACGGAATGAGCAAACGAGCTCCCGTGGCGAAATCAAGGACGCGGATGCGCGGTTGTGTAAACGCGAGGACAAACCTGGCGGGGACGAGGATGATCTCGCTGTCAGGGGAGTAAAACGAATGTGTGTCCTGTAAAAAAAAAAAAATGAATAAATGTAAAATTGCTGCTATAAAAAAACTGCTGAACTGTTTGTGTTTTGCTTGTGTGCGCATCATAGATAAGCAAGGATTGACAAGGATGCAAACAAAGTCCATCCATCCATCTTCTACCACTTATCAGGGTCCGGGTTGTGGAGGCAGAGACGCCCCTCAGCAAAGCAGACGGCGTAATCATGGGGTGGATGTAGGAGTCTGCATGGGCATCTTCACGTTTTAGATGTTAACATAAATGGCTGGTATTTTAATGTTGGGAATGTTAATGCAACCATTAATGGATAGAAAAATGTTAACACAAACTAACACCCGCATGGCACTTCCTCGATGAACTCTCACCGATCTCCCTATGATCTCTCAGTGATCTTTCAATAAACTCTACTGGTCTTTCATCGATCCTTCAATGATCTCTCACTGATCTCTCAGCTATCTCTACCTTTGGGGTGGAAAAATTTGGGGTTCATTGAAAGATCGCTGAGAGATCACTGGAAGATCAATGATATTTTTGATCTTTGGAATGCATCAAAACTTTGAGGACTATGGAGATCACTGAAGATCCTTGAGAGATCAATGACAGATTGTTAGGAGATCTGGTCCTATCATGTGATCTCTCAGTGTATTCCACCCCTGTTTAAACAGGGAATAATTCATCACATGGACTTGGAATAAAAATGTTCTGAAAAATCAGTCACACATGCGTTCTCCAAGTGGACTATTGTTGCTGATTTCACGGGATGTGTGGCTGAAACCAACAACGGCCTTTAGGAATTCACACGAAATAAAATTTGTGACATTTTCTAGTATCTTATTCAGAGACCTCCTGCACAAAGTGTAGCGAGAGAGAAAAAAAGAGAGAAATCCCTCAGTGAAGTGAACAAATAGATTTTCACGCCTGCAGAAATAGCAGGTGCTCAACACAAACCTGAACGCGGAGCCAGAAGAAGAAGAAGAGCTTCAGATTACCTCCAGTCAGCGGAGCCAGGGGACGACCCACTTCCACAACGCCACAGGAAACAACAGCATGGATATTCAACAAGTCTGTACGCCCCAGACATGTGGGCATGTGGGTAGCCCAGCTCCTCCTCCCGTGTCTTCCGTGTGTTTCTTTTAGAGACAGACTTGATTAATCATGCCTCCCATTAATCAGAACTGACTCACAGCCCCGGCTTTAATCTCTCCGCTGGTGGGAGATTTTTAATAACACACAATGGTTCACTGGATTAGCGACCAGCTGCTGTCTGTGTGCCGCTCTCCTTAAATTCTTCCTCTCCGTCCCGCCTTGTTCCAAATATGGTACCAGGCTAATTAGTGCTGAACATAAAGGCAAGTTTTGAGTGTCGACGCTTCAGATTTCAGAGTGTTGCTCCAGGGTGAAGGCAGCGGCTTGCTGTCGCTACTGTGCGTGCATCACAATGAAAAGGTACAGGGCTTTAGTGACCTAAAACTCTTAAATCGCCCAATATGAAGAATGAGCTCAATCAATAACAGCAGAACTTTAACTGCAGACATTTATTCAGTCTGGGTTTCATTTGTAAAACCGTAGCATTGCCTTATGATGTCAATTATTTAAGTAGAAGTAAGAGAAGTCGCCAGATAGATTAGCTGAGTAAGCGTGACTCAGTTATAAAGTTATTTGACTAAAAAGACAGATTTGTCACTCGTTTCCTGAATTTGTGGCTTGACTTGCAAAGTTACCACTTTAAATTTGCAATTTTCTTGCCAATATGTGACTTTTTCTTTAAAAGGGTCATTGATTGCACTTCCAAATTTTAACATCTCCCACAGGTTTTAATGAAATCTTTGTGACATACTGTGGTCCAGTTTTCTTAGATTACCTAACCAGTCCCTCCAGGATTTTGCGGCATGTTTTCATGATTGTTGCGACCCAAAAAGCCTGAATTCACAGGAGTTTTTTTTTTTTTTTAAAGTTACGATAAAAGTTGCAATGTTTTGAGAGGTTTTTGTTGCACTGAAAGTTGTGGGAAGAATTATAAATATTAAAACAAGTGTTTTTTTCCCCCATAGTTTACTGCAGTGATATTCTATAGAACAATACCAGAAAAGCACAGGACTGTCAAAAATTCCTATTACAGTGATTTGTAAATTAAGCAGAAACTTCTGCTATACAGAAAAAACTCTTTTGTGTAACAGCCAATACAGACTAACACAATATTCATTGCAACAGCTAAACTGCACTGAATGCATGTTAAAGAGTAGAGATTTGGAAATTATTAGCAGCACCTTCATTTGAAAACTCCCTACGGTTCCCAACCACTCGGTACTGAGTGGAGAGGAAAAAATAATTTATTCTCTTGCTCTGTATCGTCTGTGTTTTTCTGAAAAACAAATTACAAACAATATTCTCTCTCTTTCCGTGCCTAACTCCTACCTGTCTATCTGCTGCGCATCTTGACACACTCCTGTCTCATCAGACACACATCTTTCATTTTTTCTTGGGGGGGGGGTTGTCCGTGTCCAGACCAGAGATCCACAGCTCTAAAGCTCATTGACAAGATGTAGTAATGATTTTATCTCTAAAGATGTGTAAAAATGTTCAAACACTGGCTGTAGTGTTAGATTTGCTCGTTTTGTTTGTGGTTTTACGGTGTCTCTCCTCACACGTGCTCCAGCGATGGGGTGCTTTTGGGGTAGCCAGACGTTTTCTAACACAAACCCGGCACTTCGTAGAGGTGGTCAGGACAGAGACGTGGCGAGACGTCCACCGGCAGGCTGGGGGAGACGGAGGAAGGGACGGTGTGGCAAACCTTGCAGGTGAGTGTTTTGGGGTTTTTTTTCAAATCACACACTCTGTTTTTGCTGATGTGTTCCGTTAATACTCACTGTAAACACGGAAGGGAATGCAGTGCAGCGACGCATTTGATTGGTTAAACTGAGCGTTTCAGCGCTACTCAGGCACAAACCTGATTGGTGAACCTGGCGGAAGCTGACGAGGATTGGCCAAAATTGTGAGAATGCTGCAGTGATTGGACAAATTTGCAAGGTTGCACAATAGTCACACTGATTGGTTAATTTCATGTGAAATGACATGACTGCAACATCACAAAATCCTGGAGGGACTGTTTAATTATTGCAGTATCATTGTGAATCATCTTTTGCAGACTTCCTCAGAACGGCTCACTTAAGTGCATGTCTCTTTAAATGACTAACAGCCCTCCCTATGAGGTCACTATTGATAATCATAGCTAGCTAGCTCCTAGCTTGTACAGCGAGCCTGAGCCAGCTAATGTCAAGTTAATGAACTAATGCCACACTGGCGGACAGAGAGGTATAGTTTCAGTGGTCAATATGACCAGTCCCTGGAGTATAATAAGCACAGAAACATTTGTGAATGAGTAGCTAAACTGCTAGCTTAAGCTAGCTGCCTTGGAGCTAAAGAAAATAAGACTTTAAGCTAAAATGACTTCTAAGAATGATGTATGCAGTAAAGTGTTGTTAAATGAACAAAGATTCCAGTGAGGGGTGAAAGAATTTATAAAAAATGGCAATCAAAACTGGCCAGTTTGACAGTTAAGCTAATGCCAGGCAGCCGTTCAGTCAGCCTCAAGCTGTAATGCAGTTACACTGAACAACTCCAACCACATAGCAGAGCTAATGCTAACAATTCAATGTAGTAGCATCACAACAAAAATGTAATGAAATAAGCCAGAATGACACGAGTTCATTCGTATCATAGACGAATTAGTGAACTAGATGGAAAAACAGATGTCTGTTAGGGTGACTGAAATCTAAAGAAAATAACAATATGAAAGCTAGCTCTTTAGTACCACTGTTATCCCTGAAGCTAACACTTTTGGCTCCCCACCCATCTACATGACAGACAGCTAGGCTGGCCAATAATAGAGCAGCGGGCGGGTATCAAGGCTGAATCTGCTGTTCATGACGCTCTGTAGCAAACCCGGAAAAGTTAAAATGGCTCCTTGGAGAGAAAATCGATATAAAGGTTGTGTGATTGTTTTTAATCAAAGTGAGTGTTTCGGATATTTTTTTGAAACCGTGTGACCAAACAACCAATTTCATCTGTGTGGAGTTTGCATGTTCTCCCCGTGTCTGTGTGGGTTTACTCCGGGATTTCTCCAGTTTCCTCCCACATGCCAAAAACATGCAAGTTAGGTTAACTGGCATCAAAACAGGGGATTCTAAATTGTCCTTAGGTTTGACTGTGAGAGTGAATGGTTGTCTGTCTCTCTGTGTTGGCCCTGTGATGGACTGGCGATCTGTCCAGGGTGGACCCTGCCTCTCGCCCAAAGATGCTGGGATAGGCTCCACCCCCCCCCCCCCCCCATCCGCCACGACCCCGCAAAAGGGTTAAGCGGAAGAAGATGGATGGATGGATGGATGGACACCTACAAAACCCCAATTTTTCAGTCAATGGCCCCTTTAAGTAAATTTGTGACATTAGCCTTTTTTTCTTAATTTTCTTAATTTTATGGCTTTTTTTTTCAAATTAATTTACCACCTTTTTAGAAAAGCAACATTTTATCAATATTTTTGTGACTTTTATAAATTTGTAACTTTAAATCAGTGTTGTTTTTTCTGATAAATGCACAACTTCACTGTTGCCAATTTGTGAGGTCATTAAATCCATCCATCCATCTTCTACTGCTTTTCCGGAGGTCCGGGTCGCAGAGGCAGCAGTTCAAGCAGAGAAGCCCAGACTTCCCTCTCCCCAGCCACCTGCTCCAGTTCTTCAGAGAGGATACTACGACATTCCCAGGCCAGCTGGGAGATATAGTCTCTCCAGTGAGTCCTGGGTCTGCCCCGGGGTCTCCTCCCAGTTTGGACGTGCCTTAAACACCTCAAATGCGAGGCGTCCAGGAGGCATCCTGATCAGATGCCCATACCACCTCGACTGGCTACTTTTGATGTGGAGGAGCAGCAGTTCTACTCTGAGCCTCTCCCGGATGACTGAGCTCCTCACCTTATCTCTGAGGGTGAGTCCAGCAATCCTACGGAGAAAGCTCATTTCAGCCGCTTTTATCTGTGATCTCATTCTTTCACTCATTACCCAAAGCTCATGATTATAGGTGAGGGTAGGAACGTAGATTGACCAGTAAATCGACAGCTTTGCTTTAGAGCTCAGCTCCGTCTTCACCACAGCAGACCTACAGCGTCCGCATCACTGCATACATACCACCTGCAATCAGAGAACGTACCACACTAAACATTTTTAAGATGCATTGTAAAAATTGGCTTTTAAACAACCAAAACTGTATCCATAACTAGTGGTTGCTCTGCGGCACGCGCATATTTAAATGTGCCCGTGCATCACACACATATGCCCCGCCTCTTGTCTGTTGCAGCCTGTTGCTGCTGTGAGGTGCTTGGGTGCATGCGTGTGTGTACGCATACACAGCACTTCACGCGCGTGACATCTGAATATTTTGTTTCGTAACATCTTAACGCTGCACTCTGTACCGTTTCATAGCAGTTGTTCTGCTTGTGCATGATTGCTTGTGTGTTTCTGTGACCCGCCGGGGGACTACAGATGCAAATCAGCAGTATCGCTAAATCTGGCGTACTTACATTTGTATTAATGCTCATTAGTACGTAATGTCCCTTTCAAATGACCATTAAACTTAAACCTAAACTAAACTGCAGATGCTGCTGCTCTGTCTGTCAATCTCTCGCTCCATGCTTTCCTCACTCATGAATGAGACCCCGAGATACTTAAACTCCTCCACTGGGGGAGGAGCCTGTCCCCAACCCAGAGAGGACAATCCACCCTTTTCCGCCTGAGGACCATGGACTCGGACTTGGAGGTGCTGATTCTCATCCCAGCTGCTTCACACTCAGCAGCAAACCATTTAAGGAAAAGAGTATTCACAAATTTAACATAAGGAACAATATATACAGTAAATGTATATTAAGTATAGTGTCCCAACAATAAAGGTGTAAAAGATGCTAATTTACTCTGCACAAGTCCCAAACTTCACAAAAAAGGTACAAATTCATGAGAAAAAAAACCAACCAAATGAGGAAAGAAAATCACATTTCATAATGATAAAAAGTCATAAATTTACAAGAATAAAATCAAAAACGTACATGAAAGGATTGCAAATGCTATAAGTAAAGATGCACATATGCATAAATGTCATAAATTCCCAATTTTCTCACCAAGCATTTTTCTTGGAAATTAATAACTTTTTTCTGATAAAACTGGAACTTCTCCAGGCAAATTTCTGACTTTGCTAATAAATTTATTACTTTTTCCCCGATAAATTTGAAACTTTTGGGAGTACATTTTTTTCCCCACAAAATTTACAGCGATACTAAATTAGCTTTTTTTTTTTTTTCATTAGCATCCCCAATCATCCCCCTTCAAACTGCCTACCAATTGTATTCAAGAGTAAAAAGCATCCTGCAATAAAACCACTTGTTCTGGTCAAATGTACTTGAGTACTTGTGTTTGAGTAAATGTAACTAGTTACTACTGACCTGTGGTCAGTGTGTATTTAAATGAGGCCAATATGGTGGTGGTACGTGACCAATTAAAGCCCCGCCCTCCTTCATCCCGTGTGTCACATCAGGCAGATGATGCCTGATGGGTGGGCAGACCGTCACATCTGGGCGACAGCTGCCAATCAACGAGCAGCCCGGTAAAAACAGACAAAGGAGGACGAGGGAGAGACGAATCGATGTCACTCGCTCGCCCCTTTTCTCCGACAATAAGCGAGCTGCGTGAATGTTTTTTCCACAGATTATTTTTATTGGATGGCGTGCGGCACAGATGGAGAAGAATGGGCACGGAGATGGAAGCTGACGGGGGGGAAATGATGAAAGTAAAAATGAGACACTGGCAGACACCTAATGCACTTCATAAACATCACGTTATCGCCCGCATGCTAAATCCAGAAGACCGTCCTCGGGGTGTCCAGCTGAGTGACACCCCGCAGACGTGATGCGAGTTTCAGCGGCATTAATCTTGTCAACTGACTTTTTCCAGAGTACATTAATAAATCAAATATTGTTAAATGTGTTCCCTCCGAGTCCACGTCAGACAGACTCTTTATCCACTGCAGCCCACAGCCCAGCTAGGTTCACTCAAGCGCATGAGCCGCTTTTCTGAGCAGCACATTTATGGGCAACAAACTACTGATTCTGTTTTTGCTGTTAACTGATTCTTTACTCAAAGTGTACAACGCTGTCGTCCTTACCTCACTTCTATACGGCTGCGGGACATGGACAGTTTATCGGCGACGTCTGAAACAGCTGGAGAAGTTCCATCAACGTGCTTCACGCTCCATCCTTGGCATACGATGGCGGGACAGGGTCACCGGCACAGAAGTTTTTGACAGAGCCGGGTCTGTCCCCATTGAGTCGATGCTTGTGAAGACACGGCGCCGCCAGTCAGGCCATGTCATCAGGATGGAGGACCACCGCATCCCAAAGCAGCTGCTGTTTGGTGGGCTTCTGCAGGGGCGCAGGAAACGAGGTCGCCCCCACAAACGCTACAAGCATGCCTTAAAAGACAGCGTCGAGTGGTGTGACATCTCCCCCCATGAACTTGTTCACAAAGCCCAAGACAGGCGGCGCTGGCGAGCTCTCATGAAAAAGAGCGTCAGCCTCACTAGAGGAGGAGCTCATTTCCTGAAAACTAACAACTTTTTCCATGTAAAGTTTCTTAAAATTGCAACTTTTTCTTCTAAATTTGTGGCTTTTTTCTTGGAAATTTGCAACTGTTTTCTTAAAAACACAAAACATTTTTCACAGAAATTTGCAATTTTTCTCCCGTAAATTTTTTTCTCTCAAATTTGTGACAGTCGTCTTTAATTTGTTCATTTTTAATTGTAAATTTGCAACATTTTTACACAGTTTTTGTGACTAAATGCAATTTTTTTTTCATAAATCTGGGGCTTTTCTCTCATAAATGTGTAGCTTTCCCTCGATATTTTTTTAAATGTACAACTATTCATGTACATTTGCATTTGTTTCTCTTCAATTTGGAACTTTTTCTTGTAAATTCACAATTTTCCTCTTATAAATTAGCAACATAGTCTCCCAAATCTTTCAATTTTCTTGAATATTTTAGAGTTTTTCTCCAATTTGCAGCTTTTTCTTTTACATTAGTTATCAATTTATGAGTTTTTCAGAACCACAGCGAGCCACTGAATATGGGTAAAAGAACTTAGAAGCACAATTGCATGAACAGCCCTGATGAGTAGTGGTTAAAATATGACTTACCCATAAATTTGCATAACCTGGAGGTATGAAAACTATATTTTCCTCAGACTAACACACCTAAGAGCAAAGTTACAAACGTCAAAGAAAAACTGTTGGAAATCTATAGGAAAAAAGTCACAATTTGTGTGGAAAAGGTTGCAATTTTATGAGAAAAAAATTACAAGAAAAAAACAAATTGATGAGGAAAAAAAGTTGCAAATTTATGAGGAAAAAGATTTTTAAAAATCAAGGAAAAGTCATAAACTTATGAGGAAAAAATGGCAAAATTTACAAGAAAAAAGTCCAAATTTCTCTGCTTGAACTGCTGCATTGGTGACCCGGACCTCCGGAAAAGTGGTAGAAGATGGATGGATGGATGGATGGATGGATTAACAAGATAAATGTCACATGTTTACAGGAAAAAAAAAAAAATCAAAGTAGAGGGGAAAAAAAATCACCAAGTTATGAGAAAAAAATCTGAAAATAATAAGAAAACAGCAAAAATCTTGGATTAAAAGGTCACAAATTTAAGGGAAAAATCCAGATTTATGAGAAGAGTCACAAATTAAGGAAAAAACTCACATACGAGCAAAACTAAAGTTGCGACTGGTAATTTTTTTGGTAAATACTAAATTAACTACAGTAAATATATGAGGTGTGAATAAAAGGATTAGTAATGCAGCCTGTTTAAAAACAGCCACGTTGGCTTTGGCTGCCGTCTAGTTTTGCACCTTCCACCACACGCATTCAGACTTCCTGTTAATGTGCCATCACTGCCGCAGAATCACGCCGCCGCCGCCTTCTTCTCTCCTCATGCAGCAGCTCTTCCAGTCTAATGAAATTTCTAGGAAAATGATAGAATTGCAAAGAGCCAAATATGGTAAGTAGGGCAGCGAGTCAGTAATGATTATCTCAGGTTGGCCAAAAAGTTTCTGCTCTCTACATGTGCAGTAACCACCCACCTAAGCACCCACCCACAGTTGGTACAAGTCACATTTCGGAGCGTTGCACCCATCTCCTCATGCAGTCTCAGCCCGAAGGAACAAATCGGGGTGGTGGGGAGTGACGTTTCAGCTGGGCTTCTGTTCTGCAGAACTGCTTCAAATGCAGGGTTTCCAGCAATCCAGAACAAATATACAAATATTCTGTGGTTTTTCTTCTCTCAGTGGACTGCAGCAACTTCATTTGTTTCAGAAATTGAACTTTTTTTATATATATATATATATATAAATATATTTGGATTTTTTTTTTCGTGTAAATTTACAACTTTTTTGTATTTAATTTGCACACTTTGTTGTAAATTTGCTACTTTTTTGTAGACAAAAATATGCAGTTTTATCTTGTAAATGTACTTTTTTGTCTAAATTTTGAGCTTTTGTCATAACTGTGCAATCGAAGACTTTTTCTATATATGTTCATACTTCTAAATGTAAAAATATGAATTTTTTTGGTCGCTACTTTCTTTACTGTGGATTTGTGAGTGTCACGATCTGAGAACGGGGGATTCCGCCGTGCTCAGTCTCATTGCCGTTTTCCATATTTGTATAGTTGCTGTATTTTTGAGTTCTAGTTCCTGTTATTTTATCCTTGGTTGGTGTTCACATATCTTGCATTGTTTTTTAGTGTGGCTTATTTTCCTGTTTACGCTCATTGTAGTTTTGTTACTTATATATTTGGGTTTACTTGTATTTTTCCTTCAGTTTTTATTTGTCATCATCCTCAGCGCTGGGTTTGTGCTGAGAAACGCCCACCTGCCGCAAAAGCACCCCGTTGTGGGAGCGCGTGTGAGAAGAGATTCCGTAAAACCACAAACACAGCGAGCAAATCTAACACTACAGCCAGTGTTTGAACATTTATACATCTTTGGAGGTAAAATCGTTACTACATGTGATCAATGAACTTTAAAGCTGTGGATCTCCAGTCTGGACGGACAAACGCGCACCTCCCCCCCACCCCCGTCCTGCTGTAAATGACAGACGTGTGTGTGTCAAGACCGACATGCAGCACAGACAGGTAGGAGTTAGGCACGGAAAGAC
Organism: Pholidichthys leucotaenia; assembly: GCA_020510985.1. NCBI lineage: Eukaryota > Metazoa > Chordata > Actinopteri > Cichliformes > Pholidichthyidae > Pholidichthys > Pholidichthys leucotaenia. The sequence goes on along the minus strand of CM035839.1, from coordinate 50,598,440 downwards.
AGAATATTGTCTGTTATTTGTTTTTCAGAAAAACACAGACTCCAATAGCCAATACAGAGCAACAGAATAAATTATCTATTTTTTCCTCTCCGCTCAGTACCGAGTGGTTGGGGACTGTAGGGAGTTTTCAAATGAAGGTGCTGCCAATAATTGCTAAATCTTTACTTTTTAATATGCATTCAATTCAGCTGTTGTAATGGCTATTGTGTTAATGTTTGTATTGGCTGTTGCACAAAAGAGTTTTTCTGTATAGCAGAATTTTCTGCTTAATTTACAAATCACTATAATAGGAATTTTTTGACAACCCTGTGCTTTTCTTGTATCATTATATAGAATATCACTGCAGTAAACTGGAAAAAAAAACATCTGCTTTAAAATTTGTAATTCTTCCCACAACTTTTAGTGCAAAAAACACTCAAAGCATCGTAACTTTTATCGCAGCTTTTTAAAAAAAGCTCCCGCGAATTCAGGCTTTTTGGTCCACAACAATCATAAAAACATCCCGCGAAATCCTGGAGGGACTGACAGATGCTAGTTTAGGAAAGACTTTGCAGTGAATGTGGGTACAACCAGAGTAAATATGGAACTTTTCACATAAATCTGCAATTTTCGTCCCACAAATGTGAATCTTCTTTCCTATTTATTTACAAGTGTATTCATGCAAATTTGTTAGTTTTTGATAAGTTCTTTTCTTGTGAATTTATGTAACTTTTCTACCAAATTTGCTTTTTTTGGCAAAAGTAAATCTGTAATTTACCTTTTGCTAAGTCAAGCAGTTTTGGGGTAAAAGTGAATATCTTAATCCTGAATTTGAAAGCTGAATAACAGTGTAATAGTGTAATATTTGGTTAACTGACTACAGTATTTTGGTGCAGCCTCTAAAAACTTTTTTTTTAGTGGTCAGTGAAGCTGTTTTCCCCTCTTTCTTCCATCACTGACCCTAATCTTTGCCATGTCAGTTTAAATAAAAGTAGCAAATGCACACATGAATGGGAACAGAGTGAAACGTTCAAGGAAAAAAAAAACAGGAGGAAATGCACAGGTGCTTACATCCCTGAAGCCAAGGAGTTGGCATGCGTCAGTTTGGGGTTTTTTGCCTAATATTCCATGAATAACATCACTTGAAAACAGAGTTCTTTCCTCACATTTGTAGTTGCAACTTAAAATATACTGCACTACTTCCTGTCTCTCCCTGCTAAAGTGATGAACACCAGCCGGATGAGCCGTCAGAGACTTGCAGGACTCCTCATCCTTTTCTTTTTTTGTCGATATGTGGAGTCACAGAGCTCCTGCCTGCGCCTCGCCGTTCACCGTCATGCTGCTGCTGCTCACGACTTTTCACACAGGATGAGTTAGTCACAATCTCTCTCTTTCCCCGTCTCAATCCATCATCCGCACATCTGCACAAACAAAACACTGGCCTGCATGCAAACACATACGGCAGCAAAACACGCACACACAGATGGAAGCCAGGGCCCACGCCTCCACCGGCCGAGAGAGAAAAGAGAGGAGCTGAGAGGCATGACAAGGGGAGCGACTTTTAAAAACAGCTTTTATCCGTTTTCTGCAAGAAGAGACAGCAACGGGGTAGCTGTCAGGGGGCCGCCATCGAATGGTTCCACCAGACTGAGAGTGACTTTGTGTGTATCTGTGCCTGTAATTACTTCATGCGTGTGGGAGGGGATCGGCCGGGACCACTGGAGTGTCTATACGCGAACGCTAGAGCGCGTGAAGTGTGTCCGGGGGAAGGGGGGGGGGGGCGAGAAAGAAATTTGCTCGTATGACCTCCTTCCATCAGCCACTCTGAACGCACCAGCGGGCCCACTCTGGCCACAAAACATGAGCACCAGAGTGAAGGGGAGCGGGGAGGAGGCGAGAAGAGAAGGAGGACGGGGTGGGGGGAAGGTTAGGACCTTCACAACGCTCTCCTCGACAAGTTCCAATCCTCCTGTCCTCGCTCGCTGCCTGTCATTTCAGAGAGAAAAGGGCCACTGAACTGACACCCAACAGCGAGTGTGAGAGTTGTCACAGCACACCAGCCTCAGCTTCCCAGTAATGGGGCGGGGGGGGGGACTGGGAATGGAGGCGACGGGATGGTAGTTGAACCTGTCACGTCAAAGCCAGAGTGGACCCAGAGCCCTGAACTGCTTCATGTTCCATCAGCACCCCCCCCCTACCCCCCTGTGTCAACCGGCTGCATCCAGAACCACACATACTGCACTAACTGGCATTTAACCAATCATTCTCATCGCCTATTTGGGTCTAAAGACCAATTACATAATCAGCACCATCATCTCAAAACAACCAAGCTGTTATATGGCGCAATAAGCTTGCGCGAGTCAGGTCAGCAGGATCAACTGACATGAGTTTTAAAGTCAGAAGCAAATTTTGAAATTCATCATGAGCGTACTTCATCGCTGCATAACTCAGTTCTCAATTATGCTGATGTTTACGGCATCTATGAGATGCTGAATAACAAACCTCAGGTGTGAAGATGCCACTATGCAACAGTTCCGCAACTACAGTTTATTAGCTGACAACATACAGAAGAATAGTCCCAGTGCTTAACAGTTCCTAAGAACTACGATGAGCATAATACAGACTGCTGCCCTACAAAGGCAAAACGCAGTAAAGCTGGATTCATGCTGCATCTCCGCTGTCTGCGTATGTGCAACCAGAAACCTCCTGTGATAAAATTTACGTCATCGTCTCCAGTCCGTTACTGTCTGTAGGGCTCTTCTGTGGATGACTGTGAGCAGCCCAAATTTTACGACCACACAGCCTGCCCACGACCTGAACGCATTGACAGCGCACGCACAAGACTGGACATCCCATTCAAGGGGTTGGCGCTACCAACACAGCATACAAAGACAAAGTAGACGAGGAAGACAATGAGGACAAGAAAGAAAAAAACTGACTTTGTGGTGTCTGGTTCATCATCTGACAGTGTCATGAGTCACTTTCTTCCTATAAAGCTTAAAAAGAATGCATGACTACCACGATATTGAAGGCTGGCCAATCAAAGGCATTAATAGTACTAAACTCAACTTCACTGTTTGCATAGTTACTGCTGTTGCATCTGTAGGTCAGAATAGAATAGCTTCAAGGTCATTTTGCACACATGTACAATGAAATTAGACATTGTCAACTGCAACACATATTGTTTGCATTCATAAACAGTCCTCCTCCAAGTAGCCTGGGTGGGTCCCGCAGCCTGCTAGCTAGCTAACTAGCTAGCTTGATAGCTGTGTTCCCAATTCCTGGATGAAGTCATGGTTATGTTATCACCTCATACTGTAGGGATTACAACAGGCTGATTGGGATGAAAAATCCAACCTCAGCTTGTCCATTTTATTGGCAACAGATGGTGCATTTGCAAATGGAAAGTGGTCTGTTTGTCTGGACCGCTCTTTAGCATAGCCTGACTTCTGCTTTAGCTTGATGGATTCTTGGTGTGATGAAACAGAAACAATAATGCCAAAAAAAAAAATCCATTAGCCTAAACAAATTTAAAAAAAAAAATATTAAAATCAAAAAGAACACATTTGGTTTTTAGTGTGTGGCTCAGTCTAGCTTTAGCATTACAATAATTAGAAGAAAATATACTGTTGAGTCGCCTATGTGAACCGAGCAGCAGTCTGGGCTACTGTTTGGACTGCTGCTCCAGACCACAAGAGGATGGACGGATGGATGGATGGATGGACAGACGGACGGACGGACTGTAAGCTCTGCATATAATGTATATATACAGAATCTCTAAGCTTTGACTGTAATTTTTGGTATCAGAATTCCTACTGGCTTTAGTTAGATGTTGTTTATCAGTTTGTGAGAGGAGAAAAAGAAGGAACACATTTACAACCATTGGCCTCTGGCAATGATTTACTGATTTAGTTATTTGCATAAGTAAACAATGATTATGGGAGCTGCAATCTCGGCGCTGAGAAGCACTGGCAAAACCAAGTCTTCTAAAAAAATGACCATTACTGCCAAAATGTAAGTCATCAAACTAGTAAATGAATTTCCAGATTGATGATTCAGAGATGCGAAACTTGCATGAGATAATTAACCCTCCCTCCTTCAGTCAGACACTAAAACATTAGGTTCACCAGCTTAAAAAAGATTATTCGAGATAATAAACAAAATCATAAATCAAAGCCAGAGGAAAAACAAGATAAATAAAAAGAGTAAAACGAACAAAAAAAAGATTTCCCTCCCTGCATAAAGAAGAGCCTTGCTCATCAGCCAACACCTCAGACCTCACCATTAGCTGCTTCTTCTTGAAGAAACTTCATAGCAGCCCTTTCTTACTACCGCAAGTGATGCTTACCACAAAATAATGCTCAGTGTGATGGCAGAGCCACCTCTGGACATTTTCAAGCCTCTGTACAGCTGCTGATTGTGTACCACGTTAAAAATCACTGAAAATCAATCACTGCAATCAATGGCAGCAGCATCTCCTGGTGAAATGGCACCTCACAGACATCAGTGTGATTAGCACCTCCAACAGTCACCAAGACATCCTCCGGAGTTAAACGGCTGGCCACCCGGTTCATTCACTTCCCACTCCCCTGACTGAAATATCATCCATCATCATTGGTCTCCACCTCCACTGATACTCAGATTATATTCAGCTCTACATCACCATGAAATGCATCATCACTGAAATTCAATCCATCCTTACCAAGCAAGTTGGCTAAAATTAAATCATGCAAGCCAGCTGTCTTATCGTGAAAATCAAAAGTAATATTTACTCTTAAGTCATTCAGTAACATAGATGTTCTATATTCTCCTTTTCTTTATCATCAAAATATCCTGTTCAACCAACAGACTGAGTGACCAGTTGAGCACTATGGAAGACTTGATTGAAAACAGGCTCCCCCTGGTGGCGGCAGTTCAGAATACACATGGAAACCAGGATTGTACTTGAGCAGACCGGGGGAACAGCTTTGTGAAATTTGTCACATATAAGTCATTGATTAAGTGTTATATCGCTTATTGTCCTGTTCCTAGATTGGACCACTAAAAACAACTTTGCCTAATCAAATTAAGAGCTTGTTAATATTAACTAGAATTGCACTCAACGGAGATACAGATAAACAAAACAAAAAAAATGTCTTACAGCCCTGTTGGACTGTTATACTGGGAAAATCCTTGGTTGACTTTCTGCTTCAGTCCTGATGGGACGCCATGACCTATCTTCAGACCTTACCGATCTTCAAGGTCAAATACAAGGACAAGGTCACTGGACATTCAAGAGGTGTCCCAGACCCCATTCTAGGCTGTGTTAAAATGAGATGGTTCTATCTTTCACAATAAAATGATTATAAGCCAGTCCCTCTAGGATTTCGCAGGATTTTTTTTTTCTATTATTGCGGTAAGTTGCGGGGCTGTCCTTGGGGATTGCCTGAATGGCGCATTGGCTCATGTCCAGACCGGAGAGTCCCAACTTTAAAACTCACTGACAAGATGTAGTAGTGACTTTTACCTCTAAAGACGTATAAACTGTTACATCACTTGCTGTAATATTAGATTCACTTGTTTTTTGTGTGGTTTTATGGCGTGTCTGGGCGCACGCGCTCCCAAGACGGAGGTGTTTTCAGGCAGGCAGACGTTTTTCAACACAAACCCAGGACTTCATAAATGCGGTCATTACAGAAACTCGAGGAGACGTTCACCGGTGGGCCGGGGGAGACGGAAGAAGGAACGATGTGAGAAAACTCGCAGGTGAGTGTGGTTTTTTTTTTTTTTTAAAACACACACTGTTTTTTGCTGATGTGTTCGGTATATACTCACTGTAAACACAGAACTGAGTGCGGTGCAGCGCCACATTTGATTGGTCAGACTGATGACGTACACATCTGTGCGCTACTAAGAGACAAATTTGATTGGCAAAATTGGTGGAAGTTGACAATTGGCCAAAATTGTGGTAAAGTTGCGGTGACTGGACAAAATTCAAATTATGCAGGACCTGCTGAAGTCGCGGGAATTGGTAGAATCGCAACATCCCAAAATCCTGGAGGGTCTGATAAGTCTAAACTGATTTTGACCTTTTATGACCCTGTGATCTTGACCTTTGAAGCCCAGAAGCAAAACCAAACATGGTATTCCAGTCATGAACCTGTGTCCCCGCATCATTTCCTTCTGAATTAAACGGGGTTGATGCTCCACCTCCACTCTGCGTGTCTGCTCGAGTGCAAGGCTTGTATGACGTACACTGTCTCCACTCCACCACACCCTCTGCAGCTGAGCACGTGCAGCCCAAATTTTCTGACTGTGCTGCCTGTGCATATTGACTACGCATGTGCATGAGTACAACTCCCCTTCAAAAAGTCTCACTACCAAAACAGCATACAGAGGAAGAAGACGAATTAAAAAGCAATGTGACGAGACAAGACTAGTGAAAGAAAAGACGATTAGCAGTAAAAGTAGTAAACACAGGAGTTTCCTTTCTCTTCTTTGTATAGTCACGGCTGTTGTTGCTAAAATGCACAGTGATGTTGTTTTTCTTTGCTTTTATATAGCCCGTGAACCAACTGGACCATCAGCACATTTGCACTACCTATAGGGCTGGGGTAAAACTACAAATGTGCATGCATCAAACACTTTGCCTAGTAGACAGCAAAAATGTGCACCAGCCTTGTTTTTTAAATTTATTCAGCCTTTATTTATATAGAGGAGGTAGATGAGAGTGAACTTCTCTTTTTCAAGGACACCCTGTTCACGTTCACATCTGGAAGCTACCCAGTACAACCACAGACTGACCTGTGGCCACTGAGCAGCTCCACTGGAGCAGTTGGAGTTAAGGGCCTTGCTCAAAGGCACCACAAATACTGCTATGCCATCTGTCCCACCCAGATCTGGGATTTGTGGTTTTAAAGAGGCACTCCGCCAAAAATGAAGTTTTTTTTTCTTGTTAACATGTCTGCAACATGTTTGTATGACTTACAAGATATATCAAGAGCAAAATCCCTCAAATGTCTCATATGTCTGGGGTTTTTCTCTGCAAAGGTTCACTTAAGCCCCACCCTCTAAAAAAGGCGAGTTGAGACAGAATGTTTTTGGTGACTTAACTATTCGTGGTGCTGCCACGTCGGTAGTGTTGAGCCAATCAGGACACTCTGGCCTAACTGACGCTATAGGCTAGCTAGCATTTTTTAACAAGCTACTTTGAAAACTTGACCTAAATTAAGATGGTTTTTACCATTAAACTGCTTTTAAGGACCGATGCAGTTTCAGGCATTATCCTTGGCCACCGTTCATACAACTGGGCCTGTCCTTCAACTGGTAAGTCTTTGTATTAAAGGATTTATTCTGATAATGTAGTGCCAGCCACTGTTAGCTTTGTGGTATGTGGTTTGGCCTAGTAATCACCAATTCTGGTGTTTGGGGGGGGGGGGGGAGATTTTGACATGAAACTGTAACACAATGAAAGGGTTTTTTTGTAGAAAAAAGGCCATAAGATACCATTTTAGACGATGTAGATTTGTTTTTATATGGGATTTGTATCCAGTGGAGTGTGTCTTTAACCATGCAGTTCATGCATATGTCCTTGAAGGATCACAAAACTAAAAATTAATCTCCTAGAAAAAGCATAATATGTGAACAACTTGATTAATCTAAACAGATGATCTGTTTAGATTAATCAAGATGTTCACGCTCCTTTAAAATATTTCCTTCATACGCAATCTAGATGGACCTTCAAACTAATTCCTTTGACCCGCAAAGATCAAATTCACTGATTTTGTGCTTTACAATATACAGTAATTACTTGCTCTCACTTACATCTTTAAAACTATGGTTAATCTTCTGAAATTAATTATACAGTAAAAGGGCCCTAAATGATTTAGCTTGAAAGATTAATCCTGAGAGGAAGTCAACAGACAGTTTCAATATGACAGCTGAAGTGGTACCAGACGGTCAATTACTTTCTATGGTTCTTGATTTTATTTGTTTAAGTGGAGCTCCAGCTTCCAGCTCTGTCCCGTTCTCTGCTCCTTTTGGCCAGTTTTATGCTGTTGACGACTATAAGGAACGAGTGATGTTCCAAACCGCCTCATTACCACGCTGCCCTTCACACTGCCTTTCATTCTGAAAAATGCCTGATTCAATTCCAAGTCCATTTAACTTTGGGTTCAGACACGGTCACTTTGTACATTTAGCAGTCGGGAAACCTAGAAGCTTATAGCTTAGACACCCACAGAGTCAAGAGATGTGGCACACTGGCAGGAGGAGAGGACACACATGAAAGAGCCGCACACATCTCATTAGCACACTTTCCTCCCCGTCCAGCCGGCTAAAACTGGGCAACCGGTCCCCACTGCCCATCGAGGCGTTTGCATGGTGGGAAATGAGAACAGTTGAAGCATTCCATTTCCATTCACAGATGCTCCCCTGGGGATTAAGAAATCATACATTTAAAAAAAAAAAAAATCCCACCACCTGGAAATGGACTCTGGGATGAGGGGGTGGAGAGGTCAGAGACCCGGGTGCACAACTCATTTTCTATTTTCCAATCCCAGCTCCATACTTAATGGAGTTTTTTTTTTTTTTTTGAGGTAAGCACAAACACGGCGGGAGGGAAGACGTAAGCCGCTGGCTCAGTGGAATTCACTTTTTCTCAGTTATAGATCGCAAGGCCATCTCTAAATTATATGCTGAAGTAATGACAAAAAGTAAAACTCCACAAAAGCAATACAGCTCTGCACAACATTTCCACAGCTTTTAGCAACAGCAGTATAAATGGTGATGCTGCTGGTTTGGCCCCCAAAAGAAATCAGTGTTTGGCACCTTGTTGTTGACCTTAGAAGACTAGAAGTCTGAAGGTGGACATTATGCTCTACATGATACTGCAACATGGAGAGTCACAGACACAGTATATCTAATAGCACAGTGTTTTCCAGTGCTTTTTTATGAGCCACAGCACCCTTCTTACATTGAAAAAATGCCGCGGCACCCCACCAACCCAGAATGTGATAAAATGAGACATTGTAGCCTATTATGGCATATCTAATGACAATTCAATCTTGTAATAAGGCCTGTGATGATTACAAACTTTAGCAGACAATAAATTTGTAGTCCCTTAGCATTCAAGCCAATTTCCCTAAAAATGCCTGAAGATATCATATGCAAAGTAAATCAAATTCTTTCTGCACAGAGTGGCAGTCGAAAATTTGAAACATCCCACGAGTGGAACAATAGAATCTTAAGAGGTTAATAGTAAATTTTTTGTTCATCACTGTCATGTTTACATCTGCATTGTTGGTCAAAGGCTCCTTTATACCAGACTGAGGGGAAATGGAGGGATATGCATGTCTGAGCGCAGCTTTGTTCCCACTTGGAAAAACTGGGTATGTTTTTAATGCGTTTTTCAGTTTTCGTTATACAACTGTTTTCAAATATAGGCCACATATTGGCTCTTTGATATTACTGGGCTCTCCTCGCTCATTTGGCATCAGTCCAAAATGCTCCCACGCCAGAGCTTTGGAATTCAGTTTTCTATTTTGCTGTGAAGGGGTTAACAGCAGGGAGCGGCATGGTGACACAGCCAGCTGGTGCTGTCATCCCACCACCCCATACAGAGTGAGAGCCGGCATCAGAGGGCGCTTTCACACCTGCAGGCTTTAGTTCATTTCAATCAAACTCAAGTTCGTTTTCTCAGTGCAGTTCATTTTGTCTGGTGAGAACACAGTAATCGCACTCAAGTTCATACCAAAACAACCGTACTGAGACCTCCTGAAAGAGGTGGTCTCGGTTTGAATCAAATGGCGAACTCTGGTGTGGTCCTTCAGGTGATAAAGCAACCACACTAAAACAGGACCAGCGGTAAACTGTAAAGCATTTTTTGCCACTGTACATATCTGATAGATCTTTGAAAATATCTGTGGCTGAGCACGTCACAGTTCTGTAGGATTAATGAACGTTAACATGTTATTTTCAATCCATAGCCATGCTTCATTTTCAAACTGTACGATTTGCTGAAAGTGGTATATGCATGTATGTAATAAACGATAACCACAGCGATGAAAACCCCTGTAGATTATGCTACGATTTGTATTATTTTCTTCCCAGAAATGCATAAATACACAGTAGTCATCCTACTTCCTGTATTTACCTTTACTATTCTCACGGCAAAAAAATCTGACCAATAAGAACAGAGAACATTCTGAGGGAAGTCTCACGAGATGTAACGTGACACAATTTGGTCTGGTTGAATTTTTGCCTGTGTGAAAGGGGACCGAACCAAGGAGAAAATGATACAAAGTAACAAACTGGTCAACTGATTCGGACCAAATTAAACTAATTTAGGTGTGAAAGCACCCTTAGTGTCTCTTTCCTCAGGATGACAGTGAATATGTAGAGTATTACTGAACTATGTGTAATAAAGATCGTGTTCAAAGAAGACGCCACTCTCTGTGCCTCATTCCAGGTTTGTGAACATAACATTTGCCGACTAAGGATTAACTCATGGAGGCATGTGGGGCACCTCTACAGCCATTTCTGGAGTACCCAGGAGAACCAGCAGTATTGGCCATTATCGTTGGCTGGCCGCATTTGAGACGTACATTGCAGCATTGGGCCTCGGTAAACTCGACGGAGTAAGGACACGAGCACTTCTGGTTCGCAAACTTGGCGTAGGGGGTCAGAGAATTTTCCACACGTTAGGGGAGACGGAGTCATATGCAGATGCTGTTGAGCTGCTTGTTAGCTACTTTGCCGAATACACACGTAGCACAAAGCTGTGGGTTGAGATGCTATTGGTGGCAAAAGGTACGAAGCTAGCTAGCTAAGGGGAGCGAATATTCCTGCTAGTAGCAACAGAGAAATTAGCCACGGAGCTAAATGAGCACCAGACACAAAAGCTAGATGCTACAGGCTACAAGCTAGCTAACAAGGTGGAATCGGAGCCACAGGAGAGGGAACCTGTACCCATCGAGAATGACAAGCCAATCAAAGAGCACAGCACAGAGAGTTAGCGCAGCGAAGAAGGAGAATTCCAAGCTGAGAGTGACTGTAGCACAGTGGGTGAGTGCAGTGTGGAGAGTGAAGATGGCACGGAGGGAGAGCAGCGATCAGACTTGGCCCCATTTTCCCTGCAGATACAGTTGGAGCAGCAGGAGGGGGAGCGCGAGCATGCTGAGAGGCCTGAAGCACAGCGGCGGCAGCCGGGCACAGAGATAACGCACGGCACAGCAGAGCACTTCAGATGACAAAGAGGACAAACCAGACTGCTCCCGTGCCCTCGCCCAACAAGCAATGGAGGTTACAACCGAGCAGACGGGTGAGGAGTCCGCTTTAACGACCGATACCAAAGCGCACACTCCATGCTCTTGGGAGGAGAGCAGCTCAGTGGAGGAGCCAGACGGCTTCGGTGCCCGTGCTCGGCCGGCTATAGTGGAGTGTCTGAATTGGCGGGTGGAGGGTTCGTTTCAATGAGCAACACCGGAGAGGTACCAGACTGCTTCTGCACCCAAGACGAGCCACAGTGAATGACTGAGACAGCGGGTGAGGGGTCCGCAGGAAACATGGTGACAGTGGAACCGCCGCAGCACAGCGGAGGTCCCGAGCCGAACGAGCACACAGAGCCACCGGGAGTGCAACAACAGCGCATGAAAACAAGTAAGGCACCGCTTCATGTTATGGACTGGGTTCGAGTTCGCTGCGGTGGGAGACCAGGACAGCGACTGACTGGGCCGCAGCCAGCGAAACTACGGGCACCACTGAGGATTATGGCAAAGCTGAGGACAACGTGCTTTCGACTGATGGACGATTCGGCATGTGAACAGACTATGGCATGCCCGGGTGGCGGCTCCGGATGGCGAGGCTTCGCGGGATTCAGTTACCGCGGTGTGGGATCCAGGCCGGGACAGTGTTAGCAAGTGTGCCAAGCCTTCAGGGGGATCCGGCCCGGGCCTGTTGAGATTGGCACCACTAGGGGTGCATCCACTGCGGGCCCGCTACAAGGCCCCCCCAGCAGAACTGCCTTCCCCATGGAAGACTGTATGGAAAAAAGTGACTGTTTAGATAGGAGCACGGCTGCCAGGATGAGTGGCAGAATAATCCACTCAGCCACGTTGGTTCATCTTCTGCCAGTGCACAAACCCTTAGTACACAGACAACCTCCGGTCATACAAACGGTGAAGTTATGGTCTGAGGAGGCAATGGACGCACTAAAGGACTGTTTTGAAATCACTGCCTGGGAGCAGCTCTGGGATCCACATGGTGAGGACATCGATGGCCTCACTCACACCATCACGGACTACATCGGCTTCTGTGTGGACAACACCGTACCCACCAAGACCATACGGTGTTGCTCAAACAACAAACCCTGGATCAACCCTGAGATAAAAACACTTCTGAGAGAGAAGAAGAGGATCTTCAGGTCGGGGAACAGGAAGATGCTGAAGTCCGTACAGAGGGAGCTGAGGAGGAAGATCAGAGAAGGGAAAGACAGCTTCAGGAAGAAGATGGAGGACAAGCTGCAAGACAGCGACATCGGCGGGGTCTGGAGAAACCTTAAAACCATTTCTGGGCTCCAGAATACCTCCCCCCCCAGGCCACGGGGGGCAGGGAGTGGGCGAACAATCTGAACCTGTTTTTTAATAGGTTTGACCAATCGCACCCCCCCCCCCCGACAGCACAACAACCACTGCTGCCTCTAAAGTCATCGAGACCTGCCGTCCACACCCCACTCCACCAACACCCCACCACCACTCCTAGCACACAGCCCCCCAACATAACCCTCACTAAGACCCAGGTGACGACGGAGCTGAGGAAGATCAAGGCGAGGAAGGCCTCGGGAACGGACAGCATCAGCGCAAAGCTCCTCAAGTCCTGTGCAGACCAGCTGTGTGGGATTGTGGAGCACATCTTCAACCTGAGCCTGAAGCTGGGGAGGGTACCACAGTTGTGGAAAACATCTTGTGTGGTACCTGTACCAAAGACTTTCCACCCCAAAGATCTGAACAGCTACAGACCAGTGGCCCTGACGTCTCACATGATGAAGACCCTGGAGAGACTGCTCCTTGCTCACCTCCGCCCCCTGGTGGGACCAGCGATGGATCCACTCCAGTTTGCCTACCAGCATGGCATTGGGGTGGAGGATGCAGTGATCTTCCTCCTTCACCGTTCTCTGTCCCACCTGGAGAAGCCCGGGAATGCGGTGAGGATCATGTTCTTTGACTTCTCCAGTGCTTTCAACACCATTCAACCGATGATCCTGAAGGACAAGCTGCTGTGCGCAGGGATGGACCAGCACCTGTCATCATGGATCCTGGACTACCTCACTAACTGGCCACAGTTTGTGAGAACCCGAGATTGTGTGTCTGACACAATCATCGGTAGCAAGGGGGCCCCCCCAGGGAATAGTTTTGGCTCCCTTCCTGTTCACCCTTTATACTGCGGACTTCTCACACAACACAACACACTGCCATCTACAGAAGTTCTCTGACGACTCTGTGATCGTCGGCCTCATCTCCAACGGAGATGAAGCTGAGTACAGAGGACTTATCCAGGACTTCGTGGACTGGTGCCATCGGAACTGCCTCCAGATCAACGCGAGGAAAACTAAAGAGCTGGTGGTGGACTGCCACAGGCAAGGACAACCCCTCACAACACCAGTAAACATACAGGGAACAGACATTAAGATCGTGACATCCTACAAGTACCTTGGTGTTCATCTGAACAATAAACTAGACTGGTCACACAATACCGACGCACAGCGCAGGCTGTTCCTACTGAGGAGGCTCAGGTCTTTTGGTGTACAAGGGGTGCTGCTGAAGACATTCTACGACACGGTGGTGGCATCAGCCATCACTTTGAGTGGTCTGCTGGGGCAACGGCATTACAGCAGCCGATAGGAAGAGACTGAACAAACTGATCAAGAAAGCTAGATCTGTCCTGGGACAGCGCCTTGACCCAGTGGAGGAGATAGGAGAGAGAAGGATGGTGGCTAAACTGTCATCTCTGCTTAAGCCTTGTTCTGACATATGGCATAGATATAGAAAATCTTGTAGTGTCTCCTCATAACCCTGTACTGTCAGACCATTGTCTGTTAACCTTTGATTTTACTATTTCTGACTATTTGGCTCCTAAAGAAAAATATTATTACAGTAGATGCCTCTCAGATGATGCTGTTACCAAATTTATGCAGATTGTTTCCTCTATGCCATGTGTCAACACAACGGAAATAAGCTATAGACAGCTTGCTCCTTCTGTAATTGATAACATGGTGGATAGTGTTTCAGCTTCTCTGCATCAGGCTCTAGACTTGGTGGCCCCCTTAAAAAAGAAAAAGTCTAATCAGAGATTTCTAACTCCTTGGTTCAACACAGAAACTCGTAGCTTAAAACAGAAGACTCGTCAATTAGAAAGAAAATGGCGCTCCACTAATTTAGATGAAATCTATTTAGCTTGGAGAAATCATCTTTTAATTTATAAAAAATCTCTTAGAAAAGCTAGAACGAGTTATTACTCTGCATTAATAGAAGAGAACAAGAATAATCCCAGGTTTCTTTTCAGTACTGTAGCCAGGTTGACAAAGAGTCAGGACTCTGTCAATCCTAGCATTCCCTTAGAACTCAGAACTCAGAAAAGATTTATTGCCAAGTACATTAACAGATAACTGATAACAGATCACTGATAACATACGAGGGATTTGACTTGACACAGAAAACGACCTGCATTCCCGGTGACGCGGCTGCATCTGTGAACGCGCCTGTAGAGCTTACTAGTCAGGACTTTATGAACTTTTTCAACAATAAAATTTCATCCATCAGAGATAAAATCAATCAGATTCTACTACAACTCCTTCTATTGATGTCTGTCTTGATGAGTTTACTCCAATCGACCTTTGTGAGTTAGACAAAATAGTTTCCTCATCCAAACCTTCAACTTGTCTTTTAGACCCTATTCCTACCAGGTTATTTAAAGAAGTCTTCCCACTTATTGGTAGCTTTATTCTTCATATAATCAATTCTTCATTAACTTTAGGCCATGTACCACAGGCTTTTAAAACGGCTGTAATTAAACCCTTACTCAAAAAGCCAACGCTAGATCCAGGAGCTTTAGCTAACTATAGACCAATCTCTAATCTCCCTTTCATTTCAAACGTCTTAGAAAGAGTTATTGCTATGCAATTATTTGACCACCTGCAGGGAAATGGTTTACTTGAAGAGTTTCAATCTGGGTTTAGAATCCATCATAGTACTGAAACAGCCTTCGCGAAGGTCACTAACTACCTCCTCATTGCATCTGATAATGGACTAGTTTCTGTACTTGTCCTTTTAGACCTTAGTGCAGCTTTTGATACTATCGATCATAATATTCTACTTGATAGATTAGAACACTATGTTGGACTTAATGGAACTTCGTTGCAGTGGTTTAGATCTTATTTAACTGATAGGTTCCAGTTTGTTCATGTAAATAATGAGTTTTCTTTCAACTCAAAGCTTAGTCATGGAGTTCCACAGGGATCTGTGCTAGGCCCTACTCTTTTTAGTTTATATATGCTTCCCTTAGGCAACATTATTAGAAAGCACTGTATACATTTTCATTGTTATGCAGATGACACACAATTATACCTGTCAATGAAGCCAGATGATAGTAATCAATTAGCCAAGTTAGAAGCCTGTCTTAAGGAAATCAAAGCTTGGATGACTTGTAATTTCCTGCTATTAAATTCAGATAAGACTGAAGTCATTCTTGTTGGTCCAAAAAACCTTAGAAATTCCTTTCCAAATCAAACTTTCAGTTTGGATGCGGTTACTCTCTCTTAATAGCTCTGTGAGGAACCTTGGAGTTATTTTTGATCAGGATTTGTCCTTCAATTCACATATTAAATTTGTTTCTAAGACTGCCTTCTATCATTTGCGTAATATTGCCAAGATTAGGAGCATCTTGTCTCAGAGTGATGATGAGAAACTGATCCACGCTTTTGTTAGCTCGAGATTAGATTATTGTAATTCTTTATTATCAGGCTGTCCTAAAACATCTTTAAAAAGTCTTCAGCTGATCCAAAATGCTGCAGCAAGAGTTTTAACAGGTACTAGAAAGAGAGATCATATCTCTCCGGTTCTGGCCTCCCTTCATTGGCTTCCCATAGAGTTTAGAATTAAGTTTAAAATCCTTCTTCTTACTTACCAAGCTCTAAACAATCAGGCTCCTTTTTATTTAAAAGATCTGATACTACCGTATTATCCTAACAGAGCACTACGCTCCCAAAATGCAGGATTACTTGTAATACCTAGAATCTCCAAAAGTACAATGGGAGGCAGAGCCTTCAGTTATCAAGCTCCTCTCCTGTGGAATCAGCTGCCAATCTGGATTCGGGAGTCAGACTCGATCTCTGTTTTTAAGAATAGGGCTAAAACCTACCTTTTTGATATAGCCTACAATTAGGGAGGGATCATGTGTTTCTGAACCCTACCTTAGAACCCTCCCTTAGTAGTCAGCCCGGGGACCTCCAGTAATGCACTGGGCCTCACTCCTTTCCTCACTCTCAGTGAAATATTTTTTTTTGCTGGTCATTAACATTTGTTTGTTCTCTCCCATAGATTGAGTCCCCATCGTGCTGTTTGCTCTCTACATGTCTGTTCTTTTCTTCTTCTCTATCCCCTCACCCCGCAGCCAGTCACAGCAGATGACTGCCCCTCCCTGAGCCTGGTTCTGCTGGAGGTTTCTTCCTGTTAAAAGGGAGTTTTTCCTCTCCACCGTCGCCAAGTGCTTGCTCACAGGGGATCGCCTGATTGCTGGGGTCTTTCTGCAACTGTGGGGGTTCCCCCTACAGTTGATAGTGCTATGAGATGACTGTTGTTGTGAAATGGCGCTATATAAATAAAGTTGAATTGAAGTCCAAGTCCCACCCTATGCAGGACATATTGAATGCACTGAGGAGCTCATTTAGCAGTAGACTACATCATCCTAGGTGCGCAACCGAGAGGTTTCGCAGGTCCTTCCTACCTACAGCTGTCAGACTGTATAACCTAAGCAGGGCTGCTCGCAGAGATAGCAAAAAAACGTGATGACCTAGTAGTATTGAATGCAAAAGACACAACAGACTTACACAAATGGTCCCCTCCAGTATACAACTAGGACAATATCAGTCGCTACGGAGGGTGACAATATGTATGGGTACATATTCATACTATGTAGGATAACTAAGTAGACGGTTATGCTGTTTATTCCATCTTGCTACAATGCTCCGCACTTTGTATATACATTTATATATTTATGTATACGTATGTATATCCACTGCTCTTATTTATATTTTTCGTATCTTCTTAATTATTGCTCTGAGTGTTGCTATCCCTGTGCTGTTGCAATCCTGGAATTTCCCCATTGTCGGACTAATAAAGGCTTATCTTATCTTTTCTTATCTTAAGCGGCGGCATGCCCGCTAACCCTATTTATTATTGTTAATGTTGTTGTTCATGCTAAATTGGGGAGGATAATAATTAGAAGTGTTCTGTGTTTTTGCAAAGGGTCTGGGAGAGCAGCGTGATGACACAACCAGCTGGTGCTGTCATCACGCCACCCCATATAGAGTGAGAGCCGGCATCTTAGTGTCTCTTTCCCAGCTGGCTCAGGATGACAGCAAATTTGTAGTGTATTATTGAACCACATGAAATAAAGTTCGTGTTCAAAGATGATGCCACTCTCTGTACCTCATTCCGGGTTTGTGGACATAACATATTTATTCTTCCAAACTTTCTGGAATTGAGCAGCTGTCAGGAAACTCGGCCACGAGCGGTCCTGCTTCACTCATGTTGTAATGTGTTTATACTATAGTGTGAAATGCAGCGTGACTACATACAAATCAGCACTGACAGTCCACCATTACCGGGAGAATAAACTAGTTTGAAAATGAGACCAGGGCGGATGGACAGATGCCCAGAGGAGCTTCGTGACAGTTTTGTCCACTGCTTGTTTGGTGCAGCCAACATCGGGATGCAGTTTCTGGAGGAGGTGGTAACATTTTCCCAGCTGGTGTGCCCCTCTGGATGGTAGCTCACACACCCAGCATTTCTGGGGGGATTCCAACGGAACATGCAATGCAGCTGCAGAGGTGGCCCCAGGTGAGGAGGAGGAGGAGGAGGAGGAGGAAGAAGAGGAGGAGAAGAAGAAGAACAACAACAACAACAACAAGAAGAACTGCAATTGCTTTCATACTGCCACCCATAGACAACAGTCACTACAGGTACTGATACACCACAAAGGCAAATTATTTGCAATTTTTGGACCAATCAAGTAAAATTACACAATTTCCCGCAGCACCCCGAATGATCTCTCATGGCACCCCAGCTGAAAAACACTGCAATAGCATATATGCCACAGAAGTAAGAGGATACTGATAACACCTTTCTGTTTAAATTAGTGGAGCAGTTGGAACAGAACTAAATTTCCCAAATACTAAAAGAGCACACATTTAATTTATTTGTTTCCTCTTAAGGTCAACGTGGCAGCTCCCAATTCTCAATTCACTGCTTTATTTTTAGAAACCCCCAACTTATACGCCCTAGAAGTCTTTCACACTTTGATTCTCACTTTCTTTTCTTCATCACCTTCATCATCACCTTCATTAAAGCTAATGATTAGTGAGATGTTTGGCATTTTGTTTTTAGCTGTACACAACCCCACCCCCCAGTCCTTTATTTCCCCCAACACACTTCTAATGAATCCTGTGTGTCATCAAATTCCAAAGTCTCACTTTCAAAACAACTCATCTGCAAATCATTACAACTAGTTTGTTATTCATATTTTACGTGTCACAAGTTTTGAGGGGAAAATAAGAGAGTACTTGTTTGGTAAGTTGATTTAACACAAAAAATGCAATGTTAGAGTCTCAATTTAAATTCAACAGTGCATTAATCTTGTTTGTGCAAGTTGGCTTATCAACTGAAAAGTAAAACAAAGAACTGACTTAAATCCACCGACTTGAACATCCTGCCTTGATGTGGTTTTGACTTTATCAAAGTTAAAGCGGGCACATTATGAACTGCTCACTTTTTCAGTGCTTTTTCATGTGAATTTATGTATCTGAAGTAGATATCAATGCAAAGACAAACACAACCCTGTTGCTTTGATAGGGTCTGCCTTGGTCTTGCTAGGTCTCATCTTGTGCCTCTGGCCGTGATGTAACAACCAAAGTTCAATGAAATGATGCCCCACTCTCTATAGCCACCCGTTTTAATGACAGTGGGAGTAAATGTGTCCCTGTGAGCTTCAGAAATCCCACACCAGCCATACAGCTAGCCTAGTTGGGTTAGTGGAGCAACCCCAGTTTTTATGGCTACTCTCCATTCCACCCACTCCTTTAGACATGCATGTTCCTAGCTGTTCCATTAAGTGACACTTGATCATCTACAGTATGTCCCTCCCAGACATGATCCTGGCTTATTTTGTTATATTTTCACCTGATTGGCCTTGTAATCACACAAACGGATACGTTAGCGAGTTAGCTTAGCTACTGCTTGTGGTTCCCGTTGACCTAACTCACCCATCCTATCCAACATTCTTGATCTCGGCTGGATCATCAACCAACGGCTGGCCATACATCTCCTTCACTATTCTACCATACTTTGTTATACTCTGGCCGTGATGGCTCTTCCACCAGTTGCAGCTAGCAAAGGCAGTCATTCAATCTTTAAGGAATATTTCTGGCCTTATCATACATCAGGGACCGGTCCTGTCTTAACTACTCAAACAACACACCCCTGTCCCTGATAATGCTCTATATGGAGTTTTACATCTCCACATTCAGCCAATTACGTTAGTTAGCTCAGGCTGAATCTGATAACTGGAGCTAGGCAGCTAATGTTAGCATCAACAACACATCTCAGAAGTGGTGAAAGCAGGAGGGCAAGGTCATCTGGGGTTCATTAGCATTTAAGGTAACAGGCACTAAAACGAGTCAGACGTACAGTGGAACTACACCCCATAATTTCAAATTAGAGTTTAATGATTACAGTTATAGTTTTTGAAATTAAATTATACATCATGACATTCTAATTCAGTGAGATGCTCTAGTGTTTAAACCCAGAGGTATTTTGACCAAAGTATGTCACAGACATTTCATTAAGACCTCTGGGAACTGTGTTAACCTGTGGAAAAAGTCTCCTTTAAAGGTGCCTTTGAAGGTTGTGACCAGTAGACGCACTGGAGTTTAATGCGTGAGCTCACGATGCACAACCTACAGCTCTGGAAAGGAATAAGAGACCACTGCATAATCTTTCCTAAATTAACATCTCTGCAGTGGTTAGCCATTCAATTTGAGCATCTGTTGCATTCCAACACAAGCATGTCTCCGTCTGCTTCAGGAGGTACGGATTAGGTGATGGTCTAAGCATGGTCAGACACACGAACGCTGTGAATAATAATCAGAGTTATTACACAAATACAGATTTCTGTGTTCTTCCGCAGTTAAAACTTAAGTGTTGTGGTGTTTAAGAATGAATATGAACTTTTTTCTTTGCATTATTAAAAAAAAGCAACAGGTTCTGTTGTTTTGGCCAATTGTCTTTTTCTGTAAAGAAATGCTCTAAATTACAACAGTTTGACTGATTGAGACACATATGTGTAAGTAGTAAAACCAGATAAAGTGATAATTTTGCAGTGGTCTCTTAATTTTTTCCAGAGCTGAATATTTTTTACAGTGTGACAGATATCAGTTTTGGGGTTTAGCACTCCAAAGACTTTGCTGTTGGACTTCTTTTTTCAGCTAATAATATAAAATATATCACTTAAATAGCTTAGGAAGGGTTTTATGACTTAAAATGACACCAAAGAAAAGCTCACTGACATGGTTTTTAACACACAAAAAGGAAAGTTCAATATCCCAGCTCTCTTTTTTTTTTTTTTGCATTACATCTACACTTTGACAGTCCAATAGACACAGAATGCGCCATTAAAACTTGATTTGAGCTCTGCGCATGGCTTTAACTTGCTGTCACCCCACAGCCAAGAAAAGCAGTTTAGAAAAAGGATTGCTGAATATTCCAATTTCAATGTGGCAAACAGATTAGCAGATTGTTGTAATAATTGCCTAGCTCATAATAACACCGCCGCTCCTTTTGTTGGACAGCTATAGCATCCTTTATTGTCTCCAAATGAATTTAATATTGTCAATTGTAGCTTCAGATTTAGATGCTGCTCATTTTAATCTCTTTAGTCACTGCTGCTTTGCTATAAGAGATACGTGCTGTGATGCTAATAAATGACGTGAAATAATGAAGGTCTGCTTCTTCGGGAGGGTTCGTTGTCATTTTAAACAGGAGAGACCGCCCCGTCCCTAAGGGTAGAACTAAAGTGAGAACATGACTGTGTGTATAAGTGTTGCGGTTTGATGGTTGTCATGTGTAACAGCTTTTCTTTTGAGCCACAGAGAAGATCCTTATGTCATTCATGATTTCTGGGGTTTTGACATGTGAGCTATTTAATCCTCGCGCCACTTGGCTTTGAGCCATTTCCAATATTCCAGCGGAGAGCAGGAGGGAGAAGAGTTTGTGTCACTGATATGAGAAGAAGCGTATGCATGCGTGTGTGTGTGTGTGTGTGTGTGTGTGTGTGTGTGTGTGTGTGTGTGTGTGTGTGTGTGTGTGTGTGTGTGTGTGTGTGTGTGTGTGTGTTTGAGTGCGTCTCTCTTTCTCTCTGTCACATCGACTCACATCCTCACCCATCACACAGTCTACAGTGGCCGGGTCGCTGCGGCAAACAGAGGGAGCTTGTCATGGGCGCGCTCAGACACACGCGGGGATTTAGCAGATATGCGCACAATCATCATCGCAGCCATATTTGTGAGGGCGTTCACTGGCGTCACCCTGACCTCAACAGTCCCAGCTCAACGCGAACTTAAAGGGGATATATGATGCACTTTTGCCACATGTTGACACAGTTCCCAGAGGTCTTAGTGAAATGTCTGTGACAGGCTTTGGTCAAAATACACCAACTAGCATATTTCTTTAAATGCTGTTGAGCCTTAGTTCACCCCACCCTTCTGCCTTTATCACCTTGAGAAATCTGGTAGAGGAAGGCGGGCGCCATCTTGAGCCCAATGTTAGCTGGTTATCAGCAGAGGTGCTGCGTGCTGCCAGGCAAGGCAGGCAAATGGTTGGGGCCCCAGGCCAGAAGAGGGCGCCTGAGGGCTGACCAACTATGAATCATTACAGTGGTGACAATGTGGAGAGTTTGCCATGACAATGGTAGGCTGGTGCAGAACTCCTTAAAGGGACCCCACCCCCACCTCTCACAAGTAGTGGTGCACATTTTATGTCAACAAACAAGTGAGAGCAGCTGTACCAAAATGAAGCAAAGTTATCCGTCTAACTGTGACAAAAGAAAGAAGAAAGAAGTGTAAGCGGAGAAAAGAAAGCAAGACAGGCAAGTAGTGCAAATAACGCAGAAGTTAATTTAGCTCAGAGCAGCTGAGTGTGTCCTGCCTCTGCCTTTGATGTGACTGTGTTGAGCACCTGGGCGTCCCAGAAGGACACTGGTCAGATTATTTGTTATATATGGGTGAGGAATGCTGGTTGGAGGGGTCCCCTGTGAATTTTTGCCTAGGGCTCCAACAGACTCCAGAAGCACCTCTGGTTATCAGTTAGCTCTGGATAGTGAAGCCAGACAAAGCTAGCAAGCTTAATTTACGTCTGAATCAGATTATGTAAAAGCCTAAATAAAGCATTATCAAGGACAGGGGTGTGTGGTGAAACTTTTCAAAAGGATATGATCCGTCTCTGGGCATACAAAAAGCATTGCAACAACCATGAATGTGAGTGGCTAACTGCAGACGCTAGGAGTTCTAGTCATCTGTTGCCCTCTTTCTGCCAAGACAATCTCCAAGGCATCAGACAGACGGACCTTCGTCAGCTAGCCAAGATGCTAGCCAAAATGATATATAAAACTAGAAAAGCACTCGGAGAGCGCAGACCTCCGCCAAGCGGCACAGTTCCCCCCATAGAGTGTTTGTGTGTACGTTTTCAGATTCCCTGAGCATGAAAAGATATGACTAGCAATTGGATTCACAATGATTATTTGTTTATTTGACATGGACAGTGCAATAAACAGACAATTAATGAATGACAATCAATGTGATAGTGATAGGATTAGTGGTTCAGTAGTGTAAAATGGGGCTATAAGGTACGGCGGGTTAATAAGGGACACTTTTGTGGGAAATGTTTTAAATGTAATTGTGCTTTTTTTTATTTTGAGCAGGACGCTGAGTTGTGTTGTTATTGTCAAATATCCATGAATCCTTCATCAAATGTAGGCGGAAGCAAAATTAAAAAAGCAGAATTACATTTAGAAAAGTGTCCCATATTACCCCGCCGTCCCTTATAGCCCCGTTTTACGGTTGTAAAAGCGTTGCCTCCTTGGCGGAGGTAATAAAGTGAAGTGTTGGTGTGTCCATCTCCTCCACTGACGGATGCAGATTGGTTAGACAGGTTGCCGTGGGTTTTATATTATATTGGGGTTGTGCTCCGCAGCAAAACAGAATTTAGAATCTTCCCCGGCAGAGAGGTTGTTTTTACGCAGCGCCTATAGCTGGGCGGGGAATTTGTGGCAAATAATGGTGCGGCGGACAGGTGTCCGTGTCAGGTTTTGCAGCGTGGCGCAAAAGCAGCCACGCTGGCAGGCCCAGTGCAGCAGTGTTTTCCGCGTGCTTTTGTGCCTAAAACGTTGAAGAACGCGGAGTTTGTGTTGGTCAGACACGACAACCAGCGCAATGTGCGCAGCGCCTATGGCTGGCACAGGCACGCTGGGGGTCCGAGGCCAGCAGTGTTTTCCGCATGCTTTTGTGGCTAAAACGTTGAAGAAGGCGGAGTTTGTGTTGGTCAGACACGACGCCCAGCGGCCTCCATTGCGCCTGCGCACATGTTGAAAATGGCCCTATGTCACAGTGTGGAAAAATGCTTTAAAAAAATTCCTGTATCCAGACGGTGAACCGGATCACCCCCAAAATTTAATCAGTTCTTCCTTGTACCATTTCCAACAACGCCTGAAAGTTTCATGCAAATCCGTCCAAGACTTTTTGAGTTATCTTGCTAACCAACAGACAAACAGACAGACAGACAAACACACAAACCCTGGCAAAAACATAACCTCCTCCTGGCCTTTTCGGCCTGGCGGAGGTAAAAATGCATTATAAACTGTAGATTGGTGAACCAGGTGGGAACATGGATGTCTAGTGAGGGTAGATGTAAAAAAGAACTTTAAGACCCAACTGTCATCTGACAGCAAACCTAGCGCTAGTTGGGACATCCATTAGCTTATCCCGCTGAGACAGTCTCTGAGGTGGCAGACAACCCAATCTCGGTTGGCTAGCCAAGGTGCTAGTGGGCTGATGTGGTGGCCTGACTGACTGAGAATGAATGAACGTGCTAGGAACAGGAATGTCTGGTAAGGTAACAAGAATTAAAAGAATATAACATTAAAAACCTCAATTACCAAGCTAACTGAAGCTAGCCTCCGGCCAGTTAGCATTTAGGGGCTAGATGCTTTGAAAACTTGACCCAGATTAAGATGAGTTTTACCGTTAAGCAGCTTTTAAGGACCGATGCAGTTTCAGTCATTATCCTGGGCCACCGTACATACAACCGGGCATGTCCATCAACCGGTAAGTTTTTTTCCCCACAGGATTTATGGTATTTAATGTAGCGCTAGCCACTATTATCCTTGTGGTATGTGGGTTGGGCCTAGTCCCCAATTCTGGCATTTGAAGGGTAGAAGTGATAAGATTGACATGAAACTGTAATACGATAAAAGGTTTTGTTTGTAGAGAAAGGGCATAAGAAGCCATTTTAGGCCATGTAGATTTGTTTTTCTTGGGGATTTATAGCCTCCAGATTGTGTCATTAAGGGTAACTAAGCCTCTAAAGCCAAGACTAAACAATCCTGTGGTCTAAAACTCAGGTGAGTCCTCACAGCCAGTCCTCATATAACTATGTAAACACACAAATAAAACCATAAGTGTTCACACTTGTGTCGAGGTATCAGGCCACTACACACACTATGAGCCCCGCGACGGCGGCAAGGACACAGCGGTTACAAGGATGACAGATGTTCAGCAGCAGCTATTTACAAGCAGCAGCCTCACTAATCTGTTTTGCACTTTCATTTGGTCTAATTGAGGAGGACTTGGACTGAAGCCTCTGCTACAGAAAAAAAAAAAAAAAAAAGAAAGAGAGAAGAAATAAAGAAAGAGCCAGAAATACTTCTGGCTAACTGACGGGTAAGTGTGCGCATCAAAAGCAGCAGGGAGGAGAAATAATGAAATGAGCTATGAGAAGGAAGCCCACAGGGCCTGTGGAAAAGCACCAGGCGATATCTCGAGTCATTTGACAATGATATACTATTAAAGAAGAAAATAGAAAATCCTGCCTTTGAAAGAAGTCTGTAATGCTATCATGCAAATGAAAACGCTCATCAGCAGCTGCCAAAAGACACCTGGTTCCGTCTGGAATGCTGAATAGTCTGATGTCAAAAGAACATCAACCTTTTGTGTCCCTCAAAAACTCAATTTTGGATTTGCGGGATAAAATCCCCTCAAAGAAGCGCGAGAATAGAGAGGTGACCCTCAACTTTACACAAGGGGAAAGTCTGGAGTTAAGACTTTTTCATCTTTATCTGACAGGTGGAAGGGAGACACAGAAGAAGGAAGATGGAAAAAAAAAAAAAAAACAGCTGTCAAAGTGAAATTCTCAATCAACACACGGATTAGGGAGAGCAATATGGAAACAATTAATTAGGTTTAATGGCAGCAGGAAGGAGGCGAGGGAGGAGGCAATTCATTTATGTGCCTGTTTATGTTCCGTAGGAGAGGGTGTTTGTTGGGGAAAATGACATTATTGGTTTGAATGGTCCCCATCCTTGAGAGCCTACCGTTATATTCTTCCCAGACATATAATAAAGCTGGAGTTTATTGTTGTGGAGAAGACGCGGGGACTTGCAGAGCACGCCACCTGAGTGAGAGTGCAGCGCTCAGCCTCTTCAAGGTGGAACGGAAAGCGACTACAAGTGTGTTCCCATAATATTCGTCATGCACACTCACTTATATTTAATGAGCCAAAAGCTGAAAGCTCGGCTTCGGGTCTTTTTTTTCCCCCCTTTCAGAGCTGTACAATATCACACAGAAGGGGGCATCCCTATTACCTTCATATGAAAGCACAGCAGGAACAGCAGGCTTTTCTCATTTTACTAATTTCTCCTCGTCTCCCCTGTCCCCCGTTTTCCTGCCCGTGACCTGGAAATCGATCTTGGCACGGCGTCACGACAAATGCCTCGGTTTCTAAAAATACACTGGGAGGAGAGAGGAGCGAGGAGTGAAGGGGGAGGTTTCTTTGGCTGTGAAGAGCAGAAAAAGGCAAAAGAAACAAGTTATATAAAAATTCAAGCTTTACGCAAGTATTTGACTATCCAGATATTTGCTTCTCACTCTGGTATAGGGTTTTCACATTGCCTGTTCCCCCCCCCCCCAGACTGCTTAATCTATTAGAAAAATCTCATAAATTTACAATAAAAAAAGCAGCAACAAAGAAATTCCATCAACACTGCTAACACAGTAATGCTACACAGCAGCTACACAGGGCGGCTGTGGCACAAGTGTAGTGTGGCCGACTACTGATCAGAGGGTCAGGGGTTCGATTCCCGCTCTGTCTGCAGTCTGCATGTTGAAGTGTTCTTGAGCAAGGCACTGAACCCCCAGTTGCTCCTGGTGGGCCAGGCCAGCGCCTGGCAGCTCTTCTGCCATCAGTGGGCGAATGTGCGCTTGAATGTGTTTAAAGCAGGACCTGTAAAGAGCTTTGGTCATCTAGAGATAAGAAACAGCGCTATATAGTGAACGCCGTTAACCAAAAATTGTCCTTCAGATGTTTTTTTTTTCTTCCTGTTAATAAATTCCACACTATATGAGTTTGCATATGTGGATGCTAAAAAAAAAAAAGTGAAATACTCGTAATAGTGCTTTGTGACAATAAATAGCAATAATCAGCTGGTATTTAAGTGAGTCTCCTGTATGTCTGTGAAAACAAAATGCTGATTTGCACAAAGTTCTCAGCTGTTTTGCCCAATGTTTACCTCTCACCTCTTTACATTGTTAGCAATGGGCTAAAAATAAACACTAATGCTAGGACAGCAGAAAATCAGTTGGAGCGATGTAGAGCTGCATTAGATTTAACAACAGCTGATTATGAGATAAAAACCATGAACTGTATGTGGGCAGATGACAAGGGAGCCAACTCACAATAATCTACTAATAATTGAACTCATTTATAAGTGCAACAGCCTCCCTTACCCCAAAAGAAAAGTAAAAACCCAAAACCACAATAAAACGTTCAGTAAATGATGTTTGTTGGAGGTCACATGACCCTGCCCTATAACACAGTTCATAAAAGCTGTCATGTTAATTTGCATTAATACAAAATAGCAGTAAAATGTCCACAGCCACAAATTATCAAGTCTCTTCTTTGTTTCCTGTGTATGAGGGACTAAGATGTGAGGAAAGGAAAGTTCAGCCAGTTCCAGCAACACTGACTTAATAATGAGAGTGGAGCTAAAACGATTAAAACACACACACACACACACACACACACACACACACACACGCTGTTTAAGACAGTAAATAAACCAAAGATTGCAAATCACAGTCCAGTTCATGAGCTTTTATTCAGTCATAGCAGCAGCTAATGTAGCCTTGAGCCAGTTGCCTCGAGCAAAGATGAGGACAGGACCACAGAGGTCTGCTTATCTCACTTGATTCTAGCTCCAGATTTCTTTAATTTTCACACTTATAGGTCTTTTCCACTGTTCAACCCTAAGGCACGCTAATTTCCTTGACAGCCACAAAAGGCTTTAACCAGCCCTTTAAAGCCATCGTGGAGTTATTATGTAATATCATGCTGATGTTAAATGCTCATATACAGAGCGGCTTTACACCAAAACAGCAGTGTCAACAATGTTTGTATACTTGCGGATCTCAACAAATTAGAATATCATGACGTGATTTCATTTAAAAATTATAACCATAGTCATCTAAATTAAATCACAAAGGCTTGAAATATTTCACTGAGCATGAATACTGAACACATGAAAGCTCATCTTTTCAATTATATTGCAAAACAAAATATATTTTACTGTAATGCGCTGTCCTGCTGTGTGACTAGAGCAGCCGTCTGCAACCTGCAGTTCTTCTGCTCATAACCACTGGCTTCCTGTGGCTGTGACATATCAAAAATGTTAAAATGCCAGTTTGTGAGTATTTAAATGAAAAAAGCAGCATTTAAAAACAAAAATCACAAAAATTAGAAGAAAAAAGTGGCAAATTTACAAAAAAAAAATTAGTGAAACATTTAATGTTAAGATAAAAGTACCATAGGTGCTGATGCCTCAGTGTTTATGGCATGATAGCATGGGATAGTTAACCCAATGACTGCCACAGGCGCGCCGTTGCGTCATAAGCCCCTAGTGGTCAAGGTTTTTTCAAGAAAATATTCAGTTCAGATGTCAGAGATTTCCAAGGCTATAACTTGAAAGTGGTAAGAGATAATGGCCTACTGTCAAATAGAAAGATGTAGAATATGATCCAAAGTTTGAGATCGGAGTAAATTTACGCACCTAATTTGCACAATGCCACGGCAGCCATATCGAATTACATAACTTTCAGTCAAAAGTGGACTTTGGACATATTTACACAAAGAATGGTTTTGCTTTTTGTCACCGTTTCTTGTTTTGGGCATTTAGCTATCTTATCTTCAAAGTATATGAACCAGAAAATCAGTACAATCTAAACAAACAAATTCGTCACTTACCGCTGGCCGGACGGCTCGCCCGCTTCATCCTTTTGAGGCATCCTGGTCGTTATTTTCTCTTCTGTCTGTCATTTTATTTTTCCCCCTCACATCCAGAAACTGTTATGATTATTCCACCTCAATTTCGCTTTTATCCTGCCGATATTTATCTTATATGACAACACGGAACCGGCGCGATTGTTCTCTCCAGTCACATGGTGCTGGGGTTGATGGCAGGTGAACATCAACCAGCTTCGCCCACCCTCTAACAAAATGTATATATTTACCTTCATAAGCCAAATAATTTCTTTTTAGAATCAAAGTTGGCAAATTTGGAAGCAAATCCCTCCTCTATCTTGCCATGGCAATCATCAAAATTCGTTTACAAACTCTTCTTCTGTGGTGTCCAGAAGTAAGGTTTTAGGATGGTTCTATGTCCGCCATAAGTCCTCCAAGGCAAAAGCAGTAAGTTATACGTGTCTACCACCTTGTGAGGTGGAATCCTTTGTACAACTTAAATCAAATGGGGAGTTTTTAGCCACGTCATATAACATCACATAACAGACGCAGCACTGCACCTGTGGCAGTGGGGGCACTATCAGTCCATGAAATCTTGCCACAAGAAGGGTTAAGTATGAGGTCAGTCCATGCATGCAAGCTGTTGAAATGCTTGGTATTCGTTTATGCCAGGGATCCACACTATATATCAGCATGCCATCTGTATCAGCAGATAAAGTATTTAAAATCATTTATTGCCATATTTAGAGCCAATACAATAATGCTAAACCGAAAATTTTCCCTCGGAAAATGGTCTGTTAGAAGTCTGTTTACCCCCCTCCAAGATGGTGCCAGGACATTCAAAGTGTTGTCCTATATCCTCAAAACTATGTAGGGAAACATGTTTTTTTTTTTAAACAATTGATGAAGGTGTAGTTGCTGAACATGTGCTTACTTTTCACTCACAACCGCTATTTTAAAAGTTCAGCACACGATGGACGGTTGACAGGAAGTCGTACATGGTAGTGTAAAAAAAGTCCCACTGCCACCTACTGGCCCGGCATAGTTATTACAACAACTTTTTCACAGTTGTGGTGAGGATGAATATGTGTTGTTTTTGACAACAAAGCCTTATCTCGAAATTCTGGCGAATCAACAGTCAAGAAAATATGGCGATACACTGATACAAGCCTTTAGTTCCACTTGATTGTAAGCGGGCGAGCTGAAAACCTGGCAACAGACAGACACACATTGACACACTACCACATAATTAGGTTGCACTTTATATACCAAGGTACAATAACAAGTTAATGCACCACCCCATCTGTTCCCCTGATGACTTTCCATACTTAAGCTCCCCCCCCCCCATGCCACAGTCAGTCAATCAGGAAGCACAGCAGCACACCGCATACAGTAACCCAGGGAAAAAAAACCTCCGTGAGCTGAAATGGACAAAGAAAAGGACATTTTGAGTGGCAAATTCAGCTTTACAGTCACATTATTACACACACAAACTGTGTGATTAATCAAGACTTAACTATGGTCGTCATGTGGTTAATCATGATTTAACATTTTAATTGACTGACAGCACTAATTTAAAGAAAATATCTTACAAATCTCAAGAGAAAAAAGTCACAAATTTCTGAGAAAAAAAGTTTTTAAAAACTCTACAAAAACTGCAAATTCACTAGAAAAGTTAATGCTTTTTGTAATAATGAAGATCGACTATCCCCGGGCAAAGGTGTTAATGAACACAGGCGACCATGACTGCACTGGTTCTGCATAAGTGATAGGTTTTTTTATTTTAAACCATCCATTTTTAGTTTCAGTACCACTCGTAGGCAATATAACAAGAAGGAATCTATTGTCTAACATCACAGCAGCATGGCGCCACGGTTCTGCGTTATTGTCCCTCCCTTATTTTTCTTCGTTTTGAATTTGAGCACAAAATCTGCTGTTTTTTCCTTCATTCAGTGATCTGTCACTACAGCAGAAAACATTTCAATTTCTCCTCCTGAAGGCCGACAGGAACTGCCGTCCCATTGTTAATATAAATGCAGACCATTTCCTGTCATTCACCTGATATCCGCAGAAGGCACGGGAGTCTCTGCCAGGAAATAATCCCTGAAATATATGCAGCCTGACAAACTTAATTGTCACATCCATGTCTTCTTTTTGCATGCCACTGCTTTTGTCTGCCGGAACATCCATTCATTCGGAGCCAGGTTTGAAATAACCACAGGCTGTATATTGAAAAATGACCAAAAAATGATCTAATTACACATGGCATGCATTTGAGAGTGATTGGGGGAAAACGTACACTAGACTGAGGCGGTAGTAAATGGGCTGTAACTCCAAATGACACTGGTATTCTCTTTAAATGTGCGTGTGACTCGCATAGAAATGTGCCCACTGTGTGTGAACAGAAGTCGCTTGTGACCAGGGTGAGGAGAAGAGATGTTAGCTCGCATTATGCAAATGAGAGCCAGCACCGTCAAAGCGGAGGCAGCTGATCAGGGCGGCTGCCATCGACACACTCGTGCACGTGTGTGAGCATAGAGGCGACACGCTCAATTTAGACTGTGATGTTGAAGCAGCCAGGAATGCCAACAGAAGTGAGAGTGGAGCCAGAATGTTAGACATTCATAGATCCTCATCTTCAGCCCTGTTTCGCGTTAACATTTCATCAGGACAGACTCGGCCGCCCTCTCCCTCCGTCTCCTCTGGCTGGCTAGCTGCTGACCTCTACGACTTGTTGCCGTGTCTCGGCTGCACAGAGCAGGATAGAATGGTTATTTATGGACGAGGAAGAAAAGATAGATCCATGTTTTGCTCTGTTCCACACTCACTGCACTGCTTCAGTGTGGTGCTAAGTTTCTTCATTCCAATAAAGGTCTGCACTTTTTTCCAAATGTTGACAGTTGCCACACATCTGAATGAAATACCTGACATGCTTTGGTAAAAATGCCTCAGGGTTTAGCAATTGCAGCACCATTTTTGACACATCTTGTGCAGCCTTTCCTCAGAACAGCTTTTATGTCACTTACATCAGTTGTTGACGCCACATTGCTAATGTGAGCTAGCTAGCTTTAGCAAACCGAATCCGAGCTAACTAATGTAAATTTGGCTTAACGAATGAATTGAATGCACCAAGGTGCTGATGCCTCGGTGCCAGAGCCTTGGTGGAGGTATCGTCACCAAAATGTTATGGGTTCCCCTCTAACCCAAGGACCACCTCCGGTAGAAAATTTCATCCAAATCCATCCAGTAGTTTTGGAGTACACACATGCACAGTGAAAATAATCTGCAGTTCACATGCCCATAGTCTCGGCAGTAGCCAAAAGCCACAAACTGATTTGAACAACTGCAATCCAAACACAAAGAAGAGCACGGTGGCAGATGTTTTAAATGGCAGAAGGGATGGAGGTAGGTGAATACAATGACAGTCAAGATGAACAGGAGTTTTTGCTGGTTCATGGCAGAGGATGAAAACAGATGGGCAAAAAGATGCATATTTGTTCACCCAGTATTGGCGGATTGCTCAGTACTTTCTTCTGGCAGGAGTTTCCGGGCACATGCGCAGTACTGTTTTATTGACTTTAAAGGTGAGCTATTTTTTTGTTTATTTAAAAAACAAAGCATTATTTCAAAATTCTGGCAAATTGAAAGTCGAGAAAATATGGTGATACAATTATAAAAGCCTTTAGTTCCACTTGACCGGGAGAGCTGAAATAGAGAGGCGGACAGACAGATACACACAGACACACTCAGTGATTACTGTATGCCTCCATTTTCACCGAGGCATAATAAAGCGTCACTGGTGAATGGGATCTGTTGTGTCAGAGGTTGATGAGCTATCACGGGTCCCTAAAGTACAATATATAGGACTGGGTGATATCTTGATACCTTAAAATGTATCAATATATTTTCACCTGCGACACAGGATGACCCAGTATCGTCTGTATCGATACTCCGTCTGCTGTCTCTCCACCTACCCCACAACTTCACCCCACTCTGTCTCTTCTCCCTCTGGACACATAACTGCCCCTCTCCCATCCCCTCACACGCCTCCATCTACAACTGCCAAAAAAAAATCACTTCATAGAGCAGTGGTCCCCAATTTTTTTTTTCCCTTACAGTCCAGTAGCAAGTTAAAAAAAAAAATTGCAGCAGTAAAAATGAACGTTCCTTCATCTATCTCCGCCTGCCGATGATCCAGCAGGGAGCACAGTCGCTGCAGTCATCACGCCCAAGAGGACCCCCTAGAAAGTCCGCTCTCCAGACCAGCTATTTTTCCCAAAGTCCACACCGGGGTACAACACTGATGACAAGTTGGAAGCCCAACCCAGCAGACCTGGTCATTATAACTACCTACAACAGGGCTAATGTTGTCAAAGTGGTGCCGTCAAATAAGTGGATGGATGAAGGGTTTTTAACCACAGACTTTTTTATATTTTGTACACTTTATTAATTCCCAGAGGGAAATTCAGGGCATCCACCTGGATGGATGAAACAGCCACAGTACAGCACCAATCCCTTCACCATTCACACACACATTCACACCCAGGGCCACTTTAGAGTCTCCAATTAACCTAACTTGCATGTTTTTGGCCTGTGGGAGGAAACCGGAGTACCCGGGGTAAACCCACGCAGACACGGTGAGAACATGCAAACTCCACACAGAAGGGTCACCAGTGGTCAGGGGGTGGGGTCGAACCCACAATGGTCAGGGGTGGAATCGATCCCGTGACCTTCTTATTGTGCTGCCACTGTGCTTACCACTGTTCCACCGAGCTGTCCTTTTTCTAAAGGGAGTTTTTCCTCTCCACCATCACCAAGTGCTTGCTCACAGGGGATCGCCTGATTGCTGAGGTCTTTCTGCAATTGTGGGGGTTTCCCCTACAGTTTGAAAGTGCTATGAGATTTGTTTATGTCTCCATTGGTGAGTTGAGTACAGTATTGAATGAATTCATATGAAATATAAATTGTGCAGCTCGGTGGCGGAGTGGTTAGCACTGTGGCAGCACAGTAAAAAGATCACAGGATCATTTCCACCCCTGACCATCGTGGGTTCGATCCTACCCCCTGACCATTGGCCCATATCATCCAGCCCTGACAAGAAGCACAGAAACAACCGTGAATCATTGAATGGGAAATGGCTAGTGGCAGCTAGCTGCCTTAAGGTACAGACATGGACAAAATTGTTGGTACCCCTCTGTTAATGAAAGAAAAACCCACAATGGTCACTGAAATAACTTGAATCTGACAAAAGTGGTGATAAATAAAAAGTCTATGAAAATTAACCAATGAAAATCAGGCAGTGCTTTTGAATTGTGGTTCAACAGAATTATTTTAAAAAACAAACTCATGAAACAGGCCTGGACAAAAATGATGGTACCCTTAATATTTTGTTGCACAACCTTTTGAGGCAATCACTGCAATCAAACGATTTCTGTAACTGTCAATGAGACTTCTGCACCTCTCAGCAGGTATTTTGGCCCACTCCTCATGAGCAAACTGCTCCAGTTGTCTCAGGTTTGAAGGGTGCCTTCTCCAGACGGCATGTTTCAGCTCCTTCCACAGATGTTCAATAGGATTTAGATCAGGGCTCATAGAAGGCCACTTTAGAATAGTCCAATGTTTGGCTCTTAGCCATTCTTGGGCGTTTTTAGCTGTGTGTTTTGGCTCATTATCCTGTTGCAAGACCTATGACCTGCGACTGAGACCAAGCTGTCTGACACTGGGCAGCACATTTCTCTCTAGAATACCTTGATAGTCTTGAGATTTCATTGTACCCTACACAGATTCAAGACACCCTGTGCCAGATGCAGCAAAGCAGCCCCACAACATAACAGAACCTCCTCCATGTTTCACAGTAGGGACAGTGTTCTTTTCTCGGTATGCTTCATTTTTGCCTTGCCAAAAAGTTGCAGTTTTGTCTCGTCTATCCATAGAACATTCTCCCAGAAGCTTTGTGGCTTGTCAACATGCAGTTTAGCAAATTCCAGTCTGGCTTTTTTATGATTTGTTTTCAACAGTGGTGTCCTCCTTGGTCGTCGCCCATGAAGTCCACTTTGGCTCAAACAATGACGGATGGTGCGATCTGACACTGATGTATCTTGACCTTGGAGTGCACCATGAATGTGTTTAGAGGTTGTTCTGGGCTCTTTTGTTACCATTCGTATTATCCGTCTCCTCCTGCGGCCACGTCCAGGGAGGTTGGCTACAGTTCCGTGGATCGTAAATTTCTGAATAATATGTGCAACTGTAGTCACAGGAACATCCAGCTGCTTGGAGATGGTCTTATAGCCTTTACCTTTAACATGCTTGTCTATAATTTTCTTTCTAATCTCCTGAGACAACTCTCTCCTTTGCTTCCTCTGGTCCATGTTTAGTGTGCTACACACCACGTCAACAAACAGCACGGCAACTACTTGTCACCCTTTAAATAGGCCGACTGACTGATTACAAGTTTGTAGACACCTGTGATGTTAATTAGAAGACACATCTTGGTTGAACATGTCCCTATGGTCACATTATTTTCAACCTTTTCTAGGGATACCATCATTTTTGTCCAGGCCTGTTTCATGAGTTTTTTTTTTTTTTTTTTTTTTTTTAAATAATTCTGTTGAACCACAATTCAAAAGCATTGTCTGATTTTCATTGGTTAATTTTCATAGAAGTTTTATTTATTACCACTTTTGTCAGATTCAAGTCATTTCTGTGACCATTGTGGGTTTTTCTTTCATTAACAGAGGGGTACCAACAATTTTATCCACGTCTGTGTCCACTGGTTCCGTCGTTTTTCCGCTTCCCATTCATTGTGTATTGTAAACGCAGCGGAAAACATTTGGGTGCGGAACACTTTTCGCTGGTTTGTTTTAAAGATTTGGAGACCAAAGACACCATATTGTCCGGTAGCAGCGAGCTGAAGACCGGCCACAGCCGGACCCGTGGACCAATCCAGTGAACCACCCAGCTGGAGGAGAAGACGAGAGGGGAGAGGGGAAGAGAAAGACAAGCAGCTCTGCATGTTACCTGTTGCTGTGAAGACTTGAACAAGTGAATAACTGCTGTTTCAGGCAACCGGATACTATATGACCAGTCACTTGCTATCATAGAAACAACATACAAAGGAACGACGTGTAAACAGCAGTGGAACATGGGCTCATCCAGCTGAAGCTCACGAACCAGGCGATCAAATTCGACATGCATTCTGCAGGTCTGTAGGATTGGGTGAACCCAAAACCAGCGGCAGTGATGACAAAGTTGCCTTTTGTAGTGCAACTATACCAACACTATTCAAAACAATATGCTATTGGTTAATAATGACTATTCCAGTATTTCCTCCCGCACTGCTCGACTCCACCTAACCGAGAATTACGCTACATGCCCCTTTTCCCACACCTCAGAAGCTGCGGTATGCGGACTCCTTTCCAAAAAATCCGGACCATTGGACACACACCAATAGTCCTGTCCGAGTATGATCAATTACACTGGTCAACACCAAATTTATTGTCTCAGTTTTTTTTAGCTGATTTAGGACAATGTTGATGTTCTGGATCCAAAAATAACTTTGGTTTTACTCAATCAGGTCAACTTTTTGAATTATGGCCACATGTTTTATACACTTTTGTTTACATGTACGGGTATTTTTTGCTTTATATGATGCAAAATTCTTTTTTATGTCTTGAAATTCTGAATTTTGAACAATGATGACGAAACATTCAATTTACATGTACTTAACTTTATATAAAGGTAAGTACATGCACAGTACTAAGTAAGTACAAGTTTTTACTTAGCACCTGATCAAGAGAAACAGATGTCATTTTCGCATTCAGCGGTGCAAAATTGTCTTAAATCAGTTGAAAAAAACCAGACAGCTTACAAAAAAATTATTTTTGTAACCCTGTGTTATCATAAAATAAACTATAATAACATCTAAGAACGGCATCCATGGTCATGGTGTTGGCAGATGAACAAGAATTCCAGTGGGGGGTAGACAGAATTTAATATGAAAATGTGAGACAGTCATCTTGATCAGCTTCTCGCCTTTAGGGGTGGGCAATATAAACTGCAGCTTCAGCCATCACCCATTTCGGATAACTTATGTTGAACTGTATAATCAGAGGAGTTAGTTTCTAATTTGACCTTGTTGGATTTTCTTCCCCCTTTGTTACATTATTCTGTTTCTTTTAATCTGTACTTTTAATCTATCCGAAATAAAGATTGACTGATTGATTGATTAGACAGACCACCTAGCCAAAGCTAATGATAATGGTTCAATGTGCCAACTACCACGGTGAAAATATAACAAAGTAAGCCAGAATGAAGCAACTGTGGACCAGGTGGGAACATATAACATGCAAATAAGTATTAAAGCTGTGCCCACTAAGCTAACGCCATAGTAGCACTGTTAGCTTTGAAGTTAACACCTTGGGCTCAGAAACTCTGGGTGGTGTCTGGATCAATATCAGAGCCAATACCATTGAAGACAGTGATGCAGTGATGTAAGGAAATATGACCCAGAAGAGCTATACTGGCTTCTGCCAAAGCGTAAAAATAGAATTATTTCCAAGTGAAGAGAGGGTTTAATATTTTTACTGTAGTCATATAACCCAAGAAAGCATTTTAGAAGGTTAAAACCCACAAACACACCATGTTTTACTGAATGGGGCCTTTAAAAAGATTCCTGATTTTCCATGCTTTGTTTCAAGTGACAGGAAGTTAAGATAAGATAAGATAAGCCTTTATTAGTCCCACAATGGGGAAATTCCAGGATTGCAACAGCACAGGGATAGCAACACTCAGAGCAACAATCAGAAGGCAAGAAAAAAGAGCAGCTAGTATACATATGTACTATATTATATACAGTATATAGTACACACACACACACACACAGTGGGGCAAAAAAGTATTTAGTCAGCCACCAATTGTGCAAGTTCTCCCACTTAAAAGATGAGAGAGGTCTCCAATTTTCATCATAGGTATACCTCAACTATGAGAGACAAAATGAGAAAAAAAAATCCAGAAAATCACATTGAAGGATTTTTAATGAATTAATTGGTAAATTCCTCAGTAAAATAAGTATTTGGTCACCTACAAACAAGCAAGATTTCTGGCTCTCACAGACCTGTAACTTCTTCTTTAAGAGGCTCCTCTGTCCTCCACTCGTTACCTGTATTAATGGCACCTGTTTGAACTTGTTATCAGTATAAAAGACACCTGTCCACAACCTCAAACAGTCAGACTCCAAACTCCGCTATGGCCAAGACCAAAGAGCTGTCAAAGGACACCAGAAACAAAATTGTAGACCTGCACCAGGCTGGGAAGACTGAATCTGCAATAGGTAAGCAGCTTGGTGTGAAGAAATCAACTGTGGGAGCAATTATTAGAAAATGGAAGACATACAGGACCACTGATAATCTCCCTCGATCTGGGGTTCCATGCAAGATCTCACCCCATGGGATCAAAATTATCACGAGAACGGTGAGCAAAAATCCCAGAACCACATGGGGGGACCTAGTGAATGACCTGCAGAGAGCTGGGACCAAAGTAACAAAGGCTACATCAGAAACACACTACGCCGCCAGGGACTCAAATCCTGCAGTGCCAGACGTGTCCCCCTGCTTAAGCCAGTACATGTCCAGGCCCGTCTGAAGTTTGCTAGAGAGCATCTGGATGATCCAGAAGAGGATTGGGAGAATGTCATATGGTCAGATGAAACCAAAATAGAACTTTTTGGTAAAAACTCAACTTGTCGTGTTTGGAGGAGAAAGAACACCATACCTACTGTGAAGCATGAGGGTGGAAACATCATACTTTGAGGCTGTTTTTCTGCAAAGGGACCAGGACGACTGATCCGTGTAAAGGAAAGAATGAATGGGGCCATGTATCGTGAGATTTTGAGTGAAAACCTCCTTCCACCAGCAAGGGCATTGAAGATGAAACATGGCTGGGTCTTTCAGCATGACAATGATCTCAAACACACCACCCGGGCAACGAAGGAGTGGCTTCGTAAGAAGCATTTCAAGGTCATGGAGTGGCCTAGCCAGTCTCCAGATTTCAACCCCATAGAAAATCTTTGGAGGGAGTTGAAAGTCTGTGTTGCCCAGCGACAGCCCCAAAACATCACTGCTCTAGAGGAGATCTGCATGGAGGAATAGGCCAAAATACCAGCAACAGTGTGTGAAAACTTACAGAAAACGTTTGACCTCTGTCATTGCCAACAAAGGGTATATAACAAAGTATTGAGATGAACTTTTGTTATTGACCAAATACTTATTTTACCGAGGAATTTACCAATTAATTCATTAAAAATCCTTCAATGTGATTTTTCTGGATTTTTTTTTTCTTATTTTGTCTCTCATAGTTGAGGTATACCTATGATGAAAATTGGAGACCTCTCTCATCTTTTAAGTGGGAGAACTTGCACAATTGGTGGCTGACTAAATACTTTTTTACCCCACTGTATGTATATGTATATATAGACACACAGTGCGGAGCATTGTGGTTGGTGGATGTGCAGCAGAAAGTCTAAGCTCTCTCTCCGCGGATGCGGCGGGCCAGCTGGATGTCTTTAGGCATGATGGTGACCCTCTTGGCGTGGATGGCGCACAGGTTGGTGTCCTCGAAGAGACCCACCAGGTAGGCCTCACTGGCCTCCTGCAGAGCCATGACGGCGGAGCTCTAGAAGCGCAGGTCGGTCTTGAAGTCCTGAGCGATCTCCCTCACCAGGCGCTGGAAGGGCAACTTACGGATGAGCAGCTCCGTGGATTTCTGGTAGCGACGGATCTCTCTCAGAGCCACAGTACCGGGCCTGTAACGGTGAGGCTTCTTCACTCCGCCGGTGGCTGGAGCACTTTTCCGAGCAGCCTTTGTGGCCAGCTGCTTCTGGGGCTTTTCCTCCAGTAGATTTACGGGCGGTCTGCTTAGTTTAGACAGAGCCGTGAAAAACAACCACAGAGAAGGTCAGGTTCTCAGAACAGGATGGAGAAAGTAACAGCACATAATTAACACAGTTACACTTTAAAGACACTGACAGTGACCTGGACTCTCTAGTGCAAGCACTTGAACCAGAACAGGAAGTTTAAAAAGGTTCTTTAAATATCCAGAGCAGTGACACAGGATTCCCCTTCCAACCAATCAAACCGCACAAAATGAGATCAGGTCAGAAACCGGCAGAAAATACACCAACAGATGGACGATAGGTGATGAAGTTCAACCATTTTTAAACACTACTGTCTTCTTCAAATACATAAAAGTCATTACACAACTGCAGACATAATCCCTCTGTGCTACTTTATTGTATGCTGTATTTTATTATCCCTTGGCAAGTTTCCTCGGCGCAGACACAACTTTGATGCTTGGTGGATGGATGCCAGTGAAATTCTGCAGGATTTCAATCAGCTGTTGGACTGCCCTGCAGTCAGGGGCCACAGCACTGTAGAGCTTATGCTAGTTTGTGATACTTAAGAACACTTTCTGTTTCTCTTCAATGGAATTTAACTTGAAATAGGAAATGTGAGCTGAAACTGAAGCTGTATAGGTGTAAACTTGTAAATGGAATGTCATTTGCACTACCAGGGATTCTGGAATGTGTTACTGTTGAGACCAAGACAAAACAAAAAATCTAATTATAAGTTGTACATATAGAATGCCGGGAACTTGCGTTGAGACATTCAAAGATAAGTTAGTCGAGCTGTACAATAATACAACTAATAAGAAAATGGTTGTAATCTGTGGAGACTTCAATACTGATTTACTAAATCCATTTCAACAAAATTTAATTACAGAGTTCATGAATTCTTTGTACAGTATGAGTCTATATCCCACAATAACACATCCCAGTAGAATCACAGTCCACACTGCTACACTTATTGACAACCTGTTTGTTAATATTATTGACAAAAAAAAAATAGAAAGTGGATTATTGTTAAATGACATAAGTGACCATCTGCCAGTCTTTGCACTTATCCATGGCCACACGGGGGCCAATACAGAAAAAAACTTTAAAATCTTTTAGTTACAAATCACAAAATGCAATCAGTTCTTTTAAAGAAGACCTGCTGAAGCAAGACTGGACAAAGGTCTATATATCAGATGTAAATGAAGCCTACGATACATTCATGAACATTGTAACTGCTCTTTATGAAAAAAAAAATGTCCATTAGTAAAGAAAAAGCTTCAACAGAAATTTGTTGACAAGCCATGGTTAACCAAAGGATTACAAAAAGTGTGTAAAAAGAAAAATTCACTATATAAAGCTTTTCTAAAGAAAAGGACAAAAGAAAGAGAGCAGCGGTATAAATCATACAAAAATAAGTTAATATATATATAATGACATGTAGTAAAAGAGACTTTTACAGTAAAGAACTGGAGAAAAACAGAGATAACACTAAAAATATATGGGCAATACTTAACAATATTCTTGGAAATAAAAGCAGAAATACAGTACAAGCTACCCAACCAATCTTTCAAAAAAAAAAAAAAAAAAAAAAAAAAAAAAAAAAAAGAATCAGAGTGTGAACGCAGTCTCACCTGCAGATGAATTTAATAAATTGTTAACATTGGTCCTAATTTGGCATGAGAAATGCCAATTACGGCATCTACAGGTGATACAATAAGCAAAAACATTGCTATAAAAGACTCCATCTTCATAAAGAACACAGATAAGAGAGAGGTCATTGAAATTGTTAAATCATTTAAAAGTAAAACATCTACGGATTGTGATGGTATTGACATGCTTTTAGTCAAAACTGTCATTGAATGCCTAGTGAAGCCACTGACGTATATCTGTAACCCGTCTCTCCAAACAGGTATATTTCCCAATGCAATGAAAATAGCCAAAGTAATTCCAATATACAAAACAAGTGACAGAGGGGAATTTTCAAACTAATGGCCTATTTCACTATTGCCGCAATTTTTAAAGATACTCGAAAAAAATATTCTGTGAGAGAATTGACAACTTCATAATGAAGAATAATTTATTGTGTGAGCAGCAATATGGGTTTAGACACAAGAGGACAACTGCATTTACTCTCATGGAATTTATAGAAAAAAATATCAACTGCTGTAGAAAATAAAGAGTATTCAATTGGAGTATTCCTGGATCTAAAAAAAAAAAAAAGCATTTGATACAGTGGAGTCCCACAGGGTTCAGTTTCGGGGCCATTGTTATTCAATATGTATATAAATGATATATGTAAAGTTTTCGGAAAAATGGATTTAATATTGTTTGCAGATGACACTAATTTAATATGCAGTGGAAGCAATTTGGAACAACTTTTGGATACACTTGGAAAGGAATTAGAAAAGCTTAAACTGTGGTTTGATTCAAACAAATTAACGCTCAATTTAAGTAAGAAAAAATTTATAACTTAACAACCATCACAACAACTCAGTATCTAAATTCGATGTAAATGGTGTAGGGATTGAAAGGGTATCCAAAATTAAATTTCTTGGAGTAATAATTGATAATAAACTGTGTTGGAAGTCACATATTAATTATACTAAAGGTAAAATATCCAAATCAATCACAATACTACACAGAGTGAAATATTTGCTGAATCAACCCACACTATATACTTTGTATCACTCATTAATACTCCCATACATGACATATTGTACTGAAGTATGGGGAAATGCATATAAAAAAAACATATCCAGTCTTTATGCTTCAGAAGAGAGCTATTAGAATAATAAACAAAGCTACTTACAGGGAACCAACAAACCCACTTTTTCTTAAATTAACAGCTCTCAAGTTGAAAGATCTGGTTGATTTTAAAACTGCAGTAATAATGTTTAAAGTGAAGAATCTATCACTGCCTGCAAATATCCAAAAGTTGTTCCAAATAAGAGAGAAACATGTATATTTCAAAAACCTTCAGTAACAACTACCACCAAGCAACACTGTGTCTCAGTGCAAGAAGTCAGACTGTGGAACGCTTTTGGACCTAAATTAAAATCCTGTACAACGCTTGGAAAATTTAAACAAAAACTAAAGGAAGCAATACTCCAAACATATATACAAAATGACATGTAAAATCACATAAAGATTATCATATCTGGTCTGTGATGTGCTGTTGCTTAGTTTTGTTATGTCACGTTTTGTCTTAGCTTTGTTCTGATTTGTAATCACTTTTATTTTTATTTTATCTTCCTTTTGAATTCTTAGATGGAACATGGGTGGGCAATATAAGCTGCGGCTTCAGCCATCACCCATTTTGGATAACTTATGTTGAACTGTATAATCCGAGGAGTTATTGTTTAATTTGACCTTGTTAGATTTTTCCCCCTTGTTATATTATTATGTAACTTTCTTTTAATCTTTAAATCTAATCTATCCAGAATAAAGATTAATTCATTCATTCATTCAAGCTGTGCTCAGTTCTGCTTTGCCTGACGGCTGATAATTTTTTGTGCATTTTTTAAAAGACTGTGTTTACACAGTGTAGGGTGGAGGCCATAGCTGTTTCTGGCTATAAAGCAGAGTACGCAAATGCTATGAGTGCCCTCAGCCACTAGGAGGTGCCCAAAGTTACTTTCAACTTTTCTTCTTATGAATTTTCAAAATTTTCCTTATACATTTGAGACGTTTTTCCTGCAACTTCTTTCATAAATTTGTTCTTTTTTATTGTGTATTTGGAACATTTTCCTTGTAAATTTGTGACTTTAATTTCCTGAAGTTGCAGTTCACCTAGTGACCAGTGGTGTCACTATAGTCTGTTTCCAATATTCTCTAAAAGTTCTAAATGTATAACAACTGCATTACAGAACGGTACAACAATGCTACTTTGTTTTACAAAGCTGATTATATTCAATTGCTCTTGGTCAAATTGAGTGAATCCTATTGGGATTCATTCTTTCATGCTGCTCTGGTATTTAATTGGGTAAATAATTCAGTTGTACACAGTGTCTTAAATTAACAACTACCAAGTGCCAAATGTAACAAAAATATTCCAATTGGCTGCTAAAACTCACAAGGCTTCCAGTCACAGTGGAAAATATATTTTGAGATGAAGTTATTATGTTCAGTATTCAGTTGATTTATCTATTGACCTTCAAATTTTGCATTGAAAATACTGGCTTAGTTTCTTCACAAAGTAATTGAAAGTACCTATACTGAGCAAGAACAACAGTTAAGATAGTACAGGTCAGTGAGTCACACTTGTACACTTCAGGTAACAATAACGCTACCTTATGAAATTAATTACTCACATACAAGTATGAGTAGTCACCTAAAATATTACCTGAGTAAAAGCAAGAAAATATCTACTGAAAAAGTCATTTGACTAGCATGTAAGACTTTACTTCTT
This sequence comes from Pholidichthys leucotaenia, assembly GCA_020510985.1. NCBI lineage: Eukaryota > Metazoa > Chordata > Actinopteri > Cichliformes > Pholidichthyidae > Pholidichthys > Pholidichthys leucotaenia. The sequence goes on along the minus strand of CM035839.1, from coordinate 50,554,354 downwards.
CGAATTTGAGGTTTTTCTAATAAATTTGTGATTATTTTCTCATAATTTTTTTTTCTTGTACTGTTGTGGCTTTTTTCTTGTCAACGGATCACTTTTTCAGAAATCTGAATTTTTTGTGTAATCTATAACTTTTTACTGTAAATTTGCAACTTTCTAGTCAGAAATTTGAAATGTGTCTCAAAATTCTAGAGTCTTTTCTCATAAATTTGATACATTTTGTTGTAAATTTATGACTTTTTTAATAAATCTGCAATTTTTTAATTAGTTCACTATGTATTTCTTATAAATTAGCAATTTTTTTTGCAATAGCTTTGACTTGATGTAAAATTGCAACTTTTTACTTACAAATTTGGGATTTTTTTTTCCCATAAATTTGCAACTTTTTTTTTCCCACAATATTTTTTATTGAACCTTTTTTTACAAACATGGAACAAACAGTCAAACACTAACACTAAAGTAATTTAAAAATTAAAAAAAAAACACTAACAAAAAAAATGTACTAAAGACAACAACAACAACCATTAACAAAAGCAAGTCAACAACAATGCTCCTTTGTTTAGTCTAGGTAATCTGCTACATAAGAATACATATTATACATTCACCAGTTTGGAAATTGCAAGGTCCACACATATCATTCACCTTCTTCTTCGGAAGTTATGTTTAATTTCTTTACATAATCAATGAAAGGTCTCCATATATTCTCAAACACATTTTCCTTTGATTTCAGTATAATATGTTATTCTTTCTAGTGGAAGGTTTGTTAACATCTGTCTTAACCACTGAGTCACATCTGGTCTATGAGTTTTCCACAGTAGTGCAATACATTTTTTGGCATTAAGCAAACTGAGGTCTATGAATGCTCTTTCACTCTTATTAAAGTTATGTTTTTCTGGATACAGACCCAACAAAAACAGTTTAGGGTTCAATACGAATTGTTTTGAAATTATTTTTTCAATTGTTACCCTCACCTTTTCCCAAAACATTCAGATTTTTCTACATTCCCATAAACAGTGAAATAGGGTTCCCTTACAAACTGGAACAACTCTTGAACAAACTGATCAAGAAAGCTAGCTCTGTCCTGGGGCAGCACCTTGACCCGGTGGAGGAGATAGGAGAAAGAAGGACGGTGGCTAAACTGTCATCTCTGCTGGAGTCCGAATTCCACCCTATGCAGGACACACTGAATGCACTGAGGAGCTCATTTAGCAGCAGACTACATCACCCCAGGTGCACAACCGAGAGGTTTCGCAGGTCCTTCCTACCAACAGCTGTCAGACTGTACAACCTAAGCAGGGCTGCTCACAGAGATAGCAAAAAGACGTAACAACCTAATAGTTTTGAATGCAAAAGATGCAATAGACTTACACAATGGTCCCCTCCGGCATACAACTAGGAAAATACCGGTCGCTATGGAGGGTGAGAATATGTATGGGCACATAATCATACCATGTAGGATAACTAAGTAGACGGTTGTGCTGTTTCATCCCATCTAGCAACAATGCTCTGCACTGTGTGTGTTTATATATTTACATATTTATTCCATCTTGCTACAATGCTCCACACTGTGTGTTTATATATCTACATATTATTCCATCTAGCTACAATGCTCCGCACTGTGTGTTTATATACTCATATTTATTCCATCCAGCTACAATGCTCTGCACTGTGTGTCTGTGTATGTATATATATATTTATAGTAATATGTACATATGTATATTAGCTGCTCTTGCTTTTTTTTCTTGCCTTCTGATTGTTGCTCTGAGTGTTGCTATCCCTGTGCTGTTGCAATCCTGGAATTTCCCCATTGTGGGACTAATAAAGGCTTATCTTATCTTTACTTTCCATACATTTTGTGCATGTATCTGGTATGTTTTTGTTATATCTATTTAACTCCACTGGTGTAACATACATCCGCATTAACCATTTAAAATGTATCAGTTTAAGACGTACATTTATTGATTTGGTTTGAGCTTCTGCACAAGCCATTTCCCATTGTTCCTCTGAAATTTCAATTTGCAGGTCTTCTTTCCAATAATTCAGTCTTTTCTGTGAGTTTTCACTTGAGAATAGTGTCAATGAGTTATAAAACTCTGAAATAATACCCTTTCTCTTACTATCTTTCGTCAAAATTTTTTCCAAGGATGAATAAGTAGGTCTGGTGAGAGCATTATTTTGATTTGATCGAATAAAATTTCAAAGCTGAAGATATTTAAAAAAAAATGTGTTCTATTAAGATTGAATTTAATCCTCAGTTCTTCAAAAGACATTAATTTGCAAATTTTTACTAATTTATTTACAGCTTTTGAAATGGCCAAAGAGGAAGTCAGTGCTTCTACTAAAGATAACTTTACTAATTATTTCAACTCTTAAAAGTACAAGCAAATGCAGCAATTTTTAATTGATTTCCAGAACTTCTGACCCTAATGGTGAGTTAGAAGCCTGTATTCATTTTATAATGGAGTGTGTGTTTTTCACCCCTCACTCTGACAGAAACTCTCCTTCTTTTCATGCTTTTGCGGGAGCAGCCCTAATCAATAACTCTGCGTCTGGTGTAAATTAACCCTTTAAATGTCCCAGGCGCCATATGGCGACAGAAATGGTTAAGGGGTAAACATAACCCCTAGTGGTCAAGAGTGGTAAATATTTGTTGTCAGTAAAATAGTTCAGATTTCCAAGGCTATAACTTGAAAGTTGCAAGAGATAATGGCTTACTGTCAATTAGAAAGATGTAGAATATGATCCAAAGTTTCAGATAGGAATAAATTTTCGCATCTAATTTGCATAATGTCACAGCAGCTATATAAATTACATAACTCAGTCAAAAGTGAACTTTGGACATTTACACAAAGAATGGTTCGTTTTGTTTGTTTTGGGTTTTTTGTTTGTTTGTTTTTTTTACACAGTTTTGTCTACAGGGGTATGTTTTTATCTAATCTTCAAAGTATCCATCCATCCATCCATCTTCTACCGCTTTTCCGGAGGTCCGGGTCGCGGAGGCAGCAGTTCAAGCAGAGAAGCCCAGACTTCCCTCTCCCCAGCCACCTGCTCCAGCTCTTCAGAGGGGATACCAAGGCGTTCCCAGACTAGCTGGGAGACATAGTCTCTCCACCGAGTCCTGGGTCTGCCCCGGGGTCTCCTCCCAGTGGGACGTGCCTGAAACACCTCAAGTGGGAGACGTCCAGGAGGCATCCTAATCAGATGCCCATACCACCTCAACTGACTCCTTTCAATGTGGAGGAGCAGCGGTTCTACTCTGAGCCTCTCCCGGATGACTGAGCTCCTCACCCTATCTCTGAGGGTGAGTCCAGCAATCCTACGGAGAAAGCTCATTTCAGCCGCTTGTATCCGCAATCTCGTTCTTTCGGTCATTACCCAAAGCTCGTGACCATAGGTGAGAGTAGGAACGTAGATTGACTGGTAAATCGACAGCTTTGCCTTAGAACTAAGCTCCCTCTTCACCACAACAGACCGGTACAACGTCCGCATCACTGCAGATGCTGCTCCAATCCGTCTGTCGATCTCTCGGTCCATTTTCCCCTCACTCGTGAACAAGACCCCAAGATACTTAAACTCCTCCACTTGGGGCAGGAGCCTGTCCCCAACCCGGAGAGGACAATCCACCTTTTTCCGGCTGAGGACCATGGACTCGGACTTGGAGGTGCTGATTCTCATCCCAGCCGCTTCACACTCAGCGGCAAACCGTCCCAGCAAGAGCTGTAGGTCATTGCTGGATGAAGCCAACAGGACAACATCATCTGCAAACAACAGAGATGAGATCCTGTGGTCACCAAGCATGACACCCTCCATTCCCTGGCTGCGCCTAGAAATCCTGTCCATAAAAATTATGAACAGGACCGGTGACAAAGGGCAGCCCTGGCGGAGTCCAACTCTCACTGGGAATGACTCCGACCGAGTGTTGGCAATACGAACTAAACTCTCACAACGGTCGTACAGAGACCGAATAGCTCGTAACAACAAGCCCGATACCCCATACTCCCGAAGCACCCCCCACAAAAATCCACGAGGGACGCGGTCAAATGCCTTCTCCAAGTCCACAAAACACATGTAAACTGGTTGGGCAAACTCCCACGAACCCTCAAGAATTCTCGAGAGGGTAAAGAGCTGGTCCGATGTGCCACGGCCAGGACGAAAACCACATTGCTCCTCCTGAATCCGAGGTTCGACCAACGGCCGGACTCTCCTCTCCAGTACCTTGGCATAGACCTTCCCAGGGAGGCTGAGGAGTGTGATCCCTCTAAAGTTGGAGCACACCCTCCGGTCCCCTTTTTTGAAGAGAGGAACCACCACCCCGGTTTGCCATGCCAAAGGCACTGCCCCCGACCTCCACGCAATGTTGCAGAGGCGTGTCAACCATGACAACCCAACAACATCCAGGGCCTTGAGGTACTCGGGGCGAATCTCGTCCACCCCCGGGGCCCGGCCACCAAGGAGATTTTTAACCACCTTGGCGACCTCAGCCCCTGTGATAGGCGAGTCATCCCCCTTGTCCCCAAACCCTGCTTCCTCTGTGGAAGGCGTATCAGTGGGATTGAGGAGATCCTCGAAGTATTCCTTCCACCGCCCGACGATATCCCCAGTTGAAGTCAACAGTGTCCCATCCGCACCATACACAGTGTGGACGGGGAGCTGCTTTCCCCTCCTGAGCCGCCGAACAGTTTGCCAGAATCTCTTTGAAGCCGACTGAAAGTCTTGTTCCATGGCCTCACCGAACTCCTCCCATACCCGGGTTTTTGCTTCAGCAACCACCCGAGCTGCACTCCGCTTGGCCTGCCGGTACACCTCAGCTGCTTCGGGAGTCCCACAAGCCAACCAAGCTTGATAGGACTCCTTCTTCAGCTTAATGGCCCCCCTCACCACTGGTGTCCACCACTTGGTTCGGGGGTTGCCACCACGAGATGCACCGACCACCTTGCGGCCGCAGCTCTGGGCCGCCGCTTCAACAACAGAGGTGGAGAACATGGCCCATTCAGACTCCATGTCTCCAGACTCCCTCGGAATGTGGTTGAAGTTCTTCCGGAGGTGGGAGTTGAAGACCTCCCGGACAGGGGCCTCAGCCAGACGCTCCCAGCACACCCTCACTATACGTTTGGGTCTACCAGGTCTGAATGGCTTCCTCCCCTGCCATCGGATCCAACTCACCACCAGGTGGTGATCAGTTGACAGCTCTGCACCTCTCTTTACTCGGGTGTCCAAGACATACGGTCGCAGGTCTGATGATACGATAACAAAATCGATCATCGACCTGCGGCCTAGGGTGTCCTGGTGCCAGGTGCACATATGGACACCCTTATGCTTGAACATGGTGTTCGTTATGGACAGACTGTGGTTAGCACAGAAGTCCAATAACTGAACACCACTCGGGTTCAGATCGGGCAGGCCGTTCCTCCCAATCACCCCCCTCCAGGTTTCACTGTCGTTGCCCACGTGCGCATTGAAGTCCCCCAGTAGGACAATGGAGTCTCCAGGAGGAGCACCCTCCAGCACCCCAGTCACAGACTCCAAAAAGGGTGGGTACTCTGAAACATCATTTGGTGCATAGGCACAAATGATGGTCAGGACCCGTTTCCCAACCCGAAGGCGCAGGGAAGCAACCCTTTCGTCCACCGGGGAAAACTCCAATATAGAGGCAGCAAGGTGGGGCGATACAAGAATACCTACCCCTGCTCGTCGCCTCTCGCCCGGGGCAACTCCAGAAAGGGCCAAGCTCCAGCCCCTCTCCAGGAGACTGGTTCCGGAACCGGAGCTGTGTGTTGAGGTGAGGCCGACTATATCTAGCCGGTATCGCTCAATCTCGTACACCAGCTCAGGCTCCTTCCCCACCAGAGAGGTGACATTCCACGTACCAAAAGCCAGTTTAGAAAGCTTGGGATCAGTCCGCCAAGGTCTCCGCCTTTGACTGCCACCTAATCCACATAGCACCGGACTTCCATGATCCCTCCTGCAGGTGGTGAACCTACTGGAGGGCGGACCCATGTAACTCCTTCGGGCTGAGCCCGGCCGGGTCCCATGGGTGGAAACCTGGCCACCAGACGCTAGCCTTCGAGCCCCTCCCCCAGGCCTGGCTCCAGGGTGGGGCCCCGGTAACCCCATACCGGGCGGGGTACACTGAATCCTTGATATACAATTTATCATGAGAGTCTGTTGGATCGTTCTTAGTCTGGCCCTTCACCCAGGACCAGTTTGTCTTGGGAGACCCTATCAGAGGCAAATTGCCCCGGACAACATAGCTCCTGGGATCACTGGGGCACGCAAACCCCCCCACCACGATAAGGTGACGATCCATGAGGGGGTCTTCAAAGTATATGAACCAGAAAATCAATAAAATATAAAAAATATATATATATTTTTCTCTTACCTGTTGCCGGGGGGGAGGGCTCGCTCGCCTACGTGACGGTCCGTTTTCGTCCATTGTGGTACATGTTTTGCGTTTGCTCGGTCATTTACACTCTCTGCCACATCTACAAACTCTTATGATTATTCCACGTGAATTTCGTTTGTATTTCGTGGCAATTTTTCCTGTTTGATGTATTTTTCCTGTGAGAATCCATGACAGCATGGGCGCCACCATCTTGGTGCTGGTAGCTCAGTTTTTCGCCCATCGTGGTCGTAGTTTCGCATTTGGTCGGTCATTTACACCCGCTACCACATCTACAAACTCTTATGATTATCCCACGTGAATTTTGTTTGTATTACGCGGCAATTTTTCCTGTTTGATGCAGTTTCAGTCAGAATCATCGTCGCCATGACCAAACATGGCGGCGACCACATTGGTGCTGTGAGCTCAAAGCAGAAAAAGGAAGAATAATAATGAGGATTTCTTCTTCTTTGTCCATGTCAGCCATGATTCCTCCGGCACATGTCTGCCACCTTCTGAACTGTCAGATCAGTCCAGATCAGTACAAATTCTCAGTATAGCCGGGGGACGTCAATAAGTTGACAGGTGCAGTTGCTACGCTGTGCCACTGGGCGCGCGCGACCCATCCATAAAATGTGGACAGTTAAAGGGTTAAAACACTGAAAAACAACACCTACTCTTGTTTTAAGCTGAACCAACCACTGAGACAAAACAGCCACCACTGGACACCACCTCAGGGAGTGACCTAACAGTGGTAATTCCTTTAATACGTTAATTGGACCACATTAATCTAAAAAGTTAATGCATTAATATTTACTGTCCTAATTAACTTGTTACTAGCTACCTCTGGATATTCTAATAGTTGACAAACTGCACACCAGTACATGGAAAATAACACACCCTGCACAAAAACATCTATAAATCTGGTGTCATCCCGAGCATCTCAGCCTCTAATTAGCATGCATACTGTACTACTCTGTTGTTATTTTACCTCCAGTCACTGCTGATGCCACCGTGGGTTTAATCAATGCCCACAAGGTCAGATGTTGGTGAGTGCAGCACACAGTTTAAGTTAAGCCTGTAACCTTTAATTCTCTCTGCAGGAAAAAGCACTGCCTAAAGGCTCCATAATGATGCAAGTGAAGCAAACAATGTTACTGCGGTTATTAATCGCCCACATGGGAACAACAGGAAATGTCATGGAGTCACAACGCAGCCTGACCCGCCGCTGCACTCCCAATCGAGAATGGTGAAAAGCAATTTCCATTTTGTCACCGGCAGACTGTACGTGGACGGGAAGCGGTGACTGAGCAGGAGGAGAGGAAGGACGCGGCCAGCTCCCTGTGGCCTGTCTGTGGATCGGTGCAGGCTGGGAGACGGCGCTGGGACGCTTGTCTAAACATTTTCACACTTTTGACTTTCCCCCAAACCTCCCGCCCTCCTTTTCTAAACAATGAGGCCGAGAAGAACTGGAGAGCAAGCAGCACGATGGATAGAGAGTGGGAGGAAGAGGAGGGGGGTATAGTGCCACCCTTTTTAATTCCACCAAAGCAAGAGGGCCCCCCTGCTTGGGAGCTGCAGCCAGCCTGCCCAGCAGAAAATAAGACAGCGGGGATGAGAAAACCAAACACCGGCTTCAATTTGTTCTCACGATTTGTAAAGAGGCCACACTGATCATTATAGTGCTGAGGTGGGCAATCATGTGCCATGGAGGGCCATTCCACTGCAGGTTCTCTGTTCCACCCAGTTCCTTCACCAGGTGTTCGCTCTCATCAGCTTCAAGGATTGAGAATCACTGAAAACACCTACTGAAGAAGAGACTGGGTGGAACGGAAAACCCGCAGTGAAATGGCCCTCAGTGCCCACCCCTGTGATAGTGGGTTCATGCACTTTTTAAAAGCCATCTGCAAAGCCATTCCCGACCCCCCCGAAGGCGAAAAAACCTTCCTCCGGCCATCCTTGGATCAGCTCCATTGTGATTCATGGCCCCGTTCCCGCCGCCGCGCACCGTAATCCCTCTTCCCACTGACACCTGTTTGCTGAGGAATCACAAAGGAACGCCAAGGTGTTAGCCATGATACGGTTTATGTCTGGAAACGCGATCTGCAATGTGCTTAGCAGCCCGTTTCCTCAGAAGTGGAATCAAAAAAGAAACAAAGAAAGAAAAAGAAACTGCTGACCGGATGCACACACGTGTGTCACCACTCCTGGCCCGCGGAGCGGTGAGGAGTTCTCACAGGAACCCGCAGTCCAGCCTCTTCTTTAATGGACCGCACAAAGACGGACATACACAGTCGCACAACAAAGGCTTGGGAAAATTGTCTCGGACACAAAAGCTGTATCCATGGCAACCACTTCCAAATGTCTGAGAGTGACCCAGCAATCCAAACTCTACCGCCGGCCATAAGAGCTGCAGTCGTTCCTTCTTTGTTTTGGGAGGAAAAGCATCAAAACTACTTCTTTGATGGTGCCAAAACAGGCAAACGGCATTATGCAAGAGCACGCAACGCAGAGTTAATAGTCCATCACTCATCGGCCCACAAAGAACCATGGGAAGTCATTAGCGTCTTAAATTTTGATCAATAATGAAACCCAGAGGCGAAAAATTCATAAGAGACCAACTTGAATAGGAACGCATGGCAAACAATTCAGCACACCCAGTGTGATGCAACACTCGGCACAACTCTGTCAATTAACGGGTGAAAAGGCTATAATTAAGAGGCAAATGTTATTTTCCCAAAGCAGCGAGGGAATGTTGCGCTTCTCTGGATGAGAATCCTCGTCATCATTATCACATATGTCAACCCAAACACAAAAACCGTGCGCCTGAATAAAAACAGGCATAATAGTAAAGACAGCACAGGTTGATGGGCTGCTCATGAGAGCAGCGTTATCACCAGTGTTCGCGGGCAAGAGACACTTGAGTCTGGAGCCGTTAAACCGCGGGTCTCAACATGGCTGCAGCCTATTTTACTCCTCTGCCGGGGGTTGAGAAGGGCTGAATGACTGTTAAAGATGTAGTTTAATAAGCATAACTGAAGTGTGAATAACTTGTCCTTCTGTGATTTGCAAGAAGCTGAACATGAAATGCACTTGCAGTTTTCCTGTCCACTACAGCACAATCTTAGATATAGTAGTTTTTTTCTTGAAATTGTCTTCAAATTCTCCTTGTTTGTTTTCTACATTAGATGAAATTAGACTTCAGCATCTGTCTACAAAGTGTTTCAATTTGCTAATTTTTAGTACAGTAGATATTGGCCAAGAGCATAAGATGATGCAAAGGTGTTTCGTGTTTCTGCATACAGTGTCTTGTAAGCTCTTTTAAGTGTGTGACACTGAAAATTGAATAAAATATCAATACATAATAGCAGCATTCTACAGCGATCAACGGGAATCCCTGCAGCGCGAAAACACAACTGCAGTTCCTTAAACGGCCGCTTGAGGCTGGCCCCAGAAGTGGAGCAGTTCCCCATAGACTCTGATGTTAAAACGCCCAACTTCATCCATCCAGCCAACCATCTTCTTCCACTTAATCCTTTTCAGGTTGCGGGGGGGCTGGAGCCTATCCCAGCATCTTAGGGCAGGAGGCAGGGTCCACCCTGGACAGATCGCCAGTCCATCGCAGGGCCAACACAGAGAGACAGACAACCATTCACTCTCACAGTCATACCTAAGGACAATTTAGAATCCCCAGTTTGATGCCAATTAACCTAACGTGCATGTTTTTGGCATGTGGGAGGAAACCGGAGAAATCCCGGAGTAAACCCACGCAGACACAACATGCAAACTCCACACGCCCAACTTCGTCGGAGAACTAAACATGTCTGCAACCTGAAGAAAAAAACAGTTTTGGGTTCTATTGGTGGAATCCCCCCTTTGTAAGAACAACATGGAGGCTGAAGGTCTTCTCAGCCCACTTGTTCTAATTTTATTAAAGCTTAAAGTTTGGCATTTTTATTAAGGGAGGGCAACTTTGTTCAGTTCAGCTAATTAACATTGTTCTGAGGTTAATTCTCCTTATATGGTTTATGGATTCTGCCTATAATCCAACTTCATCTTCTTGTCTAACATTTCTGTCCAAAAGAACATAGTGGCAAGTGCCGTGAAGTTCAAGTTTGAAACAGACTTTACGATCCGAAAGGTAGCATGCACTCAAAGACAAACCACCTCGTATCAGAAGATGCTGTTTTTGGTAACTACCACAGCCTATCAGCTAATAAGACGTCTAAAATGTCACATATTGACCAAATATTCCAAAGCATTGCACTGTAATGGTGCTCAGACCATTTTCCCGTTATTACCTATAAATATCCAAACCTTTACTCAAGAACTGGTCATTAACACAGCACTATGCTGGCATTCAGCCAGTCATTTACGCCTGTGTGCTGTATTTCACCAAATCCAGAGAAACACTGGAACAGACGGGTGAACTGAAGGATAATAATTGCTGGCAGTGAGGAGATAATTACTCTTGGGAGTGAGAAGAAAGTTTGGCTGAGGTGGTCGGCATTTCCTAACTTTAAAAACACCTCTTACGAGTGGCTTGGATTTTACACCTGTGACTACATCCAGCAAAGTCACCACGCAGAGATCACTTCATTTTTGTAGACTGTATATGAAATATTCAAAAGGAAAGAAAGTCAGAAGCAGCACAAAGTCTCTGTTCTGTTCGTCTTTGTGTCCGAGTTAGCGTTTGACTGTACATCAGTGTAATCTGATTCTTGGTTAGAAAAACAAAAATCCACCAATTAGACGCCTTTCTCCAGGCGTTGGAATTGTTCTACTGGGCAACAGCTCCAAAAAACAGAAATTAATTCGATTAATTCTACTCGTCACATTTCATATTCTGATTTGTTTCTACTGGCATTTTCTTTCTTCCTTAATCGGTTTCCGTACTGACACAACAGTCATTCTCTCTCCATCCACCCCCAACATGGTGGATTCCTTGCACGTTCAGTTCAGTGCTTTTTCTGAAGATCAAACTCAATATGAGAGAGTGAAAACTTGATCGTTCTAAATGACACTGGGCAACAGCAAACATAACAGATCTGGCCAGGTTTGACGTCTTTGTACAGAAAGAGCGCCAGAAGTTAGAACGTTCTAACTAGTGGTGTCAGTTTTAATCGCATTAATCACGATTTAATCACTCCAGTGCCAAGTTAATTGTGCTAACAGTGATCATTTTGCCCTTGGCAGCATATGGCCGAGCGAAAAAAGGGTCACGTTAAGCATGTGGTATGCGATTGATTGCATTTGCTACGATTAAACGTGCCTGGTGCAATTAATCACGATTGAAATGGACACCACTAACTACACCAGACAGAAAATATGTGATTAAGCTATGGACATCATGTGAGTAATCATGAATAATAATTTTAACTGAATGAAAGCACTTTTTTAATTACATTTTTTTTTTTATTTTCAAAAGACTGCTCAAAATAACTCTTTCTGGAATTTCCCCATTGTGAGACTAAGAAAGGCTTATTTTATCTTCTATGGAGGCGTGTGAAAGGGCTGAGTGGCTGTTAACATAGGAAAATTAGTGATCACACTGTAAAATCCAATTAGTTAACCTTACTTAGGAAAAAACTAAGTAAAGTGGAATAAAGCTGTCCAGTGCAGGAACAATTGCTCATTTAAAACACACAATTTCTATTCCACTTTACTATTTTTTCCCAAGCCAACTGGTCTGTATCTTTTTTCCAAATACGGGCACACTAATTGGATTTTATAGTGCACAGTGGTTGATGAGCACAGAGTCAAGCCCTGCTAATGAATTATTAACGGACTGAGATTAACCGAGATCAAACCAAAAATGGCATTCAGGGTTTAATCTTGCTCATGTCGATTTTTTCGCTTATTCCCTTCTCCCTGTTGTGTATAGAGAGCTTATCATGTACTGCCCCTTTAAGACCAAGAAGAAGCGAGCGATGCCTGAAGCTAAGTTGCTGCTAGCCTCTGACGGCTGTCTGCATCATTTCAAAAATTTTCCAGCAGGAATTCACAACAAAATGGACAAGCTGTGTTTAAGAACCCGATAAGAGACTCATAATTACTTAATGTGGCGGAAATACAGTCATGGCTGTGTAAAGGATTTCCCCCAGTGCAGCTAACAAGCTAATTAGCCGCCATCACAAGTCACATGACCCACAAACCCTCAAGGGGAATGTAAACAAACAATGACTTCTGCACTGGACAGTGTTTATTTTGGGCGTCAAATGACAGTATTTATGATAGTCATTTGCAACCGCACGGCAGTGATATGACACCACACTCTTGTGTAAAATGGCTTAATCGCAAGCCTCGTCAGTGAACTATAAGGGAGAAGAAAGAAAGGGGGAAAATGAAACCGGTAAATTAACTGCAATGCTGTTTTAAAATCAAATTGCCCAACACTAATTATTAATATCAGCAAAAATAAATTTTAGCATTTGTTTAGCCCCAGCTGTATCCATTGTTTTATGCTCCCAGAGGACAAAAGTTCTAACTTTCAGCTTGCCGACTTTTCGGAGAAAGCATCCCGAATGCTAAACCACATAATTTGTCCCCTCCAAACAGGCCCTTCACTCGATCACTGACATTTCAATCCAGCACTGATACCTGTGATCAACCCTCAAGGCAACAATGCCAAGCTCCACTTCCGGTTATGGCTGCCACGTAGGACGGACGTGTCTCGCTCTGCTCTGCTCCTGGAGAAAAAAATCGGCAAATAACTCTCTCATTTGGGACAGAACGTATCCCAGCATTTGGGCGAGGATATGTCGGCGAAGCCTAAGGCTGGAAAACCAGGAAAAGGAAAAAGCGAGCCGCCGAAACAGTCCAAATTAACGGACTTTCAGGTCTGTGACGCAGTAAACAAAACTCCATATATGGCGGAGGAGGCTGGCAACGCTGCGATTTCTGCGGGGAATGGCGCAGATGCGCTGATGGCTGCCATGAGTTCAATGAGAGCGGACTTTTCCTCTAGATTTGATGGGATTATGACAGCGCTGGAAGGAATAAGAAAGGAATTGGGTGACTGTGTAGAACGAACGGCGCAGATGGAGCTCCGTCTCGCTAGTGCTGAAGATGACGTCACCCGTCTTCAATTAAAGGTGCGCACTTTGGAAAAAAAAAATAAATCTCTGGAAGATAATATTTTGGATTTGGAATCTCGGTCGAGACAGAATAATTTGAGGCTGGTGGGTCTTCCAGAGGAATCAGAAGGTCGGGACGTATGTTCCTTTCTGGAAAAGTGGATTCCGGAGGTGCTGGGCAGCGAGGAGTTGCAATCAGCAGTGGTTCTGGAAAAAGCGCATCGTATTGGCCCACGGAGAGATAAGGGACCGCCGAGGACCTTAATTATGAAGTTTCTTAGCAACAGAGACAGGATGAAGATCTTCAACGCTGCACGTGCTAAAGGAGAGATTAAACACCAGGACCAGCAGGTGCGGTTCTACCCAGATTTGGCCACAGGAATCCAGCAATTGAGGAAGCAGTTTGATCCCGTACGTAAGGAGCTGCGCAACCTTGGGATTCGTCATGGTGTAATCTATCCTGCGAGACTGCTGACCACGTATGAGGGCAGAACCCACATCTTCAAGACCCCAGAGGAGGCGCAGGAGTTCATCAAGAAGATCAAAGAAGAAGAAGAGACTGGTGGGAGCTAAGCATGAACAAAATATAAGTTGTTAAAAATTTTGGAGTTAAGTTGGAAAACTACAGAGGAGAGTTAATGTTACGTCATTAAAAGCAGTAGAGTTAGGGTGATTGGGAGGATGAAGAAGGAGTGGCTTAGGCTGTTCCCCGTGGGTGTGGAACGGTCGATGGCTATATCGGGAGACAGAATTTTTCTTTTGATTTTGGGGGGTTTGCCACAAGTGTGGGAAGGGGAAATTTGTTTGTGTGTAGTTTGTAGGATGAATGTTCAACCACTCATGTTTTTGCTTCTCTGTATGAGCATGTTTACACTGCAAGGTAATCCCAAACTCTCTATTGATCATGGACCAAAGTGTTAATCTTAATTTAACTTCATGGAATTGCAGAGGTCTACAAAATTTAAAAAAACTTAAACAAGTTATGAATAAAATAAAGGACATGGGTTCAAGAATTGTGTTTTTACAAGAAACTCATCTGATAGAGGAGGATGTTAAAAGAATTAGGAGTAGATGGCAGGGAAGTGTATTCACCTCTTCATTTTCATCCCGAGCCAGGGGAGTTATGACTCTCATACATAAATCAGTTCCTTTTCAAGTGAAAAATGTAATTGGAGACAAATTTGGAAGATATGTAATCATTCAAGGCTCTTTGCTATTAGAAAATATAAATCTTGTGAACTTATATGGTCCCAATATAGATGATCAGAAGTTCTTTGCTAATTTATTTCTCATCTTATCATCACTTACAGGGCAACATATAATAGCAGGGGATTTTAATTGTACATTGAATCCAGGTGTGGATAGATCAACAGGACTGGATTGTACGCACATTGGATGTAGGATGACTATTAATCATTTTATGAAAGAATTGAGATTGTTAGATATATGGAGAGAAATGAAACCACAAGTTAAAGTCTATTCTTGTTATTCCAGTACCTACAAGACATTCTCACGTATTGATTATTTTTTGATTTCCACAGAATTAAGGTCCAAGATTCAAAACTGCTTTTATGATAACATCGTGATCTCTGATCATGCACCCTGTTGTCTAATATATGTAGATAAAAAATTGACAAAGGAATCAGGTAGATGGCAATTTCAGCATAAATGGCTTCAGGATGAGGAATTTGTCAAGTATATAGAAAAACAGATAGACGAGTTCTTTGACATCAATACTACACAAACATCAGCATGTGTAAAGTGGGAGGCTTTCAAAGCTTTTATTAGGGGACATATTATTAGTTATACAGGATCAAAATCTAAGAAGACTCGAGAGGAGAGAGCTAAATTGGAACATAAAATAAAAAATCTTCAGGAAAAAGTGTATGCAGGAAGTGACCCAAGGTTGGAGAATGAATTACTGATTTTGAGAGCTGAATACGACAAAAAATCAGCGAATAGAGCTGCCTCGAGTCTTCTAAGATTGAAACAATCTTTTTATGAACAAGGTGAAAAATCAGGAAAATTATTAGCATGGCAGATTAAACAATTGGAAATTAAAACACCAATTACCAGTATTATAAGTAATGGACAGGTAGTTATAGATCCTTTAGAAATTAATAGAGCCTTTAGAGATTACTATGAAAAATTATATGATACCAAAAATGAACCTGATTTAACAAAACTAAATGGGTTTTTGAACGAACTATCTATACCGTGTATTCCAAATGAAAACAGGGAGATATTGGAGTCTAAAATTAGTCAAGAAGAAGTTGGGCTAGCCATTGATAATATGAAATCAGGAAAAAGTGCAGGACCAGATGGTCTTCCAGTTGACCTTTATAAAAAATTTAAGAATAAATTAATAAAACCTTTTTTGGAAATGGTTTTAGAAGCATTTCAAAATAATAATTTACCATCATACATAAATAATGCCTTAATTATACTGCTGCCAAAACCAGGTAAGCCCTCTAATAAATGTGAAAATATGAGACCAATAAGCCTATTAAACGCCGACCTTAAGATAATCTGTAAAATTTTAGCAAGACGAATACAAGAAATTTTACCAAATATTATTAATCGAGATCAGAATGGCTTTATAAAGGGTAGACAAGGCTTCCATAATGTAAGAAGACTATTTAATATTATTTATTTTAATAAAGAAGCACCGGATACAGCTCTCCTATCATTGGACGCCGAAAAGGCCTTTGATAGAGTTGAATGGCCCTTTCTTTTTGAAGTCCTACAAAGGTTTGGACTTGGAAATAATTTCATAAAATGGGTTCAAATAATATACAATAATGCTACAGCAGAAATCCTAACAAATAACAATATTTCAAAACCAATAAAAATCAATAGAGGATGTCGACAAGGCTGTCCACTTTCACCTTTACTGTTTACTATGGCAATTGAACCTTTAGCGATAGCGATACGTTTACATTCACAAATATATGGAATTAAAGTTGGACCAACAGAACATAAAATCTCCCTGTACGCCGATGATATAATTTTGTTTATGTCGAATCTAAAAAAATCAATTCCAACCTTGTTGAATTTAATAAAGAATTTTGGGGAAATATCAGGATATAAAATAAATAAAACTAAATCTTCAATATTAATGCTAAATGAGACCCAGAGAAATTACCCAGCCCCTGAGGTAAATCAATTCAATGTTGTAAATCAGTTTAAATATTTAGGAATCCAAATTATGCCTAAGCTAGAATCAGTCGCCAGTGTCAACTATGAAGCCTTAATGTCAGATATCAATGAGTTAACTCAGAGATGGATGTCACTACCAATGTCGATGATCGGGAGAATCAATATACTTAAAAGTAATATTTTACCTAAAATACTTTATTTATTTCAATACATTCCCTTATCACCACCTTTAGATCTATTCTCAAGAATAAAAAAAAAGATAGTGGAATTTATATGGAACAACAGGAGGGCTAGATTACGTTTGTCTTTATTATATTTACCATTTGATCGTGGAGGTCTGAAATGTCCAAATTTTATGTTGTATTATTGGTCGGCACAACTGAGGTCTATGACATATTATTTTTCATCAAATGATCTCCCTCACTGGACTGAAATGGAATCATACAATTTACCTTTACCTCTTCCCATATTCATATACTCAGATTCGGCAAAAAAATTACAAAAACAAGTTAAAAATCCATTTGTAAAGCATATGATCAAAATATGGTGTGAAGCTAAAAACTATTTAAAAGAACCACAGTTATTGTCACAATTTAGTCCAATATGGGGTAATCAATATTTTAAACCAGGGAGAGCGGACGCTGTATTTAAAGTATGGAATTTAAAAGGGATACAAAAGATTCAGGATTTATATTTGCCATGTGCAGACAACATAATGTCTTTTGAAGAGCTGAGGATCAAATTTAATCTCAATAGAACACATTTTTTTAAATATCTTCAACTTAGAAACTTTATTCGATCAAATCAAAATAAAGCTCTCACTCGACCTATTTATTCATCCTTGGAAAAAATGATGATGAAAGATAGTAAAAGAAAGGGTATTATTTCAGAGTTTTATAACTCATTGACACTATCTTCAAGTGAAAATTCACTGAAAAGATTAAACTACTGGAAAGAAGATCTGCAAATTGAAATTTCAGAGGAACAATGGGAATTGGCTTGTACAGAAGCTCAAACCAAATCAATAAATGCACGCCTTAAATTGATACATTTCAAATGGTTAATGCGGATGTATGTTACACCGGAGGAGTTAAATAGATATAACAAAAATATACCAGATACATGCACAAAATGCATGGAAAGTAAAGGAACCCTATTTCATTGTTTATGGGAATGTAGATTAATAAGAATGTTTTGGGAAGAGGTGAGGGTAACAATTGAAAAAATAATCTCAAAACAAATCATATTGAATCCTAAACTGTTTTTGTTGGGTCTGTACCCAGAAAAGCATAATTTTAATAAAAGTGAAAGAACATTCATAGACCTCAGTTTGCTTAATGCCAAAATATGTATTGCACTATTATGGAAAAAGACTCATAGACCAGATGTGACTCAGTGGTTAAGACAGATGTTAACAAACCTTCCATTAGAAAGAATAACATATATACTAAAATCAAAGGAAACTGTGTTTGAGAATATATGGAGACCTTTTATTGATTATGTAAAAAATTTAAACATAACTCTTGAAGAAGAAGGTGAATGATGTGTGTGGACCTTGTAAATTCCAAACTGGTGAACATAATATGTATACTTATGTATTGGATTGTCTAGACTAAACAGAGGAGCATTGTTGAAGACTTGATTTTGTTGGTGGTTGTTGGTGTTTTTAGTGCATTTTTTTTTTTGTAGTACTTTAGTGTTAGTGTTTGATTGTTTGTATCATGTTTGTTAAAAAAAAAAAAAAAAAGGTTCAATAAAGATATTGTGGAAAAAAAACAATGCCAAGCTCCGGCTCAGCCCCCCTCTCCACAAACCCACAAGATCACTTCTCCCCAGACACGGTCCTTGACATTTAGTCTATCTGCCATCAGCCACGACGGGGCTGGGACCTCGGCGCCGCACAAAACACTTTTTGAAGCCGGTGATGGCTCTGAGTCACTTCCTACCCCCGGGGTCCTAACCGCTCAGCCTGGGTTCAAAGAGGATTCAAAGTGAGGAAAACATGTTTGTTAAACTGCGAAAATGACTGGTATTTTTTTATTCAAATCACCCTTTGCTTTCAAAAATATTGGCAAATTTTGAGCTTTTAGTTGTGTTTTGGTTACTAATCAAATCGTGGGATCGTGGGTTCGATCCCAGCCCCCGACCAACAGTGATCTGTGTGGAGTTTGCATGTTCTCCCCGTGTTGCGTGGGTTTACTCCGGGATTTCTCCGGTTTCCTCCCACATGCCAAAAAACATGCATGTTAGGTTAATTGGCTGTTCTAAATTGTCCCTAGATATCTGTTTCCTATAGGCCCTTAGAATAGAGGGTTAGTATTAATGAAAGCGCTTTGAGTGGTCTTTGTGACTAGAAAAGCGCTATATAAGTGCAGGTTAGTTAGTTAGTAATTAAAGCATCCTGCACAGTGAAGAATTAAAATCGCAGCTCTCCTGCCCACATGCCAGCAGCAACAACTGGCTGTAATGGACGAGCTCACACATGACGCTTGAGCTCTCGTTTGCTTATAAGTTTAGTGTTTCGGGTTCATTTTAGCTACAGCAGGAACACCGGCTGATCTCCCATCCATCATATCCCCACCCAGCCACCCTGCGGTGAGCTCACATCAGTAGCAGGATTAGCCCTGACGTCCAGATGTTTCTCCAGCCAGGGACGGTCGCGGCTCCCCCGGGGAATCCTCGAGCATTTCCAGGCCAGATGAGACACTGTATGCGATATCTGCAGGATATACGTTTCACACTGTTTGGATTTAAAGCCCAGCAGAGGCTGACCTCTATGCCTATAAAAATGTGAAAAAGTGAAAGTGCAACAAAGGGTGAAGAGAGCGCAGCACGAGGATTTTTTTTAGTGACGCTGCACATATGCAAACAATAACACGGTGCAACGCCAGGCAGACGATGAGTCATTAATAAGAGCTCTCGATAATCAGGCCGCGCTGCTCCGAGGGCGATAATCATCGGCCGCCTGCTCTCCAAGTGATAAGCTAATCAGCCCTCCGCCGCCGCCGCGCCGTCGAGGGGACTCATCATCATTGACATTTCAGAGCAGGAGTGAGTCGGGGGAGACGAGCGGGGGGAGGGAGGGGGCTACCTGGAGAGACTTAATTGTCACTGCTGCAGAACGATATCCTCTTAACTCTATTTTGGCTTTTTTTTCCCCACTCAAGGTTAACACGCTGCGATGGCGCTTTCACGGCTGCTGTTAACCTCGCGTGAAGAGCGGAAGTTAATTATGGGCCTAATCATGTTCACTGTGTAAACATGGAGTAGTCATCATCCATCACCGGTAATAGGGACGGGCTACTTCTTTTTCTAGAATAACTGGATGTAAATATAGTTATATTTATTACTAATGACGGGACACATGCACAGATTCTCCGCTCCTTCTTCTCTTTCCACATCTTCCTTTGTCTCCTCACTCCTTCCATCTATCCTCGCGCCCTTGTCTCCTTCCCCAGAGGCGCTGCTTGCCAGCAGGCAAGGCAGGCAGATGTTTGTCCAAGGGCTGACCAGCGTTGAATCACTACAGCAGTGACAATGTGGAGAGTTTGCAATGACAGTGAGGCCGGTGCAGAACTCCCTAAAGGGGCCCCACCCCCACTTCTCACTCTCACAAGTACTGGTATGAGTCTTATGTAAGCAAACAAGTGGAAGTGGCTGTATATAAGGGTGATGAACGCTGGTTGGAGAGGCCCCCTGTGACTCGGTTTTTCTTGTCTCAGCCACCCGTCTCCTCTCTCCTTCCTGCACCCATCTTCTCCTTCTCTCCTTGTTTGTCTTACTTCTGCTTTTCTCTATCATTCCTTCTTCTCTTGTTTTTCAGTACTGTCCCGAACACGAAGTTTCGGGGCTCTGAAAATCCAAATATTCTGTTTTGTCTTTTTCGCCTAGTGGACTCCATTGGGATCAAATATTCTTTTCAGAAATTTGTGAGTTTTCTTATAAATTTAGTGCTTTTTTTCTGCAAATTTGAGCTTTTTTATGTAAGGCTGCTCTTCCCCCTTAAAAACAAATGTGACTTCTCTTATATTTTTGACTTCTACTTTTAAATATGTATATATCTTTTTATAAATGTCATTTTTTTCTTAAATGTTTAGCTTTGAAGATTTTTTTTCTCATGAATGTTCAATTTCTTTACGTCATTTTACATTTTTCCTTGTATATTTATAGTTGTAGTTACGTAAATTTGTGGTGTTTTATCTTGTGAATTTGTGAGAATTTTCTGCAAATTTTGGCAATTTTTAATTCACGTTTATTAAAATTGGACAGTTGGGGGAAACAATGACTATTCAGAGATCAAGTTTAGAAAACGACTATTTGGATAGACTCTATGCACCTTATTCCTGGGGGTGTCGCTGTAGGAACGATTATGGGCGGAGCTTCCGGTTTCAGCTGAGGTAGCGTTAAATCAGTCAGCAAGAGTGGAGTAGTGGGGCATTTAAAATAGTGTTTTGAAAAGTTTTTCAAATTCATTTTAACGTATAGTCCACATACGTGATTTTGCACTGAAGTGGCAGCTAATTTCAGCACTTGTAGCTTTTGTATTTTTTGGATGTTTTGGTGTAGTTCTGGTACTTGTTGCTGGTGTTCATGGTTGTGCCATAGACTGTATAAATGGAGGAAGTCCCAGGAAAACCGCCGTGAGTGCCTGGTTTCATTGTAAAGCTTAGAAATCATACTTTTAAAAAAATACATATGTTTTGGCGGAAGACGCGACTCCCGACCGATCGAACGCGAGTTTTAAACCTAGCCAAAATATAAACAAATCGGCTTTTTCCGGATCCGTTTTTGCACACTTCCTACAGACTAAATATCATTTTGAAGGTCTTTCAATACAGAATATGGAAAAAACGTTACCTCAATTTTGATCATTTCCTCAAAGTGACTCATTTTGCCCACACGGGTCACATATCTCAGAGCTTTTATTTGTTTACGGCGTGAGCATCTTAGCAGCAGCGCTAACAAACGGAGCTACTGTCTGCCAGGCCACTTTTTAAGGTCATCTTCCTATCCCTAGATAGTGGTGGGACGTGGTATGATTATATTACGGTTTTTGAGGCGTAAAAGGCCGTGTTTCCGCATTTCTGATGCCGAAGTCATTGTTTTTTTAAAAAGGAAGAGTGTCCCGTTTCAGTGACAACCATACGTTCTAAACTAGTACCGGAAGTTACTACCATAATTCACGCAAGGCATCATGGGGCCTAGGAATAAGGTGGATTGCCTCCTGTTCATCCCCTTTCCTCTCCTCGTTTTCTCTTTTCCTTCCCTCGTCTTTCCTTACCTATTCCAGTGTTCCTCTCTCTCCTTCCTTCTCCCATCTTTGTCTCCTTCCCTTCCTCTTTCCTTGTCTCCTTTCCAGGCTGGGAATAACATGTTGAATTTTTTGATTAATGTGGGCCAATTTTTTAAAAATTGATGCTGCGGTGGTGTCGGCAGTGATGGCTGGTTTGTTTCAGCAGCTGGCTCAGCTTAAAAAAAAGAGCACATCTTATTCTTCAGCATTTAAATTTACACCACACTAAACCGATTCTCCGGTACTCAGGGAGATCTCATTCTGCGTGTACAAACCCCACTTAAAGCGCACACACACACCAGACAGAGTTATTGATTAGGGCTGCTCACTCAAAAGTATGAAAAGAGGGAGAGTTTCTGTCAGAGTGAGTTGAGAAAAGCTCACACTCAAGTATAAAGTAAATAAAAGTTTCTAATTCACCATTAAGGTGAGAAGCTTCTGCTCCGTTTGTATCTTTGAGGGTTGCAATAATTAGGAAAGTTACCTTAAGTGAAAGCAGTGACTTCCTCTTTGATGTTTCAAAATAAAAGATGAGAATATTAAAAATTGTAATTTTGCTGAGAAAATCTGTTTTGTGTAGCTCTAGCAGTATTTTTGTTGAATATGAGGGTCCCATTCATATTCTATTTAAAAAATGCAATTAAAAGTTGATTTTTTTTTCATTGTTTCTTCATTGCAGTTTTAATGATTAATCATAAGTAATTATAGAAAATGTACAATTAATCAGTCTTTTTTTTATTTTATATCTTTTGGGGATACTGAGACAGAATGAGATGGTCCAGGGTGCAGTTCTGTCCCTGGCGTCATATTTTGCCCATTTATGATCTACACAAACATGCGACCTTCAAACTGTTACCTCACCTGCAATAAGACAAATTTGGAGAGCCCATCCCCTCCGTTTTCACTCATTCTCAGCAGCTCGCCGGCTAAGCGACGGTGGCAGCGTGATCGTTGAAGCTTTTCCTCAGACAAGACAGTCGTGTTGATGCATGTTCAAATTAATTCATAACCTGTGGGGATACTGCCACGGCAGTCTGACAGCTTTTTATCCATACAGGCCTGATGTAGCAGAGCCTCAGCTGAATATCTGTCATCCTCACACCAGCCTGTGTGGTATAGCTTGCAGCACGAGGTCTGAAGCACCGCTGTCCTCTTACCTCACTTAGGTTACCCCAAAATATGCGCAAAAAGGAGCAGTGTCATAGAGCAGCTAATTCCAATCAAGGTTAAACCGTCCCCCTGCCTTGTACGCCTGGCGCCCATCACAGTTCCCATCGCTGCCTATTATTCTACGACAGATGCTGCGGGAAAATGCAAAGTGGAGGCTCGGTGGCGCACAGCCTAGGAATACCTTGGCCTCCCATTTGCTTTGATCTCGGAGGCATGTCTCCAAGGTGCATCAAGGAACAAGATGACACATCTTCCAGCTCCATAATGACCCATCTTCTTTTTCCTTGGTGACAATGTGGGACAGCTCTGACAGATGATACTAGTTACACCCAGGTGAAAACAACAGGCTGACAGATTTATGCTGACAGCGCGGGCCAGAGCCGATCACTACAGCCTGACTGCCTGCTGTTATAAATATTGTAGCTGGTATCAGTGGGGCGAGGAGAAGAAACTCTCAAATTGTTTCTGCTGGGATTTAAGCTGCATTGTTGTTACTTATTTAGGGCTATTCCCATAGTTGTTCCCATACTTAGATTACTGTAACTATGAAAAAAAAATCCATCTGGCCTGCAGCACACAAGCAGGAGGTGATTCACTTAAGACTGTCTTGCGTTAAATGCCAGCAGAGAGCATGCAGGAGGAAGAGTGCATGACATCCACAAGCTAGCTGTCAACGCGCCGGACAATTAGCTGCACTATTTTCACCTGGCAGGAATCCGGTGTGCTTTTCATTATGCTAATATGCCTCCATGCATCTCTGCCTTGCATCATGGTTTCTCGCAGCAAGGCCTTGACGAGGAGACGCGATGAAGAGATGCCAGTAAAAGAAAAAGAAAAAAATCATTTCCATAATGTCAGTGTGAAGCAATGTCTGCTTGTTATGATGTGCTGCATAGCAGCAGTACACGGGCTGTCAAAGTAGCTGCTGCTAATAATCAGCAAACTTTATCTCTTACAGGTTAGTAAAATGCAATTTGTGAAATAAACTGATGAATGAGGCTGATGGAGTAGCAGAGTCATTGATGATTTTAATAGTAGACCAAGCAGCAGGTCATCTGTTCCACAGCCAGGATGTTGGTGGTTTGATCCCCAACCTCATCACACCAAAGGTGAGGTAAAAATGATGCTTTCTGCCTTCTAGACAAGTGGGCCCCAACCAACAGGCTGTGGGCCAGTAATGGGCCGCAGAGAACACAGAGAAAAACTAAATCATTTATTCTGTTCCTCTGCATTGACTAAAGGTCCGTTCAGACCAAACGCAAAAACATGATTACATGTTAACTCAGTGTAAACATGCAAGCAGATGTGATTTTCATGTCTGAGCGAGTTCCCTTGATAACTTCTGCAGCTGCTTTCTACCTGCTGAGGAAATCCCCAAAACGCTGTCATGTTTAAGTTTACAACATTATCCAGCAGGGCTCTCACCTGGAAAACTGTCACTGCCTCCTGCAAAACTGCACCCGAATGATGGCTGTTCACATGTCTAGCCCTCGTTAGCATATCCATAACATGAGTACATGGGTTGATAACACCCGACACTCTGTTTCAGTTCCAGAGCGCCGGTCCATCTGTCTCTAGGTGAGTGGCAGTCTCATTTTGAAATTAGTTTACTCTCCACAGTTGACACTTTTACTTCAGTGACAGCGGAATCTCAAGACTGATTACTAGCTAGTGCTACCAAATCCCTAGGACACAAACACACTAATTTGCATGTTTTCTGCATGTTTACATTAACTTGCGTAACTTGCATGTAGGGCGGCACGGTGGAAGAGTGGTTAGCACTGCGGCAGCACAGTAACTCACCCTTGGCCGGGGGATCCTGGGTTCGATCCCAGCCCCCAACCAACAGTGATCTGTGTGAAGTTTGCATGTTCTCCCCGTGTCTGCATGGGTTTACTCCGGGATTTCTCCGGTTTCCTCCCACATGCCAAAAACATGCAAGTTAGGTTAATTGGCACCAAACTGGGGATTCTAAATTGTCCTTAGGTATGACTGTGAGAGTGAATGGTTGTGTATCTCTCTGTGTTGGCCCTGCGATGGACTGGCGATCTGTCCAGGGTGGACCCTGCCTCTCGCCCAAAAGATGCTGGGATAGGCTCCAGCCCCCCCGCGACCCGAAAAGGATTAAGTGGAAGAAGATGAATGAATGAACTTGCATGTATTCACGCGACGCCTTCACATTTGGTCTGAATGCACTTTAAGTCTGCTGGGTGTTTCATTTTGAAAAATTACCCGATATTCTCTCCCTTCCTGTGCCCTGTGTCTGTCTGCGCGGTCTTGACCCACACCTATCTCAGAATGGGTGATGCTCGAGAATCAGACCCCACTTGCTGGCTCACCAGTTTGGGTCTTCCTTCTTCCAGCTGGTGCGTGATCACCTATCTTTGATTTCAAAAGAGTTTGAGCGTTGTTTCCCGACCACGAACCCAAGGACCACGGAGGGGAAGACCCGCGACCCCCTTCACAAGCACCCCACATGAGTCACAGTGTAGTGATGGCCTAATGGTTAGGGACGTGGACTGGTGACTGCAGGGTCACCAATCCACATCCCTAGACCAGCAGAATCAGATCTGAGTGGGACAGATGACATAGCAGTGTTTGCCCCACCCTCCTTAACCCCACTGTGGCACCCTTGAGCAAGGCCTTTAACCCCAACTGCTGCAGTGGAGCTGCTCAGTGGCCACAAGTCAGTCTGTAGTTGTACTGGGCAGCTTCCAGCTGTGAATGTGTGACTGTGAACAGGGCATCCATGAAAAAGTGAAATTGCATCTCAATGGACCTCCCCTGTATAAATAAAGGTTAAATAAAGCTAAAAAAAATAAACCTTGCACGCACAGAAAGACCAGCCACCTGGGCCCACAAATGACGGCGGAGCATCCCTTCCAAACTCCCACCATTTTGGGGTGGGATGCAGTAACGACGGTAGCCTGTACAAGGTGCCGGAGTGGACCGAACACAGGCAACACACCTCTGGCACCGCTCCCCCCAATCACCCCTATAATGGGCCGTCCTCCCCCTGCATCGAAAGTGAGCTTTTTTAATCACAAACTTTGCTTCCATTCATTTTAAACCCCCGCTGGTTTGCAGAGAAAACAATTATGTATATAAAAAATAGGTTGGGGACCACTATTCTAGACTGTCGCGCAACATGAACAGAAAAGGGAAATTAGCTCAGTGCTCAAAACAAAGCTGTATATATTCCTGATGAAATGTAAAAATGTAGCTGAGTGCATTATGCTGTGATTTCGATTCATATTAAGAGCTACAGAAACTAACCTTCTCATAGGAAGGTGCTTATAAGTCATTTGTCTACTAGCGCTTAGGTCCTCCTGGCCTTGCAGCACACTTAAGGAATTTGAAAACCTTCATGTTGGAGGAGAGCGGAGGATTTGCAGGTCACCAAGGCAACAGGACGTAATTAATTACGGTTTGAATAAACACTGCAAGGACAGGAGATGGTGCGGGTTAAAAGTGCTTCCTATTCAGCCGAGGTGGACATTAGATGTCAAAGTTGTGAAAACAGCAGCATTGGACATGTGGAAAAAAACATTGTAAACCATTTGAAAAACTGAGGAAGTGTTTGTGCTCCGTTCAAGCAAGGCTGCAAAAAACTACACAGAGAAAACTGCAGTAAATCCTGTATATGTGCTTTAAACCTCAACTTTTTTACAATGTTAATGCATGTGCAGTAACAATCAGAGTCAGCTTAATGCATAAAGTCCCCTGGTTCTGCTTCAGTGAATCGGGGTGCATCTGTAGGCCAGTCCTTGCAGGGCGTGGTGTATGGATACGGGGCATATTTGGAGGGGAACGCAGCCTGCGGCTGACGTCACCACACCAGTATATATTAGGCGGTCCGCCATCTCACTGCATGTAGAGTATGGGCTACAGCTAGAGTGCAGGTGTGCATGTATTGAGACAACTGAGTGTACACGTGCTTAATACCAAGTCTGCTTGTAACAAAGTTCAGTTCGAGCACAGCATCCTCGTCCGTCTTCATTCCAGGTTTGTGGACATAACACAGGGGTAATCTTAGCAGGATCAGAGAGCGACGTGCATGATGTGTACTGTGAGCTCTAATCAAGTCTATAACATCTGATGTTTGAAACATGAAATATTACTGGATGTGAAGATGCCACGACTAGGCCACTGGAGAGCTCAGAGATGGGGTGTCAGCCTCCGAGGTGGAAGCACAATCACCGGTCCGTCAAAGATCACCCAAGACGACTGCGCCGCTTTCTGAAATTGATACAGTGTTGAGGTTTTTTTTGTATGCCTCAGTATATTTTTAGCTGAAGGAGTAAAGTCAGTTTCCTTAAATTGCTTCAAAGCATCACTTAGCAACCTCGTTTTGGCACACGTGCACGGAGCTACTGTACTGTTGCCCTCAAACTTCACTGGAAACACATTCTGACACCTACTGTGCTGCACTGGAGAATCAGCTTTTCCTCCATCCATTCTCTGCCGTCTCAAAGCAAATCCCTCTGACCATCCCGCTGCTATTTTGATCTCAAAAGTTTCTCCGCGACTCTAAGACACAAAACTGCAGATATTCCGTGAAGCTTTGCAATGCACTTGCATCAAAAGGCAGCAGGTTTACATGAGGGCTCAACAGACTGAGTCAGGACCGCCTCAACACAGATACAAAGGGAGTCAGACTGTTATCATATGTACAGGGAGTATCAAGGGTATTTTCTTTCTTTCTTTCTGTGCATCATTGGAGCTTTTGCACCAATGCTCAGCTTTTGCATCCCTCATAGCACACCACTTAGGTTCTATTGCATCCACTGAGGTTCTAATTGATTGGTACTGAGTGCCTATTCCGCACAAAGGGTGGACATATCCCCACCGCTGCTTTGGTATTTTTTTTAATCAAACAATTAGTTCAGCCGGTATTCATTAAGGGCTCTTAACCAGACAGCCATTGTTCAAGGGTTGCCTCGTGGCGCTTCCCATCAACACCCTGTTGCTCCGCAGAATGAGCACCGATTCCTGCCATCACTCTTAATCGGCGCTAATCGTGATTGCGCGCCGTTCCGCTGCCACACTTCGCCTCCCCAGCCAGGTAAACACACATTCCAGGTCGGCGTGTGGAGCTGGAAGGGTTTGCAAAAGGCTCAGAGGGGATTAGGATCCCTGAACGGTCACCTGCAGACCGGAGCTGCGGGGAATTAGGGCAAAGGGAAGCAAAAGAAAAAAAAAAAAAAGATCACAACCTAGGAGAGCCACACCTCGCTCACGAGGGTCCACGGACACCAAACACACGGAGACGCGGTGGAGAGTGCGGATGATAAACTTTTGCAGCAGCGGCCACGCCGGGGACGTGACGGGCGAGCACGCAGCGGCTCCCGGGACGCGCGGCTGGCCGTCCACTAGGCGCTAGACTGGTTTCCACCTTCTTACCTTGAGCTGCCGCGATGAAGACGATGAGCAGGATGGCCGTGGGCACCGGCCAGGCGTTCCTGCGCGCCGCGTAATCTCTCGCCATTCTCGCGAACCAACGGGGGGGTGAGGTGGACGTTAATATCCACTGCAGCGCCGTGCCTCTCCGCCGGGCTCCGATGTACTCCCTCCTCCCGATCAGCCGACAAACTTGCAGCGCACTTCAGACCGCCTGGGTGGGAATGAGCCAAGTTGGAGCCTGTCTCCCTCCTTCTGTCTCTCTTTCTTTTTCTCTCCTACAGTCTGTATGGTGTTTAACTGCTCGGCCGCTACCTTTTATTCTGTCTGTTAGCGGACAGGGAGAGTCCGACCCGGCCGCAGTGCGCACGTTGCCCGCGGCTGTTTGTGTGCGCTGGTGCGTCCTGGGCGCGGAGAGCGGAGCGGACTGGAAACAAAAAAGTGTGGACACGGAGTGACTGGGAGCGTGCTTGTGTGTGTGCGTGTGTACGGGAGGGAGAGAGAGAGAGAGAGAGGGGGCTGGAGTCGGTGGAGCTCCGTGTGTCTAATGCAGAGAGCTGAGTGGGGAATATCAAAGTGATGTCAGCAGAGCGTCACCAAGAGGACTTCAGCCGTAATACTGAGCCCGGGCCGTGGGCGCTGGTGCCGCGGAGGCGCTGGAAATCCTGTAGAAACGTGCACACCTGCGCGGGGAGCTCGGGGTGGGTTCTGCTGACACCTGCCGCTCGGTTCCCTGTGTGCCGGAGCAGATTTTCACTCAGCCTCGCCTTAATCACTGTTGCCGACTCCTCAGTAAGGGAAGTAGCTATTGGCCGTCCCAAAAGTCGACGAAAGTCGATAAATGACGTCATCACCTAATTTGCACAATTGGTCATTTGCGTGTAATTGTAATGGACGCTGTAGCAGAGAAGAATAATGTCACGGGAGAGACAAAAAGGTGAGTGAAAAACACCCTAAATATGTTTAGAACTACAAATTCACTTTCTTCTGTTGATTCTTGGTTTGTTTGTTTTAATTTTGCCATTTTAAAGGCCAAATGTCACGTAACAGGGTACTTTAAATATCTTGAAACTAGATATAAAAGGGAACCGATCCGTTCGGGTCTTGGTGCATATGCTTCAGTAACAACGGAATATTCGTTAATTTAAAACTGCCGCGCTTGGCCTGACACGGCCCCTGGAATCTCCTGGGGAAGAAGGCGAAAGTGACGAAATCGATTGTACCCGAGTTTGATGCTTGGGGTATTTCAATTGATTGTTTATATGGAGACTGGAAGGTTGAAGTGAGCAACAAGAAAGAAAAAATTGGATATTTCACCCATACCTTAAAACGGGACTATCAGGGACAGCTGGGTAATAAGGGACACTTCTCTGGGAAATGTTTTCATACCTGTCAAGTGAGACGTTTTCGCCGTACTTTAACACCGTAAAAAGCGGCTATAAGGGACGGCGGAGCAACAAGGGACACCTCTCTGTGAAATGCCCCAAATGCAACTCGTGTTGTTATTGTCAAATATTTTAAGGATTCATGGATATTTGACAATAACAACACAACTCAGCGTCCGGCGCAAAATAAAAAAAAAAGCAGAATTCTGTATTTGTAAGGCGATCTCTCTGTTTCGCAACCGCAGCACAGCTGAACGTGTTAAACCATTGTCCTAATGACTTCTCATTGTAGTGAGAATAGCTCACGCTGAGCGATCAGCCCGCCCAGACAATCAAACTAATGAGTGACTCCACACTTCTCGTTGTAGTGATAATAGCTCAGGCTGAGCCATCTGCCAGCACCAGCTGTGGGGGATCACACACAGGACGTGTTCCTCAACACACTCAATTTTTTTTCCTGTATGTTTTTGTTTTGGGCGTACAGAAATGGCAATACGCCCGTTTTTGCTAAAATTGCATTTTCCCTGTATTTTCCTTAAAATATTTGACAATAACAACACGAACTACATTTAAAACATTTCCCAGAAAAGTGTCCTCCACCACTGCACCGTCCCCCACAGCCGCGCTTGGCACCAAAATACAGCGAAAACGTCTCACTTGACAGGTATGAAAACATTTCCCAGAGAAATGTCCATTGTTACTCCGCTGTCCCTTATAGCCGCGTTTTACGGTATTAAAATACGGCGAAAACGTCTCACTTGACAGGTATGCGCCTCCATTTTCATATTGATCTGGTCAATTTCTTGACAGCAGCGGCTCTCCTCCACTGTAATAATAATGGCTTCCGAAAAATCAATATTTATGGGGCGCCCTCGACAGACCCCCTTCGGCTTCGCAATTCTGGAGGCGATTAATGTCCAGTTCAATGACATTTTCCACTGGTTCTGCTCTCTGGTCATCGTTGGAACTGTTGTCATCAGACAAAGCATCTGATTCCGTCTCGGACGGCTCGAACCGGTAAGGTTCTATGCCTCTGTCACTGTCTGAACCACTGACAAAAAAAAAAAGACAAAAAAAAAAAAAAGACAAAACTAAACTAATTTGTTCACAATCGCTGTCACTTTCCGTCATGATTGTCCAATGTTGATAAGTGTGAATGTGGATAGGCAGGGCAGCCAGGGTACAACTGGTGATGTCAAAAACATGGGCGTGGTCTGGACTGGCTGTCACAAGCCAGCAAGCAAGGTGGGGCCTTCACCTGGTGTATTTTGTGCAATTAAGTAAATACAGGCGGGTGATATGGTCTCCGGTATGAATATTTGGTTTAAGCTATGTGTATTTTATCTAAATTCGTTGTCATTTAGAAAAAAAAATTACGTGACATTTGGCCTTTAAATGGCCATCACTAACTGAAGAAACGTTTGCATCCCACGCTGTAAAACAGGGCAGGTGGGGGGGGGGGGGGGTGCGCATGCGCAATTCATTTGCAATCTGGACCCGAGTGGCGTGGATCTCCTCTAACTGCTGCACAGTGTTGTGTTGCTAGATATACGATAGTTTTAGGGCCTATACAATATACGATCAAACTTTTTAAAAAGACCAAATGTACGATAGTTTTGGTATTTCCATGCACCCCCCCCCAAAAAAAAATTTTTGATTTACGTGAACAGCCACACTTCACCAGAAACTGAAGCTTGCTCTTGACCAATCCGATCACCTCATACGTGGGCTGGCTCCTCCTCCCTGTCTGCCGCTGCCAGTTGTGATGCATTAAATATGATATATTTCATATTGTTGTGTGTTATGGGTGGCAGCTCCACCTTTATGGTTCCGCCACCACCCTGGGTATAAAAGGCAGATGCAGAAGAGGCACGGTCTCTTTACGACCAGACCTCTGCCTAGATGGGAGCGCCTTTGACACACTGTGAGTGCATCAATAGTTACGTTCTACTGCACCTCCGGCCTCGTTATTGGAGTACAGGTTATGCACATAACATTTGGAGACGAGGATAAAAGTATGGATAAGGGAGTTTCTAGTATTCTGCCATTTTTGGAGCTCCCGGGCGAGCTGCCGGTTCCCTGGGGGAGGTAGTATGCAGCATTCCAGAATTATTTCATGGCTTTGAACCTCAGTGAATTGGAGAAACTATGTGTACAAGCGATATTGGTCTATAATCGGCATGGAGGGACAACGCATTCTCAGCGCATTGGGTGAGAGTGATAGTTTTGAAGACGTGGTTGGGCTAATGGCACTCTACTTTCACGCTCCGGAAAACATCATAGTCCGAAGGATTCAGTTTCGGCAGCGCCGCCAGTGGACTGGAGAGTCAGTGCAGCAATACGTTGCAGACCTGCATCAGCTGGCTGGGGAATGTCGGTTCGGGGCTTTGGAAGAAGAAATGGTCCGCGATCAGTTGGCGGAGCACACATTATGTTCTGCGGCACGGTCAAGGCTCCTCACACACTCCAGTGATCTTACGTTAGCCACGGCAGTCCAGATAGCTTAACAGTTTGAATCAACGGATAAACTATCTAAGGACCTCGGTGAGAGAACTTCGTTGAGGCAAGCTGAATCACAGTCAGCGGCGCAGGCTGTGGACCCGGATAGCGATGATAGTGCAGAAGACACAGAGGACTACGCTACTGCTATTAAATAAGGTCCGCCCTGGAGTCGCCCAGATTTATGGGCTGCGGGTCCACCAAGCACCACTACAAGGCAAGAGAGTGTCCAGTGAGGGGCATATGCTGTGGCAAGTGTGGACTCCTACCTCATTTCGCCAGGGCCTGTAAAAAATTTGAGTGAGGGGAACAGCGACACGAAGTGGATTCCCCCGCCACGACTCCTATAGTTGTTCACTCCGTCTCTCCGAGCACAGATTGGCGGATTTACTGTGGCGTGATGGTGGACAGCGTGGAAGTGCCATTGTTGGTGGACACGGGAGCAGCAGTTTCTGTGTTGAACTGGCCTACTGTGAGGAGTTTGTTCTCGTATTACCAAGCAAGAGGACTGTTGACGCCATATTGTGGATGTGGAGGTAATAGGTTGGCCATCGTGGGTTTGCTGGAGTTGACGGTGAGATACAAGTCGGCAGTGATGTCCAACATCCAGTTTGTAGTGACCGTCAGTGGGTCAGACGTGATGGGCTGTGACATGTTCTACGGCCTGAGCTTCACGATCACCAGTGGCATCGGAGAGGAGTGGTCGGGCTGTGGTTTGTGGGACCGACCGATTCTGAGCGTGGTGGACAATGCGGTACGGGACAAAGACTGGCCTAGTGTTCTGGGAGATGGACAAGACCAGTTCCATCCAGGGCCATCGTGGGAAGGTTCCAGTGCCAGGGCCCAAGTTACCCTGGATGTGGGAACTGGGCGGCACAGTGGAATGCCCGTGACGGCGGATGGAGCCGAGAGGATAGCTCCCTCTGCTTCCGAAGTTCAGCCTGGAGATACCAAGAAGCAAGGGGCTGCAACGGCTTCATCAGCATTAAAATGTAAGAGAGCGGGGCAGGGCCAGCTGGCATGGTGGACAGACGTGCCACACAGCAACACTGGAGGCCGAGTCGGGCTTCGCATAGGGTCAGTGGAGCGGTTCGACCCAGAGAGGAAGCCCGGTCTAGACATTGTGGACATTTGAAGCCGAGTCGAGCTCCCCTGCGGGTTGCTGACATGGTTCAACCCAGGGAGAAGGCTTGGCTAAGGGGGGTCCATGACAAGCGAAAACGACGGGATGACCAGGGGCAGCTGCAGGTGGTGGCCATTCGGGAGGACAGTTACCTCCAGCTGTCCGATGACTCATGGAGACACCCCAATGAGTTGTGGCACACTAACGATGAGAAGGAGGTGTCGAGACTCCAGCGTGGCTCATCTCCAGGGGCAAAGAGACAAAGATGCTCTGGCGTGATCTGCCAGACGGGTCCCCAGGAGTGGCTTCTTCATCGGGACTGTATGATAGCAAGGAGGCTATGGGTTAAATTGCATGTTATGTTGTGAATTGC
Organism: Pholidichthys leucotaenia; assembly: GCA_020510985.1. NCBI lineage: Eukaryota > Metazoa > Chordata > Actinopteri > Cichliformes > Pholidichthyidae > Pholidichthys > Pholidichthys leucotaenia. The sequence continues at coordinate 50,520,500 of CM035839.1, read as the reverse complement.
CTAGGCTTAGTAGTCAATATGTTCCTTACATTGAGTGCTATGTGAGTTGCCCATGTACAAAAAAAACAAAAACAAAACCAAGTGATGTTTAAAGTATGCATGACAGTGTGGTTTGCCCGGGTTATGGGGGTGGTTTTGTTGGGTGTGCCATAGCAATATGTGAACGTAAATATTGACTGGTTAGTTGTTGAATGGGACTTTGCCTGTATGTATAAAAGTTCATGGAATTATTTTCAGTTATATTAGGAACACGGCAGTTTTTTATTTTTATGGACTATATATTGATAAAGATGGCAGAATAATCCATCTAGCCGTGTGGAGGTGGGACAGTAGTCCACCTGTCCCCCTCTAGTTTTAGTTGTTTTGTGTGCATGGATGGGCCTAATTATTCTGTTTATTGTTAGTGTGTGATTGTGGTTGCAAATTTGGGAGGGCCTAATTGGTGTGTTTTGTACTTTTCTGGGGTGGGGGGGGGGGGTGATGTATTAAATATGATATATTTCATATTGTTGTGTGTTATGGGTGGCGGCGGAACTGGAAAGGTGGAGCCGCCACCCTGGGTATAAAAGGCGGATATGGAAGAGGCACAGTCTCTTTACAACCAGACCTCTGCCTAGATGGGAGTGCCTTTGACGCACTGTGAATGCATCAATAAAGTTATGTTCTACTGCACCTCCGGCCTCGTTATTGGAGTACGGGTTATGGACACAACACCAGTCAGTCACATCAGCAGCACTCAGCTCATGTTTCTTTCTGTACAAGCACCACAACAAACATAAAAAGTGAACATGAGTTTGGACTCGGAGGGAAAAAAAGAAGAGTCCGGCAACACTGACACAGACGCTGGTAAGAAAAAAGCAACCTGCCGGGGCGGTCACAGCAGCTTTATTGCCCTGCATTGGCGTTATACCGTTCAGTGTACATTTAAGGAATGGCTTCAACCTGTTGCTGGGAAGCAGGCTAAACGTCACGTCAGTGTCCAAAACACCAGAAAAGTGTTTGATAACCCCAGGAAAAGTTGTTAGATTTGTTGCTAGTCGCTTTTGACAAAAAAAGTCGTCTAGGGGGGGCTGAACAATCGCCAGATGTAACAACAAAAGCGCAAAGTTGGCAGCACTAGCCTTAACGCTGTATGTTAGTAAAACCAACAGTGGTGGGTGCACAGATTTGACCTTACTGGTTTGTTATTCTTTTTGACATTTAAAAGTATCACATAATTGCATTTAATGTGCAGATTCTACTCACATGTGATGCATAACAACAGTTTTCAGCAGCTGGGATGCCACACGATCTAGGACGTTATTTTCCGTCTATAGAAATTTCAACATAAGACATTCCAAAAACAGCAGGGGCACCTCAAGACATTTTTCATAGGGGGGCCACTGAAAATCGTGGGGTGCCACATCAAAATCAATTTAAAATGTAATCACACTGCGCGCTCGTTCGCATTTGGTCTGAATGCACCTTGACAGTGTGGTCTGTCCTACTTTGCTGTATTTTGTTAATATTTGTTAATAATATACAAAACACACCAATTATTCTTGATTATTAGCATTTACTACATGTAAAATATGACATAGAAAAACAAATTATAAAATTATGTTAAACTGTCCAGTGGCAGGGACCGGGGTGGCCGCTGGGGGGCCCAAGTGGTGGCAGGTCAGGATACTACAAGGGGTTAACTAGCATTGGCGTGCTGGCAACCATATGGTGATGTCATCACACCAAACCGCATATAAAGAGAGGGTCGCCATCTTAGGGCTTTTCCAGGGCTGGCTCAGTATGACAGCAGACATGTACTGTGTATTATATAACTTGATGTAATAAAGTTTGGGTTCCAAAGCAGCACCACTCTCTGTGAGTCTCTCCGGGTTCCCAGACAACATTTGGCGACGAGAGTTAAACCATGGAGGCGTGCGTGAGGCCACCACAGACATTTCTGGAAAAAACCAGGTGAGCCATCCATTCCTTGGCCATGCTGGTTTGATGCTTTTACCACCTACATATTGGCGTTTGGGCTGGACGAGATAAACAAGGTACGGAAGACAGCTATACTGGTTCGCTATCTGGGCATGGAGGGCTTTCTTATTTATGGCGCGATAAGACCAACAGCATCGTGTGCCAAGACAGTCAAGCTGCTAGCTAGCCACCAGGCTTCACCCTACGGCGGCTACGATGAGTATGTTAGCTTGCTAACCAAACACTTCAATATTCCAGAGAATGTGATGGCCCAGAGGTCCGTGTTCTACCAGCGCCGACAGCGAGAGGATGAGTTGCTCATACAGTACATGAATGTCCTTCGCTGTTTGGCTAGCACGTGCAAGTTCAGACACGTGGAGGACAGATTGATAATGTTGCAGTTGAAGTGGCTCACGGCAAGTTCGGCGATGACAGCCATACAGAGAGAGCAGTCGGATGACCGGACAGTGGCGGACACAGTGAAGGAACTGCAGGAGAAGCTGCCAGAGCTGGCGCACTACCTATCATGTCGGAGGCAATGGAATTGGTGTTCTAACTGGAGATGATGGCTCAGGTGGTGCCGTGACTGGTGGGACCACACCCGTGTTCCCCACAGCTAGTTTTGCTGGTGGAGACATTTGCTCCGGTTGCTGAGCCCACCAACTCCACACCATTTCGGGAGGGCTCTGAGTTAGACAATGTGGGACAGCAGGGCACCACGGAGCTTCTCTGGGCCCCTCCCCAATCTGACCAGTGATGACATATTTAGCTGCGTGTCATCCTTCAACCGCTGGCTGTCTGTGTGGTGTCCTGCAAACAATGTGGGCTACATAGACAATTGGAGCTCATTTTGGAGAAAACCTGGTCTTATTAGATGAGACGGCATCCATCCCACTTTGGATGGTGCGTCTCATTTATCTAACAATCTGGCATCATTTTTATCCAAATTTCCAAAACCTTGACAACTCAGAGTTGGGACCAGGAAGCAGAGTCGCAGTCTTACACGCCTCTCTGCAGCTCCTCTTCATCCGCCACCCCTCAGATTAGCCCCTGTCTTCCCCATCAGAGAATCATTGTCTGCTCCCTCCAAAGTAAATAAGAATATAATATGTAAGCATCCCAAAGTGATTAAACAAAAAGTTGGTAAAACTCAAATTAAGCATGAAGCCTCTAAATTGAATGATTTGGCCTCTGTTCCTCCTCATAATTTAAAAATTAAATGCAGTTTGTTAAATATTAGGTCTCTAACTCCCAAGTCTCTGCTAGTCCATGATCTGTTAATTGAGCATCAGATTGATTTAATATCCCTTACAGAGACTTGGTTAGGGCAAGAGGATTATGTTGGTTTAAATGAATCAACTCCCTCTGGTTACTTAAACTGTCAAAATCCAGAAGTTCTGGTCGTGGAGGAGGAGTAGCAACAATTTACCATTCCAAATTACTAGTTAATGTAAAGCAAAAAAACACATTATAATTCCTTTGAGGGACTGGTCCTCAGTATTGGGCATTTTAGCAGTTTTAGGCTAAACCCAATTTGATTTGCCATAGTTTATCGTCCTCCATCAACCTACTCAGAGTTTTTATCCGAATTTGCCAAATTCTTAGTTGATTTAGTGCTGAAATCAGAATAATTATAGTAGGGGACTTTAATATACATGTAGCTGTAGATAGTGATTTCCTTAATATGGCATTTAATTCACTCAAGTAGGTTCATTTTGTCTTCTTTCAATTATTTACCTTTTGTTCTTATTAAAGACAAAAACAGAAAGGAGATGTCTTCTTAACATGTTTCAACTGTGCACTGCAGCCTTCGTCAGAAGAGTCAGCTGATTGCTGCCAAATTAAAAGAGGACAAAATGAACCTACTTGAGCTATTACGTGGAAGTTATGGACAAAATTGCATTAAAGACTTCTGCCGGCTGGAGAAATTGGAAAAACACGGGCACACTTCAGAAACCACCTGAGATTTAACCTCCGTTGAAAAGATGAGGACGTCACACCAGCAAGCCTCAATATAAAAAATCCAATTCCGACCAAAAACGCAGAGAAAATTATCAATAAAACATGGAAAGACCTGATCAAAGAACGGATAAGAATGACGGCAAATAAAATGGACAGAATCAATAATCAGATCAAGGAGGAAATGGACATTTTCAAGAAACACTACCCGACCGACAAAGAAACGCAATAGCAGATAAAAGAACAATTAAAACACGCACACGAACAAGAATTCGTTATAACGAAAAACCGCCAATTAAAAAAACTAAAAAAAACTTACAGAAAGGAAGAACGGACGTTGAAAAACACACATGGAAACGAACGCTAAGTGGGTCAAAAACTTGTCAAAACGCACACTCACAGACACTGAGAAAACAGTGCTGAGCAGAGGACTGAACTTCGCCATCACACCAGCCAGAATACCCCACTAAGAATACATCCTCGCAACAGAACTTGCACACGAAAAAATCCAGGACCAAGGGGAAAAAGCATCACTCCGGAACGCAGTCGCAGGAATCCTCAAACTACCACAAAGCAACATCTCAAAAGAAGACGAAAAAGCATTAACCTCACTCAAGACAGATAAAACAATCACAATCCTCCCATCAGACAAAGGCAGAACGACAGTAATATTGGACACGGAAGCATATGAAAAACAGATGGAAACCATGTTGGCAGATGAAAGCACATATGAAATCATTAAAACAAACCCCACAGAAGAAAAGAAAAAAATTCTAAAAGCCCTTCTCAAACCCCTATTAGAAAGTAAAAAAATCACAAAGGACGTATATGATCACCTGATTCCTACAGCCAGCATCATCCCCCAGATCTATGGAACTCCAAAAATACATAAAAAGGATATCCCACTGCGGCCAATAATAGACAGTATTGGATCAGTCACATACAACTTATCAGAAGCCCTGGTTGAAATCATCAAACCCCTCCTTGGACTATCAGATTTCCACTGCAAAAACTCAAAAGAGCTGGCACAAGAACTCAAAAATATGAAAATAGAATCAGATGAGATCCTCATTTCACATGATGTCATTTCATTATTCACAAAGACACCTGTTGATGTCACACTACGTATAGTGCAAGAACGCCTCAATAATGACTGTGCCCTTAAAAGACGCACCAATCTCACAGTTCACGACATATCCGAACTATTACAATTTGTTGCAAAATCCACCTATTTTCAATACAGAGGAAAAATCTACAGACAAAAAGAAGGATTTGCAATGGGAGACCCACTATCAGCCATTATGAGCAGCTTTTTCATGGAGGATCTGGAAAACAAAGCCATCAACACAGCACCTACACAATGCAAACCCACCCTTTGGAAGAGATATGTAGATGACATTCTGGAGAAAATAAGGAAAGGACACACACAAGAACTCACTGACCATCTGAACAGTACGGAGAGCATTGGGAATATAAAATTCACACACGAAGAGGAGGAAAATGGCACCATAGCCTTTCTGGACATGAAAATCCACCACAACGATGACGGCAGCATAAAAATCACAGTCTACAGGAAACCAACCCACACAGACCAATACCTACTATGGACATCAGAACACCCCACAACACACAAACTATCAGTTGTCAGGACGTTATGTGAACGGGCCACCATCATCACAGACCAAGAAGACAGACAGGAGGAGGAAAACCACATAAAACATGTACTTATACGCTGCCAGTATCCAGTATGGGGCATAAACAAAGGGAAACAGCAAGTCAAAAACAAAGAAAACAAACAGGAAATAAGACGGAACAAAAGTCGAAATCAAAAACAAGGACACCATAACTATACCATACATCCGAGGGATCACAGAACCAATTCAAAGGATCATGAAAAAACACAAAATAAACATAGCGGTAAAACTACACAAAAAATTAAGACAGTTATTAGTACACCCCAAGGACAGAATAGAACAAGACAAAAAATGTAATGTAATATATGAAATATCATGCAGATCATGCAACAAAACTTACATTGGAGAAACTGGAAGATCATTCACCACAAGAAAAAAGAACACCAGAAGGAATGTGAGAAGGAAACACAAGGATGACTCACAAGATCACAAAAAGAAAAGGCAGAACAAGAAACATTAAAATCAGCAATATCAGATCACTGCAAAAGAAATAATCGCATCATGGACTGGGACAACGCAAAAATTATTGGATCAGAGAGCAACAGACACAAACGCTGGATCAAGGAGGCCATAGAAATCAGGAAACGGGGAAAAGACACCATGAACCGAGATGAGGGGGCCTTTGTGCTTTCCCACACCTGGGATCACATTCTCAGAGACCATCTGACGGAGGAAGGCGGGGCCGGCTCGGTGGATCTGACAGGTCTGCTGAGCTGGCTCCGCCTACAAAAGTCAGCTGATAAATGTCACCTGGAAGCAATCAGCTGACTCTTCTGACGAAGGCTGCAGTGCAGTCGAAACATGTTAAGAAGGTAAAGACATCTCCTTTCTATTTTTGTCTTTAATAAGAACAAAAGGTAAATAAAGGCATTTAATTCAATATTAGACTTGATGGGGTTTTCTCAGAAAGTAGGAAATTCTACCCATTGTCTCCACCATACGTTGGACCTTGTCCTGACATATGGCATAGAAATAGAAAATCTGGTAGTGTCTCCTCATAACCCTGTACTGTCAGACCATTGTCTGTTAACCTTTGATTTTACTATTTCTGACTATTTGGCCCCCAAAGAAAAATATTACTACAGTAGATGCCTCTCAGATGATGCTGTAACCAAATTTATGCAGCTTGTTTCCACTATGCCATGTGTCAACACAATGGAAATAAGCTATAAACAGCTTGCTCCTTCTATAATTGATAGCATGGTGGATAGTGTTACAGCTTCTCTACATCAGACTCTAGACATGGTGGCCCCTTTAAAAAAGAAAAAGTCTAATCAGAGATTTCTAACTCCTTGGTTTAACACAGAAACTCGTAGCTTAAAACAGAAGACTCGTCAATTAGAAAGAAAATGGCGCTCCACTAATTTAGATGAAATCTATTCAGCTTGGAGAAATCATCTTTTAATTTATAAAAAAAAATCTCTGAGAAAAGCTAGAACGAGTTATTATTCTGCATTAACAGAAGACAACAAGAATAATCCCAGGTTTCTTTTCAGCATGGTAGCCAGGCTGACAAAGAGTCAGGACTCTGTCAATCCTAGCATTCCCTTAGAGCTTACTAGTCAGGACTTTATGAACTTCTTCAATATTAAAATTTCATCTATCAGAGATAAAATCAATCAGATTCTTCCCACTGTTAACTTAAATACAGTAACTACTACAACTCCTTCAATTGATATCTGTTTGGATGAGTTTACTCCAATTGACCTTTTAGAGTTAGACAAAATAAATTCCTCATCCAAGTCTTCAACTTGTCTTTTAGACCCTATTCCTACCAGGTTATTTAAAGAAGTCTTCCCATTTATAGGTAGCTTTATGCTTCAAATAATCAATTCTTCATTAACTTTAGGCCATGTACCACAGGCTTTTAAAACTGCTGTAATTAAACCCTTACTCAAAAAGCCAAAGCTGGATCCAGGAGTTTTAGCTAACTATAGACCAATCTCGAATCTCCCTTTCATTTCAAAAATCTTAGAAAGAGTTGTTGCTACACAATTATTTGACCACTTGCAGGGAAATGGTTTATTTGAAGAGTTTCAATCTGGGTTTAGAATCCATCATAGTACTGAAACAGCCTTGGTGAAGGTCACAACTGACGTCCTTATCACATCTGATAATGGACTTGTTTCTGTACTTGTCCTTTTAAACCTTAGTGCAGCTTTTGATACTATCGATCATAATATTCTACTTGATAGATTAGAACACTAATCACTTAATGGAACTTCATTGCAGTGGTTTAGATCTTATTTATCTGATAGGTTCCAGTTTGTTCATGTCAGTAATGAGTTTTCTTTCACCTCAAAGCTCAGTCATGGAGTCCCACAGGGATCTGTGCAAGGCCCTACTGTTTTTAGGTTATATACACTTCCGTTAGGCAACATTATTAGAAAGCACTGTGTACATTTTCATTGTTATGCAGATGACACACAATTATACCTGTCAATGAAGCCAGATGATAGTAATCAATTAGCCAAGTTAGAAGCCTGTCTTAAGGAAATCAAAGCTTGGATGACTTGTAATTTCCTGCAGTTAAATTCAGATATGACTGAAGTCATTCTTGTTGGTCCAGAAAACCTTAGAAATACCTTTCCAAATCAAACTTTTAGTTTGGATGTGGCTACTCTTTCTCTTAATAGAAGAGAAAGAGTAATCTTTTCCCGCACCTCGCTTCCAAAGCCGGCCAATCGCCGCCTCGTTCCCCTGCTGAGCGCTTTGGGGGGGAGTGGTGTGGGTGACCCACCACACTCTACAGGACAGGCAGAGCACTCAGCTTGAGCAATTAACAGAACAATGAGATGTATGGACTGATATCAATATGTAGATGTGCCTTGCATCCTCTTTTGTCCTACAGCTCCGGAGCAGAGAGGAATTCCGGCGCCAGTAATCCAGCTATTGATATGTGTGACTCTCATGTAAATGTCCATGCATTCCTGCTTGACTGTTATGCTAATATGCCATGCATGCACTGTCTGTATCTCAGTATAAAAGAGCTGACTGTATATGCCTCATTCTCTCACTCGCATTCTGACACTCTAGAGACGCAGGGCTCACACCAGCGCTCTGCCACAGCGCTGGGTGAGCCTCGTGATGGAGGAAGAATAAAGCACCCCTTTAACCTTCAGTTCTCCATGTCCGCCTGCACTTATTTGATCCTTGCCTCCACACTGGTGGCAAGTAAAAGATTACTTCTATTACAATCTGGCTCTCTTGCCATTCTTTATGATCCAGCGTCACCTTTATTCCATCCGAACACATAGATCGCCCAAATGTCTCCTGAGTCAGCAGACGGAGCCACTGTTTCTGGCAGGAGGCAGTATAACAGGGACCAGCTGTTAGCACTCAACCGGCCCACGATGCTAACGAAAAAACTCGACATACCGGGAGAATTAAGACGAAAACAACGTGGGTGTCATGCTGGAGTAAGACAGCGGGCAAGGAATATAAGGTACAGACCCGCCCTCCCATCTGTCATTATGGGGATTGTACGATCGATACTTGGAAAAACAGATGAGTTAGCGGCTATCTCCCGCTACGATAGCATATACCGGGAGTGTAGTCTGATGCTATTCACAGAGACGTATCTAACAGAACTAGCAGCAGATGCTAACATTGAACTGGAGGGTTTCCACGCAATACGGGCAGACTGAACACCAGACAGTGGGAAGGCAAGGGGCGGTGGAGTGATGATGTATGTCAATAACAACTGGTGCAGACCGGGACATATCATGGTTAAACAGCAACACTGCAACAAAGACATTGAGTTGCTAGCTGTTAGCATGCGGCCTACCTACCTCCACTCAGTAACTGGCAGGCTGCAGACAGAACACCCAGATGCTCTTCTCCTCATCTCAGGTGATTTCAACCATATTTCACTGTCTCCCATTCTACCCACGTTCACCCAGTGCGTCACATGCCACACTAGAGACAAAAAAACACTGGACTTATTCTACGCAAACACTAAGGAGGCATACACCTCATCACAACTCCCCCCACTCGGGAGATCGGATCACAACTTGGTTCATCTCCTGCCGGTGTACAAACTGTCACCATGGGATGAGACGCCGGGTCCCGGCGCTCAGACCATGCCCCTTCTCATCCCTGCCTCTCATTGGGCAGCGTCTCAGCAGGCTCCCAGCTGTCAGTGTTACGGGACGGCTGGGGCCAATTAATCCTCATCAGCTGGGGCGCTGCTAATGAGGATAAAAAGGAGCAGCCTCGATCACTCGGGGCTGAGACTTACAGCACTGTTAGGCTGAAGCCCCTACGTCTGGTGTCAGCCTTCTACTCCTCTTGCAGCATTCCTATGAGTGTTACCCGCTGTGAGTATTTATGCTTTGTACCCCTACGCCTGGTGCTGGCGCCCTACTCCTGTGTCGTGCAACTCGAGAGTGTTCCTCTGTATGAGTATCTGTGCTTTCCTTGTCCCTCACCCCTTGCCTTCAATAAAACATCACAACTCACTGGCTCGCCCTTGGCTCTCATTGTGTGGCTCCCCAGAGCCACACGTAACACAAACCCCTAGTGCACAGACAACCTCCGGTCATGCGCACAGTGAAGTTATGGTCTGAGGAGGCAATGGACGCCCTAAAGGACTGCTTTGAAACCACTGCCTGGGAACAGCTCTGCGATCCGCATGGTGAGGACATCGATGGCCTCACTCACACCATCATGGACTACATCAGCTTCTGTGTAGACAACACCGTACCCACCAAGTCCATACGGTGTTGCTCGAACAACAAACCCTGGATCAACCCTGAGAAAAAAACACTTCTGAGAGAGAAGAAGAGGATCTTCAGGTCGGGGAACAAGGAGATGCTGAAGTCCGTACAGAGGGAGCTGAGGAGGAAGATCAGAGAAGGCAAGGACAGCTTCAGGAAGAAGATGGAGGACAAGCTGCAACAGTGTGACATCGGTGGGGTCTGGAGAAACCTTAAAACCATCTCTGGGCTCCAGAATACCTCCCCCCAGGCCACGGGGGGTAGGGAGTGGGCGAACAATCTGAACCTGTTTTTTAATAGGTTTGACCAACCGCCCTCCCCCCGACTGCACAACAACCACTGCTGCCTCTAAAGACATCGAGTCCTGCTGCCCACACCCCACTCCACCAACACCCCCCCACTCCCAACACACAGCCCCCCAACATGACCCTCACTAAGACCCAGGTGAGGACGGAGCTGAGGAAGATCAAGGCGAGGAAGGCGTCAGGACCAGACGGCATCAGCGCAAAGCTCCTCAAGTCCTGTGCAGATCAGCTGTGTGGGATTGTGGAGCTCATCTTCAACCTGAGCCTGAAGCTGGGGAGGGTACCACAGTTGTGGAAAACATCTTGTGTGGTACCTGTACCAAAGACTTTCCGCCCCAAAGACCTGAAGAGCTACAGACCAGTGGCCCTGACGTCCCACTTGATGAAGACCCTGGAGAGGCTGCTCCTTGCTCACCTCCGCCCCCTGGTGGGACCAGCGATGGATCCACTCCAGTTCGCCTACCAGCATGGCATTGGGGTGGAGGATGCAGTGATTTTCCTCCTTCACTGTTCTCTGTCCCACCTGGAGAAGCCCGGGAATGCGGTGAGGATCATGTTCTTTGACTTCTCCAGTGCTTTCAACACCATCCAACCGATGATCCTGAAGGACAAGCTGCTGTGTGCAGGGGTGGACCAGCACCTGTCATCATGGATCCTGGACTACCTCACTAACCGGCCACAGTTTGTGAGAACCCGGGACTGTGTGTCCGACACGATAATCGGTAGCAAGGGAGCCCCCCAGGGAACGGTTTTGGCTCCCTTCCTGTTCACCCTTTATACTGTGGACTTCTCACACAACCCAACACACTGCCATCTACAGAAGTTCTCTGATGACTCTGCGATCATCGGCCTCATCTCCAACAGAGATGAAGCTGAGTGCAGAGGACTTATCCAGGACTTCGTGGACTGGTGCCATCGGAACTGCCTCCAGATCAACGCGAGGAAAACTAAGGAGCTGGTGGTGGACTGTCGCAGGCAAGGACAACCCCTCACAACACCAGTAAACATGCAGGGAACAGACATTGAGATAGTGACATCCTGTAAGTACCTGGGTGTTCATTTGAACAATAAACTAGACTGGTCACAAAATACCGACACACTCTACAAGAAGGGACAGCGCAGGCTGTTCCTACTGAGGAGACTCAGGTCTTTTGGTGTACAAGGGGCGCTGCTGAAGACATTCTATGACACGGTGGTGGCATCAGCCATCACTTTTGGAGTGGTCTGCTGGGGCAGTGGCATTACAGCAGCCGATAGGAAGAGACTGAACAAACCGATCAAGAAAGCTAGCTCTGTCCTGGGGCAGCGCCCTGACCCAGTGGAGGAGATAGGAGAGAGAAGGATGGTGGTTAAACTGTCATCTCTGCTGGAGTCCGAGTCCCACCCTATGCAGGACATACTGAACGCACTGAGGAGCTCATTTAGCAGCAGACTACATCATCCTAGGTGCACAACCGAGCGGTTTCGCAGGTCCTTCCTACCTACGGCTGTCAGACTGTATAACCTAAGCAGGGCTGCTCGCAGAGATAGCAAAATAACGTGACAACCTAATAGTATTGAATGCAAAAGACACAATAGACTTACACAATGGTCCCCTCCAGTATATACAACTAGGACAATATCGGTCGCTACAAAGGGTGACAATATGTATGGGTACATATTCATACTATGTAGGATAACTAAGTAGACGGTTATGCTGTTTATTCCATCTTGCTACAATGCTCCGCACTTTGTATATACGTATATTTATATATTTATGTGTATGTATGTATATCCACTGCTCTTATTTATATCTTCCGTATCTTCTTAATTATTGCTCTGAGTGTTGCTATCCCTGTGCTGTTGCAATCCTGGAATTTCCCCATTGTGGGACTAATAAAGGCTTATCTTATCTTATCTTATCTTAATAGCTCTGTGAGGAACCTTGGAGTTATTTTTGATCAAGATCTGTCTTTCAATTCACATATTAAATTCATTTCTAAGACTGCCTTCTATCATTTGCGTAATACTGCCAAGATTAGGAGCATCTTGTCTCAGAGTGATGCTGAGAAACTGATCCACGCTTTTGTTAGCTCTAGGTTAGATTATTGTAACTCTTTATTATCAGTTTGTCCTAAAACATCTTTAAAAAATCTTCAGTTGAGCCAAAATGCTGCAGCAACAGTTTTAACAGGTACTAGAAAGAGAGATCATATCTCTCCGGTTCTGGCCTCCCTTCTTTGGCTTCCCATAGAGTTTAGAATTAAGTTTAAAATCCTTCTTCTCACTTTCAAAGCTCCCAAAATGTTGGATTACTTGTAATACCTAGAATCTCCAAAAGTACAATGGGAGGCAGAGCCTTCAGTTATCAAGCTCCTCTCCTGTGGAACCAGCTGCCAATCTGGATTCGGGAGGCAGACTCGATCTCTGTTTTTAAGAATAGGGTTAAAACCTTCCTTTTTGATATAGCCTACAATTAGGGAGGGATCATGTGTCTCTGAACCCTCCCTTAGTTGTGCTGCTAATAGGTTTAGACAGCTGAGGGACCTCCAATAATGCAGTGGGCTTCACTCCTTTCTTCACTCTCAATGAAATATTTTTTTTGCTGGTCATTAACATCTGTTTGTTCTCTCCCATAGATTGAGTCCCCATCGTGCTGTTTGCTCTCTACATGTCTGTTCTTTTCTTCTTCTCTATCCCCTCACCCCCCACCCCAGCCAGTCGCAGCAGATGACTGCCCCTCCCTGAGCCTGGTTCTGCTGGAGGTTTCTTCCTGTTCAAAGGGAGTTTTTCCTCTCCACCGTCGCCAAGCGCTTGCTCACAGGGGATCGCCTGATTGCTGGGGTCTTTCTGCAACTGTGGGGGTTCCCCCTACAGTTGATAGTGCTATGAGATGACTGTTGTTGTGAAATGGCGCTATATAAATAAAGTTGAAATGAATTAATCAGTGACAAGCTAACCGAAGAGCACAGCACAGAGAGTGAACGCAACACAGGGGATGAAAATGACACAAAGAACGAACACATCTCAGAGTGAGAGCTGCAACCGGACTCGTCTCCAGTCCTTGCCAGGCATGAGCTTCAGACAGCCGCCGTGGAGCCACAGGAGAGGGAGCTTGTGGAGGAAGGGGACCTCAGTGACCAAAGACAGACCGGTGCGCGTCCCGTTATCGACAACAGCGACACATGACCCCAACCTCGACCAGCACCAGGTGAAAGAGAAAAGGAACCGGACTGCTTCCGAATCCACGCACGGCCTGCAAGAGCTGCCGGCGAGCCACTGGATGAAGAGTTAGCAATCATACAGAAAGCAGTACAGTCACCGGACGTCTTCTGAATCCATGACCAGCATCAGCCTGCAGGAGCCGCCACTGAGACGCAGGATGAAGAGTCCGTGACCCAACAGGATGTAGCAGAACCACCACAGCCCGGTGGACGCCCCGCAGCAAACGTAAGAGCCACACTATCACAACCACAACGCCAAATGCAGCCGTACAGATTGCCACTCACAGTGATGAACTGGGTTCAGGTCCTCGGAAACAAGCGACCGGGCTCACAGTCGGCCGTAACATCGTCACCACCACCAACATGTATGAAGATCACCGCGCAGCGGAGACCAGCCACTGTTCATATGGTGGATGGATCGAGATGGCAGGCCAGCTGTCTGCGGGAGGTGAGAGCAGCTGCCGCGGATCAAGAAGCAGCGTTGGAGCCCAGGCTGGGATGTTGTTGACGAGCATGCCATGGCTCCAGAGGAATGGCACCTGGGCCTGCTGAAATTGGCGCAGCCAGGGGTGCATCCACCACGAGCTCACTACAAAGCCCCTTCAGCAGAACTGCCTTCCCCATGGAAAAGTGTGTAAAAAGGACTGGTTAACTAGGGGTGCGGCTGCCAGCTAAAGAGTGGCAGAATAACCCACTCAGCCATGCTGGGCTACGCGGTGATCCACCTGCTAGCCCTAGCTAGTGTTTTTAATGTTTAATGTGTCAAATTGGGGAGGGTTAATTTGAATGTGTAAAGTTCTGTGTTTTTCCAAGGGGCCGGGTGAATGTAGTGTAGGGATATTACAAGGGGTTAACTGGCATCGGCAAGATGATGCAGCCGTACAGTGATGTCATTACGCAAAACCACATATAAGGAGAGGGTCGCCATCTTAGGGCTTTTCCCGGCTGGCTCAGTATAACAGTAGATATGTACTGTATTATGGCGGCACACGGGGAAAGCATAATTGTGTAACATCTTAGACAAGAACAAAGAGCAGAGGTTCCCTGGTGAGATAACAGGGAGGTGTGAAGGATGAATGCAGTGTGACCTTTTGTGTGTTAGAAACTTATAGAGGAATGGTAAAGGATTAAGGAAGTGAATGCAATGTGACCTTTTGTGTGTTAGAAGATTCTAGAGGAATGCCATAGTATTTAAGAGAAGAGTCTTTGCTGAGATGTCATTCTGTCTGTGCTTCTTGTGTGAGATGTGTAATAAATCGCCTGAACCAAATCTGCCTCTTTATTTACACGCTCCACACTGTTGAGCCAAGATGAATCATGGAACACGATGAAAGATCCCCGGAGCCATCCTCGATGGGAACCCCCAGCCACGCGTGTGCTGTTGCGATCAAGCTACCGGATTTTTGGCAGCACAACCCGTGCTCCTGGTTCCACCTAGTTGAGGCGCAGTTCGCCCTCCGGGGGATATCGGCGGATGACACAAAGTTCCACTATGTGGTCGCAACGCTCGACACCCGCACGGCTCAGCACGTAGAGAGCCTGCTCGATCAGCCACCAACCGACAACAAGTACGGCGCGCTGAAGGCTGCGCTCATCCAGCACTACACACTCTTGGATGGTGAGAGAGCAGAGAGACTCCTGACGCGGACCGGGTTGGGAGACGGGTCGGCCATAGACCTTATGGAGAAGATGTTGAGGTTAAAGGGCACAGACAACGACCACTTTATTTCCTCTTCCTCCGGAACCTTCCGTCAGCGGCGAGAGTGACCCTGGCCAATTCGCCGTTGCTGGCCAAGCGGGACTATCGTGCGCTAGCCCGGGAAGCAAACCAGATCATCGTCACCACCAGGGAGTTCATGACCATTGTGGCAGCGAAGGAGCTCGGCGCGACGACCAGAGGAGGCGAGGAGCCATCGACGGCAGCAGCAGAGCCACCGACGGCAGCAGCAGAGCCACCGACGGCAGCAGCAGCCGGGGCCAAGGATCGCGAGGGAGACACGCTTTGTTTCTACAACCGCCGCTTCGCAGAGAGGTCATGAAAATGTATACCACCGTGCCAATTCAAGCGACTCTGGAAACGCCAAGACCGGGGGTCGGTAGCAGCTGCGACCCTCGGGGAGGAGAACAAGCTGCTCTACTTGACGGACACACGCTCGGGGAGGCATTTCCTCGTGGACACCAGCGCCCAGAAGAGTTTCATCCGGCCGACCTACGCTGACCAGCTGGCAGGATCTAGCGGCCCCGAGATGGCAGTAGCAAACGGCTCGGAGATTAAGACCTTTGGTGAGAGGACTCTACTCTTGTCTCTACACGGCCGTACATTTGAGTGGACTTTTGTCATAGCAGCATTGAATTTCCATATACTGGGGGCTGATTTTTGTGTGCACATGGTTTGTTGGTAGATGTCGCTAACAGACGCCTAGTTAATGCACAGTCCTTTGACTCTCTCCCCTGTATAGCTCGAGTGACCCGGCCAACAGCACAAGCCAACGTCACAGCTACATGCGGTAAGTTCCACACGCTGCTCACTCAGTTCCCAGCACTCACTGTCCCAACGTTTTCGGCAGCCATCGCTAAACACGGGGTGGAGCATTTTATCACCACCACCGGGCCGCCCGTTTTTGCAAGACCTCGGCGCTTGGAAGCAACTAAACTGGCCATAGCGCGCGAGGAGTTCGCCAACCTGGAGAGGTTGGGCATCATCAGGCGCTCAAACAGCCCATGGGCTTCCCCGCTACACATGGTCCCTAAAGCTGTGGGTTCGTGGCGATCTTGTGGGGATTTCCGCAGGTTGAACAACACCACAGCGCACGACCGCTACCCAATTCCTCACATTCAGGATTTTTCCATTCACCTGGCAGGAGCACACGTTTTTTCTAAAATAGACCTGGTCCGCGGTTACCACCAAGTCCCAGTGCACGCTGAGGACATACCCAAAACAGCGGTAATAACTCCGTTCGGTTTATTCGAGTTTTTGCGCATGCCATTTGGGCTTAAAGGGGCTGCACAGATGTTCCAACGCATGGTGGATGCAGTGCTGCGCGATCTCCCTTTCGTATTCGTCTACCTGGACGATATCTTGGTAGCCAGCGCGTCCGAAGACGAACACGAAACCCACCTCATGACGGTTTTCCAGAGGTTGGAAGAGCACGGGTTAATAATCAAACCAGCGAAATGTCAGTTCGGGGTGGTGCGGATTAATTTTTTGGGGCACCGCGTCTCTCCCGAAGGAGCGGTCACGCTGCCTGACAAAGTGCGAGCGGTAGCAGATTTTCCCCGGCCGCAAACGGTCAGGGCGCTACAAGAATTTTTGGGAATGGTGAACTTTTATAACCGTTTCCTTCCTCGCGCAGCGCAGCTCATGCAACCACTGTACGCCACGCTCAAAAAACAGAAACCCGCGGATAAGATCGAATGGACCCCGGAGCGAGAGCGGGCGTTCTCGGAAGTCAAAGCAGCCCTGGCAAACGCTGCATTGCTGGCACATCCAGACCCAACAGCCCGCATAGCGCTCACCACTGACGCTTCAGATGTGGCCATAGGGGCGGTCGTGGAGCAGCGCGTAGCCGGGGCTTGGCAGCCGCTCGCCTTTTTCAGCAGGACTTTGCATGATAGTGAACGTAAATACAGCGCGTTCGACAGGGAGTTGCTGGCTCTCCACCTGGCCATTCGCCACTTCCAGTTCTGGCTGGAAGGGCGCAGTTTCACCGCGTTCGTTAACCACAAGCCACTAACATTCGCGATGGCCAAGGTTTCAGAACCGTGGTCGGGCCGGCAGCAGAGACAGCTGGCCGCGATCTCAGAGTTTACTACCGATATTCAGCATGTGTCGGGTAAACTGAATGTAGTGGCAGACTGCCTCTCGCGCGCCGTGGTGGCCCCGGTCTGCGTGGGGATAGATTACACAGCCATGGCCGCGGAGCAGATTAGTGACGCGGACGTGCGCGTGCTCCAGTCTGGACTAACAGGGTTAAGGCTGGAGAGCAGGGTGCTGCAAGACGACATGCCCCCCCTAATCTGTGATGTCTCCACGGGGCACCTGCGTCCTGTGGTCCCGGCCGCGTGGCGTCGCCGCGTGTTTGACTGGATTCATTCTTTGGCGCACCCGGGAGTGCGCGCGTCGGTCAAAATGGTAGGGGAGAAATTCGTGTGGCTGAGCCTTCACAAACAAGTGAAAGAGTGGGCGGCAGCCTGCGTGGCGTGCCAACGAGCCAAAGTACACAGACACACGAAGGCTCCCTTGGAGCCGTTTCGTATTCCGGCTAAGAGGTTCGACCATGTTCACGTGGACCTCGTGGGCCCCCTCCTGCCATCACAGGGGTGCACGCACCTCCTAACAATGGTGGACCGCACCACGCGCTGGCCGGAAGCGGTTCCGCAGGCTGCAACCACAGCCGAGGAGGTGGCGCGCGCGTTTTTAACAGCATGGGTGGCGCGTTTTGGAGTCCCGTCGGACATTACGTCTGACAGAGGCCCTCAATTTGTTTCCGAACTCTGGTCAACAATGGCCCGCAGCCTGGGTGTCACAATTCACCGCACAACCGCGTACAATCCACAGGCTAATGGGTTATGCGAACGTTTTCATAGATCATTGAAAGCGGCTCTCAGGGCTT
This sequence comes from Pholidichthys leucotaenia, assembly GCA_020510985.1. Classification (NCBI taxonomy): domain Eukaryota; kingdom Metazoa; phylum Chordata; class Actinopteri; order Cichliformes; family Pholidichthyidae; genus Pholidichthys; species Pholidichthys leucotaenia. The sequence continues at coordinate 50,502,049 of CM035839.1, read as the reverse complement.
CACTGACGGATGCAAATTGGGTAGACAAGCTACCGTGGGTTTTATTGGGGTTACGTTCTGCACCTAAAGAGGATCTGGAAGCTTCCCCGGCTGAACTCGTTTTTGCGCAACCACTTCGGCTGCCCGGGGAGTTTCTGCCAGATAATCCCACGCCGGGCAGCTCCCCGTCGCAGCTGTTGCAGCGTAGCATAGACACAGGCACGCTGCCGGGCCCTGCCCACCACAGTTTTCCGTGTGTTTTTGTGCCTAAAACTTTGAAAAATGCGGAGTTCGTGTTTGTCAGACACGACGCCCACCGCCCTCCATTGTGACCACCCTATGATGGACCATTCAGAGTGCTGGAAACAGGGGATAAGCATTTTTTGCTAGATTTGGGGGGTAGGAGGGAAAAGATTGGCATAGACAGACTCAAACCCACTTTCGTGGTGGCGGACGAGCAAGTGCTGTTGGCGAGGGCCCCTCGGTGTGGAAGACCCCCACGGGGAGCTCCCCAGAGAAAAGATTCCCCAGAACACCCACACGGACAGACAAAAAGTTTTCATCCCCAAACATCAACCCCCCAGCTTGACAGCGCCGCAGAGGCGGTGAATCCTGGTTACAGCAGATACGGGAGAAGACTGAAACCCAAGCAGCATGTGGATTGATGTTTAATGGTTCTATCACAGCATACGGACTGTTATTCTTTTGTTCTATCCAATATGCTCGGGGGGGGGGGTGGTATGGCGGCACATGGAGAAAGCATAATTGTGTAACATCTTAGACAAGAACAAAGAGCAGAGGTTCCCTGGTGAGATAACAGGGAGGTGCGAAGGATGAATGCAGTGTGACCTTTTGTGTGTTAGAAACTTCTAGAGGAATGGTAAAGGATTAAGGAAGTGAATGCAATGTGACCTTTTGTGTGTTAGAAGCTTCTAGAGGAATGCCGTAGTATTTAAGAGAAGAGTCTTTGCTGAGCTGTCATTCTGTCTGTGCTTCTTGTGTGAGATGTGTAATAAATCGCCTGAACCAAATCCGCCTCTTTATTTACACGCTCCACAGTATATTATATAACTTGATATAATAAAGTTCGGGTTCCAAAGCAGCACCACTCTCTGTGAGTCTCTCCGAGTTCCCAAACATAACAGCCCCCGCCTCCCAGGGTGGCGCCCCTGAAAAACAGACATTGCTCCACGTGTCAGCAGCTCTAAAAGAACTCTTCTCCTTTGCCAAGATAATCCAACTAATGGGTGACACTTAACAAAATGCTGCTTAAACCCATGGGTGAATATTTCATTTCACTTTTGGGGGGACAATAAACAGAACATTTTTTCAAGAGTAAAGATTGACAGGGACACTATAGGTGTCTTTGTAGACCGGCCCGATGCAAGATTGTGTTTAGGGCCCCTACATTTGTAATAGAGAAGAGTTCAAACCTTTAAATACTTCAGTCATTATTTAGATCAGGGGTGTCCAATCATGTGCCATGGAGGGCCAAGACCCTGCAGGCTTTACCTCCAACCAGTGTCTTCAGCAGCAGATTCCACTGACTTTCTTCTCACTGATTGCTGATCAGTGAAAACACCTGCTGAAGAGACTGGGTAGAAGAGAAAACCTGCAGGGTCTTGGCCCCCCATGGCACATGATTGGACACCCCTGATTTAGATGAACAAAGAAATTTTAATCAGTTGCACAGAATCCATCTGAATGTTGCAAATTTGGTTGAAAAAAGTCAAGTTTACAGGAAAAAACTGCAGATTATTGACAAAAACTAGTGAATTTATGAAGAAAAAAATTAATTTATGCAAATAAAACAATTTTATTTCAAATTAATTTATGCGGGAAAAAATTGCAAATTTACAAGAAAAAGTTGCAGATTTAAAAGAAAGTTGCAAATTTATAAGAAAAATGTAGCAGTCTTAAAAGAAAAATGTTGCAATTTTATGAGAAAAGAGTTTTATCAGAAAAAAATTAAAAATGTATGAGAAAAAAGTTGCAGATTTACAAGAAAAAAGTAGTAGTCTTAAAAGAATAATGTTGCAAATTTACGAGAAGAGTTTTAAATTTATGAGAAAACGTTGCAAATTTACCAGAAAAAAAATTTCAAATTTATGAGAAAAAAGTAGCAAATTTACAATAAGAAGACTGTAAATTTATGAAAAAAGTTTAAAATGTATGAGAAAAAAGGTTGCCAATTTGCTAGAAAAAAGTTGCGGATATAAAAGAAAAACGTGGCAAATTTACAAGTAAAAAGCTGCAAATTTATAAGAAGAAAATTTAAAAATTTATGAGGAAAAAAGTTGCAAATTTACAAGAAAAAGTTGCAGAATTAAAGAGAAAAAGCTGCAAATTTATGCAAAAAAAATTGCAGATTTACAAGAAAAAAAGCAAAAATGTACTTGAAAAAAGTTGCAGATTTAAAACTGGTGCTTCAGATGCATTTTATTCTGCTATGTAACATGATATAAAAAGAGGTTTAATATCAAAATGTGATTAGTAGCTTATCATGGTAGCAGGTAGGAATGTAACCCACACACAACAGGATGTTAGACTTTCAAAATTAAAGCCCTCCCCAAATTCACAACCTTAAAAAGTGCGCAATTTTTCCCCAATGAGGTACTATCACATAGCAATCAGTGGCATTAGAGTAGCAGCTGATTTTAATTAACCAATTAACCCCAGCCAATTACTATATTGGCTTTGCTGTATCATGGCTGATCTTTGTGTTGCATGCAAGCAGATTGTACGACCCCGCCAAGAGGCATTACAGTGTGATGAAAGTTCACTTGGCAACATAGAACATGCAACACGGGTAAGTTCAAAGCTATGAAAACAAACAAGATATACATGCTTCACATATTAATTAAAGTTACTTTCTTTTTTTATACAGGTATCACCCAAGCATTTTATTGACAGCTGGTCAAACAGGCTGAGCCATTTGAATGGTGATGTCTGAACTGTCCACTGCCAGCAGCAGTACAAGATGCTGAAATATCTGATGACCTGGAACTACCGCCATGAGAGAAGTTGTTCATGGTGCCATAGAAAGCTCATTTACAGTTCCAGAACAAATTAATGAATGACTGTGGAGATCCACCTCAGTATATTTACACTCAGACTTAAAAGACAAAAAGGAATTGTCATGGGGGGTTTGTGTGTGGATGTGGGGTGGTGTTTTGATGTGAACAGTGACAAAGAGAATGGGAATGACAAAGGCTTTGATGTTAATGCAGCACACAGAGAAGGCTGACCGAGTGGTATGATTTAAGAGCAGAGGTGCCTGAGAGCTGTTATTCTTTTGTTGCTTGTGTTTCTAGAGAAGTGTGAGAGAGAGAGTTGAATAAAGTCTGATATGATCTGGACCTCTCTGCCTGATTATTTCTCTCTCCACACTGGTGACCCTTGATGCACAATGGAATGCGAGGCGAATACCCCGGAGATGACCCGGACGGGAAGTACCAGCAACGCATGCGCCGTTTCGGTCAAACTCCCAAACTTTTGGCTACATGACTCGAAGTCTTGGTTCATCCACACCAAGGCCCAGTTCGCGTTCCGGGGAATAATGGCAGATGACACGAGATACTACTACGTGGTCGCAGCGGTGGATGCACGCACAACTCAGCAGGTGGCGAGCCTGCTCCAACTGCCCCCAGCCCGTGACAAATACGGCGCGCTCAAAACCGCGCTGACCTGGCGCTACACGCTCTCGGACTGTGAGAGAGTGGAGAGGCTCCTGATGCACTCCGAGTTAGGAGACGGGTTGGCCGTCGAATTGATGTAGAAGATGTTGGCGTTGATGGGCACAGATGACGGGCATTTCCTCTTTGCTCACCTTTTCCTCCGGAACCTCCCGATGGCGGCCAGAGCGGTCCTTGCCAATTCGCCGCTGCTGGCCACGCGCAACTACCGGGCGCTAGCCCAGGAGGCAGATCGGATTATCCTCACCACCAGAGCCCTCACAGTGAACGCAGCGGCGTCGGACCCCAGCGAGACGGCCAGCGGAGGCGAGGAGCCAGTGATGGTGGCTGCAGCAGGGGCCAAGAAGCACCGGAGAAACACACTCTGTGTCTACCACCGCCGTTTTGGAGAGGATGCACGCTGATGAGTGCCACCGTGCCAATTCAAGTGTTCGGGAAACGCCAGGGCCGGCAGTCGGTAGCAGCTGTGACCGCCGGTGAAGCAAGCAAGCTGCTCTATGTGGCAGACTCACGCTCAGGGAGACACTTCCTCGTGGACTCCGGCTCCCAAAAGAGCCTCATCCTGCCGTCCTACGCTGACCGACTGGCAGGAACTAGCGGCCCTGAGCTGACGGCCGCAAACAGCTCAGACATTAAGACTTTTGGTGAGAGGATGCTGACTGTATCCTTGCACGGCCGTACATACCAATGGATATTCGTCATAGCGGCATGCAGCTTCCCCATCTTAGGCGCTGATTTTTTGTGTGCACACAGACTACTAGTCGATGTTGCTAACAGACACCTAATTAAAGCAATGTCTTTTTGATTATCTCCCCTGTACAGCTCGAGGAGCCGGGTCAACAACACTAGCCAACGTCACAGCTCCAGGGGGTAAGTTCCACACACTACTCACCCAGTTCCCAGCACTCACGGTCCCAACGTTTTCAGCGACCATCACTAAACACGGGGTGAAGCACTTCATTACCACCACGGGGCTGCCCGTTTTTGCAAGACCTCGGCACCTGGACGCAGCTAAACTGGCCATAGCGTGCGAGGAGTTTGCCAACTTGGAAAAGTTGGGCATCATCAGGCGCGCAAACAGCCCATGGGCATCCCCGCTACATATGGTTCCTAAGGCCAAGGGATCATGGCGACCGTGCAGAGATTTCCACAGATTAAACAATGCCACAGCGCACGGCCGCTACCCCATCCCTCATATTCTGGATTTTTCCGTTCACCTCACCAGGGCACGCATTTTTTCCAAGATAGGCCTGGTCCGCAGTTACCACCAGGTCCCGGTGCGTGCTGAGGACATACCTAAAATGGCAGTAATAACCCCATTTGGCCTGTTTGAGTTTTTACGCATGCCTTTCGGGTTAAAAGGTGCGGCACAGACATTCCAACGCATGATGGATGCGGTGTTGCGCGATCTGCCGTTTGTGTTCGTCTACCTGGACGACATCCTCGTGGCCAGCGCGTCCGAGGACGAACACGTAACCCACCGCAGGACAGTTTTCCAGAGGTTGGAGGAGCACGGATTAATAATCAATCTGGCGAAGTGCCAGTTCGGGGTGGCGGGGATCGATCTTTTTGGGCCACCACATCTCACCAGAGAGCGCAACACCCTTGCCAGACAAGGTGCATGCCGTGGAAAATTTCCCCCAGCCTCAGACGGTCAGGGCGCTGCAGGAGTTTTTGGGGATGGTTAACTTCTACAATTGTTTCCTCCCCAGCACAGCCCAGCTCATGCAGCTGTTGTACGCCGCGCTTAAGAAAAGGAAACCGGCGGACAGAGTCGACTGGACTCCTGAGCGAGAGCAGGTGTTTTCCAAGGTTAAAACAGCTCTGGCGAACACCACATTGCTGGCGCACCCAGACCCGGCGGCTCGGATAGCGCTCACTACCGATGCCTCGGACGTGGCCATAGGGACCGTCGTGGAGCAGCACGTCGCCGGTTCTTGGCAGCCACTCGCCTTTTTTAGCAGGTCTTTGAGTGACAGTGAATGTAAATACAGCACGTTCAACAAAGAGTTACTGGCTCTCCACCTGGCCATACGCCACTTCCAGTTCTGGCTGGAAGGGTGCACCTTCACTGCGTTCATAGACCACAAGCCGCTAACATATGCGATGACCAAGGTTTCGGAACCATTGTCAGGCCCGCAGCAGAGACAGCTGGCCGCGATCTTGGAGTTTACAACCAACAATCAGCATGTGGCCGGTAAACTCAACATGGTGGCGGACTGCCTCTTGCGCGCATTAGTGGCCCCAGTCTACGTGGGGATAGATTACTCGGCCATGGCCGCTGCACAGAGCGGCGATGTGGACGTTTGCGCGCTTGTAAACGTATAACTGCGAAGCGAGGCCAGATCTTCAATTTTTCAATTTTATTTCAAAAAAACTTACAGATAATAATTCCCAAAAAGAAACATCCAACACGATTTACCATGATTTGGATTTGTCAGTCAATCATCATCATCATTCTCTTGACAACCAACGAAGCTTACATCGAAGACTCTAGACTGAAAAGACTTTCCAACAAAACTCTCCAAATATACCCAACACCTGTTATATACCATTAGAGATAATTACCGACAATTAGAACTTACCATATGTCCCAGGTAAGACAATAACATTTTTTCATTCTTTACACATACCCACTGATATCTAAAAGTGCATAAATAATTCCCCAGCTATATACAGAGTAAATATAAATAACATAGAATAAATAACAGTATAAATAATTCAATAAATAATTCAGACCCCTATTTACAAATTCTAAACCACCCCTCTAACTTACCATACATGCTTCCTTCCTGCTGGTGTCCTTTTAAAGGCCCTCAACCCCTAACAGAGTCTTTTGCCCGGACACCCTCAGGAAGCATGTTGGCAAAGGTATGTGGATTAAATCATTACCAATTGTTTTACCCAAATGATGACCATAGCAATTATCTCATAAGGGCATTCCAATTAGTCCAAAGACAGATCCTAAAATAATGTGTGCATTTTTAACAAACCATCATATTGACATTTACACATATTACACAAACAATATAATCACACATATAATAAACCATAACAGTGGTGACACTCCATCATCACATTTCCTCCCCCCTTTTCCCAAGAGTACAGTACTCTACGAGTCATGTACTCTTGAGAGACTAACTGCCACAAGGTTAGTTTTCCTTGCAACATACCGAACAGTAAAATTATATGGTTGAAGGGACACATACCACCCTGTGAGATGGCTGTTCATGTCCTTCATCCTGTCCAGCCACTGTAGGGCCCGATGATCTGTCTCCAACACAAAATGACGCCCTAATAAATAGTATTTAAGAGACCCTATTGCCCATTTCATGGCAAGACATTCCTTCTCTACTGTAGAGTATCTTGTCTCCCGGTCCAACAACTTACGGCTCAAGAACAGTACTGGGTGTCTCTCTCCCCTCTCCTCCTGGAGAAGTACTGCTCCAATGCCAATTCCTGAAGCATCTGTCTGTAAAATAAATGGACGAGCAAAATCTGGACTATAGAGAACCTTCTCCCCAGAAAAAGCCCTCTTCAGATCCTCAAAAGCTCTATCACATTCCTCTGTCCATTTTACCCTATTAGGTGCTGAAGCCTTAGTGAGGTCAGTCAAAACTGCTGCTCTTTCAGCAAAGTGGGGAATAAACTTGCTGTGCCATCCTACCATTCCCATAAATGATTGTATCTTCTTCTTAGTGGTGGGCACAGGATAGGTCCGGATGGCATCCACTTTACCTACTCGTGGTCTAATGACCCCCTGACCAACCACATGTCCCAAGTACTCCACCTGCTGCTGTCCGAACGCACATTTGCGTGGATTGATTGTCAATCCTGCCCTCTTAATCAACTGAAGGACCTGCCTAAGGTGTACCAAATGTTCTTCCCAGGTCTGACTATAGATGACTACGTCATCCAAATAGGCAGCTGCAAAATTTGATACCCTTCTTAACACTCGGTCCATAAGCCACTGAAAAGTTGCAGGTGCCCCCTGAAGGCCAAATGGCATGACCCTGAATTGGAAACTGCCATAAGGTGTTTTAAAGGCTGTAAGTTCTTTTGTTTCCGGTGCCAGTGCCACCTGCCAATACCCCTTACATAGGTCCAGTGTAGAAATAAACCTAGCCCTGCCCACTTTCTCTAACAGTTCATCAATCCGGGGCATGGGGTATGACTCAAACTTGGACACTGAGTTGAGATATCTGAAATCAATACAGAATCTCAAAGAGCCGTCCTTTTTGGGTACCGGCACAATCGGGCTACACCACTCACTGACTGACTCCTCGATCACTCCCAGCTGCAACATCAAGTCAATTTCCTGCTTCATCTTTGGAACCAACCGGTCCGGGATCCTATAAAATTTCCTACGTGGAACAGCTTTCTCTTTCAAATGAACCTTATGACGCACCAGCGTGGTGAAACCAGGTCTCTCCTGAAACAATTCTGGATCTAACAGTGCCTCTAACTCTCTGCTGATCCACCTGCAAATGAGACACTTGAAATAAATACGGCTCTGACACATTTGTAGGAAAGGACTGTTCTCTCTCCTCATCCACTTCCGTCGCACAAATGAGGAGCTGATGTGTCTCCTGGAGAACAGGTTGCTGCTGATGATGACCAGGCTGCTGAAACTCTTTCAATAAGTTAATGTGGAAGGTCTGATGTTTTACCTTCCTGTCAGGCATCAGGCATATATAGTTCATATGTCACTGCACTTAGTTTTTTAGAGATTTCATACGGCCCCTGCCATTGAGCCAACAGCTTACTGTCACACGAGGGCAGCAATAACAAAACCTGCTGACCTGGGTGAAAAACCCTTTTTCTGGTCTTCTTGTCATACCAAGTTTTTGGTTTGGCCTGCGCCGTCCTCATGTGCTCCTGAGCCAAAGCAGTCATTCGATCCAGTTTCTCTCTTATCTTAATGACATAAGAGACCACATTGTCCTGATCACTCGGTGGACTCTCCCAGTGCTCCTTTAATAAGTCCAGTGGGCCCCTCACCTGACGACCATACAGCAGTTCAAAAGGTGAGAACCCTGTTGAAGCTTGGGGCACCTCCCGATAAGCAAACAATAAATATGGTACCCATTGGTCCCAATCCGAGCCCGTTTCAGAAACAAATTTCCCCAGCATGTTTTTTAGAGTCTGATTAAATCGCTCCACTAGTCCATCAGTCTGAGGGTGATATGGGGTGGTCTTAATACCCTTAATACCCAACAGCTTGTATACTTGCTGCAACAGTTTTGATAAGAAATTTGTTCCACAGTCTGTCAGAATTTCTCTAGGTATGCCTACCCTTGAAAACAACTGGATAAGGCAGTTGGCAACCTGCCTAGCCTTGATAGATTTCAGGGGAAAGGCTTCTGGGTACCGAGTAGCATAGTCACAAATTACCAAAATGTATCTATTACCAGAGGAGCTTCTCTCTAGGGGGCCAACTACATCCATCCCTATTCTGTCAAAAGGTGTTCCAATAATTGGTAATGGTTGCAGTTGGGCACGGGCTACTCCCCTAGGTGATGTAATCTGACATATTGAACATGTTGTGCAGAACTCCTTTATCTGAGTATACATTCCCAGCCACACAAACCTTCTAGCAATTCTCTGTAAAGTTTTATGAAATGCTAGATGACCTGCCCAAGGAATAACATGTCCCAGTTCCATAATTTTTGGTATGAGGTCCTGTGGCAAAGCTATGGCCATAACTTCACCTTGTTGCTGGTACAAAATGCCCTTTTTAATGACATACATGGCCTCAGCCAAACTACCCTGTTTCACACCCTCAATCTCCGAGACTTTTTCAAACCATGGTCCAAGTGCTGGGTGAGCTTTCTGCAATGCAGCTATGTCAGGAGGGATGTCAAACTCTGACTGATTTAGCTGTGGTGTTTCTTCACTCAAGTTCTTTGCTGAAACTAACACCTTATCTCTTCTCCTCTGAGCCTTGGATTTAGGTTGTTTAATAGGGCCTGCCTCTATCTCAGAACCATAAAATGGCAGCTCCTGAAGAACATTGGCAGCCCTCTGCGCCCTGGTTGTCACCATATTACAATTTTTCACCACAGGTGTCTTCACTCTCTGCTCAACAGCGCCCCCTGCCTGTCCCCTCAATTTGTTTGTCTCTAGCCTGTTGTATAATGTCCAACAAAGTTGGAACATCATTGCCAAGAATAACAGAGTAAGGCAAATCAGGCACAAGAGCTACAGGAAGGAGATAAGTTTGCCCCCCCACTGTTAAATAAACCTCAGCGGTCGGGTACAGTTTCTTATCCCCATGAACACAACTGATATTTATTTCAGACTCATTCCACAAATCCTTAGGGACCAAACTGGGCAACACAACCGTTTGAAAACAACCTGAGTCTAACAGGGCCTCTTCACACTGACCATTAAGCAACACCTTCGTTTTATACACTCCACTGTGCACTGGGGCTGAAAAAATGGGTCTAGGAACTGAACATAATAGTGATGGTTTGCTATTTCTTGTGGCAGGACATGAATATTGTGTGTGGCCAATTTTGTTACACTGGTAACAGCGTATATCGTGACTTGGAACAAAATGTGACTTTATACTCCCACTATGTTTGCTAACAGTGACCTGACTGGAGCTGGAATACAGTCTTTTCTGCGCTTGACCACCCCTTTCACCCCCATCAAACTTATTCCGTGAGGTGAAAGAGCCGTCATGGCCGAGAGTAGGTCTCCTGCTCCCAGACCTGGCTGACAGAAAAACCTCCGCTAGACGAGCAGCGCCCTCTGCAGTCTTCGGGTCCCGCTCCTGTATCCAGATTCCCAGTTCCGGGTTCACCATCCGCAGAAACTGCTCCAAAATCAGTAGTTCCATAATATCTTCCACAGTTGAGGTCTCTGGTTTAACCCATTTACAAAAACAGGTCTTTTAAACGTACATAAAGTTCACGAGGGGTTTCGTCCTGATAAACGTCCGGGGACCGAAACCTCCTTCTATAAGTGTCGGATGTAATCTCGTATTTGCTTAAAATTGCTTCCTTCACTTTCCCATAATTGTTCGTGTCAGCAATATCCATCAAAACATACGCGCTCCGCGCTTTACCTGTAAGCATAGGAGCTAGCTGGATAGCCCACTCTTCTTCCCGCCAGCGGCAGACTGTAGCAATCCTCTCGAACGCCGCCATGTAGTGCTCGATGTCATCCTCGGGAGAGAGAGGATTCAGCCTGGGCTCGTGGTGCATTCGTGTCCTCCTCGGCTGCACCTGCAGCGGCAAATCATCCTCCTGCAGGCCGACCCGACTGGCCGTCACCCTGGGGTCCTCCCCCGAAGCGCCGTCGTCACCACTGTGTTCAGCCTGGCTCCCATACTCCTCTCTCAGCTCCGCAATCCGCGACTCCATCCGACGAATTTGATCATCTACAGTCCGCCACCTTTGGTCCTGAAGAGTGGCTTCTTCTTCCATCCGCCGATCCCCGACAGTCAGCAAACGAACCAAAGACTTCACCAGGCACGTTAGCTCCTCGAGCTGGCCCAGTCCGCTGACTCCCGGCTCCTCGGCTGCCATACCTGCGTCCAGGTCAGACTGCTCCTCTTGTCTCGTCATTTTTCTTCTGGCCATCGCTCCTTCCATCTCGTGCTCTATCCACCACTTCCACCAAACGTTACAACGTCCTGGGAACGGACCACGGCTGCCACCAAATGTAACGAAGTGACAGCGAAGCGAGGTCAGATCTTCAATTTTTCAATTTTATTTCAAAAAAACTTACAGATAATAATTCCCAAAAAGAAACATCCAACACGATTTACCATGATTTGGATTTGTCAGTCAATCATCATCATCATTCTCTTGACAACCAACGAAGCTTACAATGAAGACTCTAGACTGAAAAAGACTTTCCAACAAAACTCTCCAAATATACCCAACACCTGTTATATACCATTAGAGATAATTACCGACAATTAGAACGTACCATATGTCCCAGGTAAGACAATAACATTTTTTCATTCTTTACACATACCCACTGATATCTAAAAGTGCATAAATAATTCCCCAGCTACATACAGAGTAAATATAAATAACATAGAATAAATAACAGTATAAATAATTCAATAAATAATTCAGACCCCTATTTACAAATTCTAAACCACCCCTCTAACTTACCATATATGCTTCCTTCCTGCTGGTGTCCTTTAAAAGGCCCTCAACCCCTAACAGAGTCTTTTGCCCGGACACCCTCAGGAAGCATGTTGGCAAAGGTATGTGGATTAAATCAGTACCAATTGTTTTACCCAAATGTTTAACCATAGCAATTATCTCACAAGGGCATTCCAATTAGTCCAAAGACAGATCCTAAAATAATGTGTGCATTTTTAACAAACCATCATATTGACATTTACACATATTACACAAACAATATAATCACACATATAATAAACCATAACAGTGGTGACACTCCATCGTCACAGCGCTCCAGTCTAGACCAACAGGGTTAAGACTGGAGAGAAAAGTACTGCAAGACAGCCCCCCCCAATCTGTGACGTCTCCACGGGCCGCCTGCGCCTGGTGGTCCCATGCGCTTGGCACCGCCGCGCTTTTGAGTCAGTTCACTCCCTGGTGCATCCAGGAGTGTGCGCGTCAGTCAAAATGGTGGGAGTGAAGTTCGTCTGGCCGAGCCTGCACAAACAGGTGAAAGAGTGGGCTGCAGCCTGTGTAGTGTGCCAGTGAGCTAAAGTGCACAGGCACATAAAGGCCCTCTTGGAGCCGTTCCATATCCTGGCTAAGCGGTTCGACCATGTTCACATGGACCTTGTGGGCCTCCTCCCGCCATCGCAAGGGTTCACGCACCTCCTGACAGTGGTGGATTGCACAACGCGCTGGCCCGAAGTTGTCCCGCTAGCTTCCACTGCGTCCGCAGAAGTTGCACGCGCTTTTTTGATGACATGGGTGGCACGTTTCGGTGCCCCTTTGGATATCACATCCGATCGGGGCCCGCAATTTGTTTCTGACCTCTGGTCCACCATGGCCCGGAGCCTGGGCATCTCACTTTATCGCACGACCGCGTACAACCCACAGGCCAATGGGTTATGCAAGCGTTTCCATAGATCGCTTAAAGCAGCGCTCAGGGCTTCGCTTACGGATGCAAATAAGGTGGACCGGTTGCTGTGGGTTCTATTAGGGTTGCATTCAGCAGCGAAGGGGGATTTGGCAGCCTCCCCAGCAGAGCTGGTTTTTTCTCAGCCGCTGCGGCTCCCAGGGGAATTTTTGCCGGACAGCCCCGCGCCGAACACCGATCCATCCCCGCTTTCACCGCGTAACGCAGTGGCAGGAACAGTGCCCAGTCCACCACTGTTTTCCATGCACTTTTGTGCCAAAGGTCTTGAAGGACGCGGCGTTCGTATTTGTCAGGCACGATGCCCACTGAACCCCCTTGCGCCCGCCCTACAATGGCCCGTTCAGAGTGCTGGAACCCGGGGAGAAACATTTTGTTAGACTTGGGGGGATGCAGAGAAACAGTCTGTATAGACAGGCTTAAGCCCGCTTTTGTGTTATCAGATGAGCAAGTGGTGCTGGCCCGAACTCCTCTGCGCGGACGACCCCCACTGAGAACTCTCCAGGTAAATGACTCGTCAGATCAGTCACAACAGCATGTTAATGATGTTTCCCCCCTCCCAATGTCTGCCCACAGACGGACACACCCCCAACCTCGAAGCCGCAGACCCCACATTACAGCCGCTACGGATGAAAGCTGAAGCCCAAAGGACATGAGGGTCAAGGCTCAGTCTGAGTCTTGGGGGGGGGGGGGGCGTGGGGATCCACCTCAGTATATTTACAGTCAGACTTAAAAGACAAAAAGGAATTGTCTGACATATTATTCAGCCCAGGAAACACGCACGCAGGCTCAGACAGATTTGAAAGCTTTATTTGCAGTAATGTTTGTGTGTGGATGCGTGTATGTAAGATATGGATGTGATGTGGGTGGAAGATGCAGTCAGGACAGAGCAGTACGCCGTTCGGCCAGGCAACCTCGTAGCGGCGCGGTGGCTGGCGTGGCAAGTCCCAAGCCTGAGAGACAGCGTCCTGCTGTGCGTCCGGGATGATGCAGCGAAGTGGAGGAGCAGCGTGACGAGGGAGAGTGAGTCCGCCGCCAAGGGATCCACCTGTGCACAGGGGAAGTCTGAACGGAAAAGGTAAGGCAATAATGACAGCTTACGTGTCAGACGAATAGTCAGCAGGCCCGATGAGAAGGATGTTGCTGAGTTGATTACGCAGGGAGACAGACGGCTCCAGGCCGCAGCTCAGGGCAGGATGGAATAAATAGCTGAGCCTAACGAGGAGCAGGTGTGCGCGCAGCTGAGGTGGAAGCCCGTGAGCTGCGGGTGATGACAGTACCCCCCCCCCCCACCAGTGCCTCCTGGCGCTGGCTTACCTGGGTGTGTCCGGTGGAACTCCGCGATGAGGTCAGGATCCAACACCCACAAAGAGCGCACCCAGGATCTCCACTCCGGACCATAACCTTCCCAATCCACCAGGTATTGCAGCCCACGACCCCGACGCCGGGAGTCCAGGATGGCGGTAACACCCCACGCCGGGTCACCGTCGATCATCCTAGGCGCAGGAGGAGACCTAGGAGGGGGGCAGAGTGAATTGGAAAGGACAGGTTTGATTTTAGAGACGTGGAAGGTGGGACACACACAGAGGGAGGGGGGAGGGCCAAACGCACAGCCACCGGGTTGATAATCTTGGATATGGCGAAGGGGCCGAGGAACCTCGGTGCCAGCTTCTTCTTCTTCTCACCCTTTAAGCTGATGTCTTGGGAGGAGAGCCAAACCTGCTGACCCACCTGGTAGGCAGGGGCCGGCCTTCTGTGGTGATTGGCGATGGAGCTGTTGCGCGCCGCTGTGCGTAAAAGCGCGTCTCTGGTCTTCTTCCACATGCTCCGGCAGCGCCTGATGTGCGCCTGGATCGAAGGAACGGCCAGGTCACCCTCCTGCTCAGGGAAAACAAGGGGGTCGTACCCCAAGGACGCTCGAAAAGGTGACACCCCAGTAGCAGTGGACCGGGCCGAGTTATGGGTGTACTCCACCCAGGTCAGGTAGGAGCTCCAAGACGAAGGGTTGGACGATGTCACGCAGCGCAGGGCGGCCTCCAACTCCTGGTTCATGCGCTCACACTGCCCGTTGGACTGGGGGTGATAACCAGAAGAGAGACTGACTGTGGCCCCCAAGGCACTGCAGAAGCTCCTCCAAACCTGGGAGACAAACTGCGGACCTCGGTCCGAGACTACATCCAGCGGAATCCCACGCAGCCTGACGACATGCTGGACCAGGAGATCGGCCGTCTCACGCGCCGAAGGGAGACCCTGAAGAGGCACAAAATGAGTGGCCTTGGAGAACCTGTCCACAATGGTCAGAACCGTGTCATAGGTGTTAGAGACAGGGAGTCCGGTGACAAAGTCAAGGGCGATGTGTGACCAGGGCCTACCCGGAACCGGCAGGGGCTGGAGAAGACCCGCAGGTGGAGAGTTCGGAGACTTGCCGGTGGCACACTGGGGACAGGCCCCGACATAGTTGGTAACGTCCCTCTGAAGACCCGGCCACCAAAACGAGCGTTGCAGCCAACTCACCAAGCGGGTGATGCCTGGGTGACAGGAGAGTTTGGAGGTGTGGTCCCAGTGGATCACTTCACCCCAAACTGCCAAAGGAACATACATTCTCCTCTCTGGCCCCCCGCCGGGATCCAGCTCCGCCTCCTGAGCCTTCAGAATCTTGTCCTTGATGGACCATGCAATCGCCCCCACGACGCACGAATCGGGCAGGATGGTATGCTCGGACTTTTCTGGACCTTCTGGGGCGAATTGTCTGGACAGGATGTTGGGCAGCCCATTCTTCGAGCCTGGACGGTACATGATGGTAAAGTTAAAACGAGTAAAGAATAGAGACCAGCGCGCCTGGCGGGCATTCAGGCGCCTCGCAGACCTCAGGTACTCGAGGTTCTTATGGTCCGTCCAGACCACAAAAGGCTGGGCTGCCCCCTCTAACCAGTGACGCCACTCCTGTAGCCCGAGCTTGATGGCGAGGAGCTCCCTGTCACCGACGTCATAATTTCGCTCTGCCGCCGATAGCTTCCTGGAGAAGAAGGCGCAGGGCCGCTTAACACCATCCACCGGTGATCACTGGGACAGCACCGCTCCCACTCCCGTGTCGGACGCGTCGACCTCCACCAGACACTGAAGAGAGGGATCAACCTGGGTCAGGACCCAGGAGGACGAGAACTCCACCTGGAGAGTCTTAAAGGCGGTAGCCGCTTCCTCAGACCACTGAAAAGGCACCTTCGATGACGTGAGGCGGGTCAGGGGGGATACGATGGCGCTGTAGTTGGGGGCGAAGCGCCGGTAGAAATTAGTGAACCCGATGAATTGCTGCACCTGTTTCCTTGAGGTCCATGTGGGCCACTCGATCACCACTTTAACCTTAGTGGGGTCAAGGAGGATCTGATTGTGGGAGATCACGAACCCCAGGAAGGAGGTGGTCTGGGCGTAGAATTCACATTTCTCTGCCTTAATGAACAAACGATTCTCCAGCAGATGTTGCAGGACCCGCCTCACATGGGCCTGGTGCTCCTCGCGCTATCTGGAGAAAATGAGTATATCGTTGAGATAGACAAAGACGAAAATTCCCAGGAAGTCCCACAGAACATCGTTTATAAGGCGCTGGAAGACGGCAGGTGCATTGGTGAGCCTGAACGGCATCACGAGATACTCGAAGTGGCCGCTGGGTGTCCTAAAGGCCGTCTTCCACTCGTCTCCCTCCCTGATCCTAACGAGATGGTAGGCGCTGCGGAGGTCAAGCTTGGTGAACCAGGTCGCCCCCTGGAGGGAGTGGAAAGCGGTGTCCATAAGCGGCAGGGTGTAGTGGTCCTTAATCGTGATGTCATTTAATGCTCTGAAGTCAATACAGGGACGTAAGGACCCATCCTTTTTGCCCACGAAGAAGAAACCCGCACCGAGCGGGGACGAGGAGGGGCGGATGATCCCAGCGCTGAGTGACTCCTTTATGTATGTATCCATCGCCTCGTGTTCCGGTGCAGAGAGACTGTAAAGGCGGCCAGAAGGCAGGAGCGCCCCCGGGCGGATGTTGATTGCACAGTCGTAGGGTTGATGCGGTGGAAGGGACAAGGCTCTGGACTTAATAATGCTGCCCCTCAAGTCGTGGAACTCCTGCGGCACCAGGGTCAGGTCTGGGGGCTCAGAGACCGGGACCGGCAGAGGGGCGGATGGAGCGCAAGCTGCCGACTGGAGGCAGGTACCCAGGCAGAAGGTGCTCCAGGACAGGACGCTGCCAGTTCTCCAATCCAGGACAGGGTTATGCAGCTGCAGCCAGGGGTAACCCAGAATGACACGGTCCGACAAGGAGGGCTGGATGTAGAGGGTCAGATCCTTCCGGTGGTTGCCGGAGACGATGATGGGAACTGGCTTAGTGCTTTGAGTAACTGTGCCCAGAGAAGAGCGTGAGAGCATTACCAAGTTCAGGGGATTAGGCAGCAGTTGACTGGGTATGCCCAAACGGGTTGCCAGGCTCTTAGAAATAAAATTCTGCTCTGCCCCAGAATCCACAAGTGCGTGAGTGGAATGCCCAGTGGAGTTGTGGCAGAAACGTATTGGCAATGTGCAAGAAGATAGGGGATTAGATCGGTTGGAGTCCGCGAGGCCCCCTATTGTGACTCGCGGACCTCCCCGTTTGGCTTCACCGGGCACAGCTCCACATGATGCCGGTCATCTCCGCAGTACATGCAGAGACCTCGTTCCCGCCGGCGTTGTCTCTCCGCTAGAGGGAGCCTCGTACGCCCGATGGCCATGTCCTCTGGTTCATCGGCGGACTCCGGGGCTGGTAACGCCAGGGGGCGTGACTGAGCTGGATGGAGGGAAGGTCCGCGCGAGCGGCTGACAGACTTCCGCTCTGCAGTTCGCTCACGCAGCCTGTTGTCCAGGCTAATTGTGAGCGAGATCAGCTCAGAGAGTCGCCCTGGAAGATCTCGACCAGCTAGTTCATCCCTCAGAGCTGAATTAAGGCTACGGAGGAAAACGCTGCAGAGAGAAGCCTCTCCCCAGCCCACCTCTTCCGCAGCCACCCGGAAGTCGACCGCATATTCTGCCGCGGACCAGGCTCCCTGTTGGAGACTGAGGAGCCGGTCCGCGAGGATGCTGTCGAGTCGGGAATGATCAAAGACTTCTAGAAAGTTCCGCACGAACTGGTCATACGAGAGGTTTGCGTAGCTGGGCTTCATCATGACAGCGTAAGCTCAAGCTAACGCTCGCCCCTCGAGGAGGTTGGCCATGTACCCGATTCGGCTATGGTCTGAAGGAAAATCCCCGGGAACGCGCAGAAACACCGACTCACACTGCAGGATAAACCCCTTTGCTCCACCGAGTTTCCCGCTGAAGCGAGCAGGAGTTGGGATAGGTGTGAGGCGGGTAGGCGCTCCCGAGCTAGACTGGCCGGCTGTGGAAGCACCCGTAGCCGCACCGCCAGGAGGACCCGGAGGGAAAGGCCGCGGAGGGGAAAGGCCGCGGAGGGTCCAGGCGGTCCAACCGACTAGTAATTGAGGTTAGTTGGTTCAAAATCACCTGCTGCTGATGAGCTATCAAATCTAACCGAGCCTCGAGGGTGGTAAAATGGCGCGCGAGCCCGCTGTCCGCTGGGCCGCCTTGCTGGAGCCGTACTGACATATTATTCGGCCCAGGAAACACGCATGCAGGCTCAGACAGATTTGAAAGCTTTATTTGTAGCAATGTTTGTGTGTGGATGCGTGTATGTAAGATATGGATGTGATGTGGGTGGAAGATGCAGTCAGGACAGAGCAGTACGCCGTTCAGCCAGGCAACCTTGTAGCGGCGCGGTGGCTGGCGTGGCAAGTCCCAAGCCTGGGAGACAACATCCTGCTGTGCGTCCGGGATGATGCAGCGAAGTGGAGGAGCAGCGTGACGAGGGAGAGTGAGTCCGCCGCCAAGGGATCCACCTGTGCACAGGGGAAGTCTAAACGGGAAAGGTAAGGCAATAATGACAGCTTACGTGTCAGACGAATAGTCAGCAGGCCCGATGAGAAGGATGTTGCTGAGTTGATTACGCAGGGAGACAGACGGCTCCAGGCCGCAGCTCAGGGCAGGATGGAATAAATAGCTGAGCCTAACGAGGAGCAGGTGTGCGCGCAGCTGAGGTGGAAGCCCGTGAGCTGCGGGTGATGACACTGGACTTCCTTGTGGAAACGTATCGTCACTTCCTTGTGGTAACATATCGTCACTTCCTGTTTTGCTGTCTGCCTGTGTGGTTTGCTTTGTGGTTTGCTCTCTAGCCACTAGCTATGGCTACTAGCTCTCTTTCCTCTCCTCCTCTGGTGTGCTCTCTCTGTCAGATGTTTAGCTACACCTCTGCCTCTTTTAGCGATAACGGTAAATGTAATAAATGTTGTCTTTTTGAGGCGCTCGAGCCGAGGTTGTCTGATTTGGAATCCTGGCTCTGCTGCATTGAAACACCGTCTGCGCCAGTTAATCTTGACGGACGCCCATTAGCTGCAGCGGAGCTAGCTAGCTTAGGTCCCACTGTCAGCGGTCCCTCGGCTCTCCTCAGCAGCGAGGAGACTGGGTGGGTGACGGTGAGAAGGAAGCCTAGTCGCAAAGCCCCGGTACACCACCAACCTGTTCACGTTTCTAATCGTTTTTCCCCGCTCAGCGACACACCCGCTGAGGAAAAAACTCTGATCATTGGCGACTCTGTATTCAGAAACGTGAACCTAGAGACTCCAGCGGCCATAGTCAAATGCATTCCTGGGGCCAGAGCAGGCGACATCGAGTCAAATTTGAAAATGCTGGCTAAAAGTAACTGTAAATATTCCACAATTGTTATTCACGCTGGCATTAATGACATCCGTCTCCGGCAGTCCGAAGTCACGAAACTTAATATAGAATTGGTGTGTGACTTTGCAAAAACGATGTCTGCCACTGTAGTATTCTCTGGGCCCCTCCCCAATCTGACCAGTGATGACATGTTTAGCCGCTCGTCATCCTTGAACCGCTGGCTGTCTGTGTGGTGTCCTAAAAATGACGTGGGCTACATTGACAATTGGAGCTCTTTTTGGGGAAAACCTGGTCTTATGAGACGAGACAGCATTCATCCCACTTTGGATGGTGCTTCTCATTTATCTAACAATCTGGCATCTTTATTATCCAAATTTCCAAAACCATGACTACTCAGAGTTGGGACCAGAAAGCAGAGTCGCAGTCTTACACGCCTCTCTGCAGCTCCTCTTCATCCGCCACCCCTCAGCTTAGCCCCTGACTTCCCCATCAGAGAATCGTTGTCTGCTCCCTCCAAAGTGAATAAAAATATAATGTATAAGCATCCCAAAGTGATAAAGCAAAATATTGGTAAAACTCAAATTAAACATAAAGCCTCTAAACTGAATGATTTGGCCTCTGTTCCTCCTCATAATTTAAAAATTAAATGTGGTTTATTAAATATTAGGTCTCTAACTCCCAAGTCTCTGTTAGTCCATGATTTGTTAATTGATCATCAGATTGATTTAATTTCCCTTACAGAGACTTGGTTAGGACAAGAGGATTATGTTGGTTTAAATGAATCAACTCCCTCTGGTTATTTAAACTGTCAAAATCCCAGAAGTTCTGGTCGTGGAGGAGGAGTAGCAACAATTTACCATTCCAAATTACTAGTTAATGTAAAGCAAAAAACATGTTATAATTCCTTTGAGGGCCTGGTCCTCAGTATTGGGCACTTTAGCAATTTTAGGTTAAACCCAATTTTATTTGCCATAGTTTATATTGTCCCCCATCACCCTACTCAGAATTTTTATCCGAATTTGCTGATCTCTTAGCTGATTTAGTGCTGAAATCTGATAGAATAATTATAGTAGGGGACTTTAATATACATGTGGATGTAGATAGTGACTGCCTTAATGTGGCATTCAATTCAATATTAGATTCGATTGGGTTTTCTCAGAAAGTAGGAAATTCTACTCATTACCTCCACCATACATTGGACCTTGTTTTGACATATGGCATAGAAATAGAAAATCTTGTAGTGTCTCCTCATAACCCTGTACTGTCAGACCATTGTCTGTTAACCTTTGATTTTACTATTTCTGACTATTTGGCTCCTAAAGAAAAATATTATTACAGTAGATGCCTCTCAGATGATGCTGTTTCCAAATTTATGCAGATTGTTTCCTCTATGCCATGTGTCAACACAACGGAAATAAGCATAGACAGCTTGCTCCTTCTGTAATTGATAACATGGTGGATAGTGTTTCAGCTTCTCTGCATCAGACTCTAGACTTGGTGGCCCCCTTAAAAAAGAAAAAGTCTAATCAGAGATTTCTAACTCCTTGGTTCAACACAGAAACTCGTACCTTAAAACAGAAGACTCGTCAATTAGAAAGTAAATGGCGCTCTACTAATTTAGATGAAATCTATTTAGCTTGGAGAAATCATCTTTTAATTTATAAAAAATCTCTTAGAAAAGCTAGAACGAGTTATTACTCTGCATTAATAGAAGAGAACAAGAATAATCCCAGGTTTCTTTTCAGTACTGTAGCCAGGTTGACAAAGAGTCAGGACTCTGTCAATCCTAGCATTCCCTTAGAGCTTACTAGTCAGGACTTTATGAACTTTTTCAATAATAAAATTTCATCCATCAGAGATCAAATCAATCAGATTCTTCCCACAGTTAACTTAAATACTGTAACTACTACAACTCCTTCTATTGATGTCTGTCTTGATGAGTTTACTCCAATCGACCTTTGTGAGTTAGACAAAATAGTTTCCTCATCCAAATCTTCAACTTGTCTTTTAGACCCTATTCCTACCAGGTTATTTAAAGAAGTCTTCCCACTTATTGGTAGCTTTATTCTTCATATAATCAATTCTTCATTAACTTTAGGCCATGTACCGCAGGCTTTTAAAACGGCTGTAATTAAACCCTTACTCAAAAAGCCAACGCTAGATCCAGGAGCTTTAGCTAACTATAGACCAATCTCTAATCTCCCTTTCATTTCAAAAATCTTAGAGTTGTTGCTACGCAATTATTTGACCACCTGCAGGGAAATGGTTTACTTGACGAGTTTCAATCTGGGTTTAGAATCCATCATAGTACTGAAACAGCCTTAGCGAAGGTCACTAACGACCTCCTCATTGCATCTGATAATGGACTAGTTTCTGTACTTGTCCTTTTAGACCTTAGTGCAGCTTTTGATACTATCGATCATAATATTCTACTTGATAGATTAGAACACTATGTTGGAATTAATGGAACTTTGTTGCAATGGTTTAGATCTTATTTATCTGATAGGTTCCAGTTTGTTCATGTAAATAATGAGTTTTCTTTCAACTCAAAGCTTAGTCATGGAGTTCCACAGGGATCTGTGCTAGGCCCTACTCTTTTTAGTTTATATATGCTTCCGTTAGGCAACATTATTAGAAAGCACTGTATACATTTTCATTGTTATGCAGATGACACACAATTATACCTGTCAATGAAGCCAGATGATAGTAATCAATTAGCCAAGTTAGAAGCCTGTCTTAAGGAAATCAAAGCTTGGATGACTTGTAATTTCCTGCTATTAAATTCAGATAAGACTGAAGTCATTCTTGTTGGTCCAAAAAACCTTAGAAATTCCTTTCCAAATCAAACTTTCAGTTTGGATGTGGTTACTCTTTCTCTTAATAGCTCTGTGAGGA
Source organism: Pholidichthys leucotaenia (assembly GCA_020510985.1). Classification (NCBI taxonomy): domain Eukaryota; kingdom Metazoa; phylum Chordata; class Actinopteri; order Cichliformes; family Pholidichthyidae; genus Pholidichthys; species Pholidichthys leucotaenia. The sequence goes on along the minus strand of CM035839.1, from coordinate 50,479,658 downwards.
ACCTTGGAGTTATTTTTGATCAGGATTTGTCCTTCAATTCACATATTAAATTTGTTTCTAAGACTGCCTTCTATCATTTGCGTAATACTGCCAAGATTAGGAGCATCTTGTCTCAGAGTGATGCTGAGAAACTGATCCACGCTTTTGTTAGCTCGAGATTAGATTATTGTAATTCTTTATTATCAGGCTGTCCTAAAACATCTTTAAAAAGTCTTCAGCTGATCCAAAATGCTGCAGCAAGAGTTTTAACAGGTACTAGAAAGAGAGATCATATCTCTCCGGTTCTGGCCTCCCTTCATTGGCTTCCCATAGAGTTTAGAATTAAGTTTAAAATCCTTCTTCTTACTTACAAAGCTCTAAACAATCAGGCTCCTTTTTATTTAAAAGATCTGATACTACCGTATTATCCTAACAGAGCACTACGCTCCCAAAATGCAGGATTACTTGTAATACCTAGAATCTCCAAAAGTACAATGGGAGGCAGAGCCTTCAGTTATCAAGCTCCTCTCCTGTGGAATCAGCTGCCAATCTGGATTCGGGAGTCAGACTCGATCTCTGTTTTTAAGAATAGGGCTAAAACCTACCTTTTTGATATAGCCTACAATTAGGGAGGGATCATGTGTTTCTGAACCCTCCCTTAGTTATGCTGCTAATAGGTTTAGTCAGCCGGGGGACCTCCAGTAATGCACTGGGCCTCACTCCTTTCCTCACTCTCTATGAAATATTTTTTTTGCTGGTCATTAACATTTGTTTGTTCTCTCCCATAGATTGAGTCCCCATCGTGCTGTTTGCTCTCTACATGTCTGTTCTTTTCTTTTTCTCTATCCCCTCACCCCCCAGCCAGTCGCAGCAGATGACTGCCCCTCCCTGAGCCTGGTTCTGCTGGAGGTGTCTTCCTGTTAAAAGGGAGTTTTTCCTGTCCACCGTCGCCAAGTGCTTGCTCACAGGGGATCGCCTGATTGCTGGGGTCTTTCTGCAACTGTGGGGGTTCCCCCCTACAGTTGATAGTGCTATGAGATGACTGTTGTTGTGAAATGGCGCTATATAAATAAAGTTGAATTGAATTGAATTGAATTGAATTGAATTGTCATGGGGGGTTTGTGTGTGGATGTGGGGGTGGTGTGTTGATGTGAACAGTGACAAAGAGAATGGGAATTACAAAGGCATTGATGTTAATGCAGCACACAGAGAAGGCTGACCGAGTGGTATTATTTAAGAGCAGAGGTGCCTGAGAGCTGTTACTCTTTTGTTGCTTGTGTTTCTAGAGAAATGTGAGAGAGAGTTGAATAAAGCCTGATATGATCTGGACCTCTCTGCCTGATTATTCCTCTCTCCACAAGGTAAGCATTGCTCTGAGATGTCAAAATTCATATTACTGTGAAAGTCCATCCATCCATCCATCTTCTACCGCTTTTCCGGAGGTCCGGGTCGCGGAGGCAGCAGTTCAAGCAGAGAAGCCCAGACTTCCCTCTCCCCAGCCACCTGCTCCAGCTCTTCAGAGGGGATACCAAGGCGTTCCCAGACCAGCTGGGAGACATAGTCTCTCCACTGAGTCCTGGGTCTGCCCCGGGGTCTCCTCCCAGTGGGACATGCCTGAAACACCTCAAGTGGGAGGCGTCCAGGAGGCATCCTAATCAGATGCCCATACCACCTCAACTGACTCCTTTCAATGTGGAGGAGCAGCGGTTCTACTCTGAGCCTCTCCCGGATGACTGAGCTCCTCACCCTATCTCTGAGGGTGAGTCCAGCAATCCTACGGAGAAAGCTCATTTCAGCCGCTTGTATCCGCGATCTCGTTCTTTCGGTCATTACCCAAAGCTCGTGACCATAGGTGAGAGTAGGAACGTAGATTGACTGGTAAATCGACAGCTTTGCCTTAGAACTAAGCTCCCTCTTCACCACAACAGACCGGTACAACGTCCGCATCACTGCAGATGCTGTTCCAATCCGTCTGTCGATCTCTCGCTCCATTTTCCCCTCACTCGTGAACAAGACCCCAAGATACTTAAACTTCTCCACTTGGGGCAGGAGCCTGTCCCCAACCCGGAGAGGACAATCCACCTTTTTCCGGCTGAGGACCATGGACTCGGACTTGGAGGTGCTGATTCTCATCCCAGCCGCTTCACACTCAGCGGCAAACCGTCCCAGCAAGAGCTGTAGGTCATTGCTGGATGAAGCCAACAGGACAACATCATCTGCAAACAACAGAGATGAGATCCTGTGGTCACCAAGCATGACACCCTCCATTCCCTGGCTGCGCCTAGAAATCCTGTCCATAAAAATTATGAACAGGATCGGTGACAAAGGGCAGCCCTGGCGGAGTCCAACTCTCACTGGGAATGACTCCGACCGAGTGTTGGCAATACGAACTAAACTCTCACAACGGTCGTACAGAGACCGAATAGCTCGTAACAACAAGCCCGATACCCCATACTCCCGAAGCACCCCCCACAAAAATCCATGAGGGACGCGGTCAAATGCCTTCTCCAAGTCCACAAAACACATGTAAACTGGTTGGGCAAACTCCCACGAACCCTCAAGAATTCTCGAGAGGGTAAAGAGCTGGTCCGATGTGCCACGGCCAGGACGAAAACCACATTGCTCCTCCTGAATCTGAGGTTCGACCAACGGCCGGACTCTCCTCTCTAGTACCTTGGCATAGACCTTCCCAGGGAGGCTGAGGAGTGTGATCCCTCTAAAGTTGGAGCACACCCCCTCATGGATCGTCACCTTATCGTGGTGGGGGGGGGTTTGCGTGCCCCAGTGATCCCAGGAGCTATGTTGTCCGGGGCAATTTGCCTCTGATAGGGTCTCCCAAGACAAGCTGATCCTGGGTGAAGGGCCAGACTAAGAACGATCCAACAGACTCTCATGATAAATTGTATATCAAGGATTCAGTGTACCCCGCCCGGTATGGGGTTACCGGGGCCCCACCCTGGAGCCAGGCCTGGGGGAGGGGCTCGAAGGCTAGCGTCTGGCCGGGTTTCCGCCCATGGGACCCGGCCGGGCTCAGCCCGAAGGAGTTACATGGGTCCGCCCTCCAGTGGGTTCACCACCTGCAGGAGGGATCATGGGGGTCCGGTGCTATGTGGATTAGGTGGCGGTCAAAGGCGGAGACCTTGGCGGACTGATCCCAAGCTTTCTACTGTGAAAGTATCAATAATAATTTAAAAAATTACTAAGTATAAATATTCCACTATTATTATTAAATTATTGTTTTTGCAGAACACTGGAAAAAGAAGATTTACCAAATTCTAATGCTAAAACTGGGTTCACACTACAATGTTTGGACCGACTTTTACTGACATTTTGAAAAATCAGAAAAATCAGTCCAAACATTGGTAAAATTACTTTCATGAGCTTTTTTTTTTTTTTTAATCCAGCGTACACCAACTTTTACAGACTTTTGCTAGCATTTTCCAGTGTCGCATTCAGCGTCAGGCAACACTCATATAAAGGCCAGCGTTTGTGGAGGCTTCCTGCCATCCTGGACCTGCTTTTTTGGATGGATTCACACTACGACATTTGGACCAACTTTTACTGATGTTTTAGCAAACACTCTTCTGGAAAAAGTTGATAAAAGTTAATGATAGTTGATGTTTGTTGTCAAACGCTGGTGAAAGTTGTATTTGTTGAGAATTTTCAATCTGCTGAAAATTTGCCGACGTTTGCAAATAAACGTTGGTGAAAGTTGTACTCAGTTTGTAAAAGTCCCTGAGTGCTGGGCTAAGTTATGCAGAGGTTGCCTAAGTCAGCCTAAGTCAAGCTCCTTTGGCAAACGTTGACTGAAATGCTGGTAAAAACAAATGTTTTTAGACCGAAACTCAGTTCAGACATATATATATATATTTTTAACGGGCTTTTGATTAGTTTTGAGTTGTTTGTGGGTTTGCGTGCTCCAGGTGATGGGTGTGGTCTGGTGAGTGATTTAGGATTTCATGTCTTTGCAGTGTTATTTTTCTACCACTAGGCTGTGCTGTTGCACAAACGTGTCTTGCCAGTAGGGTTTGCTGGTTGCCTTGGAAACAACAGCCATTGGATACACCAATCTTTTTTTTTTTTTTTTTGCTATCTGAAAAAAACATTTTCTTGGTCCGTGGAATAAAGTTTTTTTCATTAAATTTTCAGTCAGAGTCTGTCTACTCTCTGCCTGCAACACACACACACACACACATATATATAATCTCCCAAAAATGTGACAGCCCAAAAGAAAAAAAAAATCTCCTCATTGATAAATTTACTGTTTTTAATTTTCTGCTCCATGCGTAATCATTCTCCAGGATTTACTGATTCAGCTTCCATTGTGTGGAATCAAACAGCGCTGATGTGGTGTCGAAAAGTAAAACGTTTAACGGGATTTTACATTATTTTAATGGAGAGAGGTGTAACAGTCAAAAGATAATCATCAATGCAACGTAGGTTTCGAATGCGTCCAACCATTGTAGCCATGGGACTGTTGGCTCACCCAGGGACTTCAGAAAGGGCTGTAGTGGTCTCAAACATGCCTCCATGGTTTAATCTCTCATCACCAAATGTTATGTCTACAAACCTGGCAGAGAAGACGAATGAGGATGCTGTGTTGGAACTCAAAGTTTATTACATGATGTGTTAGCAGCACAATACAGAATGACTGCACCCTGAGCCTCCTAGGTCGCTATGGCCTCATTTCCACCAAAATAAGAGCCAGTGCTAGGTCGGTTCTGGGGTTGGTACCAGTGCTTAACCAGTTCAACTGTAGTGCCTCATAAGAACCAGTTGATTTTCCAGCAATATGGAGCTAGTCGGAGATTACGTCAGGGCTACAGTACGTCATTACGTAGTGTGAAGCGCCTTTCTGCAACTCCACAGAACACCACAGAAGAAGAAGTAGCAGCGCTCGCTTGTCAACAGCTTGTCAACATGAGGAGTTTGTTGTCTCTTTGGGAGCACTGTTTTTATTATTCCAAACCTGTATTACCATCCAAAAACAGTTTTATTCTTAATCGCAGAGAACGGCGACTACGTTTAAGGAGACCGGTAATTATCAATGTTGCCATTATTAGCTCTAGTCTGTAGTGCGAGCATTGACTACACTTTTAAACATAATATTTATGTCAGGTCTGTAATAGGTGGTGTTGCGGCGTATTACGAGACTGAGGTCGCCTGTTATGCCGTGACAAAAAGTGATCAGCTGCCCAAAAAATGATCGCCAGGGGCCATATCGTTATGGGTTTATATTAGCTGCTAAATATATATTTCAACAGATAAACAGTAGTTAGGTATAACAAGATATATTTAACACTTATGATGCATTTTGAACCCTAAACAAACTTGAGCTAGGATTAAAAGCAATTAAAATAACGCAGTCACAAGGTTACATAGAAAAATGCATAGATTTACTGCATACTGTATATACATGAAGATACTGTATCAATATATATTCTATGTACCTCCAAACAATGATGTTTTTGCACGTAAATATTGCAATCAGATAAATTCTATATGTTGTTTTCCAGACTGCAGCACTTTGGCCAACACTATAATTTTTCAGATATGATAAAACCTCAAAATGTTTAGACACATTGCAGGTGGACTGAGACCAGACAGTCCACCTTTAACAAGCGGGCGCTCCTGGCTCCTGCAGACGCTGATCACTTTTTGGCACGACACCGGATTTCACCACCCAGCCGACCCCATGCAGAAGTGGCTGATGAAACCCTTTTCGGACACAGGCAGACTTACCCTTGACCAACGTAACTACAACTACCGGATGAGCCGTGCACATTCAGTTGTGGAAATGGCTTTCGGCGACTTGAAAGGACGATGGAGGTCCCTCCTGAGAAGGAATGACTGCAAACTGGAGCTGAGCAAGAAAATGGTGCTCACCTGCTGCATACTTAATATTATTTGTGAGGAACATGGTGACAACTTTGGACTCCCAGACACACCTGATCACAGTCAGCCTCCAGTTCAACCACTACCTGACCATGCCAGCGTAGAAGGGGATGACATTAGGGCAGCTTTAATGGAGTATTTTAACAGTGGGGAGCAGTAACCTGTTTAGTGCCTGCCATATCATTTACAAAATATAACGTGAAGTAGTTCAAAATAATTAATGAATAAAACATTCAGTTTAACAGTGTACTCTGTTTTAAAGTATTTATGGTGTATTTATATATTTTATTGGCACATTTACAGAGTTGTTAAAGGCGTACACCTTATGTACTTGTATGTAATCTATTCTGGTTAAAGTACTGATTCAAGTTTTTATTTATGTAGGGGTAACAAGAGACAGACTGTAAAGTGTACAAGTTAAAAGAACTTTCTCTAGAAATGATCTTGTCCAGAGCTGACAGAATGCCATGTGGTATGTTGTCAAAAGAATATAAACTCATTATCATTTTTGAAGCTGGCAACTTGGAACATTTTCCACAGAAAAAGTGCATAGATTTAAAATTTGTTGCTGCTTGTTCTTTAGAACATGTGAAAAAGTTGTCAAAAGTATGAATAAGTCTACAAATACCTGATATATTGTCCAATACCTGAAAAAATGAACTTAAGCGCAGGAATTCCGGTAATTACCGGAGTGGTGGCTCAGTTGGTAGAGGATCCGCCCCACACCTGGGAGGCAGGGGTTCAAATCCCGGCCGGGTCATGCCAAAGACCATACAAAAGTGGAACTTCCTGCCGTTCAGCTTGGTGCTCAGCAATAACGGAATGGAGGAGGGAAATCTGTGGCGGCGCCTTGCATGGCAGCGGCCCTCTGATTCTACACTGGGGTGTGTGGGATTAACACAGTAGATAGGTAAAGCACAATCTCGTTCTACTGTACATGATTGGTTGTACGGTTGAATGACAAGAAGGGTGATTTAATTTAATTTAATACAGTACTTATACTTTCACTTCCCACCACTACAATGTTATAGTGATTTGCATTGTTTATCCTAAATAGCTTTACATTTCATGCATATGTTTGGTGTGAGGATAACAATTAATGTAGAAGCAGAAAAACACTTAAGAAAAGAAAGCTTTTATTTACAAAATGTACAAAAACTTAAGACTGCTACATAAGAAATATTACTGTATGTACACACAGCCAAAAATATCAATGCTGTGATAGCTACTTTGTTTGCAGTCCCTCAAGCACAGACACAACAGGTCCCATCAGTCCAACAAGGGTACTAGTACTGTCCTCCATCTTCTGGATGCTTTGCAGCAAAGCAGAGGTCAGCTGCAACTCCCTCCTGCTCTGCTCCTGCTGTCTCTCGTCTCACCTCTCCAGGTTGTCAAGAAGGAGGTCCATGTTTGTGTCCCGCTTCTGTTTCCCTGTTTTAAAGTATAAAAATAAGCAATATAAAATAACCACACACTGAAAAAATGCAGGAATCGTCAATCCAAGATTGAATGTGTCTATTCAATATCCATTTACTGTTAGTGGCATCACAACATTCAATTCAAGTGTATAATTGGTTTAATTAACTCCCTCCTTTGTGTGAATGGGTCATGATCTGAACATATATTACCTGATCTGGTCTGATGAGAATAGGAATAGCAGGAGGAGGACAAGCTTGGTGCTGGTGAAGGTGAGCTGGACACCACAGGTCTGGGTGGTTCTCCCTCATCATCCAGGTATAATAAATCTGTAAATACAAAAAAAGTGTTTTAGTTTGTGCAGTGTCCAACTTAAGCCTTCCATTAAATGTGTAGACATAGAAGGCAATTTTATTCAATATCAATATTAGCAAAGCTTGCATGTCTGATAATGGAATAGAAGAATAGGAATAGAATAGGCTTCATTGTCACTGTACAGTTGTACAGAACAATGTCATTGTAGGAGGCCCACCAGGCTACTGCACAATAAAGTAAGAGAAGGATTAGATAAAATATGGTTACACAACACACAATTAAACATGAGTGAAATGTAATTAAAAAAAACGGCCCAAGATTATGGAAATATTACCAAAATAGTAAAAAGATGACGTTACTCGCGTCTTTGGCAGAAAAATTTTCCATAACACAACGCAAGGCACTCATTCATACACAGTATTGATACCACAAAAAGCGTATTTTGCGCTGGATATCTTTACAAAAAAGTATTCTGTAAGACACTAAGATTTTTGTTCTCATTTTCTCTCAAATGAGCATTTCAAGATATATGGCGACGCCACTAACGTCATTTGAGACAACAATAAACAGTATTGATACTGAATAAACGCAGCGTATTTTGCCCTGGATATCTAACAAAGTATTCAGTAAGATGCTAAGATTTTTGTTCTAGTTTCTCAAACGCGCATTTCTTTATGGCGAGGAGAAACGTTTGTGGTAAAAACACTGTTAGCTTGTTAGCATAGCTAGCCGAAAATACTATAGGCACAAGAGTGACAAAAAAAATATCCGCACTTTGGCTGTTACATATTAATACAAGCGATATACATTTGTCAGCAGAGACGGCCTGTTCATTTCTTTATGGCGAGGACAAACGTTTGGTCGTAGTAAAAGTACTGTTAGCTTGTTAGCATAGCTAACAGGAAATATTTTAGTATACTTTGGTGACACATGGGGAGTGCATAATGGTATAGCATCTTAGACTAGAACAAAGAGCAGATTTTCCCTTGGAGATAGCAGGGAGGTGTGAAGGATGAATGCAGTGTGATCTTTTGTGTATCAGAGACTTCTAGGAGGATGGTAAAGGATTAAGAAAGTGAATGCAATGTGACCTTTTGTGTGTAGAAGCTTCTGAGGGAATGCCATAGTATTTAAGAGAAGAGTGACATAATGCACGGCTCAGGAGACACACACGCAGGCTCAGGGTAGATCTAATAGCTTTATTAACAACAAGTGTGTGTGAATGTGTGTCTGCGAGATGTAAATGTGTTGGTGGTGGCGTCTGCGTCAGGCACGGAGGCAGGAGGCCGTACAGCCAGACAACCCTATGGGAGAAGCAAAGGGAGAAGGGTAACGAGCACCACACCAACACAGGAGATATAATAATGATGACAGGCTTACTTGGTAATGGCAGATGGCTGGCACAGCAAGGGCGAAGCCCGGGAGACAGCGACCTGGAGCGCCCGATGCAGCAGCGAAGGAACGGTGGCAGAGGGAAGTAGTTCGCCGCCGGGAAATCCACCTGTGCACAGGGGAGCAGACTAGGAGAAGAAGGAGGTAAGAGATTCTTACTAATGTGCTTGCTTGGCGGTAGGGAATCCTCGCAGCACAGGAAGCCAATGAAGACAGACGGCTTCAGGCCGAAGCCCAGGGCGAGGCGGCTTAAATCCCTCGCCGCTGACGAGGTGCAGGTGTGCGTGCAGCTGGCGCCGCTGATGGGCGGCGAGGCGTGACAGTACTCCCCCCTCTAGCAGCGCCTCCTGGCGATGGTTTCTCCGGGTGCGCTCGGTGGAACTCAGTAATGAGGGACGGGTCCAACACAAACGACGAGGGTACCCATTGCCGATGTTCAGGCCCATAGCCCTCCCAATCCACCAAGTACTGCAACCCGCGACCCCGGCGCCGGGAGTCCAGGATAGAAGAGACAGGCCAGGCCGGATGACCATCAATCATCCGGGGCGCGGGCTGCGCAGCAGGAGGAGGGCAAAGGGGGTCGGAGACTGCCAGCTTCACCTTGGAAACGTGGAAGGTGGGATGGATGCGGAGGGAGGGGGGAATAGCTACACGCACAGCCACCGGGTTGATAATCCTGGTGATGGGGTATGGGCCCATGAAACGCTGTGCCAGCTTTCTCCTCTCACCCTTTAAAATGACGTCCTGGGTTGACACGTAAACACGCTGGCCCACCTGGTACGCTGGGGCAGGTCTTCTGTGCCGGTCTGCCGTGGACTTGTTGCGCTCCGCCGTGCGTAAAAGCGCATTGCGCGCCGACGCCCAAATGGAACGGCACTGCCTGAGGTGCGCCCGAACTGAGGGAACAGTTACCTCACTCTCCTGCGCTGGGAACAGAGGGGGGTCGTAGCCCAGGGACGCCTTAAAGGGAGACATCCCAGTGGCAGAAGAGCGGGCGGTGTTGTGGGCGTACTCAACCCAGGCGAGATGGTTGCTCCAGGACGCAGGCTTGGATGCAGTGACACAGCGGAGCGCAGCCTCCAGCTCCTGATTGGTCCGCTCACACTGCCCATTGGTTTGGGGGTGATGGCCGGAGGAGAGGCTTACCTTGGCTCCCAGGGCGTTACAAAAGGACCTCCAAACCTCTGAGGAAAATTGGGGCCCCCGGTCCGAGACCACGTCCACCGGAATCCCGTGCAGCCTGACCACGTGTTGGATTAGGAGGTCCGCCGTCTCCAGGGCAGATGGAAGCCCTCGCAATGGGATGAAGTGCGCCGCCTTGGAGAAACGGTCAACGATGGTCAGGACAGTGTCGAAGGTGTTTGAGGCTGGGAGTCCGGTGACGAAGTCCAGGGCAATATGCGACCAGGGCCTGCCAGGGACAGGCAGAGGCTGGAGCAAACCTGCTGGAGGGGCATTACCTGATTTACTGGTGGCACAGACAGGGCAGACCCGGGCGTAGCGGGCAGTGTCCTTCCGCAGGCCCAGCCACCAGAAGGACCGTTGAAGAAGGTCAATCATCCGGGAGGAACCAGGGTGGCAGGTGAGCTTAGATGTATGCAGCCAGTGGATGACCTCCCCCCAGACCGAGGACGGCACAAAAAGCCTCCCCTCCGGTCCGCCGCCAGGGTCAGGTTCCGATTCCTGCGCCTTCCGGATCTTACTTTCAGTGTCCCACGTGACGGCTCCCACGATGCACGACCTGGGCAAGATGGTGTGGACCGCGTCCTCAGACGCCTCAGGGGCAAATTGCCTAGAGAGGGCGTCAGGCAGGCCGTTCTTGGAGCCAGGCCTGAAGGTGATGTTAAAGTGGAACCTGGCGAAGAACAAGGACCAACGCACCTGGTGGGCGTTCAGACGCTTGGCAGATCTTAGGTACTCCAAGTTCTTGTGGTCAGTTAGGACCACAAACGGCAAGTCCTCCCCCTCTAGCCAGTGACGCCACTCCTGCAGCGCGAGCTTGATGGCGAGGAGCTCTCTGTCCCCCACGTCGTAGTTACGCTCCGCCGGGGACAAGCGCCGGGAGAAGAAGGCGCAGAGCCGTTTGACTCCGTCATCAGGTGACCGCTGAGATAGAACCGCCCCCACCCCCGTGTCCGAAGCGTCCACCTCCACGATGCATTGCAGTGAGGGATCGACTTGGCTGAGGACCCGGGAGGAGGAGAACTCCGCCTTCAGCGCCTGGAAAGCAGCTGCGGCCTCTTCAGTCCACCGGAACGGGACCTTAGGGGACGTGAGGCGGGTCAGAGGGCCGACGACGGTACCAAAATTCGGGACGAAGTGGCGGTAGAAATTGGCAAACCCAATAAACTGTTGCACCTGTTTCCTCGATGTAGGTGTGGGCCATTCCACCACCGCTTTCACCTTCACTGGATCCGGAAGCACCTGGTTGTGGGAGATGACGAACCCGAGGAAGGACGTGGTTTTAGCGTAAAATTCACATTTTTCCGCCTTGACATACAACTGGTTCTCCAGCAGCCTTTGGAGGACCCGCCTCACATGGACCCGGTGCTCGTCCCTGGATCTGGAGAAGATGAGGATTTCATCCAGGTAGACGAACACAAACAGGCCGATGAAATCCCGGAGGACGTCATTAATAAGGCGCTGAAAGACGGCTGGAGCATTGGTCAACCCGAACGGCATCACCAGGTACTTGAAATGGCCGTTCGGGGTACGGAAGGCTGTCTTCCACTGGTCTCCCTCCCGAATCCGGACGAGGTGGTATGCGCTGCGAAGATCCAGCTTGGTGAACCAAGTCGCCCCCTGGAGGGAGTGGAAGGCGGTGTCCATTAGTGGCAGGGTGTAAGCGATCCTTCTCCGTGATGTCATTCAGGGCGCGGTAGTCAATACAAGGACGGAGGGAACCGTCCTTCTTGCCCACGAAGAAGAATCCAGCGCCTAATGGTGATGACGAGGGACGGATAATTCCGGCACTCAGCGATTCCTTAAGGTAGGAGTTCATTGCCTCCTTCTCCGGCGCAGACAGGCTGTAGAGTAGCCCAGAGGGTAAGGGTGCCCCCTGGCGGATGTTTATCGCACAGTCGTAAGGCCTATGCGGAGGAAGAGACATCGCCTTGGACTTGCTGAATACCATACCCAGGTCGTGAAATTCCGATGGCACCAGGGAGAGATCCGGAGGCGCTGCGTCCTTGGGAATTGGAGGAGAGGACGGGGAGCAGGCAGCGGATTGGAGGCAGGTGCTCATACAAAAGGAACTCCATGCCAACACCCTGGCGGACTTCCAGTCCAGGACGGGGTTGTGGAGGCGGAGCCAGGGGTACCCCAGGATGACGGGTGACACAGAGTGGGGAAGGACGTAGAAGGAGGTTTCTTCCCGGTGGTTCCCAGAGATGATCACAGGGACCGGGACGGTCTGGTGTGTAACTCTCCCCAGGGAGACATGGGAGAGGTTGACCAGGGTGAGAGGAGATTTGAGGACTTGGCAACGGATGCCCAATCGGGTTGCCAGGCTTTGTGAAATAAAGCTGCCCTCCGCGCCCGAATCCACCAGTGCGTGGGTGAGGTGCCCAGTGGGGTTGTGACAAAACCGGATGGGCAGCTTCAATTGAGAGAGGGGATTTAACTGATTGACGTCCGCGAGGCCCCCTACAGTGACTCGCGGACCTCCCCGTTTGGCTTCTGTGGACAAAGCTCCACCGTGTGTTGGCTGTCTCCGCAATACATGCAGAGACCCAACTCACGGCGGCATTGTTTCTCCGCAGGAGGGAGCTTTGTCCGGCCTGTCACCATCGGCTCCGACTCCTCGGAGCACGATGGTGGCGGCAACGCCAGGGGGCGAGCTTGGGACAGGCGCGACGAGGCACCACCAGGGCGAGAAGAAGACGACTTCCGCTCTGAGGTACGTTCGCGCAACCTGTTATCCAGGCTGATGGCAAGGGACGTTAGCTCCGCTAAAGTCTCCGGGATGTCCCGTCCAGCCAATTCGTCCCTCAGACCGGCACTGAGACTGCGGAGGAAGATGCCGCAGAGAGAACGTTCTCCCCAGCCAACCTCCTCCGCCGCTACCCGGAAGTCGATCGCGTAATCAGCTGCCGACCGGCTTCCCTGCTGGAGGCTGAGAAGCCGATCAACCTGAATGCTCTCTGTTCGAGAATGATCAAAGACTTCCAGGAACAGTCTCACGAATTGGCCATAGGTGAGGGTGGCGTAACTGGGCTTCGCCATGACGGCGTAAGCCCAAGTAAGCGCTCGCCCCTCCAGGAGGTTCCCTATGTAGCCAATTCGGCTATGGTCTGAGGGAAAATCTCCGGGCACACGGTGGAACACGGACTCACATTGCATAATAAATCCCCGCACTCCGCCGAGCTTACCGCTAAAGCGGGCGGGGGTCGGAATGGGCGTGAGCCGAGCCGGTGCTGCCGGAGCAGGCTGGACGGCCGCTGGAGCAGCAGGAGCCACGCCGCCCTGACGAGCCGGGGGGAACGGCTGTTGGGGGTCCAAGCGGTCCAATCGGTTAGTAATGATGGTTAATTGATTTAAAATCACCTGTTGCTGGTGGGCTATTAGGTCCACCCGAGCCTCGAGAGTGGAAAGTCGGCGTGTGAGCCCGCCGTCTGCCGAGCCGCTCTGCTGAAGCCGTACTGACATAATACACGGCTCAGGAGACACACACGCAGGCTCAGGGTAGATCTAATAGCTTTATTAACAACAAGTGTGTATGAATGTGTGTCTGCGAGATGTAAATGTGTTGGTGGTGGCGTCTGCGTCAGGCACGGAGGCAGGAGGCCGTACAGCTGGACAACCCTATGGGAGAAGCAAAGGGAGAAGGGTAACGGGCACCACACCAACACAGGAGATATAATAATGATGACAGGCTTACTTGGTAATGGCAGGTGGCTGGCACAGCAAGGGCGAAGCCCGGGAGACAGCGACCTGGAGCGCCCGATGCAGCAGTGAAGGAACAGTGGCAGAGGGAAGTAGTCCGCCGCCGGGAAATCCACCTGTGCACAGGGGAGCGGACTAGGAGAAGAAGGAGGTAAGAGATTCTTACTAATGTGCTTGCTTGGCGGTAGGGAATCCTCGCAGCACGGGAAGCCAATGAAGACAGACGGCTTCAGGCCGAAGCCCAGGGCGAGGCGGCTTAAATCCCTCGCCGCTGACGAGGTGCAGGTGTGCGTGCAGCTGGCGCTGCTGATGGGCGGCGAGGCGTGACAAAGAGTCTTGTCTGAGATGTCCTCTTTCTGACTATGCTTCTGTGCGAGATGTGTAATAAACTGTCTGAGTCAAATCCGCCTCGTTATTTACACACTCCACACTGGTGACCCAAGACGAATTATGCAACACGACGAAAGATCCCCGGAGCCAGCCTCGTTGGGAGCCCCCAGCCAAGCATATGCTGTTAAAATCAAGCTACCGGATTTTTGGCAGCACAATCTGCGCTCCTGGTTCCACCTAGTTGAGGCGCAGTTCACCCTCCGAGGGATATCGGCGGATGACACGAAGTTCTACCATGTGGTCGCAACGCTCGATGCCCACACGGCTCAGCATGTGGAGAGCCTGCTTGATCAGCCACCAACCAGCGACAAGTACGACGCGCTGAAGGCTGCACTCATCCAGCACTACACGCTCTCGGTTGGTGAGAGAGCAGAGAGACTCCTGACGCGGACTGGGTTAGGAGATGGGTCGGCTATTGACTTGATGGAGAAGATGCTGAGATTAAAGGGCTCGGACGACGACCATTTAATTTTTACCCACCTCTTCCTCCGGAACCTTCCGTCAGCGACGAGAGCGACCCTGGCCAATTCGCCGTTGCTGGCCAAGCGGGACTATCGTGCGCTGGCCCGAGAAGCACACCGGATCATCATGGCCAGCAGAGAGTTCACGACCACGGCGGCAGCAACGGAGCTCGGCGCGATGGCCGGAGGAGGCGAGGAGCCATCGACGGCAGCGGCAGAGCCACCGACGACAGCAGCAGCGGGGGCCAAAGAACACGGAGGAGACACCCTCTGTTTCTACCACTGCCGCTTCTCAGAGAAGGCACGCAAATGTATACCACCGTGCCAGTTCAAGCGCTCGGGAAACGCCAAGACCGGGGGTCGGTAGCAGCTGCGACCCTCGGGGAGGAGAACAAGCTGCTCTATTTGACGGACGCACGCTCGGGGAGGCATTTCCTCATGGACACCGGCGCACAGATGAGTTTCATCATACCATCCTACGCCGACTGGCTGGCAGGATCTAGCGGCCCTGAGATGGCAGCAGCAAACGGCTCGGAGATTAAGACCTTTGGTGAGAGGAGTCTACTCCTGTCTCTACACGGCCGTACATTTGAGTGGACTTTTGTGATAGCAGCATTGAATTTCAATATATTGGGGGCTGATTTTTTGTGCACACATGGTTTGTTGGTTGATGTCGCTAACAGGTGCCTGGTTAATGCGCTGTCCTTTGATTCTATCCCCTGTACAGCTCGAGTGTCCCCGCCAACAGCACAAGCCAACGTCACAGCTGCATGTGGTAAGTTCCACACACTGCTCACTCAGTTCCCAGCACTCACGGTCCCGACATTTTTGGCAGCCATCGCTAAACACGGGGTGGAGCATTTTATCACCACCACCGGGCCGCCCGTTTTTGCAAAACCTCGGCGCTTGGACGCAGCTAAACTGGCCATAGCGCGCGAGGAGTTCGCCAAACTGGAGAGGTTGGGCATCATCAGGTGTTCAAACAGCCCATGGGCTTCCCCGCTACACATGGTCCTTAAAGCTGAGGGTTCGTGGCGACCTTGTGGGGATTTCCGCAGGTTGAACAACGCCACAGCGCACGACCGCTACCCAATTCCTCACATCCAAGATTTTTCCGTTCACTTGGCAGGAGCGCACGTTTTTTCTAAAATAGACCTGGTCCGTGGTTACCACCAAGTCCCAGTGTGCGCTGAGGACATACCCAAAACAGCGGTGATAACTCCGTTCGGTTTATTCGAGTTTTTGCACATGCCATTCGGGCTTAAAGGGGCTGCACAGACCTTCCAACGCATGATGGATGCAGTGCTGCGTGATCTCCCTTTCGTATTCGTCTACTTGGACGATATCTTGGTAGCCAGCGCGTCCGAAGGCGAACACGAAACCCACCTCATGGCGGTTTTCCGGAGGTTGGAAGAGCACGGGTTAATAATCAACCCAGCAAAATGTCAGTTCGGGGTGACGCAGATTGATTTTTTGGGGCACCGCGTCTCTCCCGAAGGAGAGGTTCTGCTGCCTGACAAAGTGCGCGCGGTAACAGATTTTCCCCAGCCGCAAACGGTCAGGGCGTTACAGGAATTTTTGGGAATGGTGAACTTTTATAACCATTTCCTTCCCCACGCAGCGCAGCTCATGCAACCACTGTACGCCGCGCTCAAAAAACAGAAACCCGCGAATAAGATCGAATGGTCCCCGGAGCGAGAGCGGGCGTTCTCGGAAGTCAAAGCAGCCCTGGCAAACGCTGCGTTGCTGGCACATCCAGACCCAACGGCCCGCATAGCGCTCACCACTGACGCGTCAGATGTGGCCATAGGGGTGGTCGTGGAGCAGCGTGTAGCCGGGGCTTGGCAGCCGCTCGCCTTTTTCAGCAGGACTTTGCGTGATAGTGAACGTAAATACAGCACGTTCGACAGGGAGTTGCTGGCTCTCCACTTGGCCATTCGCCACTTCCAGTTCTGGCTGGAAGGGCGCTGTTTCACCGCGTTTGTTGACCACAAGCCACTAACATTCGCGATGGCCAAGGTTTCAGAACTGTGGTCGGGCCGGCAGCAGAGACAGCTGGCCATGATCTCAGAGTTTACTACCGATATTCACCATGTGTCGGGTAAACTGAATGTAGTGGCAGACTGCTTCTCGCGCACTGTGGCTGCCTCGGTCCGCGTGGGGATAGATTACTCAGCCATGGCCGCGGAGCAGGTTAGTGACGCGGACGTGCGCGTGCTCCAGTCTGGACCAACAGGGTTAAGGCTGGAGAGCAGGGTGCTGCAAGACGGTATGCCCCCCCTAATTTGTGATGTCTCCACGGGGCGACCGCGTCCCGTGGTACCGGCCGTGTGGCGCCGCCGCGTGTTTGACTCGATTCATTCTTTGGCGCACCCGGGAGTGCGCGCGCCGGTCAAAATGGTAGGAGAGAAATTTGTGTGGCCGAGACTTCGCAAACAAGTGAAAGAGTGGGCAGCAGCCTGCATGGTGTGCCAACGAGCCAAGGTACACAGACACACGAAGGCTCCCTTGGAGCCGTTTCGCATCCCGGCTAAGAGGTTTGACCATATTCACGTGGACCTCGTGTGCCCCCTCCCGCCATCACATGGGTGCACGCACCTTCTGACAATGGTGGACCGCACCACGCGCTGGCCGGAAGTGGTTCCACTGGCAGCAACCACAGCCGAGGAGGTGGCGTGCGCATTTTTAACAGCATGGGTGGCGCGTTTTGGAGTTCCATCGGATATTACGTCCGACAGATGCCCTCAATTTGTCTCCGAACTCTGGTCAACAATGGCCTGCAGCCTGGGTGTCACAATTCACCGCACAACCGCGTACAATCCACAGGCTAATGGGTTATGTGAACATTTTCATAGGTCATTGAAAGCGGCTCTCAGGGCGTCACTGACGGATGCAAATTGGGTAGACAAGCTACCGTGGGTTTTATTGGGGTTACGTTCTGCGCCTAAAGAGGATTTGGAAGCGTCCCCGGCTGAACTCGTTTTTGCGCAGCCACTTTGGCTGCCCAGGGAGTTTCTTCCAGATAATCCCGCGCTGGGCAGCTCCCCGTCTCAGCTGTTGCAGCGTAGCATAGACACAAGCACGCTGCCGGGCCCTGTTCACCACAGTTTTCCGCGCATTTTTGTGCCTAAAACTTTGAAAAACGCGGAGTTCGTTTTTGTCAGATACGATGCCAATCGCCCTCCACTGCGCCCACCTTATGATGGACCGTTCAGAGTGCTGGAAACAGGGGACAAGCATTTTTTGCTAGATTTGGGGGGTAGGAGGGAAAAGATTGGCATAGACAGACTCAAACCCGCTTTTGTTGTGGTGGACGAGCAAGTGCTGTTGGCGAGGGCCTCTCGGCGTGGAAGACCCCCACGGGGAGCTTCCCAGAGAAAAGATTCCCCAGAGCACCCACATGCACAGACTTTTACCCCTCAATCATCAGCCCCCCAGCATGACAGCACCGCGGAGGCGGTGAATCCTGGTTACAGCAGATACGGGAGAAGACTGAAGCCCAAGCAGCATGTGGATTGATGTTTAATGATTTAACCACAGCATATGGACTGTCATTCTATTGTTCTATCCAAGACGCTCGGGGGGGTCGTTTGGTGACACATGGGGAGTGCATAATGGTATAGCAACTTAGACTAGAACAAAAGCAGAGTTTCCCTTGGAGATAGCAGGGAGGTGTGAAGGATGAATGCAGTGTGATCTTTTGTGTATCAGAGACTTCTAGGAGGATGGTAAAGGATTAAGGAAGTGAATGCAGTGTGATCTTTTGTGTGTAGAAGCTTCTGAGGGAATGCCATAGTATTTAAGAGAAGAGTCTTGTCTGAGATGTCCTCTTTCTGACTATGCTTCTGTGCGAGATGTGTAATAAACTGTCTGAGTCAAATCCGCCTCGTTATTTACACACTCCACAATAAGATAAGATAAGATAAGCCTTTATTAGTCCCACAACGGGGAAATTCCAGGATTGCAACAGCACAGGGATAGCAACACTCAGAGCAACAATCAGAAGGCAAGAAAAAAACAAGCAAGCAAGAGCAGCTAATATACATATGTACGTATTACTATAAAAATATATATATATACACACACACACAGACACACAGTGCAGAGCATTGTAGCTGGATGGAATAAATATATGAATATATGAACACACAGTGCAGAGCATTGTAGCTAGATGGAATAAATATGTAAATATATAAACACCCACAGTACGGAGCATTGCAGCTAGGTGGAATAAATATGCAAGTATATAAACACACACAGTGCGGAGCAATGTAGCTAGATGGAATAATATGTAGATATATAAATATATAAACACACCCAGTGCTGAGCATTGTAGCTAGATGGAATAAATATGTAAATATATAAACACACACAGTGCAGAGCATTGTTGCTAGATGGAATGAAACAGCATAACCGTCTACTTAGTTATCCTACATGGTATGATTATGTGCCCATACATATTCTCACCCTCCATAGCGACCGGTATGTTCCTAGTTGTATGCCGGAGGGGACCATTGTGTAAGTCTATTGCATCTTTTGCATTCAAAAAACTATTAGTTTGTTACGTCTTTTTGCTATCTCTGCGAGCAGCCCTGCTTAGGTTGTACAGTCTGACAGCCGTTGGTAGGAAGGACCTACGAAACCTCTCGGTTGTGCACCTGGGATGATGTAGTCTGCTGCTAAATGAGCTCCTCAGTGCATTCAGTATGTCCTGCATAGGGTGGAACTCGGACTCCAGCAGAGATGACAGTTTAGCCACCGTCCTTCTCTCTCCTATCTCCTCCATCGGATCAAGGCGCTGCCCCAGGACAGAGCTAGCTTTCTTAATCAGTTTGTTCAGTCTCTTCCTATCGGCTGCAGTAATGCCACTGCCCCAGCAGACCACTCCAAAAGTGATGGCTGATGCCACCACCGTGTCATAGAATGACTTCAGCAGCGCCCCTTGTACACTAATACACTGTAATACTATATATATCCGCACTTTGGCTGTTACATATCAATACAAGCGGAGATATAAATATATGTGTATGTGTGTTTGTATATATTCGTTAACTTTTGGCATTTTAAAGACAATACACTTACTCGCGTGTTTTGAGCAGTTTGTTGTACGGACTAATCCACGGCAGTGACGATGGTCCGGCTGGCTGGCCTATCCTCCAAAACAGTTCATCAGATGAGTGGCCCCCTCCAGCTTATCAGCTTATCTTGTACTTCTGCTCATATCCATAGAGCCAAGAAATGTGTCTCCTCTTCGCTCGAAATCTGTTTGGTTTTGGAATCCATCGCTTGCTCTGCTGTTTGGAATGCAACATGGCGGTCAGTAGTTTTGAAGCTGGTCGGTTAACCACGCCCATGGCTGTGGATGTAACCAACGTAAACTGGTGCTGCCGCTGGCCCAGCTAGGAGTTGGGGCCACGATAGCCCCACTTTTGAAAGTCTGGGAATGGTGCTTCAGGCGGTGGAAAACCAAAGCACTGGTGCCAATCAGGCTGTGGCTCCAGTTAAGCACTGGAACCATCTTGGTGGAAAAGGCCTAAATGAGTTGAGAGCGAGCTTAAAAGGGTGACCCTCTCTCTATATGGGCTGGCGTGATGATGTTACCAGCCGGCTGCGTCATCACGCCGCTCCCTGTTGTTAACCCCTTCACAACACAGATGCCCAGCAATGGTTCAGCAACATGGTAATCATTTTACTAGAGGACAACATATGCATGTCTGTCAGTCAGACCCAGGTTTACTCACCAAGACAAAGGTTTGTGTGGAGGTATGTCCAATCATAATTTTGTTAACAATTATGATACTTACAGCCAATACATTGCACATGTTTCTCTATCTGCACAACCAATTTGATTTAGGTGAAATCTCATGCACAAGAATATTTATTTGAAGCTGCAGCTGCTCCAGAAAATCTGCTCCACAGCACTCTTGACCTCAGACTGGGACTGGTTCATCTTTCAGCATGACAACGACCCTAAGCACACAGCCAAGAGATCAAAGGAGTGGCTTCAGGACAACTCTGTGAATGTCCTTGAGTGGCCCAGCCAGAGCCCAGACTTGAATCCAATTGAACATCTCTGGAGAGATCTGAAAATGGCTGTGCACTGACATTTCCCATCCAACCTGATGGAGCTTGAGAGATGCTGCAAAGACGACTGGGTGAAACTGCCCAAAGATAGGTGTGCCAAGCTTGTGGCATCATATTCAAAAAAAAAACTTGATGCTGTAAGTGCTGCCAAAGGTGCATCAACAAAGTACTGAACAAAGGCTGTGAATACTTATGCATATGTGATTTCTTGTTTTTTTTTATTTTTAATAAATTTGCAAAAATAAAAAAAAAAAAAAAAACTTTTTTCACATTGTTCTTATGGGGTATTGTGTGTAGAATTTTGAGTGGAAAAAAATGAAGACATACAGTATGTACTTTGTTAAACTTTGGTATTATATTTTGTTTTGTGTTGCAAAGTAAAATGTAAAGACTTTCCAGTTCTTTTTTATCCAGGTGTTTAAGGCTGTGAAGAACATCTGTCCCTGTGAGCCAGTTGTAGTGAATTTTGCTGCTGACTTTGAGCAAGGTTTGTATGCATATTCTTCTTGCCAACTAAAAATATTTAACATAAACTGTTCAGTTTGGAATGTCATTACACATACTTTAAATTTTTATTTTTACCTTTTATCTGTTTTCAGGAATATGGCAGGCCCTGAAGAAAGTTTACGCTGGAAAACCAGTCCAGGGCAGTATTTTTCATTGGATACAGGCAATTTGGTGAAAAACCAAGCTTTAGGGTGGCAGACTGCCTACACCTACCAAGCATCTGTGCATAAATATATATACAAGTTGCTGGTGCTTCCATTCTTGCCCTCAGAACATATCCAACCTGCATATGATAATTTAAAAGAAAAGGCTAACACCGACTCCTTGCAGTTACTAATTGATTATATTGACAATACATGGATGTCGAGTTCAGTATAGTTTGTGTGTTCATGGTGTATCTTCAAACAGGTAGTTAGGACAAACAATGATGTCAAAGGCTGGCAGCGACACATTAATGGCAGAGCAGGCAGATCCACCTTACCATTTTACACTCTTGTGCCATTTCTTCATAAAGAAAGTCAAGTAGTTTCCCTACAGATGAGATTAGTTAGTGAAAATAAACTCAAATGATACCAATGGAAAACGTATACCAGAGTGCAAAAAGCGATCTTTGGGACCAGTATGAAGATGGGTTAAAAACAGCCTCCCAGTTGTTTAAGGCCTGCGGGAAAATCTATGGACCAATCGAGTGAGCTATACAATACACTGTGTTTCAAATTATTATGCAAATGATATTTGTCTCTAATTTTCCTAAATGGTCGATGTAAATGACAATCAGTATAATTTTCAAATCATCAACCGTTGGAGCATAATTCAAATTTTATTGAACAAACCTCCCAATGATAACTTTTTTTGCAAAAATAAAAAAAAAACTCAAAATACGCTCTTCCAACTTATTATGCACAACAGAGTTTCAAAACATTTTATTGGTTGTAAAGAACTGAAAGTGGTCATTTGTTGGATTTGCAGCATTAGGAGGTCATATTTACTGAAATCAAAAGCTATTTCAATCAAAAACATTTTAACAGGCAAGTTACATTTTAACATAGGACCCCTTCTTTGATATAACCTTCACAATTCTTGCATCCATTGAACTTATGAGTTTTTGGAGAGTTTCTGCTTGAATTTCTTTGCAAGATGTCAGAATAGCCTCCCACAGCTGATATTTTGATGTAAATTGCATCCCACCCTCATAGATCTTTTGCTTGAGGATGTGCCAAAGGTTCCCAATAGGGTTGAGGTCAGGGGAGGATGGGGGCCACACCATGAGTTTCTCTCTTTTTATGCTCATACCAGCCAGTGACACAGAGGTATTCTTTGCAGCATGAGACGGTGCATTGTCATACATGAAGATAATTTTGCTATGGAAGGCGTGGTTCTTTTTGTACCATGGAAGAAAGTGATCAGTCAGAAACTCTATATACTTTGCCAAGGTCATTTTCACATCTTCAGGGACCCTAAAGGGGCCTACTAGATCTCTCCACATGATTCTAGCCCAAAACATGACTCCACCACCTCCTTGCTGACATTGCAGCCTTATTGGGACATGGTGGCTATCCACTACTCCATCCATCTTGACCATCCAGGGTTGCATGACACTCATCAGTAAACAAGACTGTTTGAAAATTAGTCTTCATATATTTCTGGGCCCACTGCAACCATTTCTGCTTGTGAACATTGGCTAGCGGTGGCCAAATAGTAGGTTTATTCACAACTGCAAGCCTCTGGAGGATCCTACACCTTGAGGTTTGTGGGACTCCAGAGGCACCAGCAGCTTCAAATAACTGTTTGCTGTTTTGTAATAGCATTTTAGCAGCTGCTCTCTTAATCCGACGAATTTGTCTGGCAGAAACCTTCCTTATTACACCTTTATCTGCACAAACCCGTCTGTGCTCTGAA